>CM074196.1:31582485-32782485 GCA_037179385.1 Holothuria scabra
ACGAACCGGAGTAAACGAGTTAGGTAAAGTTATTGGGAGGATATGCAATTGCGCAAATCCTCCAAATCGTCGGGATAAACAGACTAATTTCTCAACTTCAAAATGTGTTCCACAATTTTGGTTCACATAAGAAAATTTTGAGATCCTTTTTAAATCCATTCCATAATATAGGCGGAAACTTGAGTTCACGCTTTGTGCAATTGGCCGAGTCTAAATTGCGTTTTTGTGTAAAAATTTGCATTTCAGTGTGCCGTACGTAAAGTAAAGCTGAGGCTCTTATTTTGCTCGGGTTGGATAGACACTTAAATTCATAGTTAGTGGTGTATGTCCGTACTGCACAAAAGCGAGGGGACGATGCACACTATGTGTCGTGCTCGGTTTATGTATATCACTTTGCCACATAATTCCATGCCCATGGAATAACCGAACTCGCAAATTTCGTTTCGTTTCGTTTATTTGTATTTCTACATCATCAAAAAGTATGGATACACAAAATAATGCATACAAACATAACACTGAAGTGGATGAAAGTAAAAATAAAAACACCGAGGGGCTTGTCGAGGGTTCTCCTCCCCAATAAACACAACCAAGACTTGTTACCTATTGTAGCTGTGTTGCAAACATGAATAAGCATAAAGAAAAACAGGATTTAAGAATAAAAAGTAAGGAAAAATCAACGAACTAAATGGAAGGTAATGACTAAGATTACAAGACCAGAACTAATCCTCACAAATCCCCCTTTCCAACCCGTGGCCCCTCCCACCAATGAAAGCCCAAAGCTTCCCACAAACAAAATGCGAATAATGACAAAAACATGAAATGCATGCATTTGAACAGCCTATAAGTCAACCATGAAGATATATCCTTATAATAAACCTGGTGATGAATACTACTGAAGAAGTAGTACAAAGTTATGTAGTACTGGGTGAAACCTCTTCGAATAAGATTTAAACTTGGCCTTCTAATTAATGAATCAGGTAACGAGTTCCACAGTTTTATAGCTTTGTAGCTTAGGGTCAACTGTGAGGATGAGGTACGGGTAACAATAGTATGCAGGAGAAGAGATTGGCGAGTAAAATAGTTGTGAACTGAAGAATTTTTGAAGAAGAATTCTGAAAATGCTGTAAAAGGCTGTGCGTGAAACGGTAGGTGAAAGAAGCAATATCAAGGCTGATCATATCGAACAGTTTCAAGAGATTAAGAGACTTATACAACTCGCTGGTGTGGTCACGGGGTCCCGATAAAGAAATCTAGCGAACAACTTTCTTTTGCAAAAGAACCAGTTTGTGAGGTAAGAGGTTTTTGTACATGACCATACTGTAGAACAATAAATTAGGTGAGGATACACAAGAATAAGGTTGATTGTACCGAGAATACCCCTTGGTAGCAAGTGTATTAATCTACCAATTACACCGATTCTTCTGTCTCTTTTTTGAAAAAATTATGATTGATGTGCTCCTGCCAGGTAAGCTTGTAGTCATGAATGACACCGAGAAATTTTACACTTTTGCATGGATCAAGCTTTTGCCCATTTATGGAGATATTGAATACATGATGATGAAAGTTATTAAATACCATAACATTTGTCTTACTGATGTTAAGAGACAGCTTATTTGCTATGATCCACTCAGAGAAGAGAGGTAGGTAATTAACAAGACTGCTTTCAAGTTGATAAGGGTCATTCCCAATGAAGCAAATGTTTGTATCATCAGCAAACAGTGCAACTTCAGCTTTCTTAGAAATCAAAGTAATATCATTCATGTAAATAATGCAGAGCAAGGGCACAACGGAATTTAAACTAAGGTGGTTGTGTGGAATGTATACCTGCAACAAAAATAAAACTACAGCTCACTGGAATGAAACGATGGTGTTAAAATGTTAATCAAATAAAATATTTGTGGGAAGATTGTCACCATGTGGAATCGTGGCTTCTTGAAGTCGTGATTTTGAACAGGGAGTTGCAAGAGAACTCCCCATACTAAATGAAACCTCAGTACTTTTCCATTGGTTTTAAGTGAGGTTGTATTGAATCTCTAACCCCATTGTTAGTTAAAGAAATAATATCACTTCCTCAGGATCCTTCGTTCCACTGGGTTGCACACAAATACAAGGTGAATTGGGCAGAGATATAGTTAGATGGAGTTTTACTGCGTAGTTTGGAGCCAAAATGTTGACGTTGGGTCGGAAAGGCCCTAGCTTTTCTGGTTGAGGCTCACTGGCTTGTTTTCCCCTCTTCAGTTTCTTATGCATGAGCACCAAGCAAAATGACAGTAGATTTCATTTTTAAAGTAGCTGGTATGGCCCGGCCAGACCTTCCGGCTGCAAGTTACATGCCCTGGGACCATGCATTCTTACTTGGGCGGGGGATCATCCCTTTGTTCGCTCTACATTCCGCGACTAATGTGTTCCTGGAGCTGGCTTAACAATGGTGTAACGGGCCTTTTGCATTTTGGGATCAGTGACAATTAGTTATTGATGGTCAGTGTAAATTAGTAAGGCAAGAGAATTAACACTATCCAAATGGAGCGTAACCATTCGTTTGAGCAGAGGGTTCACAATTTTTTTTTTAAATCGTGACTCCTAGAAAGTGTATGTCCCAGGCTTGAAAGTCGCTATTTTGAGCATTCGTCCTCAATAAAATTTTTCACCCAACAATGAAAAGGTAAAATGGTCAGAAAAATAACAGCTAAAATGCACAACCACTGGATGGAATGCAACTATAATCATCGGAGAAAAGGTTCTTTGCGCGGTCTTTGCAAAAATTAAAGTTAACTATGTTTTTTTCCTCGAAAACTGTCGAAGTTTCGTTGCATGGTAGTTTACAGGAAACTGTTTGGCTACACTGCCTCTCACATTGCAGGAAATGGCACTTTCGAGTTTCTCTTTGTACTAAATATGTAATCTCTCACGGTTTCAAGTTGGTTTCTTTACCCCTAATAGCGTGTGTTAGCGACCCACTCAACGAAAGTGCCGCGCGCTCTTCAGAAAAAAAGTACGCTTACGAAGTTTCTATCGTCAGTGCTCTGTTGCTTACAAAAGATGCAATGATATTCATTCAGCTTTACTTGATACTACGTCTCATCTTCCGAAGAACATAAAAATAGACCCACCGGCCAATCAAGACAAGAGGCTGGCGAGATGTTTGACTGAGGGGTGCCCGCCCCTGCCAGCCTCTGGTTAGATCTCTGAATTTCAGGGTTGTTACTTTGAATAGGCCTTCTTTTCAGTTTTCGAATTTTCATACAAGAACCCAATTTCTTAAAAAAAAAAATCCTGGACTTTCCCTAACATTAATATGATCAAATATAAATTTAACAAAATTCCGTTCCCTGATGCAAGTATACTTTTAAGTATGCTTTAAGAAAACCTTTCGAACATTAAGGTACCCCTCCCGGAAAAAGTCTAACTCCCTGAATTATATAGGCGCACAAACTTAAATATAACTCACCAACCCCCTGTCACCAGACCTCTACATCAAGGGTCTGTGATGGATGTGCGTGGTTCCGCTCTTGATTATCTTCAAACAGATATTATACATGATGTAAGCCAAAAGAACCGGATAGAAAACCCTGTATATAACTATTCCTCAACTACACACAGTGTCAATAAGGTAAAAAATGATGATTTGAACACGATTTTGTAAGCAGGGACATACCACGGTGGATTATGTGAACCGATGTCCAGGGACGGGACAACCCTGTGCAGGAGTATCCCAGCTAGCTGGAGCTAACGCATGGAAGATTTTATCTTTTAAAGGCTAATTTCTCTCACCCCTACAGTTCCAATTCTCCTAACCTTCTTACGTAAGCCCCTCACACAATTGTCTGGAATTCACCCTCATCCAGACACAATCTCACTTTATATTGCTTCCGGGTGAGTACAGAAAAGAACAATGTTTAAAATCAAAACATTCTCAGAACAGGTCATGCTGTGAAATATAAGCTTTGGTACTCTGCATTGTTTGAATTAGCAGTCAATCAAAAAGCTGAGGCAATTGAAAGTTTCTGTTAACCCCTACAAGAAGTGTAGTTTGGGGTGAGAGGATTGGACCTTTAAGCCCTGGGTGGGAAGAAGCAATTTAGATTGAGCATCTCGCTCTTAGAAACAACGCATTGAACCGAGTAGGACTTCGAACCAATTACAAACGTTGGGAGGCAAACCCTCCGGTGACCAGTCACAAACGACATCGACGGTCCCCAAACCAATGAAACTGTAACCATTCATCAATTGAAGCCTGTCCTACTGTCCAATCTGCACATTGTGGAACGGTTTCAATGGATAGTTTGTTCAGACGAGACCGGCATACATGATGTAAACTGACAGGAAACGTCTCGGGGACGTGCTATCGTTGAGCACGGGGTAATACCGAGCTTTCGATTGAGTGAACGTGGACTTCGTTCTAGTCGATGAGCTTGCCTTCTTGGACGCGTCTACTGCTATGGTGCGTCGACTGTTAAAGCCTGTTTCGATTTCCCAGCGCTAGGGTCGACGTGGACGAGTCGTATTAAAATGGCGAATTTGCAGTGTCTAGCCTTGTGTAATTTTTCAAATTTGTTCAACGATGTAAATGCATGTCTACTACACGGACGCCAGTTAAGTACGTTGGCATGTTTTCATGGAGAATACAGCATATTTCAACTTTGAGTCTCCTGCTGTTGAAGTTGGAAGAAAACGTCCAAAATAAAGCACATTCCCCAATGAAATATCAATCCCATATGCATTTTAGGTAAAAAGTGACCCCATTTGTACAAAACAAATCACAAGGAGGAAAATTAGCACGTATTCTTGTCACTTAATCCGTTTTCAGACATTCTGTGACGTCACACATGTGAACGTTCGTTGCAGTTTGGGACGAACGGCAAAATCGCGGTGGACACGTTCCCGATTTGGCTAGTGGACGAGGGAGACGACGTGACGCATGCGCAGGGGCTAATATTGACGCAATCTCGTAGCAGTCGACTAGGTGAACGTGCAAATCGAAAGCTCCGTATTACTTTTCTTTTGAAGCAAGCGCTTTTAAGTTTATCGTTGGTTTTAAGTGTTTCTTAACGGAAAATTTGCAAGCTTCTTTCACGTTTCAGTAACTTGTGAACGGTATCAACATTTTATTTTATTTTTCAATTTATAACTGAATTTATTTCGTGCCAAACCTGGGGGTGATTTTGTCAGAAAGAATGTCTCCTGCACTAAAGCGCCATTAATTCGGTCTACACATGGTAGGACAGTTAGTTAGATGGAGATTTACAGCACAATTTCATACCGATTGGTTTAATTTTGGCCGGTCACGGCCTCTTTTACTCATGGCTCACTGGCATGTCCCCCTACTCCCCCATTGCTTATGCTAATTACCAAGCACAATGGCAGTAGGTTCCATTCGTAAAGTCCTCGAATGACCCGGTCAAGAGTCAACACTCTAAAAACATCTAGTCAACTGGGGTACGAACGGGAATCTTGTCAAATATTTGAAAAGATTCGTTTCAAAATTCACTAGAAATGGCTAAAATGAAGCCATTCGTTTTTTTTATGATTTGAATCTAGTCAAAGATTTGAAAAGATTCCGGTTCTCTTCAAATTTGACTAGAACTTTTTTAAAAGTGAAACTGCATGCATACCTGATATCTGATTAATATTACTTGCTACTATGTAACAGTTTGGATTTAATACGAAATGCTCAATTGTTTTAATTAAAACGGACTAATGGAGGAGCAAATTGTGTGTACACCAACAGAAGCTCCTTAATATGATACATGCAAAATTGAAAAAATTGAAAGTAAACGAGATTAGGAGGAAGTAATGTATTCTCATTTCCAAGAGCTAGTTCGTAATGGGGATCACTTCCCAAAAAATCGTTTAAAGGGGAAGTTTAAACATTGTATGAAAGAAAATTCAAAACTCCACAGTATGGTGAAACTCCATTCAAATCGCATATGCATAACTCGAGATATCAGTAAATGAAGTCACCTGATTTTTGTTCCACCGTGATTTTGAGGGCAGTAGAAGTTATATTACCCCCCTCCTCACATTGACAAGGGATGTTTTGTTCCTGAATAACATTTTGATAATACGGGATTGTTGAGGAGAGAAGTGATTTTACAGTTAAAAGAAAAACAAAAGACTGACCATAAATGTGAGTGTATGATGTCATATGTGCTTGTTTCAAGTTCACTTTTTGTTCAAAATGTATGAACTCTACCTGTTCATATTTTGAAAACCACACATTAGATTAAAGGCAAAGTTCGCACCCCTCTAACATATTAAATATTGATGTAACCTTAAACCCTTCTTTTAAAGTCCAGCCGGTCACGGCTATTGGGGCTCACTGGCTTGTTTTCCCTACTCTATTGCTAAGCAATAAGCATGAAAACAGATTAATTTTTAAAACTGAACTCCTCGGTATATCCGTTTGGACCTCCTGACTGCAAGTCGAATGCTCTTATCACTTTTCCATCAGTAGGGATTGATATTAGAAATCACAAGTTTGGCTCAAATGCCATATTCTAGTTATAAAAGTTATAAAACTTTGATTTTTACTTTTCATGTGGAATGCAAGGATGTGTTAACGAAATGTCAAGCAGAGTACAGTTTATTGAGGGCATAAAAAGGAATAACTGCTAAGTCATAGGAGCACGGTACTGGGTCAATGTTTTGTGAGACGAGGATAATGTTTGCTCGAATATAGAATTTTTGACCAACATACCCCAAGTTTGATACCGTTAAAGTGAGTCATCGCCCGTTGAAAGGTATAATTTATTTTCTTGGTTGTATTATCTACAGTCAGATTTCCTGAATCCTCTATTTTCGTCCGAATTGGAATGACATGCTCTACCTACCACCCCACCCCGTGATAGCTTATGAAAAAAAAAATGATGAACTATCAGGCAGTATGTGCTCTTTAATCGCCTGACCTTTTTGGATGAAATATAACTAGGCCCTCGATGTTTGCTGTTACTAATGTTACGGAAAGCAAGAGTCCTTACCTCCTACAGCTTCATCAGAAGCTGTTTCCCCTTTGTAAATTTGAGTTGACTGTGTAACTGTGATATGCAATTTAATTCTCTTACAGATTAACTTTGACATTTATGTGATCGATATATTTGACATAGGCCTACATGAATAATAGCGTAAAAACAGATTGATTTTTATAACTTAACTCCTCGGTACACCCGTCCAGGGGGGCGTTCCACAAAGAGTTACGCACAATCTTAAGTTTGATTCACCATACTTAAGCCAACAGTAATTCATACTTAAGATCGTTTGTAACTCTTTGTGGAACGGGCACCAGGTGTCTACGCCTGGACCTCCTGACTGCAAGTCGGATGCTCTTTTCACTTTTCCATGATTTTTGCTCAAATGTCATATTCTAGTTATAAAAATTTTAACTTTGATTTCTACTTTTCCTTTAAAATGCAAGAATGGGTTTACGAAAAGTAAAATGGAGCACATTTTATTGAGAGCAAAAAAAAAATCAAAAACTGAAAAGTCATTGGAGTTCTGGGTCAATGCTTTTTTTTCTTTGAGACGGGGATTATGTTTGCCAGAATATAAAAACGTACATACCCCAAGTTTGATACCGTTAAAGAGAGTCATCACCCGTTGAATGGGTATAATACATTTTCTTGGTTGTATTTTCTACAGTCAGCTTTCCTGAATCCTCTATTTTCGTCCGGGTTGGGATGACAAGCTCTTCCCACCACCCCACCCCGTCAAAGCTTAAGAAAAAAATGTTGTACTGTCAGGCAGTGTGTGCTCTTTAATCAACTTGCAAATGCAATATTCATGTATGTCAAATAGATCACATAAATGTCATAGTTAATCTGTAAGAGAATTATATTGCATATTCTTGTTACAAACTCAGCTCAAATTTACAAAAGAGAGTAAGATTTTGATGAAGTTTCCGTAATATAAGTAGCAACACCAATCGAAGGCTTTATATGTCATCCAAAAAGGTCAGCGAACGGGAGAAAACTAAGACACATATATTGAAATACATTGTTTAAGCGTGACATAACTACGAGCCCAAGTTCACTCTTTATCATAAAACACTGACTAAGCCACTGTTCGAAAGAGGACGTGTTGAACCCTAAAATATATCCGAAAATGCTTTCTACTGACTTTCTCAAGTTTTTGTAAACATGTACAAGCTATCCACATCTATTTTCAACATGGTTTAGGCAAGCTACACTGACGTGATTTCTAGAGCTGAAGAGGCTCCTTTTGTTTTGTTGTAATGCTCACAAAGCATAATTTAGGCCAAAACGCAGTTAAACCAGCATTATTTGTGCACTAAACTGTGAAAAATACAAGAAAATACAATTCATGCATTCATTCCCTTCTCAATGATATATTTGTGTTACCGTCCAAACGCTGAGGAAGTCTTTGAATTTTGCGTTTTCCAGTCCCTTGGGAGCCAAAAATTTGGCTTTTGGGGACTATGGAAAATTTGGCGAACCTGCTAGGCATAACAACGACAAAAGACTATCAACAAAGCTCCCTGATCAAACCTGCTGGCAACCTGGAGCAAATGAACCTTTTTAAGTAACTATGTTCCGTTCCTAGAATAAACTCACTTTGATGCCTTACGAAGGGATTTTAATGCTTCAATTAAATTAAAGACCGACTGTATGGTCAAGTACCAAGAGCATCCGACTAGGATGAAAGACAGAGAGACGGGCAACGCAATGGCGTCGGGCGTCGGGGCTAATTTTCACTCAGAGATGTGCTAAAACCTCAGAGATTTCGGGGCGCACCGAAACTTTGTCCCTTGGCCCCACTGTCAGGAGCGCGTGCTTTGCTCTCGGTTTCGTTCTGCAAGCGATTGTTTTTACATTGGTTTAGTATTTTAGTTCGGGCACTTAAGTAGGAATGACGTCTTTCGGGTCGTTGAAGGGGGAATGCAGTCACCCCAATTTGAAGAATTGTAGTAGACTGTCCTGTTCTACGATTGGCCCTTGAAAGTCATGTGACATTATCTTTTTCTCCTCAAATTTGAAATTGGCTTGAACTAAGTGCTGTATTAACCTTGAAAATGCAATACTGAAGTTATAAAATATTACGAAAGATACTTTGAAGAGACATAAGAAAAAAATGTGAGATTAATCTGTTGCTTCAAAATAAGTTTGGGCGACTGCTCTTGCCCTTTAAACAGAAACATCAATTAGCTATTCGAAGGTAAGGAGTCCAACACTCTAGGAAAGCTGGCAAACTCCAAAATCAATGGAGCGAATACGCTCAGTTACCCTACTTAATTTGTCACTATACTTCGAATTACATCTTATGAAGGAGTGGTCTCTGGACACTCTTTTTAAAGTGATGAACTTTGTTTTTAGTGAACTGTTTGCTTACAGGCAGTCAACGGTAACCCCAAACTACGATTTTACCCTAGGTGTACCAAAATTCTCAAATGCTGCAACTGTTTGAGTTTAAAACAGCTGTAGGAAAATTGGAACTCACTATGTGGTGACCTGAATAACTAAACTCTAGTAAGATTAAGTCCACGTTACTTCCTTATTGATCCCTATTGTCTTCGTATTGAGTAAAACCGTGCCATATCTTAGCACACTCAGTTTACCAGCATGCATATTTCTGCTGGTATAACTTGTGTGTCTAATTAAATTTTCCCTAGAATACTTTCTACATCAAATAAGTGTAAAGAATTTAGTTTCAAATTATTTGTCAACCGATACTTTCCACTGACGTCACGTGACCTCATTCTCGAGAATTAAGCTCGCTATTCCCATGGGTTGAGTACCACCTCTACACAAGTCAGCTGAGTACATTATGTTGGTGTAGACTACGTGGTAACGTTTCACCCTTACCACAACCATGTCCTTTACCTTGACGTCATAGGCATAAGTTTATTGTTCTCTTTCACAATATGATTAATTAAAAACCGCTCATACTGTTACATTTATATCTCATATATTCTCACCTTAAAATAATCTTACTGTTGTGTCATGATACACATAACCGTATTAACCTGGTGTTTCATTGGCCGTCCATTTTTAGAACATCCAATTACCCCTCCCCTAACCCGGGATGTGTGGGTTCGATTCCTAGACCGAGTCATTATAAATACTTTACCTGTTTGGAAAGCGAAAAGGGCAAATTTCAGGGGAATGCAGTCACTCCACCTTGAATTACCCTGGTGGACTGTCCTGCTTCCTAATTCCCTCTTGAAGATCATGTGACAATATTTTTTTCTCCTTAATTGTGGAGCATTAGTAGTAAGTGTTTTTATTTAGTTGGAATAGAAATACGAAGAAGTCTATGAGATTTGGCTGTTACTTCAAATTAAGTAAGTAAAAAATTGAGTAAAAAATTGAATCCCCGACGTTGGGATTTCCACGTAAACAATGGAGTAGCAAAACAACCCAGTGACCTTCAACCAGGGAAAACGCCACGTTCACCTCTAGATGAAACCAGGAGATTGGAGATTCAGGAGTTTCGCCCCACAGGCGTGGATCCAAGGGGGCTTTACGGTCTCAGCCCTCACTTTTCTCCACATTGACAATATAACGCACCGGAAATGAGCAGTGCAACTCTCTCACACCCCTGTTTTCTCTTAAGTCAGCCCCCTTTTTTGGAATGTCTGGATCCGCATCTGCCGCAACAACGAAAACCGAATCAAACAACCGTATTATTTTAATCAGCTTTACAATGAGTTATAGAGAGTGAAAGTTTGAACTCAAAATTTTATACTCAACCTGAGCCCCCACATTAATAGGCTATATCACACCCTTTAGTTGTAATACCTACAACAGTATGGCCCAAAAACGTTAAAGGTAGTGTGACATGTCGGCAAAATTACCTGACTTCACTTGGCAGTTACGAAGCCGACTTTAAACTGTTGACTATGCCAATATCTTTTACGGTCTCAAGATATACCTCTTCAAACTTTGATGGTTTCTGAAGCAACTTGTTGCTTATGCCAAAGTAATGATGTGGAGTGTTGCACGGTGTTGAAGTTTCTTATGTTGAAAAAAAACTCAATTTATGTAATCAAATCACCCTCAGTACCGTTCATGCTGTGTAAGATAAGCTTTGGTACTCTGCATTTTTTGAACTAGCTGTCAATCAAAGCGTTGAGCCAATTAAAAATTTCGGTACTGAGAGTGTTTTGATTATATAAATTGAGTTTTTCTGTACTTGCCTTGAAGAAATTGACTGAGATTGTACCTGGATGTGAATGAATTTCAGACAGTTGTGGGAGGGGCTTCAGTAAGAAGGTTAGGAGAAGTGGTACTGTTTGGAGTGAGAGAAATGTGGCTTTAATGATTGATTTTGTTAAATGGGATCGGCTCCCACTGAGAGGTAAAGGTGCATGTACATAAGCAAAATGAGCGTTCTGATTAACGTCCGATGGCTATAAGTTAGGTTAGAAATTGTTTTATGCCCCAACGTGTGATTGGTTAAATTAAATGAGGAAACAAATTCACTCTTGTATACTAAAAGCAACGTCGTGGTAGCAGTATCACTATTAGTCTTTCAGCTGGCGAATTTACTAAGTTGAACTGTGTTATCTTTGGAGATCATTAGAGCTCTAGAATAGATTTATTTTCAATTTTAATATATGAGTTATTTAAAATGTACTGATTAGCATACACATCTGGAGGGCGAAAATTAAAATAAGACCAGGCGCAGCAGATATCAAAAATAAACTTGCTCTCTACCATAAAATCATCCCTGGAAAAGTTACATTCAAAAAGAAATTTTCCACCATAGTTTTTAAGCTCACTATCGGATAATACTTTCTAAAAAGCAAGGCAATCCTGCAAATAATTTTTTACCCATTTAAATTTTCAGCTACAAGCAAATATTTGAATATTTATTTTTTTAATTATTTCCGTGTTTTTTACTCAGTTCTTATCGCAACCACAAATAATGATAAAAGCCTACAACATGCAATGTAGCAGCAAAGTTCACGGAAAGTAATTGCTCATTAGAAAAGTTCGAGGTTTTGTCACGCTATTTTCACCCTCCACTACCATAAAGAATTTGCACACAGTATAGATGTTGCCTCAGGGAACCTATACACGAATCCGGACGGCAAGTGCTGGTCTGATTTCAGTCGGCCATAACTGGGGTCCATCACCTTTAAATCTTTCAATTTCTTTGCTCACCTCCATCATGGATGGTTGCACACTAAATTGTATCTTAAATTTTCCAAGTTCACTAAATACGAGAGTTTGAAATTCATGTAAACAATAAAAAAAAAGACGGTTTTAGGCTGATGGACCCCACTAATGGCGGCCTACAGTCACTAAAAACAAGCGCTAATAGGATTCGTCTATATACTACTCCACACTAGACACCCACCCCCAACCTCACACATTTATTCACATATCCCCTACAGTAGCTATACGATAATTTAATTCTAAAAACTAAAACAGTGTGCGGAGAAACTACTCCTGGGAAAGATCAATTTTACCCCGTGTGGAGTGAACATCATCATCATTCCAAAATGAGTGATACTTCATTCCATTTGTTTGAAATCCTTTATTATTATTATTATTATTATTATTATTATTATTATTATTATTATTATTATTATTATTATTATTATTATTATTATTATTATTATTATTATTATTATTATTATTATTATTATTATTATTATTATTATTATTATTATTATTATTATTATTATTATTATTATTATTATTATTATTATTATTATTATTATTATTATTATTATTATTATTATTATTATTATTATTATTATTATTATTATTATTATTATTATTATTATTATTATTATTATTATTATTATTATTATTATTATTATTATTATTATTATTATTATTATTATTATTATTATTATTATTATTATTATTATTATTATTATTATTATTATTATTATTATTATTATTATTATTATTATTATTATTATTATTATTATTATTATTATTATTATTATTATTATTATTATTATTATTATTATTATTATTATTATTATTATTATTATTATTATTATTATTATTATTATTATTATTATTATTATTATTATTATTATTATTATTATTATTATTATTATTATTATTATTATTATTATTATTATTATTATTATTATTATTATTATTATTATTATTATTATTATTATTATTATTATTATTATTATTATTATTATTATTATTATTATTATTATTATTATTATTATTATTATTATTATTATTATTATTATTATTATTATTATTATTATTATTATTATTATTATTATTATTATTATTATTATTATTATTATTATTATTATTATTATTATTATTATTATTATTATTATTATTATTATTATTATTATTATTATTATTATTATTATTATTATTGACGAGCCTGTTATGTCGAGGTGACAAGTCCAGCAGTTGATTGGGCTCTAAATAAATTGCTTTAGAATCCTGCTTTCTTGTTTTGGATATACTTGGCTGCGCCTTCTACCTTATTTTGCTTCCCTCTTCGTGCATTCTGACCAAAAATGGGGAATAGGGGAAGACCTAGAGGCAGTACAACTCGAAGGAACTTTGATGACTCAGCCTCACAACGAAGCCTTACTTCTAGCCTAACAGGCCTAACCACCAGACGCCGTGCACAAATTACGCAAGAAGAGGATACGGAAAATGAAGCTGAACAAGACTTTGCCATTGAAGTCAACCAAAGCGTGGACAGACTCCGCAGAACCTTATTGAGGGAAATTAAAACCCTTCAAGAAGACTTTAACAAGGCTATTTTGGATTTAAGACAGACAATAGAAGACCTTACAACCGAGAATGATGCATTAAAGGAGAAGTGTACCCTTTTAGAAGGTAAAGTGAATGATCTGGAAGAGGCATCTAAGGTACAGGATGAACAAATTAACAAACAAGAAAGGTTCTCGAGGAGAAGTAATCTCAGAATTGTTGGTGTAGAGTCTCAGGATGGCGAGGACTGTTTGCAGATTGCATGAAAAATTTTTGAGGAGGTCGGTGTTTGGCAATGTAAACTTGAGAGAGCACACCGAGATGGAAAACCTGTTCCAGGTAGGAGCCGACATATTCTCGTCAAATGCTCATTTTATCAGGACAAATTGACGATCATGCGCAACGCTAGGAATGCACTTGAAGGTAAACCTTACTTCATGATTGATGATCTGACCCAGGCCGATCTAAGAGAGAAGAGAAAATGGAGCGCCAAAGTTCAGAGTCTTTTCCAAAACGGGACCCGGCTACGCTTCTCTGGTGGCCTCTGGAGGGATAGCAATGGAAGGCCATTCAAGTTTGACTAAAATATACCATTGTATGAAATGCAGTGATTAACATTCTGAAAGTTTATACTGCCCATATCTGGTTCTTCTATGCAGATCTTTACAGGAACCCGTCGTTATCCCGCATTGGGAACTTTTCAGAGGAGAATCCTTGAGCTTGACCTCCGTTTCTGCGGATGCCCGATGATTTTCGCTCTTGTTGATTCCTTTTTGTTTTGTGTTTGTTGTTTTGGTGTTTTTTGTTTCGTGTTTGCTGTTCGACCATCTCAGTCTTCATCGTTCTATTGGTATGTTAATTTCGTTAAATGTTTACCCTTATTTACACACAAGTTTGCAATGAAAGTTTCAACCTATTGTAACAGATGAGTGACCTTAAGATTTGTACCTATAATGTGCGAGGACTAAGGCAACCCAAAAAACGTAGATCGCAATTTACTTATTTTCACAGACACGGTTTTGACATTGTGTTTGTTCAAGAAACCCATAGTACTGTAAATGATGTCAGTTTCTGGATAAATGAATGGGGAGGTAATATACCCTTTTCCCATGGTACTACTTTAAGCAAAGGAGTTGCCATTTTTTTTAAGCCTAGTCTTGGTGTTACCATTGAAAGAGTCCATTATGATCGTTTTGGCAGATGCCTAATCGCCGATGTGCTTATTGATTGCCGTAGCTTTACTTTTGTTTGCACTTATGGCCCTAATCTAGATGATCCTGTTTTTTACAGTGAAGTCTCTAATCTTATTGGGACCTTTGATTGTAATACTATTGTTTGGGGAGGGGACTTCAACTTTGTTTTCAATTTGGACTTAGATAAACTTGGGGGTGATCTTCGAACTAATTTTAAAGCTCGGGATGAGTGTATCTCGGCGATTAGTGTTCACGATTTAGTTGATGTTTGGAGGGAGAGAAATCCCCTACTTAGAGACTTTACTTGGCATTCCAATATCAGCGATATTCATTGTCGCTTAGACTTCTTCCTTATTTCACGTAACCTGATTGCTAATGTTATTGATGTAAAGTTTCACCCACCACTTCAGTCTGATCATTCTATTGTCGTACTTACTATCCGTACACATGAAGAGCCCAGAGGTCGGGGATATTGGAAATTTAATAATTCTCTCCTTAATGATACCGACTATGTTAATATTATTCAAAATCTCTTCGCGTCCGATGTTCCCCTCCTACATGACCTAGGCCCTTCTACTCAATGGGAAAGAATTAAATAAATTATCCGCAAGGATACAATCAAGTTTTCCATTAATAAAGCAAAGGATTCCCGCAAGTATGAAAATGAAGTTTTGTGTAATATCTCTACCCTTGAGCGACTTTCCTATGAGAATGACTCTGAGGAGATTCGTAATAAACTTTCGGAAGCTCGAGAAAAGCTCATGTCTATTTATAATAGTAAACTACAAGGTATTATAGTAAGGTCAAGGGCTAGATGGGTCGAATTTGGTGAGAAGAGTACTTTTTGAATTTGGAGAAGAGAAACAGAAACAACAATAACATTTTTCGTTTGCAAGTAGATAATGATGTTTGTATTCACAAGAGTAAGGACATTCTACAAGAAATTCGTAAATTCTATAGTTCATTATATAGCTGCTCGTTAAATCATGATTATGATTTCATTTCAGACCTTGTAGATTTTGTTGAACCAGACTGTAATCTTGATACTTTAAATGGACCTCTCACCTTAGAAGAGTGTTTTCAGGCCTTATCTTCCATGCCAAATGGGAAATCCCCGGGTATGGATGGGTTATCTACCGACTTTTATAAGTATTTTTGGCCTGTCATTGGTCGGTATGTTGTTAATTCCTTAAATCATGCTTACAACCGTCATTATTTATCATCCGAGCAAACCAGGGGTATAATTACTCTTATTCGTAAACCTGATAAAAACCATGATCTCTTGGGTAACTACAGACCTATTAGTCTTCTTAATACTGATTATAAAATATGCGCCAAGTCTCTTGCTAATAGATTAAAAAATGTTATCACCTACATTATTGGCGATAATCAAACTGGTTTTATTAAGAATCGTTTTATAGGAGAGAATATTCGTTTTGTATTAGATGTAATCAACTATACAAGTAAGCAAAATGTAAATGGTTTTCTTTTTCTGATTGATTTTGAGAAGGCTTTTGATCGTGTAGATTGGGGATTTATTGACCGTACGTTAAGATATTTTAAATTTAGGGATAGCTTTTGTTCGTGGGTTAGGACTCTTTATTATGGTAGTACTGCTTGTGTTGTGAACAATGGCCATTCAACTGGTTTTTTCCCTATTGAGAGAGGAGTTAGACAAGGGTGTCCACTTAGTCCCTACCTTTTTATTCTGGTTGCCGAAATATTAGCTAGGAAAATAATTTATGACAATACTCTTAGTGGTCTTAACGTCTTAGGAAAAGAAGTTAAAATTTTACAATACGCCGATGACACTACACTTTTTTAAATGGTACTCGTGATTCCCTTGTTGATGTAATTACCGTTCTTGATAATTTTGCTTCCGACTCGGGTCTTAAAATTAATTACAGTAAATCCCATCTTTTTCCGCTTGGCTCCTTTATTAATAATCGCCGAGCTTACAGTCAGGATTTTGGCATTACTTTAACTAAGGGTCCAATAAAATTTTTAGGAATTCTTTTTACCCACGATGGAGATGATTTGTTTCGTTTAAATTATCTGAAAAAGCTTTCTAGGCTAAAGAATCAACTTAAAATTTGGAGTGGCAGGGATCTCACTCCACTTGGTAGGAACACGATTGTTAAAGCTTATGGTTTAAGTCAACTAGTATTTCTTTTCCAAGTGCTTCCTAACCCCTCGACAGAGTTTTTTAAGGATTTACAAAGCATTGTCTTTGATTTTATTTGGAGCGGTAACCCCGACAAAATTAAAAGAAGCACAATGTATAATAGCATTAGTAATGGGGGTATAAAGGTCATTCATATTCAGAGTTTTGCCTTTGCTTTGAAAGCCTCTTGGGTTAAGAGGTACAAAGACCCTAGTAATACTGGTTACTGGAAATTATTTTTTGATCATTTTCTTTATCCTTTTGGTAAAGAATTCTTATTTAAATGTAATTTTCTCGCAAAAGATGTAGATTGTATTGCTAATGACTTTATTTTTGATATCTGTAAAGGTTGGAGTGACGCTTCTTTTACCACCCCTGATGAAAATAATTATGAAACGCAAATACTTTGGAACAACTCCTACATAAAAATTGGTAACTCTATTGTTTATGATAAAAAACTTCATACGGCCGGTGTCACTTTTGTTAAGGATCTGTTTTTGAATGATGGTAGTAAGATGCCATACCATGTATTTAAAAATAAATATAATATTTTGAGTTATCCATTTACTAGGTATTTTGGATTACTATCAGCCATTCCTGGTAACTGGATTCACCTTATTCACCAGGCTGATCACAACGTCAATGATCATATAATCACCTCTCTCAATAGTAATTCTAAAACTTCTCAAATAGTGTACCCTTTGTTGATAGATAAGATTACCAGTCCGCCTAAAGCTTGTGTAAAATGGAATAATCAATTTAACCTCTCACCCGATGATTGGGTTACTATCTTTAAGATGCCCTTTTGTACTGTATCTGAAGCGAAGGTAAAATACTTTCAATTCAGATTCATTCATCGTATCTTAGGAACTAATAAGCTGTTGTATTTAATGGACAAGACGGATACCGATCATTGTACTTTTTGTCATATTGAAACCGAGTCCCTAGAGCATCTCTTTTGGTCATGTCATGTAATCTCTAGTTTCCTTTTAGATTGCGAGTTAAAATTTTTTGGACGGCAATTTTTATTTTATAGAAAGGACATGTTCTCTGGTCGAATTTATGATGAATATGATCCTATTAACTACTTTATTTTGCATTGCAAATATTACATTTATAACTGTAGGCTTAAAAATACCCTGCCTGACTGCAGCACCTTTTTCCATAAAATGAAATTCATAATTAAAGTTGAAAAATATATAGCTCTTAAGAAGAATGCTGCAAAGTTGAGGAGAAACAAATTTAAAGCCATTCAACGCTGTCTATCATATTGTATCGATGAACTGGAAAGTTCTTAAGGCACCACATTTGTTTTGATGTGCAAAAAATAGTCTTGGTTCCATGGATGGTCGCTGTAAACTAACCTTTGGACTGAACCCCCCACTCACTCACTCACTCACTCGCAAACCGGACTGCATGCTGTATTAAAGTTTTATAAAGAGTACCCACATCTATTCAATTAATATTAAAAGTTATAATCATTGAACCTCTTTTTTAAACTAGAATACGTTTATTAGGTAAACCCCGTGTATGTAAATTCCTCGTTTAATATGTTTATTATATAGGTCAATGTCATACATCTATAAATGCATCCTAATTGTATGCTATTATTATAGTTGGCCTTGTCCAAATCATGAAATATTTTGAAATTTACATAACGTATCCAGGGAATATGAATGTATACAATGTATATATGTATATTGTATATAATGTTCAATAAGCATGTTAAATGTATATATGTTTATCGATCGCTATTTATGTAATTGTGTAAGTTGAGAGTTTGTATAAACTTGTATGTATCCTATTGCAATGTTGTATATAACACCTGTTCTATGTCAAATGTTTTCAATAAATGAGATGGTCAAAAAAAAAAATTATTATTATTATTATTATTACTATTATTATTATTATTACTACTACTATTACTATTATTATTATTATTACTACTACTACTACTATTATTATTATTACTATTATTATTATTATTACTATTATTATTATTGTTATTATTATTTGTAGTGAATTTCGCTTTTTTTGTTTCAGAGTGTATAGTGTCTAATTTAAATTTGATTTTTGAAAATTCAGTACAGCTGTTTTATTTGATTTGATTTAACCACATTTTATTTTCATTTTAAAAGCCATTTGTTACCAGATAACTCGCAAATTTCCTCATCTTTTATGGTAATGCAGGATTATAGTCGGAGCACCCAGGGGAGACAGTTTACCTGGTGTGAACAAAACAGGGGCAGTTTATAAATGTAGTGTAGCACCGCCATACACCTCTACATCAAACTGCGAAGCTCTCAGACTTGGTAAGCTGACTTGACAATGTTCGAGAGAGAATATTTCACAGAATAATGTATATATTTAATGGCAATGTCAAGCCATGTTTTGATTTTTTAAAGATGTTAGAGAGGTACTTACTCTGAGTATTGTGGTGAAATTTGCATTGAAATCCATTTCTCAAAAATTGAGCAGGGATGGTTATAACATATCCCCCAAAATATACTTGTAGCATGTACATGCGACGTCATGTCTTTACTTAATAAACAGGATTTTGTTTTTCTTTTAACTTCATTATTTCTTTTCTCCTCAACAACCCCATGTTGTCAGAATACGATTGCTAATTGGCATGGTGAATTCACAAACTTTGCATTGCCCACGGGGAGGTTATATCCGGTGGCGTCACAACAGGTGGGTGTAGGGGGTGCGGAAGACTCAACTTGCGCCCCCATGCTGAAAATTTGCCCGTGTTTGATGTCATTCTACGCCCAATTTGTCGAAGGGGCGTAGAGAGGTTGACTAAGTAAACTGATTTTTTGGAGATCGGTCATTTTTTTCCTCCACTTTCTCTCACAAAATTTCTTTCCAAGCAAATCCATATTTTACCACCACCCCTGGAAACGTAGGGGGTGCAGCTGCCCCTCCCTGACCCCCCTCCCTCCCCCTCCCCTTGTGACGCCACTGGTTATATTCTATTTTTAACTTCAAGGTCAGCACAACAGACTTAAAAAGGGAGCAAAGCGTTTTTGTCAATGTAAATGAAATAATATCTGTTGACATGAAGACACTTGGGAAGGCAAACCTAGAAACTTCCCTTGCCGATACCTCAAGCAACACATGTACAATTAGAAAGGAAATTTCACCAAATTGAGTAAATTGAGTGAATTTCTTCCTTTACATACGAATTTTGTTTTGATTTCCCATTTAATAGAAACTTTCTCAAATAGCAATGGCAGACTTTAATCATTCTTACCTAACAAATCATCTAAACTGGAAGTATGAAACATGATATAGCCCTGGTGTATAACACTGTTGTTTATACATTTCTATATTCCATAATTCCTTGGGTACATTAAGAAATAATTGATGTCCGCTGAGTTAACAAGGATGCCACCCTGAAATTCTGGTTTGTGGTATTGTAAAAAAAAAAAAAATATGCACAAAACGACTAAGCGCTAAATTTTTATCTCGGAATCGATCCTAACTGCTGTTTGGGAAAGGGTCTATTCTTACACTCCCAGACAACCCACAAACATTATAAAACACGGGCTTTCCATACTTAGACGAGGAAAGCGTTAATATCTCCCTCCTCAGACGGAAATACCTTTTCTAAAGTGTTTGCGACCCTTTTTCAAGGTGCGGATTGAGAAAACAAAACTTTCCTTCCGAATGAGTTGCTTCCTTAGAAGGAGTTACATTTATTAGCGCAACGCCGAGAACAGAAGGTAGTGTGACATGTCAGAAAAATGCTTGATTTAAGTGGGTAGCTAAGTAGGAAGCTTCCTGAAGGAAATCCGTTGAGATTATGTAGTATCTTTAACGGTTTTCAAGATAAACTCCCTCAAAGCTTGACTGTTTCTGAAACAACTTCTTGCTTACATGCTAAAATAATGTTGTGGAATGTTTTACAGTGTTGACATTTCGCTTGTTACCCCTATATTAATTATCACTTAATTATTCATCAGATAGTTTATGGTTTGGTAACTGATACCGATACTTTTCAAGGACATGATAATACCCTCAGGTTACACGAATGTTATTGTCAAATTGAAATGAAGATTGAAAAAATAAAGGATAATATTTACCATGTATGGAATGTCCCTCCTTAGACATCCGTCATAAAAATCTTCATATCGAACTCATGTTTATGCATGATTGAGTGAGAATCAGAAACTACCACATTAAAATGGTCAACATTTGATGGGTTTTAATGGGAATTATGGCAGTTTTCTTGTTTTTAATGCTCTTACCATGAAATGGCAAATTTTGTCATTTTCATGTCACACAACCTTTAAAGAAAAAAGGAAACAAACAAAGAACACTTGACTGGTGGTCATCCCATATCATGCAATCATCATGAAGTGTCCGAAAATATCTAAAAAAAGACACTCCATTAATTTTCAGGAGAAATCCCCTACATATTCTGGTCCAAATTAAGTAATTTTAAACGAAATCTTACAACGAGCAGTGTTTTAGAATATAACCAGCATGAATTAAGACAAACATCATCCCCGTTCTTCCGTAATTTCGACAAGCGTACTTGTTCAGTAAGGTTATATTGAAACATATTCAGAGGAAATGTGTTCACTCCAGTTTTAAATAGAATTATAGCTATCTTGTTCCATGATTGGCTCTTCAAAACCATGTGACAACATTTTTCTTCTCAAATGTGAAATTCGTAGCAGGAGTAATAGCTTGGTGCACCTTGAGTCAGTAGTTTTTTTTGTTTTTTTTTGAGGGGGGATGATGGAGGCACGACATGAGGGAAAAGTCAAATGGGAGAAAAACCCCTATTTTAGGTGTTTTTTGTATTGCAGTTTGGGTCATGGGGGACCAACCCCCAAAACTACCTCTGTCGCTACGCTACTGCCTTCAGTATGAAACATTTCATTCGTTATATATCATTAGAGATACTTGGTAAAGGAATAAAAAAAATGAGATTTCACTGATTCTTATAGCCTATATGCACATTAACATTGATCTGTTGATGGTGACTGCCAATTCGCCCTTTAACTTCTCGGTTGTCAACTTGATCAAGTTACATTTTGATTCATAAAAATGACTGGATCATCATCATTTTTAACATGTCAGCATTTTTACTTACATTCAATCGGATCAAACATTATTTCAGGGGGTTGCAACTCCCTGTATATTTGAAACACCGCAATCTTTTCATGGAAAAAATTTGAAATCTTGTAGCAGGAACAGCAAGCTCAACCTTTTTATATTATTTTTCAAACAGAAAATTCACCAGGAACAAAGAAAGATAAGTCTCACCAGTGGTTGGGGGCAACGGTGAAGAGTTCTGGACCAAACGGCGTTGTAATGGTAACGAGGACTTGTCCAACAGTGAAAATTAAAAATAAATTATGATAAGGCTTTTAAATGAAGAGCAAAATGGATCAATCTTCTCAATCTTTGGTTGGAGCTTTTTTTTTTTTTTTTTTTTGCCATATTTGTCAGCATGTGTTAATATATGAGCTGTTCTAGTACCGCAGGATTATGAAAGTTAAATTTATGCTATGAACTTCGTTGCGCTGTGCGATAAAAAATGCACGTCGTTGTGGTTTCATTAGAAAGTCAGTTGGCATTTTATTTTCAAAGACATCATATAAAAATCACATATTTACACTGGTTGATAAATTTTTGGCCTTTTTCGACCGAAGATGGGGAAGATTTAACAAAAACACGAAACCAGATCTGAATACGATCTAAATTTCGTTGAAGAGTGACCGCAGATACACACATAAAAGTCCACTACGAGAGAGAGCGAAGTGCATGCAGGACGTTTTCCCCGAAAATGGCTTAGGTGTGACGTCAATGCATTAGGTCTATAAACTTTCAACTGTTCATGGGAGTTATGTAACAGGTTTTACAAAATCAGTCATATCTTCTGAGATTTTATACAGAAAGATACAAATGGTACACCGCAAATACCCAGCCAGCCTATTGAAAGACACGTTCAAAATGACAACTTCCAAGTAGGTTTTATTATACAGCTGGTACAAGGGAGACATTTAATCTGTCATCCCTGATGACTACATGCCAGCCAAAGCTTCTTACATTACATTAACCTATAGTGATGTAGGAATAGCCTTTGCTTGACTTATTAATCCTAAAAGGGACACTCATTCTTGGCCTTTGAAAGGAGCGTGGTAGGCTGTATGCGTGTTATGTCAAGGCATAGTATTTAAGTGCTTCCTTCAATGGATAAAGTACGTATTATTTGTATTTATTCCAAAACATGAAGACAACTGATTTGTGTACACGCGCGTAAGTCAGCTATCAAAGTGTGACAATGTGTATGTCGTGTGTGAGCTGGTTATGTCACGGTTTGGCTCCGTATGACGTGTGTGCCGTCAACGCATAAAGTCTTTCATTGCATACCAAAAGTCTGTGCACAAAGCGATCATTTCCTCATTTTATACCAAATTTGTTCCAATTAAGGTTACTTTAATACGTTGAGATACGAAAGAGATGGTCAGGGGTGAAAACAAATCATGGCGTGCCGATTTTTATTCAAATTACGTGATTCTGACAATGCCTAATGTTGTGGCGTTCCAAGTTGGAAGAATTTTCGCAAATACTCAATTCATGCCCAAACTCCTGTGGTTACACCAAAACTATAGATTCAAAACAATGTCTCCTCCTTAAACCTATATGACAATGTAAATATATTTGTGTCGGTTAGTATTAATAAAAAAAAGTTTTGTAAATTTGGGATGAAACACGCTGAGACACCAACCAATCCCATGAATTGATCATTTACGAGAAAAAGAATGTATCTGTCTAATTAAAAATGTGTTCACTGGTGTATCATAGCATGAGTATCACAAATTCCGTTAAGCCAGACCTTCACATTACTGCTCGACAACACTACATAAATAGAAAGCCTTAAAAAGGCATGATACTGACACTGTAAACTATGCACTAGATCTACGAACTAAACTTTTAGATAAGCATTCAGGAAGTACCGTACTCATCTTTTGACTTGGTAGCCGACATAGGCGTAGTATGAGTCTGGTTGCAGGGGCCGGAACACTTGCCCTAAAACAGTTGGTCCATTCGGGCAAAAAAAGGGCAAAACATGATAAAAGGTGCTATTATTCGGTCAAGAATTGCGCTTGCCCTTCCCACAAAAATGACCCCCGTACTCCTATGGTCGCCGAGGAGGGTGGGTCTCTCAAATGCTCCAGTTGTAAGGAAAATAGATTACCATGAATTTCAAAAACAGAAAAAATAACACAGAGACTGCCAAAACATCATTAGTAAGAATGATACTAAAATGAATGATTAAGGCACAATTGAGCAAAAGATAAAAAAGACTTCAAAATATCAAAAATAAATAAGAACCAAAACACACACACACTCACACACCCCTAAAAAACAAATATTGAAGGAGTCTTTCAAGTCAGACGTTAATTCTGTGCCACTTACTGTAAAAAGACGATTTTGCAATGGCATTTTTCGGGTTAAAATATTCCACACAGAGGGCAAAAAGGCCTAAGATAGATTCGTCATCCATACAGTTACAACGTCAGATCATGATGACAGCCTCCGTCATTTCTGATACCTTGCCGGAGACAGGCAAGGAATCTATGCGATGGTGACGTCATGTGTGTGTACGTGTCTGTATGTAAGTGTGTTTGTGAGACTGCTCGTAGTCCCGATATCTAAAGATAGAAATGACCAACACTTTTCATATTTGGTAAATAGGTTTGTCATGTTGAGTGGAAGAACCCTATTGTTTTTGGTGCAGGTCAAAGGTCATTTGAGGTCACCAGAGGTCAAAGTCTGAAAAGGTTGTAATTGCGATATCTCAAGTTAGGAATGACCGACACTTTTCATCTTTACTATATAGATTTGCCATCTTGAGAAGGAGAACCCTGCTGTTTTTGGTGGACGTCAAAGGTCATATGAGGTCACCAGCGGCAAATCTGCGAAAACTTCCTGAAGTGCTTGTTATCACGATACCTCAAGTTAAGAATGACCGACACTTTTCATATTTGGTATATAGATTTGTCATGTTGAGAGGAAAAACCATATTGTTTTGGTGGAGGTCAAAGGTCATTTGAGGTCACCAGAGGTCAAAGTTCGAAAAGCTTGTAATCGTGATATCTCAAGTTAAGAATGACCAACGCTTTTCATATTTGGTATATAGGTTTTTCATGTTGAGAGGAAGATCACTATTGTTTTGGTTGAGGTCAAATGTCATTTGAGGTCACCAGAGGTCAAAGTTCGAAAAGCTTGTAATCGAGATATCTCAAGTTAAGAAAGACCAACGCTTTTCATATTTGGTATATAGGTTTTTCATGTTGAGAGGAAGATCACTATTGTTTTGGTTGAGGTCAAATGTCATTTGAGGTCACCAGAGGTCAAAGTTCGAAAAGCTTGTAATCGCGATATCTCAAGTTAGGAATAACCGACACTTTTCATATTTGGTATATAGATTTGCCATATATGGAAGAAGAACCCCACTGTTTTTTTGTGGATATCAGAGGTCATTTTAGGTCACCAGACGTCAAAGCCTGTTAAGCTTGTAATCGCGATATGTCAGGTTAAGAATGACGGTCACTTTTCATACTTGGTATATAGATTTGCCATATATGGAAGAAGAACCCCATTGTTTTTGGTGGATATCAGAGATCATTTTAGGTCACCAGACGTCAAAGCCTGTTAAGCTTGTAATCGCGATATGTCAGGTTAAGAATGACGGTCACTTTTCATATTTGGTATATAGATTTGCCATGTGCCGAAGAAAAACTCCATAGTTTTTGTTGGATGTCAGAGGTTATATGAGGTCACCAGTGGTTAATCAGCAAAAAAGGGGTAAATCTGCGAAAACCTAAATTGCGTGTAACTGCGATATCTATGATGAACTCTGTAGGGGTGCTATCACCATAGCAAGATGAAGTGTAGATCAAATAAAGAGTTCTTTGGTCTTTCTGGTTTAAATTCAATGTGGTGTAGAATTTAAGTCGTGGAAACACAGTCCGTTACAGGAATAGTTGCCGCGTCTGCGAACATAGACTACATCAACATTAATATTGCCAATAGAATCTAGTACTCTCTGAATTTAAAGGATTGAACATATGCACTCTTTAATCGAGTGAAAACTGTGAATTCACTCCATTGGAGTTTTAATTTACCCAAGGAGTAGTGAAATTCAATCACAAAAGGGTGAAAATTTACTTTTCACAAGAGCCTATGCAATGATAACCTTTTTTTATAAGAGTAATCAATGTAGGCACTTCATCTAGAGTGAAACTTTTGGAGTGATTTTCACTCTTCTTAGGGTGGTTTTCAAGTGACTCTTCGTGTGAATTTACACTCTAATGGAGTAAATACACATTTATCACCCTGGTAGAGTGTGGCTACTGTAAGTCCATTCTTTTACATTTACAGAGTAGGCCATCAATGTAAAGAAAAATAAGAGAGGACTGCTTGCTCGATTCCTACCAATTTTGTTACTGTGTCCGTGCAGGGAGCTTCCCTGGTCTGTAAGCAAGGTTTTTTTTTATCAAATGCGACTCCACGGCTCCATCTTGGGTGTTGCATATATCAATATGCAAACATGTCATACGGCTCTTGCCAGGAATCTAAGGAAAAATAATAGTGATCGATGCTGATCTCTGGGACAATTTGTTGTCGGGAAAGGTTAATATATTCTTTGACAAGAATTCTAAGAGATCGACGTTAATAAAGTAAAATGTTTCTGTTATAATGATGGTATTGCTGTATTTAGAGTACACTTGTTATTTTGCAGAGTTGTGCTCCCTTCTACAAAATACTTGTGAATCAGTATATTGAAATCAGTGGGAAATGCTTTCTTCAGACTGACAACTTTGCCAACAAAGAAATGGTTGTTCTATGTGAACCCCAAAAAGGTAATTATTCTCTGTTCCTTGTGTTATTAAAGTGATTGATCTGTGTTCTTGATTTCCAAAACCAGAATAAGTAAGTTATATTGTTTCATATTCTACCACATGTGAGCAGGTGAGGAAACGGACAGGTGACCATTCCCGTTGAGGAAGACTACCCGTTGAAGATTCAACGGGTTTTTCCAATGATTCTGTTTGGGAGCTTTAACTTCCGTACACTAAAGAATGTTATCACAACAGGCATCAGTCTGCCCGACAAAATGCTTGTCCTTTCTCCACTAGGATCAATTACTGAACCCAAGTTTTCCGTAAAAACAATTTTTTTGAACCTTCTTCAAGTAAAGTAACACCTGCTTCCTGATTTCGTAACATTTTTTATTTTGAGTAAGAAGATTCCACTTTTATTTTTTCTTATTTTTTTTTTGGGGGGGGGGGGGCTCGCGAAGCGCGCCTTAAATATAACCTCCCGATCTAGTTGGCAATTCATCGCCTTTATCGGGGCTTCAGGCTGTTTGTCCCTCAGTTGGAGTGTACCGACATGTCGATCTAATCCTGGAGTCACCCTTAACACATACGTCTTTACCTGATAGACATCCATCCGTACATGCATTGAATAGAGGGGCTGTTACAACCGAAAATGTAAAAATGAACAGATAATGTAAAAACGACCGTTAACGTAAAAAAATTAAACCGATGAAGTAAAAATTACCCCCCCCCCGACTCTAATCGAAATTAAAAAAAATATATATTTTTGAACCGATCATGTCAAAAAAATTTTGAACCGATAACGTAAAAAAATAAAAACCGATATGAAAACTGTTCTAATGGCACTACTAAGGTGTGTGTGTGTGCGAGTTTATGTTCGTAGGCAGGTTAGCTGACCTGACCAGAATGGCTTCCCTGTGTACATGTGGAGTTAGACAAAAGCGGGATCATTTTCAGAGCACAAATACTTATTTCAATGGTTATTCACATTATAAGCGTTTATTTCATCACAATTGAAAACTGCAAAGTATTTTGAATTGAGTTGCTTTTTTCTGCGTCACTATTTTGTCGAACCAATTTTTGCTTTTTGCTCTTTAAGTAGCTCCCCTTTCCTCAACATTTTATATACACTGCAATTTTAGATACTTGAACTTAAATAATGTAATTTCCGTCAGAAGTTGCTTGGTTTGAACGCCGAAAAGACTTAAGCCGCGGTCACCATTTTGAGTCGGATTCCAATCCGATTTTTGGGAGTTTTTGTTAAAATCTTCTCCATCTCTGGCCGCAAGGAGACAAAAATTGCCAACTTGTTTGAATACAAAATGTACCGCAGGACTCTAATGCTAATTATCTCGTGACTCCACATCGATAGACAGGTTTTATAGGACTAATCTGTCCGATAAAAATGTATGTACATCGGTGTGACGTCACGAAAAATTAACATTTTATTTTTATAGATATCATATGCAAATCATATAGCTACACTGGGTGACAAATTTTGGGCTTTTTCCGACCAAAGGAGGTCCCCCCCCCCCGATCTGATCGGAATCCGATCCGGATTCGTTGTATCGTGACCGCGGCTTTGCTGTTACCATATTCTCCGTTAAATATTGTCCCCCTACTTCTCACCTACATTAATCTCTGTGTGCAGAGTATAGGCCCTGTAAGTCTAAAGGGGATTCCAATGGCGCGAAATCCAAAGAGCCTTTTGAAACGTCTTCGTTCCCTGGTGAGTTGGTAGTTTGCCATCATCTCTGTAGGCTACGTCTTCATACATTTTGCCCGCTGGAAATCTTTCTCCCCCGGAACAATTTTTGCCCCACCCTACTGTAGAACCCTGTCTTGCTACGAGCATGAAGTAAACCTACACCACCTTTGTCAAAACTCCATATATACACTCTAAGAACAGTTAGGCAAAACTGCTCAATGTCGGGGAAACATAGCACATGCTACATTTTTAGCACAAAACTTTTTCCTCAACTTTCTAGCACGTGCTATGTTCGCCCAACTGTTTTTAGAGTGTAGCCTAAATGGAAAATATGACCCTTTGACCTTCTCTTTCAGGGTCGAAAGTAGGGATATGAGAAGGGGCTAACCGAAAATGCGCAGCTGCGGGGTGTAAAACTAGAACAGTGGGAGGTGGGCATTGTTTAGGTGATGTAAAGTTATGGTTAAAAGAATCGTTGCTTTGACAAAAATAGAAGGCGGGGACCCCTTTCTTCCCTTCCCTTGAATCTGACCCTGTCTTCTTGCAGACAGAAAACAAATATATCATGAAAATGATAGAAAAGTTGAAAGTTTAACTTGTGTT
This sequence comes from Holothuria scabra, assembly GCA_037179385.1. NCBI lineage: Eukaryota > Metazoa > Echinodermata > Holothuroidea > Aspidochirotida > Holothuriidae > Holothuria > Holothuria scabra. The sequence continues at coordinate 31,611,690 of CM074196.1, forward strand.
GTACGGATATGCCAAATGTATATCGTTAAGGGAAAATCCTTGAGTATAGTGTCATCCTAAAGTGTGAGGTAGAATATAGGCTTTGATCATCAAAGGGCGTGGATCCATCTCCAAATGTGCTTTCTAAATGTAAACGAGTGAACTAATTCACTCTGTAGTTATAGAATACAACTGTGAACTCACTCAATTGGAGTGTTTAAGATGTGTTGTCATGAAAAAAATTCTTAAAACGCAAGCCTTCGGTGACCTTTTCAAGAATTACCTTACGACCGCGTGACTTCACAGTTAATTTCTGAAATTAATTCACTCCAAGAAGTTCGAAAATTCACTCCAATGAGTGTCTACAGAGATCAATCTTATGTAAGAGTGATTACCGTAGACACTCCAACAAAAGTCTCTGTTGTCTCTGTTAGGGAGGAGTGACTTAGTTCACACTCTTTACGTTTAGAGAGGAACGTGGGTTAGATACTTAGATAAATAAGATTTAAAGACACACGAACACGAATGTGTTATATAGTATCATTTAGTTCAGAATACGGTGCAAGTCTTTCCGTTTAGTCGCATCTTATGGCAGGCGGGCCCAGCCATGGAGGGCTTGCTCGGTTTTGTGTCTCCCACACCCCGCCAGTCACGGGATGGGTAAAAGCAGTGTTATGTGCGCATTTTCTAGGCGATTGTCGGTGACAAACTACTCGCCACACTTGACCTAGTCAGCCCACCTGGATAGAGTTTAACGTCATACTCCGGGCCTAACAGCCAGATGGGACTTTTCACCATCAGTTAACGCAGTACTGGGGTTTTAAGGGTGAGGGATTCCCCTCTCCCTTTGAATAACTGCCAGTATTTGATTAAGTCAAAGAAGAAAAATAAGGTACAATTTGACGGATTAACTTTATGTTTTTAAACAAGAACAGAAAAATGGGGACTATTCAAGACCCGCAAAATTACGGTTGTCTATAATTAGATTATCACTCTGATTTTAGAATGTCAAAATCCACACATGTGAGAAGTATGTGAATTATTTTTCTGCGCAGGTGGTAAGATTGGTTTTGTGCATGGTACATCGTGCTTAGCTGGATTGAGCGGCGATCTAACAGAGGTAAGTGCCATGTCGCGTGACAATTCAGCAACATCATTTTATCAAAGTGTTTCTATAAACGAATCCGGACAGCAGGTGATGGTCTGATTTCAGTCGGCCATTACTGGGGTCCATCACCTTTAAATCTTTCGATTTCCTTGCTTACCTCTATCATGGATGGTTGTACACGAATTTGTATCTTAAATTCTCCAATTTTACTAAATATGAGGGTTTGAAATTCATGTAAACAATATTAAAGACGGTTTAGGCTGATGGACCCCACTAATGGCGGCCTACAGTCACTAAAAACAAGCGCTAATCGGATTCGTGCATAATCAGAACTACAAAAATGAATTCAAATAATCCATCTTCTATTCTTCACCCTACATTCTTGGGTTGATTGATGGTAAAGTGTATTCACTTAATTGAAATTAGTACATTGCGCAATAACTTGTGATTCATTCTTGTACTATACATTGTACTTTGTGTGTATACTGCTACCCCTCAGTAGAGGACTACATAGAATGTCACAGATCGTTTTAGCTGAACTGGGACGATCAGGGAGGTGCATGTTATTAACACTTACCTGGGAAGATACTTAATATTTCATTTCAAAACGTCGCATATTCCCAGTCACAGAAATACATTCGATGTGAACAGTGGCGGCGCTATGGGGGACAAGAGGGGGGAGGATTTGCTTCCCCCAAGTTATGTCACCTGGGAGATGGGTTAATCGAAAAAATATGTAATATACCTCACCAGAGACTTCATTTTTCTCCAGAGATATGCTCAAAACTCAGCGTCCCCTTCGCCCCTGGACCCCACCTACAAGAAAAGGCGCTTTGGGTTCGGTTTCGTGGTGCGCCAGAAAAGTTTTGCCACAACATTTTCCTTTGCTCTTGCCCCCCCCCCCCTCCTTTTTGACATTCTTTCGCTGAATATGACACAGATACACGTATTCAGCCAATAGAAAGGATATCGAATCTGAGCTTGCAGAACTAATATCTATAAGTATCTTACTTTACTCGTAATTTCTTTCTGCCCCGTACACTTCGAGTCTCTAAGCTCAAAATACATAGCAGCAAAGTGGTTCATGGACAGGTGATAGTGGGTAAGTTATTCATAATTGGCATTTCCCACAATTTTAATAGTTTCCCTATGCTTCGATATACTTGCCTGAAAGTTTGAAGTTAATCCGCAGTGACTATTTTTCAAATAAAAATAACATTGATATCTGCGAAGCCCTATTAAGAACGTCGTAAAAAAATTATTACCTATGTACGTAGTATTATTACGCATTTAAAGGCCCAGTTCTCTCACCCCAAACAGTACCAATTCTCCTAACCTTCTTACTTAAGCCCCTCCCACAATTGTGTGAAATTCACCCTCATCCAGTCACAATCTCAGTTTATATTGCTTCGGGGTGAGTATAAAAAAGCTCAATGTGTATAATCAAAACACTCTCAGTACAGTCCATGCTGTGTAATATAAGCTCTGGTAATCTGCATTGTTTGAATTAATAGTCAATCAAAAAGCTGGGCCAATGGAGAGTTTCTGTACCCCCTAAAAGAAGTGTAGTTTGGGGTGAGAGGATTGACCCTTTAAGTGATAATTATTACGTTTGTACGAAGTATTAAGTACTTTCGTACGTAATTAATACTACGTGCGTACGTTATAATATCACGTAATAAATAACACGTAATACGTTCGCACATAGTTATTATTACGTATGAACGAAATAAGACTGGGTTCGTAAGTAATAATACTACGCTTGAACGTACTAATAAAATTTCATTTTATACGTCCTAAATAAATCTTTGTATATCGAATTCGTAAAAACATTTTATTTCACAGGAAGGTAGGTACGTGATAGGAGCACCTGGATCGTACGCTGCTCAAGGTAAAGGATCAATCTTTTATTCCCTACTGTTTATGATTTTCGGTTCGGTCAGTTAAGTCACCTTGTTTCGTTTTAGGTAAATAGCACATTTTCCCACTCTAAAGAAAGGATTTCCTCATCGGGTAAGTGGGGTGTTACCGGAAGGGTATCTATTGACCCTGCCACTTTCTTCTCCCATATCTCATCAAACCTCATAGGAGAAATTTTTGAAATTTATTAAAGCCATACTTTATGCACTAAAGCCTATCCATTAGACTAAAATACTGATGGCCGCTGTCATAACGAATCTTAATTTTCTCTCACGAAGTGGACCAATTTTTCAATAACAGCCTTTAAGTTTCACTTTATCTTAATTTCAAACCAACAAGTCTATTAAATAAGTACAAAAGGATGTTATCTCATAAAATCCCATACTTGAAAATTATGCTAAAACTGAAATTTACAATGGCCGCCAAGGGAAATCATTTCGACTTGCATCCAAATCCCTGAGATTTGGGGATGTGCGGGTCAACAGAACCTAAACTCTGGAGAGAAGTGAAATGTCTTTTGTTATATTCACCTCAGGTTCAGTTTATACTGGAACATCCCCGTCGTCATTCCAATTACCTGATGAACGCGATTGGCGGACTGGTTTCGATGGCAGCATTCAAGGTAACTATAAGTGTATAAAAAAGAGTCTCCTATATGTTATAATTTTTGTTAATTTAAAGGGTTCTTAATGGCATTGCTGAAATAGAGCACATTTTATACTGTACACCTGAACAGCAACTATAGTATAACCCAGGCCGAGGTAGTAAATTTGTTTATCACTTGGGTTAAATGAATTCTTTTTTTTTTTTTCATTTATAGGTTATTCCGTTGCCTATGGGAAGTTCAATGCACACGAAGAATTGAACTATGTAGCTGGAGCTCCTAGAGCAAAGAATCTCCTCGGTCAAGTATGAACTCTAAATATCTCTAGTTCAAACGCAGGCGCAGATCCAGGGGATCCAAGGGTCCGGACCACCCCTTCCCAGCTCGCAGCCACCAAAAATTTCAAAAAGCCAATTTTAAACATGTGCCTCACGAGGGCGGTCATCCTTACAACTCGAATGTGTCTATTCATCCAACAAAATACACTCTATATGGTGCAGACGACATAAAAAAGGCAAAAGGCCAATGTTTTGCGCGCTCTGCGCGCCTGTTAGTTCCAGTGATGCCTCTGTTACCAACAGATGGATAGCGTCCCAAACATATTCACATAAGGTCTCTGACCCGATTGGGTTGGTTGCTTGAATGCATAGGCTAATTGGTTCCTTCATGGAGGAGCACAGCATTAAAAATGGAACGCCGGGGGGGGGGGGGGGGGGAATGGAAAGGGGGTCATGTTTGCCTCCCTCTCTTTAATTATCTTAAATGAAAATTTAAAGTTTTATCGGATGTCTAGACAGCAGATTTTCCATGCAAGATGTCTAGGCGCAGAGTCTGTCATAGAAAAAAATAATAATTTTGAATACAGAATTTCGGCACGCATGTGATCTCATTCGTCACGGTTCGCATTTTGTATCAGATTATTTCTAAAGGAAAATATATTCACCCACTGTCTGCAGGATTTCTGTGAGGTACATGGTGCTGGAACGAATATTGGATGTGTCTTAATCATTTTCTAACATTTTTTCAATTTGCCGCTTTTCTCACGTGCAATTCAGTCTTGGCTTCTATTGTTTTATCTATTAAAATCCATCTCAATAGCATTACGAGTGTCTAACGGCAGTGAATTTTACAAAAGTTTTAATGCAGCAGGGGCGTATCCAGTATGTAGCACTCTCGGCCAGGGACGACACTTTTTTGGCTAAGTCGTCTTTAAAAAAAAAGCACATATAAAAATGGAACATAAAAATGAAAGGAAAGTTCAAAATTTTCGTAATCGTTCATTAAAATCTTGTTGATTTGAAACAATCATGACTCTACAACGCTTCCACACGTTCCCTTAAAACGTGTTTAAGCTCTTTATTTTCGTAGGAGCGGGGTGAGGTACAAATAGAGTCGTAGAGGCCATCTCCTGCAATCTGGGAGGGTCTATGGAACCAAAATTTTTGGGAGCGCTCCGCGCCAACTCGTGGTGGCACTCCGCTTAGATGGTTTCCCGTGTCATCTGGGTTTTGAACCACGAGATAACAGTGTAGGCTTAAGACACCAAGGCGAGAGACACATCAGATATTCTTCGCCACCGCACTCTCACTGTTCTTTATTCAATTTTCTCCTAGAAGTGAGAACTATGTAGTAAAAAATAGCACTTTTGAGAGGGTTTCCATTAGGTTCAAAAAGAGTCGTAGAGGCCATTTCCTGCGATCTGGCGGGTCTGTGACACAAGAAATTTCGACGTACGCTCCGCGCCAATCATGGTGGCGCTCCGCTTAGAAGGTCTCCCTTATCATCACCAACATCCTAGCGGCGCCCCTGCTTTGTGCCTACAACTTTTAAAATCCTGGCTACGCCCATGATGCAAAACTTTGCAGCGCTTCGCTCGTAACTGACTGTTTGCACTCCTTGGTCTAAGTGGTACATGCGTGGTTAATCTGCGCGAATTCCCATCAACTACCCTCAAACTCCTAAAGGCCTTCAATCAATATTCCTGTATGGGTAGAGTGAGGAATCTCTTCGACCAAATTTATGATGTTCTATCACAAATAGTTCTCAAACTACTACCAAAATTTTCGGGTAGATGCGCACTGTATAACAAGGTGTTTCTTGATTGGCTGTTGCCATTTTATTGTATCAATTGTATTCTTTGTTAGGGTTAGGGATTAGATAAGGGATTAGGGTTATCGTTAGCCAATTAGGAAACATCTTGTTAAACAGTGCGCATCGCCTCCAATTTTCTAGTGCTTCATACCCTTCCTCAACATAATCTCTGACACTAACCCTTAAAACAGTCTTCCGGGGGATTCTAAGACATCAAATCCCAACATCTTTGGGGACTTTTCCCCCTGTACCACACCTGTTAATGGTTTTGTGCTTCGGGCTCGCCGTGCATGCTCCGGGTACTAGGCCTACACACTTTCGGATTTGACGTAATTCACCTGGGTCATCCCCCTAAAGTTGAAAAGAAATCTACGCCCCCGGCATGGGAGCATTGAAGTATCGTTTAGTTCCTTAATACTGAGGGAAAAACCTTTCTTTATTTCACGGCTAAATTTTCCTCAATTCCTATCAATTTTCATTGCAGAAAATTAAGTCTTTTCACATGCATGGAGTGCACCGAATTGCATTTCAGGACCTTCTAAAATGCAAAGATTCTCAATAGGGGAGGGGGGAACCCTCCCTTTCATGCCCCTCTCCCAGGCCGGTGATACAACTTCGCACCCTCTGTGGAAAAAAATCCTGCATGCAGGGGACCACCCCTGAACCCCACTATTCTAGTAGTATAGACTGATCCACAGTATGCGTGAATGTTAGGTATTGCGCCCGCAGCAATCTCTCGGTTGCTCACAGAATGTAGACGAGTTAGAATCTACTTTCATTGTGAGGAAAATGTAAGCGCACCTCTTCAATGGTGTTGTCAACCAGCCGTGACGTCATTTGTTTGTTAACATGGATGAGACTATTAAAGATGTGGACGCATACAAAGTGCACGTTTAAAGAACAGTCAAGGCACAAAGGTTTTCTTAAAATGTATTAAAACACATTATTATAACACATATAATGTGTATTCGAACACATTTAAACAAAACATTGATCGCCACTGTCAGTAAGCGACGTCGGTGATAAGTCGCGTAGGATTGTGGGAATTACGCAGGATACACAAATTGAGTTTGCACAAAGTGTACTATGTTCCCTTATTTTCGGAAAGGAACGCGTCAAGAACTTTTCCTAGTCATTTGGGCCGATTTTCGTCACCAGATTCAAGGTGGTAAAGACGTATCCTAGAATAAGGGTCTTGTTTTAAAGGCCCTGTTCTCTCACCCCAGACAGTACCATTTCTCCTAACCTTCTTACTTAAACCCCTCCCACAATTGTCTGAAATTTATCGTCATCCAGATACAATCTCAGTTCAATTCTTCAAGGTGAGTATGGAAAAACTCAATTTATATAATCAAAACATTCTCAGTACCGTTCATGCTGTGTAATATAAGCTTTGGCACTCTGCAGTGTTTGAATTAGCTGTCATTCAAAGAGCTGAGCCAATTGAGAATCTTGGTACCCGGGTACCAAAATTGTAGTTTGGGGTGAGAGGTTTGGCCCCTAAAGGCCCAACAGAAAGTAAAAATCAAAATTAAAACTGCAGAAATTAAGATACTGCTTTTGACGCAAGTTCAAACGTTAAACACAAGTAGAGATCTAACAGATATGAAATGGCCATGTTTTAGTCCAATATGAATTGTCATGGAAATCGAGGCCACATCGAGGCCACATGTTAGGCGACTAAGGGCCAGATTTATATTTTATGCCAAGGTTCTGTCCATTGGCCTACTAAATTCTTACAGCATAGGGGTAGGAAGCGAGGGGCTGGGCGACATGCTTCCACCCCTCAGTTCCGAGGTCAGAAACCAACTTTTTTCATTTCTCCAAACCTCAAAAAGGATAAAATGTCAACCTGAAATGAAGTTGTGCTTGCTAATGAATCAGTTTGGTATTTTTTCCGAGCTCTGGAAATGAAATAATCGGATATTCACCTCATCATCAAGATACACCTCTAACTGTATTGCTATTTTTTATAAATTATCTTTTGTTTATTTCAAATTTTTTTCAATGTAGTCTCTTGAGTTCGAAATATTTTGCCTTAAGAGGACGACAAAATTTGAGAACCTTGAAATGTCATCGGAGGGTATCAGTTCGTAGGCTTCACATGTAATTATGTAGCAACAGCGATGTTCAATCGTCTTGCAATCATTCTCGGATTTGCCACCAATATAGGAAGTACGGATTCCACAGAAATCCAAAAACTTTTCAAAGTTCCTTACAGGAAATTCAGGTCCCAAAATTTCTGCAAAACGAGCTCCATATCTACAAATATTTGCTTTAAAAGGGTAAAGGTTTCGGCGGGCTTCGCTAGCTCCCTAATACAATGATGTTCACACTTGAAAGAGAAAAATTGGAAAATTTGGGTGCTTGCCCTTTTCCCCTGAAAAAAATGTCTTTTCATCCCCTGATGTAAGCAACTGCTTTCAAGCCCGGAAAATGCCATTTCCGGCTGTCTGAGGGGTCGCGATTTTCAAAATTTTTGGTACCCTCCTCGCCAACTTAAGGTGGCGCTCCGCTTAGATAGACTTTCGAACAAGATTTCATATTTCAGATGGGTATCGTTGATCTACCGTGCTCAAATGCTTACATTTACACATGTCATTACATACCTTTCAAACCTGTTTGTTGAGTAGTCTGTGTAGATGGTTTCTTTAGTTATTGAAGTGTCAAAATGTTATCAATGTTCAATGTTTGCAGAGGGCATAGATATACTGGAATTGCTGCCTAACGTTGCATGGCTGGCAAAAAATAATATAACCACCTTTTTCAGTGCGCAGTTTCGTTTGAAAAAAGAAAGAGTCATGATTAACATTTTTTAAAAAATTGTTCTTCCTCGCAGAAAAAGGGGAAAATTTAGCATAAAAATGTACCTTTTGCTTAATGGGTTAGGGTGAGGTGCATCGTCCAAATATTGCTCCGCCCCCCCCCCTCCTCTCCCTAAAGTGCTTCCTGCTTTAGAGTGAAAACCCCTCTTTAGAGTGAAGTTAGTTAGTTAGTTAGTTAGATAGCTAGTTAGTTAGATGGAGTTTTACGGCCCAATTTCCAACCTAGGAACTGGTCTTATGTTGGAATGAACTTTTTCAATCGAAGCAGAGTGATTCTGACATTTTTAGAGTGAATATTGCGTCTTATTTTATTTCCGCCCCTCGTTTCACTTTTTTGGGTTTAGAGAGTAAAGCAGTCGTCACTGCAGGGAATCGTTACCATGTCTACGGGAAAGCGCCAGAAAAATTGCCAACCTGTGTGAATGTATAAGTTTTACCGCAGGACTATGAAAATGAAATTTATGTTACTTTTGACGTCACGAAAAAGTCCCTTGGCATTTTACTTTCATAGAAACCAGATGCAAATCATCTTTGGCTCTTTCCGACCAGAGATGGAGAAGATTCTACCAACAACCCGAAAAATCGGATCCGTTGTAGTGTTATACCGGATTAACTGTCCTTGGTATATACACAATTAGGTGCATAGGCCAGTTTGGAACTTCGAAACTTCCCACTAGGTCAAGTGTACTATAACAATCGTTTTAAATGTGTGTATATGCGAGCGGCGAAGGGCACTTTCCTGCATTTACATTATCTGCATTGGTAATAACAGAGGTGAAAATTCGAGATTTTGCGTAGTAGGACAATGATGTAAATTGTCTGAGGGCCGCGAGGTAGGTCATGTGTTGTCCTTTAGTGGATGTTACAGCTTCTTCGGGAAGCAGTTTTAAGTTTGATTTCGCCGAAAGGCTCTTTGCTAGAGAGTCGGGAGGAGTAGGACAACTGCCACGAAGGCAGAGTTAGGCCTACAGATAGCATAACTATTTTACGCATTCCCAATATGAATATTTTCCAGCGAAGTCATATGAGCCGAGTAATGTTGTAGTTCGGCAAGGAGGCGTACAAAAAAAATCTTGCACAATTCACTAAAGGCAAATAATTTTACCTCACAGCTTATGGGCCCACCATTTATCATAATATCATGCAAGTTATTGAAATGGGGAGGCGTTTGAGATGATAACGTGTGCGGAAGAGAACAGAACTCAACGGGAGTGCTCGTGCAACAATCCCAGACAAGTATCGTGCGTAGTCAGAAGCAAGTCTGAATTTGGCTTTAGATAAATACCTTTCATTCTATTACTTCTCACAGGTATTCATCTACGTCGCAGGAACAAGTAAATTGGATGAAATTCTGGAAATAAGTGGGAAACAGATTGGAAGCAATTTTGGGCATAGCGTGGCAGTCAGTGACCTTAACGGAGATGAGTAAGAGAACAAACTTTATGCATGTGTCGTCACTGTACGGAAAGTGTACCCTCCAAGGGGTAGGCTAAATGAAGTTTTACGGTCCAGTTTCTAACCAATTGGTTTAAGTCGAGCCGGTCACGGCTTATTTTTTCTATTTGTAGCCCACTTGCTTGTTTTCCCTACTCCGTTGCTTATGCTGAGCACCAGCCACAATGGCAGAAGGTTCTGGTTTGAAAGTCTACGGTGTGATCCGGCCATGACTTGAACCCCAACCACCCGCAATTTAAACACGCCTGCATCTTAGACCTAGTAGATAATACTCACACACACACACACTTCTCATTACGAATGTTAACCAGTAGCCTCTAAATTTTCAACATTGACATCGTTTTCTGAAATGCAAAAATATCATCGTAACGAATTCACCATCTTCGAAAAACTACCAGTTATTCGTATCAAGGAGTTGCAAGTTCGTTACAAAATTTGCGTATTTTAGAAGCTAAAATAAAAAAGATATCAACCCCCTGGACAGGGGTGTAAGGGGAGGGCGAGATTTGAAAAATTAGATATCCTAACATGCAATCTGGTGCCATATAGGCCTGTCCTATCTTCTGAAGTAAAATGTGGAGTGGTACAAAATTTGCGCACTACTTTAGGAAATTAAATACCATGGAATCAGTGAATTGACCATGGAAAGACAATCCCTCCCCCCTTTTTAAACATTTTTGAGAAAGAAGGTGTGTTAACATGCAATCTGGTGACACACGTGCGATTTTTTAAATAATCTTTTTTTTTGTTACTAAATAACATATTTTTAGGATATAAAAATGGCGTCCGTGAGGGAGGGCAATGGCCCAATGCCGACCTCCCCCTTCAAAGTACACAAGTGGTTAGTATCGTCTCTTTTCACGAGTAAGAGTGCCTTGTATTCAGGTTGATGGAGTAATAAAATACGCACAATTGGTACCGTATTAAGTCAAATATTGAGTAATTAATAATGTTTTGAAGTTGATCACTTTCACTTTTATGTTTTTCTTTTTTTTTGTGATACACGGCTTTCAATAGTCGGGATGATCTTATTATTGGAGCGCCCTCATATTGGAATCGAGAAACCCAGCAGATTGCAGTTGGCCAATTGCACGTGTATTATCAAAATAAGGAGGTAAGTCGTGTTTGTAATTTACTGCAGCTGTTTTATTGAAGAGGTGCCGGTTATACTCTCAAGGCAGTTTTTAATAATTCCAGACAGTTATAATCCCCCCCCCCCCACCTGCTTACTTTAAGTCCCTCTAACATCTGTCTAAAACGGATCCATAGACCTTGTTTATTGCTTCATGCATGTATTTGATGCGTATACAAGACCCTTATGAGTAGGCTAATAAGAACAGTGCGAGATGTGTAATAATTTTAATTAAAGGCCCAGTTCTCTTACCCCAAACAGTACCGATTCTCCTAACTTCCTTACTTCAGCCCCTCCCACAATTGTTTGAAATTCATCCCAGTCCAGGTACAACCTCCGTTCATTGCTTCAGAGTGAGAATAGAAAAGCTCAATGTGTATAATCACAACACTCACAGTACAGTTCATGCTGTGTAAAGTAAGCTTTGGTACTGTGTATTGTTTGAATTAGCTGTCAATCAAACAGCTGAGCCAATTGAGATTTTCGGTAAACCCCACAAAAGTGTAGTTTGAAGTGAGAGGTTTGGCCCTTTAAGTTACTCATTTAACCAGAACTGCATTTGCCTGCGGCAAATACGCAGAATTGTAGTGCCCGTGTGTGGGTGGGTTTGAGGCTAAGGCTTATAAAATGTTTGGATGTGGATCCTCGACTGGTGGCGGTCCTAGCCTAAATGAAATCTCGGTCAACGGAAAACTCTGATAAACAACACGGATGGCTTGGGCCACACTGTCGTAAGCACACTGTAAATTTGAGTGTGAAAGGTTTTCTTGGGTCTATTTACCCGGACGCCCGGCTGTATTATTCATGTTCTTCGTCAAATGACCCGGTCGTAACATTTACTTGCAGCCTTAAGGGCCAATGATCATCTCACCCCAGACTGCCCAGAATGCAATTCTTTTAGAGGTTAACAGAAATCCTCAATGGGCTTAGCTAAGTTGGCAGCTAATTCAAACCCGAATGTAGAGTACCAAAGCTAATTTTACACAGCATTAACTGTACTGAGAGTGTTTTGATTATACACATTGAGCTTAGGCTTTTATACCCACCCTGAAGCAATAAACTTTGACTGTGTCTCCGGGATGAGGATGAATTTCCGACAAACGGGGAGGGGCTTAAGTAAGAAGGTTCGGAAAATTGGTACTGTTTGGGGTGGGAGAATCGGACCTTTAACAGTTTTACAATCTGCCATGACATATACAACGTTGTTTTCTTTAGAGTATTTATTCACTGCGAGGGTAGATGCACGTTTTGACGAAAGGTGGGGTCTGCTTCAAAACGAAACAATAAACAAATAAGCAAAACATCACAGGAAATGAAAAAATCGTCGACAATCAACAGGGGTTAAACCCACAACCCCAGCCTGATTCCGCCCCGTACTGCTTCATTCAGTTCCTCGAAGCAGGTTAACCCAGCTCCCAGTGCCAGTTCCATTTCACACAGTCATATCGTTCATTTAGTGCAATTCGGTATATAATACACCGTGGTTTGATTTCTAGCGGTGCGTGTACTGTGCATGCTATTGTTTTGTCCCAGCGGCAGTACGGCACCTGTGGGCTGGGGATTCAATATGTCTACGGTATTTCCCGACTGTCGAAAGAGGCGACCGGGAAACTAAATTTGAACTTAAACATCCTTTAGAATCAATTTGAACATTGAACTTCTTATCGAGTTGACTGACTCTACATAACTGTTTGGTGTTGGTATAGGCCGTTAATTCTCATCTAACTAACCCAGTGGTAGTACCTTTCGTACGCACAGCCCTACAGCCAGCTGCTTTGATCAGTTAGTTAGTTAGTTAGATAGAGTTTTACGGCCCAGTTTCCAACCAATTGGTTCAAGCACGGAAGTACCATGGAAGCACTACCTCTGACGTAGTGGGCTACTTCAAGTTCCATGGTTCAAGTCCTGACCTGTACATGCAGTGTATACACATGGAAATACCGGTATACAGTACAGTCTACCTGTCTACGTTGTGCACATATAGACGAATCCGATAAGCGATTGTGTTCAGTGACTGCATACGGTCATTTGTGAGGTCCGTCGGCCTTAAATTGTCTTCATTTATTGTCTACATGAATCTCAAGTGCCCATATTCAGTGAAATTGAAGGAATCAAAGTACAATTCAGTGTACAACCATCCATGATGTAGGTAAGAAAAATTGAAAAATTAAAAGGTGATAGACCCCAGTTATGGCCGACTGATATCTAACTATCACTTGCTGTCCGAATTCGTGTATAGCTGACGAGGCATATGCTCTCATCACACTAAACTTTACAAAAAATTCATCCGCTGATTACTTCGTTTGCCAATTTCAAGTTATGTATTCTTATCGTGTCAAAGAGAAAGCAAGCGCAAATTCAAATGAAACTTTTTCTGAAATAAATTGTATCGGTATTCCATCAATCAGTAACATTTCACTCAGCATTCTAAGCTGTTTCTGTTTATGAATGAGTCTTTCGTCGGGACTAATTTAGTATGTGTGCAAGAAAAATCTGAGAAAATCATGGACAGGCTTAACATTAGCTGCCTGCACAGTGATAGCATCGATAGTAAAAACGGAACCGAAGCAGTGTGGATCTTCCAGTTTCAACGTTCAGTCATGTAGGTATTTCTGCCTGTCGTGAAACGCCAAGATTGTAACGCGCACGCGCACTACAATAACCATGATGACAATCCCCTGATATAGACGACTCCGGACAGCAAGTGATGGTCTGATTTCAGTCGGCCATAACTGGGGTCCATCACCTTTTAATCTTTCGATTTTCTTGCTTACCTTTATCAAGTATTGTTGTACACTACATTGTATCTTAATTCCTTTAATTTCACTTCATATGAGGGTTTGAAACTCATGTAGACGATATATAAAGGCGATTCAATGCTTATTGACCCCACTAATGGCTGCGCACAGTCACTAAAAACAAGCGCTAACCGGAATTGTCTATACCGAGGGTAAGTTTCTATTTTGGGGTGACAAGTGCCTAGCTTTAAGCACAAGTATTGTGAATACAGAAAACAATATTTAACCTTTCTGGTATGTTAAAAATGAACTTTCCTTTGTTCTTGTTAACTTTCGTTTTCAAATTTATTTACAGGAAAATAATAAACATGATGGTTGTTTGCAGCAAATACTGTGTTTGTTTAGGAGTGATGTTTGATGTGATTTGGGGCTGCACCAGAACTAGGATCCGGCCGGAACCAAGATACTGCTAAGTTCCGGTTCGGCCGGATCCATTTAAAAGTACCTGACCAGAACTTTATTCTTGCTTTAAGTCATATATTTGCAAACCTTGATTTAAATATTTAAAAGGCAAATGAAAAAAGTTCTGAGAGTTTTTTTTTTCAGTTTCTTTTAATTGTTTAGCTAACAGTTAAAATTATTACATATGTAGTTCTACATATTCTAGCAGTAAAGAAATGAATTTGAGGTTGCACTCCATACAGTTTTTGGCTTGTTTAGTGAGAGAACTCTCTACCAATTAACTTATCTTTATAACTGAGGGATGAGATGCAATGCTCTCCCTTAATGTTAATGTACAGTATGATTTTTTTAACTGTTAATCAGTCTTGCTATGAAGTTTCATTCAAAGCAATGAATGGTTCGCAGAAAGAGTGGTGGTAAATGCTGTTTCAGAGTCCAGGGTACTTGTAACAGATATGCAATAGTCATACTTCTTTATGTGTGAACCGAGGCCTTTAACTTTAATGAGCATTCAGAGATACCCAATTTTATTCTGCCATGTCAAAAGTGTCCATGTGATATTTATATTGTGTTGAAAATGTGAAGAACAATGGCATTACAGTACTTTTCTTAGCGTTAAAGTATTAAAAGGAGAAACAAGCAAAAAATGTAAAATTTAAGGGGATTCAAAAAATTAAAGATGACATCCATGCTTGATTAGAAAAGAAGTACCCCGAGACTGAGCGTAAATTCTATTATTGCACTCATGGCCATATAGGGAATATGTCACCATCTCAGTACCATGTTTATACAATATATCAAGTTGGGAGTCTTGAGTAGTGCTCAATTTCACTCAACGTGTGTGGATAGAGTGAACAAGATCCTAGTTTTGTGAGGTCAAAGGTCATCAGAGGTGTCAGAGGGTCCACATCTCCGATTCTGATTCACATGATATCTCAACGTAGGAAGGTTGAATACATTCGATACATACTATGTGGATGAATTATGAAATACTGCCTGTTTGAAAAAAAATCAATGGCAAGGAATCACCAAGCCTTTCTGATTATAAATGCTTCAACCTGCTACAAGTCAGCTTCATATGGTGTAGACGTTAGTAATGGAGGTTTTCCTTTCCTAGTTAGTAACATAACTTGATTACAGGCATTATACAATGCATCCAAAATACTGCTTCCGGCCAGAACTATCCGACCGGAAATCAAAAAGAGTCCCGGCAGGTTCCGGTTCCGGCCAGATCTAAATTTTTTGGTTCCGATGCACCCCTAAATTAAAAAAAAAAAAGAATTTAATTCATTGTCGTTAAATGAATTTCGCTAAACCCAGCCAATAAGAAAACAAGGTATTTAAGGCGGCGAAATTGATCCCAGGAGCATGTGTTAACTGGAACACGCCACACCCCACAAGGTTTCTCGAGGTAGAAAGGATTTCAGGGGGTACATGGCCTGTGATGGCTAGCTGTGTGTCCACTTGTTGTCTTGGATACTAAATTGACCACACATTGTACCATAAGTAACGTGTGGAGTGCAGACTCGATGTAGTTGGTCAGATATAGTTTTTACGGCCTAGTTTTTAACCAGTTCCAAGTCGAGCCGGTCACAGCCCTTTTTCCAGTTGTGGCTCACTACATACTCCATTACTTTTACTGAGCACACATCTATACTCCATTAATTTTACTGAGCACTAACAACAGTGGAAGTAGGTTCCTTTTTTAAGGGCCTCGGTTTGACACGACCACCCGACTGCATTAAGTCGTATGCTCATACCACTTAACTATGCAGTCGTGATGTGTGACATAATGGTTAATTTCTTCACAATTATGAATTACGGAATTGGTCTCTCTCATATCATTAGGATACCGTTTTTCCTTTGCATTGTTGTAACTGTTCTTGTACTCAAAGACGCATAGATTAAACGAATTTTGGATTGTTGTGGCTACTCACGTCACCAGAATGCACGTAAATTTTACGAATTTCAGATCCAAGCCAAGTAGGCAATACATTCATATTATCAATGCAAGAGAGTGCCATGAAATTACAATTACGAAAATTACATCAGAAAGCTAAGAATAAGTGACCATCTGATACATCAACCTCGGTACAAGATTAGACCCTTTCTTTTTAAAGTTTTAAAATATCGTGTTTAACCATATAAATGTCCTCTCAATCATAGAAGATTACGCTTAATTTCCGTGTCTTTAACCATGTAGCGAAATTGCAATGCAACATTTTCGCTTGCGATTGCAGGGGAATCTCTTCCTTGTTCTCTTCGTCCTAAGTACAAAGGGAATATTTTTATTTTCAGTTCAGGAATGGAATCAAATTACCTTTATTGTTGATATTTTTTTACTTTTTCTATTTCTTCTAAGTATTTCTATATTCCTCATATCTTCTTTGGTGCTTCTTATTGACTAAATTCTCGACAAGCATTCGCGGGTCTTATCTTGCCTCCTCTGCATGATGTCACACTATAATGCATCTTGGTACTAAATTTTAATATCAATTCTATATGAGCTGTAGAAAACAAAATAAATGAAATGAAACCCTCAGTTTAATTCCAGACAAATAACACTACTTAAATTTCAAGCGGAAATTACGCTATGGCATAGATATCTTGATACAAAAACAACTTCTCATACCGAGCCGTTTCATATACTTTCCGACTGGATTACTACGCCTAGCCTGTCCAAAAGATTCTTAACTTCCTTCTTGTATAGAAACACAAAGCTAAAATAGTTTACTGCTTGAAGAGGAAATGCAATCATCAAATCTGATAGACTATCCTATTCAAACGATGTATCTCGAGCATCTTATAACAATATTTTTCTTCCTCAATTGAAAAATTTCCTAAAAGTAACTCATTGATAAACCTTACCTACGCAATATTTAAGTCCTGTAATATTACGGAAGCAACATGGGACAGAAATAAAAAGAAACTTATGAGCCTGAGCGGTTTCAAAATAAGTTTGAGGTGACAGTTTTCTCTTTTTATGGACATCCTTCTCCACCCTCCACCAAAAACACATGTTTTTAATTGTTTTGCATTGCATTTGCATTGTCTCGTTATGAAGTTATCGATACCAACTCAATGAGCCAATTTTTTATAAATGTGATTATTAATTAGTTGAGTAAAATCATGAAATCAGTTATGTTTTCACCAACTTAGCAAATGCATTGTGTTCTCTTTAGCACAAGTTGCCGTCAGATGGTAAAACAGATATCACCGGAAAAGTTACAAATGGAAGATTCGGTTTTGCCATTGCACCACTGGGCGATATTAACGATGACGGTGTCAACGGTAAGTTACCACCGCCTTCACCCAATAAACGGTGTATAGTTGTTGAGTACAGCTGTTGACAATTGCCTATCGTTACGCTCTTGTCAAAGTTTTCATTGATGCTTTGATTAAAATATCATGACAAAATATTTCATTCAGTCAATCGGAACATACTCTCTAAATCCTAAAGTATAATAAGGGAAGTATCTAAAATTGGCACTAAATAGTTACTCTTCATCGAGTTAATTAAAAGGATTCTTTTCGATTGAAATTTTCACTCCAAATTTGGACTGGTCCCTGTTTTTACCCTAAAAGATTTTTTTCCATTCTTAAGCTGTTAGAGCGTACCGCGCCTACACGACGACCATCATTCAAAGTTGTTTCCCTCAGCGTTTTGGTCCATAACCGTATAAATTTCTGGCATCTGGCTATGGTCCGTAAAATGTTTCGTAGATGCTTTTCGGAAGGAGCCATTATGTCAGGTATCGTCCCCATGTGGGATCCTACGGGACCATATGGACCAACATATAAGGCTCATATATCTTTGCACCCGAGATCAATAAGGGCCCCATGTTAGTACTCGAACGCCTAAGCATATTGCATTGTTACCCTTATACATCCCTGATTACCCATATGGGTGTCAGTCAGTCGGTCGGTCGGTCGGTCCGTCACAAGTCGAACCGGTCACTGCCTTTTTTCCAGTTGTGGCTATCTGGTTTGTTTTCTCTACTCCATTGCCTATGCGGAGTATCACGCACAACGGCAGGTTCCATTTTAAGATTCTTTGGTATTACTAGACCTGGGGATAGAACCTGGACCTTCCGCGTGAGAGGCGAATGTTCTTAACGTTAGACCAAACACGGCGGTCTAGCGACTCAGAAGTGCTTATGAAAGATGTAATGACAATGAATCATAAGTTTCGCTACCTCAAATGGCAACCACGACCCCGCTTGTTCTCACTAGGTGTGCAAGTATATGATTTAAACAGGCACACCTACACACCAGCGAAAGGTGTTAAGGCGCACCTCTTGACTCATGTTTAAACATGTAACTTTAGTGATAAATGCTATGAATTCAAGAAGTCCCGCATACTAACTCAATTTTTAATTGCAAAAATAACGGTCGTTTTAATTCACAAGTGCGTAGCCGTCTCTGGGCGGATTTAAAAATGACTGATGACCGTCCCTTGGAGAAGGAGTCTAAAAGGAGGGGTGTCTCACTCAACTTTGGAAAATTTTGGCTCACGAAATGTAGAAAAGATTTTATAAATGGTGCTATGTTTGATGCTAAGGGTGCTACCACAGCCACCACTTTGTTCCTTCTTCCCCATTTTTTCTTTGTTCTCTGTTTTTCTTCTCTTTCCAATCATTTTGGGAGGGGCGCCCCATTACCCCTTGACTACTTTCTTATCAAAACGGAAGTTGAAACAAAAATTCAATTTTCATACATAAAAGAGGAACAAAACCTTCACAGTCTGGTGAAACTTCCATTCAAATCGGACATTTATTGAAATATTAGAATGAAATAATGTGCCAAGGGGGCTCAGGGCAGAAGAGGTTATCGTTGCTGATTTCCCTTTGCTTTATCCAGATTTCAGATTGTTGGGTTGGCCTTGAAAGAATACGACATCCTTGTGGAGAATGCAAAGTTTGTAAAGTTCTCACGCCACTTATGCAATCCCTTTCTGAAAATATGGGAATTTTGAGGAAAAAATTGGTTCCAAAGTTTAAAGAACACCAAATGACTATCTATTTGTGACGGGAATTATGTCATTTGTTCTCGTTTGCTTCAAGTTTATTTTTGTTGAGAATGCGACAAAATTACCTTTCATATCTTGAAACTACCCCACATCGGATTCCAATGCAAATTTCATCAAAATGCATAGCATAAGTACACCTCTAACATATCAAAGCTTGATGTGATCTTTAACCCATCCTTTAATTCACAGGGTAATTCTTTTTTATCACCTATACATATGCCTTTATTTGATTTTCTGCCAGACTTGGCTGTGGCTGCACCTTATGATGAGGATGGAGCCGTCTTTATATATCATGGAGGACATGTAAAAATTAATACTGAGCCAACGCAGGTGAGTCGGAACCGTAACAATAGAGGTTATGCACATGAAATCAGCGCGTTTCAATTTGGCGTACTGGATGGAACTGACCATGCGGAGTACATGTTTTACCGATACGCGCGCAAAACTGCACTGTGGTAACAATTTTGGTATAATGGACGCCTGGATGGAAAAACAGAGAGATGCGCAACGCAATGACGTCGGTGAATAACCTCTATACAAGGTACTGCAGAGATGACTTCATAGTTGTAAAATGCCTTATCGGTTGCTATGCATGTTTCATGATAGCTTTCAACTTTTTAAGGTCGAAAATTTTCAGGTGGATCCCGTCACACATAAACTCGCATAGGGAATGAAATTCGCATCTCAAACAGACTTTTGAATTTGGCCGAAAAAATGTAAGTTCCAATCGAAGATTGTAGAAACAATGTAAATTACAGAAGACAAACAGTACTCATCTGTTGTCGTCAAGGGCGAAGCCGATGTAGGGGATTGTGGGGTTGACGTCAGGAGTGTATCTAAGGGAGAGGTTGTGGGGTGGTTGTCGAGGGCGTATCCGAGGAAGGGGTGCGGAGTTGAAACCTTTCCTGGACCAAAAAACAATAAACGAAACGAAACGAAACGAAATTTGAAAAATGAGAGCAGTGGCAAAATGGCTTAAATATGACACCTGAAGACTGTATAATGTTTGCGACAAAATCATTGCACCATTTCTCATCTTGTGACAAAAATATCTTTTTCTCTGTCGCCGTCTACAAGTTTATTTCAACCTTTTGTCACATTCCAATAACCTCTTCTATTTTTCACACCAACAGGTACTTCGTCCAAGATCATTTGGTGAAACATTCAATAACTTTGGTTTCACACTGGCGGGTGGACGTGATGCGGATAGCAATACATATCCAGGTATACAGAATTGATGATATGATGTAGGACAGGAGTAGATATAGTTGGTGGATTGGGGGAAGTTTACAACATGTGGAACCCTATATCGTGTCACGGAACGGACTCATCTGCAAGCAATCGACCCACACGTACGCCGAGTGCACACGTACACACACACGCATACGCGACAATACTGAAGCGCATATGCACAAAGCATAGATTGATGAAACATTATAAATGCACTATTTATATTATTATAAGTTTAATAAGCTCAAATTGACATTTTATGGATTCTCTTAAGTCACCTGCTCACCACAACCTTACATTTTGTTTATTCAATCTAAAAACGTTCGAGCAAAAATGCTCATTGTTGGAGAAACATAGTACTTCCCAAACAAGCTTCCCTACATTTACTAAGCAATCTTCATATGATAATTGGGAAATTATGATAAGTTTTCCCAACCTTATACAGTTTTCTTCCTCAACAATTCAGCTGGGATATATTGCTCAACTGCATGCTTTAAGTGTTAATTCTCCCTATTTTTAATGTGCTAGAACTATTTGGGGGGGGGGGGGAGGAGACGATATGTTTACCCCTAATATTTTCATTGGTGGCAATTTCCCGCTCTCTCTTCCCCCTCAACCCTCCCCGCTCGACGCCCCTGATATAGGACAGAGAACATGATTTTAATGCAATACTTCGCATGATAGGCTGCAATATTTTCCTTCTTTACGCAAGTAGCCAACACAGTGTAATAGATACGTTTTATACAATTTACACATCTGAAATTAGGTTATTAAAACACGTTGCTAGTTAGCCACAACTGGAGAAAAGGCCGTGGTCGGCTCGACTTGAACCAATAGGTTGGAAACTGGGCCGTAAAACTCTATCAAACTAACTACAAAAACGTTGATGACGTCAATTAGGGAAACTAGGATTATATAGACGAAGTCGTACAGTCACGTTATGGTTCGATTCAGTCGGACAAAGCTGGGGTCCATTGCTTTTCATCTTTCAAATTCGTCGTTTTTAGCTGTATCATGGATGGTTTTACCCTGAAATACCTCTTGGTTCCCTCAGTTTCACTGTATATGAAGGTTTACACTTACATGTAAACAATAAAATGTAGACGATTTAAGAACAGTGAACCCCGCTAATGATCGACTTCACTAGCTTCTCGGATTCATCTATATACGAATCCGGACAGCAAGTGATGGTCTGATTTCAGTCGGCCATAACTGGGGTCCATCACCCTTAAATCTTTCGATTTTCCTGTTTACCTCTATCATGGATGGTTATACACCAATTTATATCTTAAATTCTCCAAGTTCACTAAATATGAGGGTTTTGAAATTCATGTAAAAAATTAATAAAGACGGTTTAAGGCTGATGTACCCCACTAATGGCGGCCTACAGTCACTAAAAATAAGCGCTAATCGGATTCGTTTATATCCAGGACGAAGAGTCCAGTCCCCTCTATCGAAACGTTACCATTTTGATGATGAATCCTGATGGGTAACATAAAGAATGTAAGTTCAGTTTTTTGCTCTCAAGTCGACTCAACCTTCAGTCCGACCATTATTAAAGCATTATAGTATCAACTGGCGTATAAATTTCAAATTTTCTGCTAAACTTCACAAATTGTCTTAAGCAAATCCCATTAACTTTCCCATGCCGTAAATTGTCTACAGAAAACTAAATTTTATCTCATAAGGACGTTAACTTCTTTAGGTAAATCTAGTATTCTGTCAGATAAAGCTCATCCTCTGTGCAATGAGGTTGTAGAATTTCTCCCCTGAAAGTTATCCCCTGCCTGTTGTAAGAGGCGACTGAAGGTAAGGACTTGACCATGTTTGAACTGTTTTTGAAATCGATCTTGAACTTGTACCGTATTTGAAACTCTTTTCAATCTTTTTACCTTTTATCTAGTTAATTATATATGACACATTCGCGGTGACGTGTCTAACCTCATCTAACGAAGTTAAGAGGTACCAGTTACACATATTTGGCCAAATGTGGATCCTTTTGAATCAAAATCGATTCCCTTTAGCGAAATCGGAAGTCAAGTATTTGACCCATTTGGGTTCATCTGACAAGTGTGTTCGCATGTCTAAACACCGTTAGAAGTGTGACATTTAAAGCTATAAAGCTCCACTTCGGTACTTTTTAGCCCTTACGCAATGGCGACACACTGAAATCATCCGCCGGGCAAAACGATTCTGGACGTACGCATAAGAATCTGCCTTGCACCTGAAGCAGACTTTGCGCGTATTTGACTAGTTGACAAGTCAGCTGTCTGCATTGGTTTAATTTGCCCTCAAAGGAGGGCGTACATTCTGCTCTGTGACGTCACATGTCTAAGGTCTGTTCCCTGCAGAGTCAAAGTAAGGTGCATTTTACATTCAAGAGTATAACGATTTCGCAACTCGAAAGACCTTACAAAAGCAAAACCCTGAGTTTAATATACCAACAACCCGACCCTACCAACAACCCGACCAGAGGTTGTAAACTATAAGCGAAATAGGCTCCTCCCACATTTGTGGATACCTAGCGTCGTGAAACAGCTCCCTTCAATGCCTGCATTTGTATTCCTGAGCAGTGAAAGAAGGGTACTTTTCCTCAAAATTTCATATCTGGCAAATAACCACTTAGCTTAGAACAAAATACTCTAATGAAGTTCTTCCCATAGTTATTACTTTATCCCTAATCCTAACACTAAATACTCTTAATGTTTCTCATTTTCCATATTTACAGATTTACTTGTTGGAGACTATTCTTCTGACAAAGTTTTACTGGTCAGGTAAGGTTATACCTGCATATCAAATTTATTTTTCAAATAATACAATTAATATGACACTTTTGAACTTTTTGTACTTTCCGATGACAAATTCTACTTGTAAAAAGATATCAGTGGAAGCATGGATGGCCTCATCAAATTATGGAGGGATCCTTTTAAAAGTAAAATATAAAAATAATCCAGATATTCCCGAATTTGGAATATAGAACACTCTGTGTGTTGTGCAATTTTCCCCGCAGAACAGGATGTACACAAAAACAAGTTATTTTAAAGGCAAAAACTGTCACCCCACTTTGAACAAGTGTAACTTTATGGATGGCTGTTGAGGGTCATGTGGCGATTTCTTCGTACGAAATTGTGAAATTTTCGAGAAAGTTACTTTTTGTTTCACTCTGAATACAGACAATGTGGAACTTGAAAAATCATGACATAACCAGACAACTAGGGGGAAAAAGAAGTCCCGCTACTGACTCTGACTGTTGGAGTTCAAAATAGATTTTGCGCGACTGCTTTTGCCTGTTTGCCTTTGTGATGATTCCTTGTTTCAAATAAGAATACTTCTTTATTTAAAGCACTGTTTACATGATCATAATTTATACAAAAATCATTATTGACATATAGGCCTTTTAGTATTTTATGATGACTGCTTCACCAACAGATTTGAGCAACATCCAGTATGTATGAAGGTGTAGTTTAAATATTTAGCTGCATGCTTCATCTTCCCAACAAATGCTCAAACATTTGTGTGATGATGTTCGTGAACAAATGTATGATTGTGTAGACGGGACTTAAGAACCTTTGTATTTTTTCTGTGTTTATCAACTTCAATCAGGACATGATTGGCCAATTAATAAGTTTTAACCAATTCCGTTAGGGACGTGAAAGTCTCTAACGACCCACATGGACCAAGTATAATGAACGAAGAATGACCGACCGAGATGGAAGCAAAACACTCATTACCTAAGTACCTAAAGGGCAAAGCAGACTCTGAGGTTATACTCAGTCTCCCCTCTGGGGACGTAACATTAGTGACCGTCTCGGGAGCAGGATTGGGAGCATTTTCATGCCTTCCTTAGTAACAGTCGAAGAAAGATGGGTGATGGACCTGGTGTTCATCCATGTTCACCCTAGCATAGGGTCCTTCGATGAGCCAACAGGCTTCCTAATCATCAATTACTGACTGCATGGTCAAGTGGTTACAGCATTCGACTTGAAGTCGGGAGGTTGGAAGTTCAAGTCCTGAACGAATCATAACAATTAAAAGAGTTTATAAAACGGAAGCAACTGCCATTGTGCTTGGTGCTCAGCATTAGCAATGGAGTAGGGACAACAAACAAGTGAGCCACAACTGAAAAAAGTGGCCCGCTGGACTTGAACAAATTGGTTAGAAAACTGGGCCGTAAAACTCCATAGCTAACTATATAGAAGACAGAAGTATAATAATAAAACTGACGGAGTTGTACGATTTGGGAATTCAACAGAGTTGCTAAAGAACAATTTCTTGCGCCAAGAAATTTCCTACATGTCTGCTCTGTTCAATCAAGGAGTTTGTACTAGATGACTACAACCCACTGTTACAATATTCTAAACGTCCACTGAATGAGTACCATCGATTAAGTGGTAGTATGCACCATATTTATAAACATTGTGGTCCCTTCACTTTAGATACTTCTTACGTGACGTCATTAAAGTTTTCACGTGAGGTATTTCAGCAATTTCGGTATGTACTCACAGGATTCCCCTTAAAATGTTTGACGAACCAAACTTTTTGGTTCGAGAAGCCACTCTATGTCGCTTTGTGCTCCCTGACGTCGGGGTGGGTATTCAAGGCAGAATTACCCATTCCCTCGACGTCAGGTTAACCCTGACTAATCCTGTCATAGCATGAAACATTACAGATCATAACATCCATACAAAAGAGATTGAACTGAATTAAATAAATTCATTTAGTCATTTAGTTTCAGCCACGTCTGAGTGTGTGAGCGTTGGTGGAAAATTGGTGCAATAACTTTATGAGTAACTATCTCGTTTATCCCCTCCTCTCGCCTTTTCCACCTAGTATGCGCGCTTGGGAAACTTGAAATTCTCAGGAATCTGGCGTCTGGTTTAATTAGTCAGGATTTTCCAACAGTTCTGGAATTTCAGCCAGGAATTTATTTTTTTCGGGGGTCTTGGTACTGAAAGGGGTTTAAGGGAAAAGGTGAGCGCCGGTTTTCAGGGAGCTCTAGGCCTACAGCACCCTGGGTCTTTTGAGGTCTCCAAATGAATAATGATTCAAAATTTGCTTCTCCTTGAACGCAACGAAGTTTGCAACTTTAGTCACAAAGGGTCTGTTAGGGTTCCTAGCTTCTGCTATTATCTACATTTTGTGTTATTTATTTTCATATTTTTGAAATAAATGCTGTTGGAATGTCAGTTTGTGTTTTCTATTTCTCCACATCAGAACAAGACCGATAATTCGACCAAGTTTTCGAATTTCCTTTGATCGAGAAAGAGTCAATAAATCCAACGGTGAGATCAGCGTCCTGAACAAGACACTTGCTGGGTAATTCTTCAGAAGTTTTAGAAGTAATACAAATGTCAAATGAATGTAGAAAAAAGTGAAAGATGTTTAAGTTAGACGAGCCACTACTTTACAATAGACTCATTTAGTGTATGTACTGAACAGGCTGCCGTCACGGTTCGGCTCCAAAAGTGTTGGTAAGGCGTGCTTACAGTGTCGTAAAATAGAAGGAAAAGGGAGAAGGGGTGGAAAGGGAAACCGTAGCCTTCCCTTTGACCCCTTTGTAGGACAGCGATCAATTAATTCTGGACTCGATTAAAACTTCCTGGATAAACCATTGTCCAGCATGAAACCCGGTGTTTTAATCGAGTCACTACATTAGTACCATTTGAATTTGAGTGAATAAACCTCAATATTTCATATCTCAGCCCAAGAACGCCCCGTGAAGATGAGAGTCAGACTGTTAGAATTTACCTTTAATGCTGTTTAATAAACATATTTGAATTTTTTGACTTGATGTACTTTTTGACAGTCAGGACGGAACGCGTGTTCATACATACGCTTGCGCGCGTGTTTACTCACCTTACTGTTGCTTTAATAACCGTCCTAAATTGGAAAGTCGACAACGTTTCTGTAAATGATATTCATAGCCAAACGAAACTGAAACACTGCATTAAAGAAAACACATATTAATCGGAAGACTTAACTAACAGAATGATGAACGAGAACAAAAGTTGCAAACCTTCCTACATCCAGCTGTAATCCGAGTTAATAAATTACAGAATGTTTATTTTGAGGAGACACAAACAAAGCCCAAACATTTGTGTAATGCAAAAAGTGCACAATAACTTGCACGATGATTATACCAACTCAATTCTGATGGCATGTGAATGTAAAATATATATATATATATATATATACATTTTTTCATACAGATTTAACGTTACATTGTGCATGGGATACGGAGGGCGAGGAACACCGTCGTCTTACAGTAAGTGACATCTCACAAAGGATAAAAATTTAAAAACTTAAAAAATATAGTGCAACTTCGTTCTCTTAGAGATAGGTTAAGGGTATCACTATAAATTAATTGGCACTTTCCCAACGGTGGGTAAACTCCTGTTGACCCGTCTTTATGTCAGTGCTAACGCCCGGGCTATTTTTCCTGGGATAGGAAAAGCCAAATCCATATTTCAGCAAATTTCAAATTTGTTTAAATAAAATAGTAAGGGTTTTCAATCATGTGTTGGGGTTCAAATATATGGTTCAATCGGCACTCATTACGTTCAAAACTAATTTGCCTTATCTCTTACGGTATTTAACTATCTGTTTTTAAGAAAAATGACGATGCATATCCTTATAAACCAATGTTCATGAGGGAAAAATACAGCAAATGCTATAGAAACATTTTTTTACTTTGAATGTGTTCACAAAAAGGTTGTTACGGGTCGACAAACATTATGTCAACACGAATTTGTCGACCTATGGTAAATGTCGACCTAAATTCATTTTTATAGCACTAAATGTTGACCATCAAGGCAACAATACGTATATATCATGTCCATATGTGGGTGTGAGAGAGTGAAAGTAGGCAAATGTATTATGTTTGTTAAATGTATCATGCTTGTTTGTGGTAGACTTTTCCATACAACTGAAGATGGACGCGGATAAACAGAATCCAAGAGCTTTTTTTTACGTCGAAAACCAACAACAAAGGGAAGTGCTGTTTCCGGAAAAAACAATTCAAAGAGATAGTCTCTGGTGCGAAGAATATACCGCTGTACTCCGTGTAAGTAATGAGTATGATAATATGATAACTTTCTTCTGTGCATAGGTCCATGAGAGGAAATTTCTACTTGGGGAGCATAAAAACTGGCGTTTACCCTAAAATTGTACCTTTGTTGAGGTAACTTTCGTACATCATTATAATTAAGCCCATCAAACACACAAACATTTGACTTTTACACAGGTCGCATGCGAAAGTCTGGTACTATAAAGTGCTAAATTTACGTTATACGTTACCGTAGTGTGCTTCCACGGACTTCCTATACATGGACAGAGCATACTGCACGGTACATTGTCGCTACCGTACGTGGGAGAAAAAGCCCACCAATATGGCCGTCTGCTGTGTGAAAGTGTGAAAGTTTGGACTTGCTCAAGCAGATTGCCATTTTTTGCAAGAAAGTTGAAATATTTTTGAAATCTCGCAGGGTAAGGTCAAAGTCAATATACGCATTGCAGGATTATGGTATTATTTCCCCTTCAAACTTAATGTTTGTTTAGGTTATAACAGAGTAGTGGTCAATTCAGACGATTTAATAGCTTTACGGCTGCCATCTTGGTTCGCCTTTTTTGTCCCAGCCGGTGGCGATCGTCTACGAATAGGACTCAAACGTGACATACTGTGTCCATGTATATAAGTCCGTGTGTGCTTCATACGCCCTTTTCCAAAAAGCAAGTTACAAATTGCTGTTGGGGTAGGGTTTTGGCATGCACTGTTTGTGTCAATGGCATTTTTTTTAAAAGAGCAAAAAAAAAAAAGAACGACATATTTGTACACCAACATTCTACCACACAATCATTTGTAATCGTTTTATTTAAAGAAAAGTGTCAATTGCGTACGCTCCATATCAACGTTTAGTAACGACCCAGTGTATAGTGTCGTTTGAGAACAATCAGTTGTGAAGGAAACCAGTCGCGGTTTTACGAGGAGGGGGATTTGGGGACTCAACCCACAACCCACCCCCAAAAATAAAATGAACATGCACGAGGTTGTATAGACGTGCGTTAATGCTGCAGATAGAGCATAATGATTATCCATGCTTTCAGCCTCTCGGCGTATTGGCTTACAGCTCTCACGAAAATGTAACTGATGCTTTTCGCACCTGGTAGCTGGCGGATGCCCTTCTATTCAGCCATTCTAGAACGAGAATCTGAACGTCAGGTCGTTCAGGTGGTTATGTTGAGTTGAGTTGTCCCTGGGGGGTAGCTCCTTTGGGGAGCAGAACTCCTTCGGGAGTATTGTTTGGTTTTCGCCCCTGGCTCTTTGCCAGAGGTGCGGGACACTTTTAAAAAAACCGTATACTGAAAAAAATTGCCAAAAAGATGTATTGCATATATAAACTTTCCTCTCCCATATGTAGCCTAATTTTTCACAAGTGAAAGGTGGTTTATTCTTATTCGTGAAAACCACCAGCATGCCTTCCCTTTCATTAGGCTAGAGCTTAATGCCTCTTGCAAGATAGTAACATGATCTCATTACTTGCACACCATGATTGACAGCATTTATATAGCACAAGTCGACAAACCGTAGGCCTGCTGTTTACGGTACGCAACACAGTGCATGCAATTGCTGGGCTTAGCAAGCTGTACTTCTTAGTTCGACGCCATTTATAAATATACATGAAAACTCGAAAGAGACACAATCAGTGGCGTAAGTACCCGCCGGCATGGGACAGGAGAGCGATTGCTCCCTGTCTCTGATATGGAAAATTTGTTGGCCTATATGTGACACCAGATCATCAAGTACCTATAAAACCGTACAAATGCATTGCGTTTCTCCAAACTTTTCTTTTATAAAATTCCGAATTCCCTACAATGCATTAATACGTTTTAAATATTTCTTTAAAGGAAGGCAAAATTTACGGGCCTTATACAAAAATAATCACACTTTTCAAATAAAATCAAAGTTTTGGGAATACTCCGTGTTTTTATCGAGAACAAATTTCATGTTGCTACAGGACACATTCGCTGATAAACAGACCGCAATAGCAGTCCAGATATCCGGACGACCAGTGGAAAAGGAGGATAATCTTCCAGAAGGGGAAATTGCTCCCGTAGTGGACAGTAGCCGACAGAGCTTAAAGGAACAAGTAAGGACAATTAACGTTGTGTCAACTGAAGTCCATCAGTTTGATTCTCATATTCACAGCCTATAATTAGTTATGCAATTATATCGTACAAAGTTCCCGTGGCATCAGCTTAGTTGTAACAAAGGGCGTTGGTTAGAAGATATTCAAAATTTTTTAAACACCTTCATCTACTATTTGTCAGGTGACAGTGCTTTATCCCGCGATAAACTCATGGTAATGCATGAACGCGTCCACAACAGTGTACTCCATTTTTTCGAGGTTGTTCTGTTCAACTGTTGTACAACTCCCTGTTCTTATGTTTTTACTGTTGGTCATTTACGAGCGAAATGTTTTCCCTTAAGGAAGAAATTGTGTGAATTAACCAGTTTAAAGGCATGTTCTGGTGGTGTTTGGCCTTTGTCTTGTAAGAAAGACAAAAATATTCCACACCATTTCCTTCAAAACCTATCACAATGCCATTTTCCTAACTCAAGATATCTCACTTCAAAGATTGGTTATTTCTGTTACAAATTACCTCTGTTTTTCAACAAAGCCACAGAAAGTTATGTAATGTGGGCACATTGCTTCAAATTCCTTTTGTTTTTCTTTATAATTGATCATCCTGTTTTTCCTTGAAATCTGATACTGTTGGAATGTTTGAATATCATTGTAGATGTAGGGCCGTAGCCTGAGCAAATTCTCTAGGAGGCAGTCCCAACACTGCCTATGTAGAGCGACACCTCAGTTAGCACGTGGTGTATGTACGATTTGAAATACTCAAGGGGGTCAGTTGTCCCCCTTGCCCCCCCCCCTTCCCCCAGGCTACGGCCCTGCCAGCATTACACTTCAACATACTTGGAGTACAACCAACAACATTGTTTTCAATTGTCTGCATCGGCATCATAATTATGAGTATATTGCATGCAATGTCAAATCATTGTGCCACGATGACATCACAGATTTCCCAAGCTGCATCAAATATCTCGAAAAATTTGCAATAGTTTTATAATTTGTATCTTCGTAGTGCTGTAGGATATTGAAATACAGTTTTAACCCTCTGAAAGAGACTATTTTTCTGCTTATTTTGAGGTTAACGAATTTTGTCTCCCGGAAGATGCCTTTAAACAACTCTGAACATGTGCATTTACAGAGATAAAGCAGTAATACACGATCGGGTAATGCTGACGCTCCATGCACCCTGAAACAGTTGGGTAAAATAATCCCCGACACTGATGACGTAACACTAATATAGGGTAAAAGTCGTCCAAAATTGTTGAATTTACGGATGGATTATTTGGTAAGATACCAATTTCATGGGAAACCCGCCATTTGGCTGACCGATTATAGGAAAAAAGTTACCCAGTTACAGTATCGATCACATACGTGACCAGTGGTTAGTGGTGAACGTCTTGCCCAAATATTTTTAGAGTATGCACTCGTGCCGTGCCCTCTTAACCGCTTGTACAACTCTTTGCTAATGCACGGTCCCTTGTTGTTCAAATTTTGTTCCAGGGTGAGCTTAAGTTAGTCAATCCAAACACTGACTTGACTATTTTCCCCATAAGGATTTCGTCCCTTCAGCTTAAAAGGATCAGTTTGCTGCCGAAGTTTACTTCCCCTCGTTACAGATAATGCGTAGTCTGCGAGTTAGTTAGTTAGATGTTACTTTTACGGCCCAGTTTCCGACCTATTGGTTGAAGTCGAGCCGGCCACGCATGGCCGTCGGAAGCGGGGGGCTGGGGCGCTGCAGCCCCCTCCCCCCCACCCCAATAATCTCGCAATATATAGTTTTTTTAATACAATGAAAACGTCAAAAAAATGAAATGCAAAAATTAAAAGTAATGAATATCACTCTAAAATTACATCTCCTATCAGTCATCCGTGAATCGGCGATAAACAAAACAGAAAAAATCAGTTCGATGGATCAGACAGCCATAGAACTTGGAAGTAGAAATGATCCAAACATTACTTCATCACTTCACCTACACTCTTAAAAAAAATGGGCAAAATTTACCCAACTTTTTGACCAACACTGGGCATCTATTCAACAACCTAAACAGTTGGGCAAAACTTTAACCAACCAAATTTGGTAAAGTTTGAACCTAACTGTTGGGCAGGAAACTACCCAACTGTTTGGTACATGAGCATTTAAAACATACCCACTTGTTGGGCACGGCTTTTATTAAGATGTTGGGCAAATGCATTCACCAACCGTTGGTCAAACGTTAATCATCTTTTCCATAACCGTGGGTGCTTTTTCAACATCAGTTGGGCATATTCTTTAACCAACTGTTGGGCTAATCCCTAGTGCATTGCCCTAGTAAATGTGGCCATTTATAAATCAGGCTCAGATTATCCGACAATAAGGCATCATGCAGACTTGAAGATTGTGTTGAAATAAATATGGGCACATGGCAAGGAGAGAAGTATCCAATGATAAAATCAAACGATTAGGAAACCGTGATGCTGCCATAGTAAGCCAAAGGATGTAGGCTAGCCTAGTCTGTAGGCTAATCAAACTCACATTGACACATTACAGAACCCAAACAAAGTGTTAGGCTATGTTAGCCTAGCATGGATGAGCAGGAGAACGTTTCGGCCATGGCTCAGTAGCAGCACCAGTTTCTTCCTAAATCGTGTTGATTATATCTTCGATATAAACATTAAATACTCCACACAACTCCTTGTACTCGTATTTAGCCTCAAACACACTCAAGAACCCCCCAAGCTCCATTCCTCAAGGTAATCTGAGACATTAATCAGCGAGATAGTTGTCGTTCGATTAGCTGCTAATGACTTTGAACCACTGAGAAATACGTACGTACGCCTGTTCTTAACTTTCACATGTTCATTGTGTCCAATGCTTTTATCACATTTACGTATGCGGAACGCGCAAAGTTTATTGCCCAACCAACGAGCAAACATTATGCTAATTAGCAATTAATTACCCAACAAGTAGATAGACCAAATATATGCCCAACCGTTGAGTGTAAGCTTGTTTAGGTTTTCCCAATGATTGGATAGTGGAATAAACGTGAATCGAAGAAACGTTTTTACCATTATATGAGCAAAGTTTGACCAACATTTAACCAAAGCGTTTTACCCAACGAAAATATTGCCCAGTGTTTTAAGAGTGTACGCTGCCTCAGATCGAACAATTCGTAGGCGAACAACGCAGGCAACATGTCTGGAAAGTCGTCTAATGTAGCAAAGCAAACTGGACCCAGAATTACAAAATGGTTCACGGCGAAAGAGTTATGATAAGTTCTAATCATTAGCATCATTAAGAGTTCCACATATAACTAATTCATCTGCCATCTAAAGCTCATACCGTATTCGATTAGGCTACGCTGGGAAAACCTAATGTTCGAAATAAATATATTAGTAATAAATAATAATAATCAATTGCGGATCTCTTTATCAATTTTATCAAAAGTTCTCAGTCTTAAAAATGTGGGAGATATTATGTTTCCTAAATATAGTAAATATTCTAAGCTGTGAAATCGCATTTTAGGGCCATTTCCAGTAATCTCGGAGGCAATGTGTTAAAAAATTTCCTCCATACGCTACGTGCCAACCTATGGTGGTGTGTAGCGTATCTGTACTATACTCACCTTTTCAACATGCACAAGTCAGCCCCCAATCGAAAATTCGTTCCGACGGCACTGCTCCATCAAAGTTGAGAAGTCTCGGGATTTTTGCCTGTAACTGAAGTTGCTCCAGTTGTAATAATTTATATTCATCATGATTTCATGTTGAAAGTTATATAGTAAAATAATTTTGAGAATACGTATACAGGCTCATTTTCCAATGATTAGCTTTAATACATTACCTTACCATTTCATAAACTGTTACAGTGGAACATTTTATTTGGTACTTTTTTATCATTTTGCCATTTGCTCATTTTTATTTTTCTTTGAAGTGAACATTTTTTACAACGAAAGGTCAAAATAACGACTGCTTAGATACTATTTACAAGCCCGGGAAATGTCATTTCCGGCTGTCTGAGGGGTTGCGATTTTTAAAAATTTTTTGAACGCTCCGCGCAAATTGATGGTGGAGCTCCGCTTAGATAGTCAGCTCGAGTCAGTCCCCCAATCGAAAATGCCTTCCGACGGCACTGATGCGAAGCGTCATACACAACGGTTACAGATAGAGTAGGTTCCATTTTTGAAAGTCGTTTGAATGACTCGACCTGGGAATAGAACCCGCGTAGCCGGCGATAATCTTAAACGCTCTTCATGGCATTAAATACAGCTGAGATGAGAATGAATAAAGGCAAAATGTGGTGCATCATTAAGCATCATTTGAAGTCATTCTGTGTTTTTTTTTTTCACAGAATCCCATTGGGAAGCACTTTTCCCTGATCACTAGTACGTTAATGGGACGTACGATGAGGCTAGTAAGAGGGTTCAAGAACAGCCTATAATGCATACAAAATGACCAGATTAGACCAAAATCTGTCCTGCTTTTTCGTGTTACTTCGTGACGCACTTCGGAAGGTCTGATTGAAAAAAAATACGAATCGATGGGATAAGATTAAACAATAACGCATGCAATTACCACAAGCGATCCGTTTGGCCTATGGATCAAGAAAAAATAAGTAAAAATATTCCTTAAAATTCAACATCTCCCGCCCGAAGGTGAGATAGACACACAACTTCCACTTTTTAAGTAAACTTTTCCTCAAATGGTACTAAAAACTGCAGTTGCAGCCGCTGATCATGTTCTTAAGGCACTTTTATTATCTGATGCGCTTTAATGTAAAATCTATGTAAAAGTAAACACACTTTTATGCTATTTTTGGTACGTGGCACCAAAAAAGGTAAAAAGATGTGGAAGGAAAAAGGACACTTTGACTTGAACGAGGAACTGTATATGACCCTGCAACGTCGGTTTCTCGCGTAACGTTAACTGCGAATGAGTAACTCGAGCTGGATACCGATCCAAATTGTATAATCTGTGTCACTCCGATCTCTGTAAAAAAGAATTATACCCTTCAGCACATCTAGTATCATTTGTGTATCGAGGAACGACGAAATCTGGAAGGTGAACAATACGAACACGGGAGAGAATGTCACTAAGTTATATTTCGTGTAGTAGGTACTAATAGGCACCGACAGCTGGGGGCGTGTTGATTCCCAAGTTATAGGTGAATAGTTGTAGCTTTAATTCGACTTAGCAGTAACTTACGTGCTATCTAAAAATCCTAAACCGCTACAAACTTACTACAAATTTGGTGGTCGAACTGTTATTAACGGCTGGGAATGGATTCCCTTCCGAATATCGGAAATATCGGAATTCGTGTGCTAAATTTTGTGGTCCCAATATGAGTTCAGTACAACTGGTTAGTGCCAAACTGAATACTAGCGTGTTCACTGACCACATTTTGTAAAAGCCATCGGCCCTTTCCCGATGAAATGCTCCTTGTGGTACTCGAAGTAGCCATGTATTAAAATTTTTATCTTTCTGGCAGAAAATCTTATCAGAAATTCCTGCCTCTGGAGACTGGGCGTCATGACATGGCCGATAATTTTAGACAGGGGCTGGTTTTTCAAGAAAATTGCAAACAGACCTTCAGTGGTATTTTTCATACTACTAGGCATGGGCCTTTAGGTGGGAGTCGGGGACTGCACTCCTCCCAGAGCAGGGGAAATGCTTATTTCAGGGCACTGGCAATTACATGTATTTTAGGGCGGTAGCCTGTAGTAGTCAGTTCGGCCTGCAGCGGCCGGGCAAAATAGGACTTGAAAAATATTCAGTTCACGGCAAACACGGTCCCCTCTCCTTAAAATATCTTCATGTACGCCTATGTGTATTTTGACCAAGTTTTTCACAACTCAAACCAGCTTTGAATAGGGGTGTGCCTTACTGTTGAAAATAGGCTTTCAAGAAGATGGGCCTATAGGCTCAATACTTGTTAGTAACTTAGTGCTTCTATGTTAATTAATTCGGAACATGAAATGCGGGTACCCGATATGTTAAGTTTTTTTTTTTAAATATATCATTTTGAAAAATTGGTCAGGAAATTTTTACATTCTATTTCCGCATTTTTAATCTTAGATTCAGTTGAGCATAACTTTACTAAAGTTGGTCCAACTTCCTTGGTTCAAGATCATTTGGTATCTAATTGTGACCAGGGAGGTGTTAGGCCTAACACCTCCTGTTGTGACTGAATTCGATTCTACAGTCAGATACATATCCATCCTTGAAACTCGTTTGAACTTGGCACGGGTGCGACAAAAACACACGGCAGGTCACCGTGCTGCAAGCGCTACTCTGGATTCGATGTCCCGCATGCGGTAAAGGGCAATGAAAAATTGCTAATGTGAAACAATATTGCTCATTTGAATTCACAGCAATTAGTTTTCTTCTCTTGTACGTGTATACCAACAGAAATGTCCAAATTCAATTGACCAAGTTTCACTGAATGCGTTCCACTTGAAATGGTTTCCATATTTTTATAATTTTGAAAAATTCTAAAAAGATTTTGTGCTGCCAGCAGTAAAATATAACCGTAATACTTACACCGTTTGGGATATGTCTAGTTTCCATCAAATTAAAAACAGTGGCGTAGGAAGCGAAATGAAAGTGGAAAAGGGGTCGAGGGGCGGAATAATTTTGGACCATGCACCTCTAGACCTACCCCCATTAACCAAAAGGTAATATTTTTGTTCTTTTTTTTTTTTTTTTTCGTTTTTTCCCGCGAGCAAGAATAACTTTTTAATTAGAAAAAAATCTGCTTTTCCTTAATTTGGAACACTACTGTATTACGAACGTAATTTGGGGCGCGCTGAGCACGCCAAAATTTGGGGTCTCTTTACACATTTGTAAATATGGATCTTGCATTGCAGAAAGGAAAGGAGGTTTAAGGGAATGTAAGGAAATTTGAATATTTGGGGAATCGAAGAATCTACGTTCCCTATCAGCATATATCTGAGATAGCACGTTCGTTGTTGTTACATAATGTTATCTAAGGAGTGCGGATAAACGCTCAAGTTATCGGCGACATTCAAAAAGCCTGGTTTCAAGTGATACGTTTTGTAAATAATACCCTTTGCATTTAAAGGGCAGCCCCTTTGGTCGATGATGGAAGTTGGTCAAAATTAACTCAAAGGGAATTATATACCCTTTTTATAAACCAAACCCTTTTGGAAACCGTAAACCTTTTGGTTAATTTGGACAAAGGGTCTCAACGGGAATTAAGTTCTGCAAGTCCGTAAGGCCTGTCTATTTAGGCCTATCCTCTCAAGTTAGTTAGGCTAGAAGGACGGAGTTTTACGTGACAGCCCATATGGCCAGTTTCTAACCAATTGGTTAAATGTCGAGCCGCCACGGCCTAGCTTTTATCACTTGTGACTAACTGGCTTGTTTTTCCTAATTGCTTATGCTGAGCACCAGGACAATGGTAGTAGGCGGTTGTTTCTTACAGTCTTCAGTAGGCCTTTGACCCGACCAAGACTCGAACTCCCGACCTCCGAACTGCAAGTCTGGCGCGGATCCTCATATTCAAAATTGTTTTTCGTGTCATGCATGTTAATTTTCTTCCTCTTTTCTATTCCAAATTTTTATTCTTGTTTTCTTCTATTTCATTTTCCTTCTTCGCCGTCCCTTCATTTCTCGTTCCTGTACCTGATATATTCAACCTTTTCCTCAGAGGAGGGGGAAGTTGTTCTACTCCCCTGTTCCCCCCCCCCCCGTCAATTAATTGACATAAAAGTTTATCCTTATCAATTATACTGATCACTGCACTGTGCACTATGTACGGCATTGCAATAGATTTTGTACGTGTCAGAAAATTCGTGGAACTAGTTTATACAATGAATGTCGGCCACAAAAGCCAACAATTCACCCTCAAGTTTCTCTTCGTAGACCAACTCGCTCGCTTCTGGTAGTTGATATTATGTTCAAAAGGTTAAAATTGACCTTCGTAGGTAATTTTTATGCCGACCCTAAGATGTGCGTCACGAAAGTTAAAAACGAAAGCACTTTTTTGAGTATGGCCCGCTGCCTTTATTTACAAACTGTTTAATGAATGTATACCACTAGATGAATTAACAGAGAATTCAAGTAGCCTATGCTATTCAGAGCTATAAATACTAGCAAAATTAAGGCCGAAATCGCAACAGTGGATAAGTTTCTTCCACTACCATGGACTCAGTATTGAGATACCTATCATTTCTTGCATCTTCATTTTGAATTTTTTATAGTATAATGGAACAGAGCCTCATTTAATCTCTTAGCAATTCGAAGGAACCAACCGAAGGGCGCAAAATCTTTTCGCATTTTTGAAGGTTTCGACATAAGCATGCGGTATGCCTTACGGGGTTGTTTCCCACAATCCATATTAGACGAATGTGCCGCCATAATCAACCAATGTACCGACAACACATCTTATTAGTTGTAGGGGAGTCCCCCACGTATTCCTTTTACCTTACCCTAGTAAAGTATTCCCACGTTATGTTTTGCAGGAAAAAGCAGGGAAAGGTTGCACAAGAATAACATATACATTTAAGGTGCCGATGACTATTTCGAATAAAAAGGGAAAAAAATTTCAAAGGAAATAAAATTAATCGTAGTATATTTTTCGATCTAACCAATAACACCAGCAATACCGTGATTCATCAAAACGTTACACATAAGAGGAGTTATGGAACTAATGCTAGTACCGTTAAATCTTCTGTTTCTTCAATCGAAGGCCTATTGTGTCGAAACATTAAAGTGTATCTCAGGTTAAAAAAAAATACAAAACTATACATCACAAAGCATAAAAACGAATTCATACATTCCAACCCCCATCTTAATGGAACATTCTTGAACTGAAAAATGTTGAAATTTATTCAATTATGGTACATTGAAAACATTTTGTTGTCATTGTTGTACTACTCAAAATACAATCTTTGCATTTCTTTGTGTTTCTGAATGTCACGGCACCTTGTACCAAGATGTAACAGCACTGTTACTCGTATGGGTGACGTGATTGGGCTAGTTTAATTCCGTCACCCCATAAGAGTAGTAGTGTTATCACATCTTGGTACAACATGCTATGCCACCAAACAGGAATGGTGCAAGATCATATGAACATTTTAAATTTCAAAGGGAATCAAAGCAGTACATATGGGTTGTACAAGAAAAAGTCACAATTTATTGCTCAATGGACTAATTTGTTTAAGGTGAATAAATTTTAACATTTAATATCTAAACAATGGCATGGAGCTATAACAATGGGGTTTGGTTCAAAAAGATTTATTAAGCAAAATTTTGTACGTGAGTTTTCCCTGAAGAAGTGCTATTTCCGTTCCACTGCACTGCATTTTTAAGTGGTTAGAGCAACCGACTTGCAGCTGGAAGGTCTGGAATTACACTCCTGGCCGGCCCATATCGCTGACTTTAAAAATGGAACTCTCTGCGATTGTGTTTTGTGCTCAGTATTAGCATTGTATTAAACGAAATAGGCCAGTGAGTCATAAGTGAAAAAATGTCATGGCTGTCCTGACATAAATCAATGGATCAGAAACTGGTCCATTCTGGGACATATATACAACTCATCCAACAAACTAACCGTTTCATTTTCAGATTCCAATAAAATTTGATTGCGTCAACGTTGGATGTACTACCAATCTGGTGGTTAATGCAGCAAGGTAGGCGCAATGGCATTTCATTCAGCTATGGATTGTTAAATGATTAAAATCATGCAAAACATCCTCTTAAACTCAATTCAAGAAGCACACGCTTTCTTCTGACTCTTTAAGGGGTTTACCACGTTTAGATATTTGGTAATTGGTTTTCGCCACGGATTTCCTATATACATGGACAAAGCATGTAGTAGCGTGTACGTCCTATGCGTAGATTGTCGCCACCACCTGAGACAAAAGGGTGCACCAAGTTGGCCGACGTGAAGCTCTACCTAGTTTGCATTACTTGACGGAGGATCTGTTATATTTTCACCAAAATCTAAACTTGAAAGTCAAATAGTACCATATTCCTTCAATACGTGCAGTAATTGTAACCTTACCTTGCACTATTTTGAAAATTTTTAAGTTTCTTGCAAAATCTGTCGATTTGAACTACTTGAGCAAGTTCATATTTTCACACACAAAGCCATAGCAGACAACCATCTTGCTGCGCCTATATACTCACACGTACGATAGCGACAATCTATCTATCTAGTATGCCCTGTCCATGCATAGGAAGTCTGTGGTTTTCACACTGTGCTCTTCGTTATCATGTTCTTGCTTTAAAAGGAAGTTGCCATCCCAGGCAAAGCCGTTCTCCCAACTGTGTAATTTGTAGCTCATTCCTTGACTGTTTTCAGCACCACTTACGCACAAATTTATTTTATTTGCTTACAGCTATGTCCTGATGAGCATAAAAGAACGTAATATGGAATCCAAGCAAGCTTCTTCCCAATTTTGTGGAATGTAAGCTACTCTGCCAGTTTTGAATTTCCAAATTTTGATTTCAATCACAAAAGCCTTAACCAATTGAGAATTTCCATACCCCTTCACTTAAAATATACTTTGGGATGAATATTAAAATGGTTTTCAATGCACAACTTGGAGCTGTCATAGAACTTGCATGTTGAGTTTCCTTCCATATAAAAAGTCTGTTCACAACCTTTTGTTTCAGTGAACGAAAGTCAACAAAAACCAGACAAGAATTTGCCCTACTTTTTTTCTTTCACACCTTGCAAACATTGACACATCTGACGGTATTAATTCGTCTTTGTCTGCATCTTCCACAAGCTATCTCTTATCAAGCTTGTGGTACCTTGGAGATTGCTTGAGTGATTTATGCAGGAATTCGGGTGAAATTTGATTACGCCGCCAAACCTTGCTTTTGATGGAGATTCGGGTGAAATATTTAATGGGGGTAAGAAATTCATCATGTACGTCGTAGTCAAGAAGCAGACCCGAATGACGTAACACTGCGTTTATGATAGTTCATTCTCTTTATATCTTACCAGTGACACAGATATTTTGTATATGGGAGGATCATCGATCTTAACGTTAACCATAACTGTGCAGAACGAAGCGGAAGAGGCTTTTGCTGCAAAACTCTATGCGTCTGTACACGATTCACTGAGATATGCATATCTCACTGCCATTGAATCGGTAAGTTTATTCTATGAAAGGGGGAAATTTCCTCAGGCCTAGTAATTTCGATAGACCCATACAAATTTGGAGAGCCTTGACTTCCATTCGGAATATTTTAAGCCAAAATTCTCCTCAGGTGTAAAACGTTGCTTTGTGTTTCCTGCATCCGCGTATCCGGTACCTTTCATTTTCAATTGCAACTTTTGTGTTTATTCCAGGACTTGGTAATAAGATGTGATGAGAGCGACATGCCAACTGGATTGGTGATATGTGACATTGGTAATCCCTTGCCAAGGGAAACGGTGAGTTTCGTTTTAGTTCCCTTGCCTTAAAGGGGGGGGGGGATTCATCACCGCAGACACTTCGGATTTTCTCAACCTACTAATCTTTACCCCCTTCCACAGCTGTCTGAGATGCATCTTTGTCCAGATAAAGCCCTATTGATTCTTACCTCGCTAAGAATTTAAGGCCCTAATATGTGATCCCAACACTCACAGAGTATTGTTTGGGATATTACCTACTCTGTATAGCTTGAATTCGATGGCAACTTGAATTAACTGTTCCAATTGAAAATTTGGGTAGACTTTTAGTGCACTATAGTCTGGGGTAACGGGTGACTACCTTGAAAACTTACTTCAGGTTTCCGTAGAGAGTGGAATCGTCGTACATACCTGTGTCTAAATATAATAGCATTTCCAACTTACAATTCTTCTCACTGCCCCATATATACTTGATAATACTCCTCGATCTTTCCTGATTTAATGCTTAGACGTCTTCCATGTCAAAGGAGATGTCCCTTTCCCAAAGATATGGATATTGTTTTCACAGGATATTATTTATTTTTAGGGTTACACTGTTAAACATTTGGGTAAACCTTTATCCATGGTTGGCTGCGCATTTCACCACTTTAGTACTGGGTAGATACCCAACATTGGTCAAAAGGTATTCATGTGGGGCGAATTTTTCCTAAGAAAAAGTGTTTGTAACCAACTTTGGTGGTTCCTTTTTTCCAAAGAAGGGGGTCTTTTGTAAACAGTTTGGATGGTTCCTTACCGAACAATCTAGGCAGAGTTGTTGACAAGTCATTTTTCTTCAAGTCACAAGTCATTGACTGCCAAGTCAAGTCAAGTCACAAGTCATTTTTTCGGTCAAATTAATTCACACGTCATTCCTCCCCAAGTCAATCACAAGTTATATTATGTGAAATTGCATGAATTCATAATGATGCAAGGGAACTACCACTAGCGCCACACATGATGAATGGCAGTCTTGACATTGAAGTACAGCAGAAAAAGCCCCGGTTGAAGTGTTACCAAGGATAGAAACGTGAAGCAACAGTCTACCTACCGTTCCGTTAACAAAAATTTGGAAGAGAGGAAATAATTTTTCAGGAGGCTTTTTGAAACACAAGTTATAGGATTGTAGAACCACATATTTATTCCGGAAACCAAATACGGGTAAATTCGGTAAATACGAGATTGGCCTATGATGAACGTGGCAACGTGCTTTGCATTCTTCTGTGAATGTATAATACGTGAACACGCACAGTTAATGTGTGCTCTCGACATAGGCCTACTACGATACTTTTTTTTTTTTTTTTTTTTTAAGGATGCGAATCTTCCATTTATTTCGAGGGTGAATAGGGGAAAAAATCTGACATGAGAGTATGAATGAAGCTTAAAAATGATGATTTCCAATGTAGACGAGGTAAATATGTTCAAGTCGAGTCAAGGCACAAGTCATTTCTCTGCAAGTCAAGTCACAAGTCACTCATTTTCAAAACTCCTCAAGTTCAAGTCAAGTCGGAAGTCAAGTTTCCTTCAAGTCAAGGTCAAGTCACAAGTAAAATATAAACGGGACTCGAGTTGACTCGAGCCGCAAGTCGTTGACTAGAGTCAACAACTCTGATTCTAGGTAGTTGCATTCGGACCTAAACATGGGTAAAAGTTTATCCGAATGTTTTTAGGGTGTAGGCCGACATACAGCAATCATATCAATGAAAACAATAAGATTGCATGCGAGATAAATGGTGATGATTCCCGGGTTCTACAATGTTTAAATTCAAACAAAGACTGTCTAAATGCAACTTGCCTGCAGTGGGGGGGGGGGGGACACGAACTTCCTATACATGGACAGAGCATACTGCACGGCAGATTGTCGCTACCGTACATGTGAGAAAAAACGCATCAAGATGGCCTTCTGCTATGGTTTTTGTGTGAAAGTTTGGACTTTCTCAAGTTAATCAACACATTTTGCAAGAAAGTTGAAGTATTTTCAAAATTATACAAGGTAAGGTCAAAAGCACTACACGTTTTTTGCAGGAATATGGAATTGCTAGCCATTTAAGTTAAACTTTTATTTTAAAATATTTCACAGTCGTCGTCACATCATACAAATTGTAGTTTTACGGCGGCCATCTCGGTGCGCCTCTTTTGTCTGAGTCGGTGGCGACAGTCTATGGACAGGACGTACGCTTTACATGCTGTGTCCATGTATATAGGAAGTCCGTGGGGGAACCACTAATTAAGGTAACCGGTGACAACCTTAAATTCACAATGAATGAAGCCCGATTAACCGTAGTCAAAGTAATCAAGAATATTTATTGTTACAAGTGGACTAACGTTGTGTTTTGACATAATGTCAGGACAATGAGCTATGAATGACCACATTTAAAAATATGCTTTGAGTAAAATTAGGAAAATTAACATTAATACCTTGTTGGCTATAGCGAGTGGTTACAATCGCTGCAGAGCAAATAAGTAAATGTTTTACAAATGCTCCATTACCGTGATTTCGAAATACCGTTAGATCAAATCCAAATATAAAAGAGGGCTCAACATTTTTCAACTTTTGTTTTTAGGGCGTATTTTAAGGGCACAGCTGACCATTTGTCATGGCCATAATAAAAATTTGCTATCACAATTATGTATCGGCTTTTTCAAATGAGTACGAAATTTTATATAGGGTGAAATACCCCATAGAGAGAATCTTAAAGCTTTGGTGATATATACCTACCTCAAATCATCCCAACTACGTGCCATTTTTGTTCCTAATGACCGAACCCTTCGGCCAAGCTACTGCATTCGAAATACTAAATCAAAGGACTTCAAATTTCCAATTCTACATAATGGCCTAGGCAATAACTCTTACCTCTATTGTGGATACACTAAATTATTAGATAGCATTAAGGGATCCAAAATTTGCTTAGATCGTATTC
Organism: Holothuria scabra; assembly: GCA_037179385.1. Taxonomy (NCBI): domain Eukaryota; kingdom Metazoa; phylum Echinodermata; class Holothuroidea; order Aspidochirotida; family Holothuriidae; genus Holothuria; species Holothuria scabra. The sequence continues at coordinate 31,655,701 of CM074196.1, forward strand.
TCATTGAAGGATAACCTTTGTAAGTTTATTTTCTCGGTCCATAGATTATGCATATTCATGAGTGATTTCATAGTGTATCAGACAAATTTCTAAAGCGAAAGACTCATCACGTCTACCTGAAAGTTGTATAGATATATTTTCTAACAAGCAATTACAATTAATTTCCATCTGCTCATTTGTAAATGATTGGAAACTGAAACAATTTGTTTGTAAAGAAAGTTGATTATTAATTTGAGTTATTGGAGCAAAAGTTTTCCCAATTTCAGACATGGTGTGCATACTACCGATCAATAGAGTTTTCAGTGAAATAAACATGAGTCAGCTCTTTTTTTTTTCAGAGACTGAAATTTAACTTGACATTTGAGATTCCGGCAGCTCCAGGACATACGGAAACACTAATGCTACATTTACACGTTAACAGGTACCCATTATTATATGAAATATTCAATTACCTCCTTCAGATCTTTCATTCACTTAATATTTATTAAAACCACGGCACCCCATACACGGTCAAATTTTCTTCAATAATTGATGTCGATTAATTAATGTCAGTTAATTGATGTTCCTCACACACAATCATATCAGTTTTCATCCTGATCAAAATCTTTGAAAGGACAGTATCTCTGAAAATTCGGTGCTTGCTCGGGCGGATATTACAAACGCAAGAAAGGGTAGGGAAGTGGTCGAAAAAATTGACGAGCCGTCAATTAATATCAAAGGAATTTTGATCTTTTAACAGTTGCTGTAATGAAATTCCATAATTTCGCTGTCAGTGTCCCCCACTCACGATCATTCCTTCGTCAATTGTTTGATATCAATGTTTTGACGCAGGATGATCTTCAATGGGGAACTAAAGGCCACTGTTACTAAATACCGGTATTTATCTGTTTGTTGTGAGACCCCGCAAACAGAAACACAATTAGTAAAATTACAATAACTTTGGGCTCTTAAGTGAAAATTAGTTTCTGATTCTACCACCCTTACAAAAAGAAGTAACCTGTGTCAGTTACCAGACATGATGATACGAAAACTAAGGAAAATTTCCAGTGTCACTGGGTGAAAAACATGTGTTTTTGGAACGTTCTGAACACAGGTCAGGCACAGATTTGACACACCTTTTCTTGCCTTCAATTTGAAGCTACAGGTTTTACTTAGAACTCTTTGTAAAGATTATACTCTTGCTATGTGTTTTGCGAATCGTACCTGTGGCAAACTGGCCGAGAAGTGAAACAACTGGCAAACCTGTGTCAATTTCACAGAGAGAGAGAACTACGTTTTCATGCAAAAACTTGGAAAACCAGTGGAAGAAACATGTGAAAACATGTGGTTTTAATAACTACTTGACACACGTTCGCTTTTGTAAGGACACATGCCTATCAGCCAGCAAGAGACTTTAAGTTTAGTTTCAAAATAGCAACTCCTTTGTTCTCCCGGGTAAGGGTTGTATCGGTTCACTCCATTTTTCTGTCTAGTCGAGTGATTAACGACTCTAAATGTGACTCGGATCGAGTCCCTGTGTTGCTCCTATTAGACAAATTATAAAAAAGAAAAATTCGAGTCCCTTCCCTGTTGAAACTTATTGCCTTGTGCCATAACTCATTACAACTATGGTTAGGCTCTAGCATACAAGCATACAAGCATACAAGTCGAACATAAAAATTATGAGTGCTACACAACATTTAGGAGAAAGCTATATAGCTTATCTTCTCCTTTGCGTACCGTTGATTAAGTTAGATAGAGCCTATCACCATTTATCTGCTAATGGCCAAGTCCACCAATCTTCATTTTAAGCACCACCGCCGAGGAGGAGGGTGAACAGAGTGACAACCAGCGTGAAGTCAGCATCAAGCTGGAACCGAAGATAGAAGTAATATTACACAGGTAAGAAATAATTATCATATCTTAAACCTTTTCAAATAAGCATGTAAGGTACAAAGAAACATATGGAACTAAAGAGCCTCTTACTCTAAACATAGTAGCGAAAGAGACTATGAAAAAAGAAAAGATACTAGATACTAAGATATCAGTCTATGATTATAAACAATTCCGCTTATAAATATTGAAAGAAGCAAATTTTAACTGGCTTTTGTCCCTCCACACAAATCCAATACCTCAACCTGACCATTCTCACCTGTGAGTTATAGCTTGCTCAGGTTAGTCGTAGCATACTCCTGGTAAGGTTCGCAGCAAGGAGAACAAGTCCTCCTGAGGTGGGAGTCATCTGCGTCTGGACCCTAGTGTTTTGAAATTTTATAAACAGGGAAACAAACCGACAGCCCGAAGAAATCCTTTGTTCGTAGTAAGATCGTTAGTTGATACGGTTTGGAAGTTGTATCTCGCTCGTATGTCAGTCATGTCTCAGACTGGATCATCGGGGTAAGATTTCATTTACCCAATGATCAGTCGCACTTTAAGATCATATGGCTGTGGACTTTAATCACAATCTGGATTCCATCGAGTCCCATCAGTTGTTTTTTTCCCGGCGGAGTGCGTTGTCCAACACAGTTGAGAAGTTCCTTGAACTATTGAACATCTCAGGATCCACTGACTGGAAGCTGCAAAACCTAAAGTGATCCTGCAAGTTCATTCAAGATTATGTTTTAGTTGTCACTTTGAATTGGCGATTGGAGTTAGGTACTGGATGGGTCCGAACAGTTCCTATAGTTGGGTCCCAACTTAAACCTATTGTTGCCCTTTTTCGATCAGGAGGTTATTACTTTGTCCTGTCAGTCGTGATTTGGATAATCAGGATCTAGCTCATGGCAGTTTACCCCGACCCAACCCAATTTAAGAAAAACAAGTCAATTTGATTTGATGATCGCTTAGGTTCTTGAAAAGTCCTGTCACTGTCACTCTCTAATGCTTCTACAACCATTATTACGACCGCAGTCACCACCCATAGGCGGAAGCGCAAAACCGGACGCTTTGCGGCGTCACCATTATGTCGGCTGCCGAAAACTTGTGACCCCCCAATAAGAAACATCTTCCGCCGCCTATGCAACCTCGACCACTACCACTTTCACTGCTACTAGTAACTACTAATGGTAACTACTATTGCTTAAAGGCATATTTTCATCATCCCAAACAGTTCCAATTCTCCCAACCTACTTACTTCTAGCCCCTCCCACATTTATCTAAAACTAATCTTTATCCAGGCACAATCCTTGTTTATTGCTTCATGGCTTGTCCCAGTGGCCATACAAGTCCATAATGTGTAATCAAGACACTCTCAGTGCCCATGCTGTGTAATTTAGCTATGATGCATTGTTTGAATGTGATGCCAATCAAAGAGCTGTACCAATTGAGAGTTTTGATATATGTATACTGAAACTGTAGTTTAGGGTGACAAATGACTGCCTTTAATATTATTGCTACACTTTAACCCCTCAGTTCCACCAATTTACCCCAACTTGTTTACAACGAAACAACAATCAAGTCAGATGACATCAACTCCACAAAAGAAGCCGGTGAAGAGATCATTCATACCTATTGGGTAGGAGCTGATTTAGTGTATCAATTTAAATTCTAGTGTCGTAAAATGATGTAAGAAAGGGATTCATCAATGCTAATACCAAGAAACTGCGAATAACAATTCCCTGATAATAATACTTAGGCCTATATGATATAGCAGTACTGTTGTATTATCATAATTCCATGCGTTTTTTATGCGTACATAGGTTAGTTAGTTAGTTTTTTTACGTACAGAGGTAGTTAATATGCTGAAGCCGCAAACTCTCATGTTAGGAAAAGTAAAATCTAAATCTACTTGTCAGCCATTTATTATTGTAGGTCCTGTATACTGTTGTTGTGTACATAATTATGAGACATTTCAAAAGAAAGCCTAAATTCACAGCTACAGCCCATGCAACACTTGACTTTGGGATGAGTTGCTAACATCTTGAAAAGTGGAAGCACTAACGCTTCTTTTTGGTACTTTTCAGTGACGTAGCCATAGGGGTGATTTGGGCGTTCGACCCCCCCCCCCCATGAATCAACCTTAAAAGAAAATAATGGCATGCAAATGACACCTAAATTTCCCGTTATTTCTCCCTCCACTTTTAGACTGTACCCTCATGTTGTGCTCCACTCACCCCACCCCCTTTTCCATGACAGAATCCTGGCTACGCTACTGGCATTTGGTAAAGACGTTCAAAACAGAGTTAAACACGGAACCAGCTTACAATTAATATAATGTGAAAAGAGCAGTCTTAAGTCAATAACGCTTTCTAATTCTACATGACATACTAAAATTATGGGGGTTTTTTAAGAAATTAAGTTTGAGCCTTACTTATTCGTGTGAAGCCCTATTGCGAACCAGTTTTCTCCAAAATGTTCATTGACATCACTTTACTCGTATTTTTCGTACATTTTATTTACATTTTTGTTCTGTCATTGTAGGCTACAAAACATGTCTATGAGAACTCTAACTTTGCTTTTTCAGTAATTCTTTGTTTAATGTACTAGAGACGCCATTAGAATAAGGGCATCAGTTAAAGTAAAAAAATATGACGTTGGAATGTCACATCTTTTTGTCAAACAGGTTGAAAATAAAGGTCCCGGTACCATACAGAATGCTACTCTAACTGTCAGCTGGCCAATGAAAACAGCAGAGGAAGAAGAGGAAGAGTATCTTCTTTATCTTTTTGAAAACCTTACTCTCAGCAATGGTGTAAAATGTGACGTCATTGGAACAGAGATTAATCCGAAAGGCCTAAAGGTAATTGAGACGTGCCAAATTATGTTTTATTATAATTTTAAAGCGAGAATGCAGTCATGCCAAAGTGAACTGGTGTAGTAAAGTATCCTAGGCTGTTTCATTGTTGTCGGCTTGGCAATCATGCGACAATATTTTTTCTCGTTTGATGGCGACGGTGAAGTTTACTTCGAGTAAATGTTTGGTTTACCTTGAATATGCAATATTTCAGCATTTAAATACCATGAAAATATACATCGAAGAGAAACTGTGCTGTAAAATTTCATTCAACTATACTCACTACATGAAGAGAATTTACAAGAACATTGTGATAACTAGTCGTTGTTTTAAAATAAGTTTGGTGCGCTTGCCTTTGTCTTTAAGTTCTGAAAAATAAAGGACCCCGTCACTTCTTTAATAATCGGTTTAAAATAGTAGGTTATTGCAATCTTTTGTTGGTATTTTGGTCATAAAATCTCTTCCGGCAAGCGTAGCATTATCCTTTCCTGCAGAGAATCTCCTGAAGAAAACTTCCGACCATTCAACTATATGATAGTGTTATCCTCACTAGTGAACAAAGATACATTTAAAACTTCTCACTAAGGCAATTACCTCTTCCCGGCCTTTATCATTGACCATCCCCTTCATTGTCCCTCCCTCCAGACCAGTGGCGGAGCTGCCATATGGTCAGGAGGCGGTCGCCCCCCCCCCCCCACCAAAATCGTCTGTCGGAGCCCTTTTTAGGTTTTAACATACTTTCCTCTTGCACCATTTATTGGCAAAAGACATAATTTAAAAGCGTTGTTTTAAGCCCGAGATACAAAATGCTCAAACAGCCACCAATAACTGTACTATTTGCACTTTATCCCGATGAAAAGGGTCATCTTCTGTAATGTAGGGATAGGTTTTGCCGAAACGTATCTTCATCCTTTATGCGCACATATGAATGTTGTCGTCGTGGTGAGTTAATTGCTTCCACACCAAGCGTGAGCTTAAACTTATACAGAATACACAGACTGACATTAAATTCACCGTCCCTGCCATTAAAAGATGTTGCAAATGGCGCAACAATAATTGTATCGCAAATAGCCCTCTTGCTGACGGGAATAATTGTCAACATACACAATAAAAAGAGTTTATAAAGATACCAAAATAGCTCCCACAACATTTTCAATATCATTTGAAGAGGACATCATGTTATAATAAAATTCATCTGTTATCATAGTGGTAATGGTTTAAGAGTTTTAATGAACAATTTCCATTTTGCTTTTCTTCAAGTGACCATTCGCGTGATAAATTGCTATTTCTGACACTGCACGATAATCCCATGAAAATGCTTATTTCTGTACTTTCGTGGTCTCAGAAGCCAGAAAATTGGATAATAAGCCTAGGTCTAGGCTACTTTAAGTTATTAAGAATTCGGTATCTAGAGAGCCAGGAAGGCCTTTTGTCTTGGCTACTTCTATCAATGTACTTAATTAATGGCTATTTCAGAGTGGTCACATGATGTAAATTACGTAAATTAATGTTTCTTCGTGTATGCATCTTGATTTCCAGATGCCAAAAATATACACCGAACGGTGATTAATTTCCATAACTTTTTACCCCTGTAAGATTGCTCGCTATTCAGTTCTAGCAGGTTTAATCTTTATTTTCACAAAGTAGCCCATTATTACATTAAAATCTTAAATCCAGACCTGGTAATTACACAAAAAGTTATGACCGCCTTCGTACTAAAATGTGAAAGAGAGAGACGGAAATATGGACATCCGCAGGTAGGGGAAAGGGGGAAACTTGCCCTCCCCTGGAAAATAAAAAACCTGAAAAACGAAGAAAACATAAAGGAAAAGGGAATGAAAAATTAACATCAACATTTCTTAACAGTTCACTTCACAGTTCGTATTTTCCCTATTTATTTGCGGTACGTAGGCTTAGACATGCCATTTCCAGCAATCTGATGGGCATTTTTGGCGAAAATGTTCTTGCGCTCCAAAAGAATTTTGTCTCCCCCCCCCTCCGAATTTTTTTATGCTGAGGCCCATGGACAGAAAATTTAAATATGTTTTAATAAAAAAAACTTGCAGAGGAGAAATGGCAAAGTAGTCTTCTACCAGGTGCGGAAAATCAAATGGAAAGTCTGAAAAGTCGTGGCTTCGATCGTGCTGAGGCTTAGGGTATTTACCCTTTCGAAGCGCCCCTACAGACGATTTTCTACCCCTCTGACCGAAATCCCTAGCTCCGCCACTGCTCCAGACTTTGGTGCTGCGGGGCAATGCAGAAGGGCTCGACCAAGCATTTGAACGTTCCTCTATCAAAAAAGTACTTGACCAGTTTTTAGCAGCAGACTCTGTAACGGTTACCGTTGACCATATTTTAACACAAAATCTACGAACTGACAAAAGTATTTCTAATCTAAACTTTTAACGAACTTGAAGTCGTCGAGCATTTAACGTGGTTGATTTTTCATGCCCTGTGAAACTTAATTTACCCAAAACCCCTTTCGACTTCGGCACACTATACACTGCCCTTAACTACTTGCAAGAATCTCCCTGCGGACTTCTTTTATCGTACCTGCCATTTGCTTTCCGGATCCCAGAGCCGTTCTCCCTCCTGCCCTCTCTTTCATTTCCCTGTTTCTTTGTTTCTTTCATCTTCGTATTGTTTCTTCTTTTCTCTCTTTAATTCCTTCTTTAATTCTATTTTATATGCTCAAGTTGTTTTTCTTCACTGTTCCCATTTCACGTTGGGAGGTTTACCCTAGTAGCTTGCTATCCCAAGTTGTCACTGCCGTATCCAGATTTTTTTCTTTTTGAGTAGCCAACTGCGAGGCCTAGCAAACGGCCTGGGGGAATAGTGGCCCTTCCCTTGGAGTGTTCATGCACCCCAAAATGCGATCTGGTGTAAGGCCTGTTTTTTGAGTCGGTGCGTAGCGTGCGAGCCTCACACAAAGTTTTACGATATCCGAGCGATTCATGCGGCGAAAGACTGAATAAAAAGGAAGACAAGTTCTTTGAAGGTTAACAATAATTTTATTAAAACGCTTTGTTCAACAATCCTGGATCCAAATCTACCGGCGAATACGTATTATATTACTAATGTTATGAGTAAGTCCTAATTACAGGTCTGGATGAGTTGACGGGCCGAATCCAACTGAACTCAAATAACGCAACGAGCTCCGCGCAAATGTTCTACTCACCTTGATTGGTCAATATGGTAAAGTCATATGCATAAGCTATAATACAACTCTGTGATTGGCTTATTTAGATATCAGATCACGCATAGCCTGCACACGACATGCATGCGCGCACTTCTAAGCGTGGTTCAGTGACGTAGTAGAATTTGTCGTTACGTAGTCAATCTTGTCATAACGTAGCCAAAAAGTCATAACCTAAAAGGGACCTTCAACATAAAATACAGCTAACATGAATATCAATATAATAGATTAGTGCAATCGTCTAAAATTCATGAAAAATACTACACACTAAGTTTTAGTATTGTCAAATATGACTCTACTACGTCACACACTGGTGCAATATATTTAGCAGCATTATTTGAAGTCAAATTTTGTTCCATTACAAAACAAGTTTTGCAAACTTCTAATGAGAAGTCATGACCGCCTTATCCCTCTCCCACGTGACTATTCCAATTCATTCAAGAACCAATACAAAAACAAGGTTTATTTATGTTTTCTTTGTGTTTAGATACCAACATTATCGAGTGATTCCACCGGAGGAAGGAATGAAGGTATCGATACATCAGAGAGTGACCGAAGATCACGGAGAAAAAGAAGTGCTGAAACACCCGATAACGTCGCAGAGTCAGAGGAAGAGCTACCAATCCCTTTGGCCCAAACAGCAACAGGCAGTATCAACGAAGCCAACTGTTCCCGCAACTACAAGGGTTGTATAACAATCCAGTGCCCTATAACGGATGTAACGAAAGATTCGGAGAACATCGTTTTGACTATAAGATCCCGACTCTGGGCTCCTACTTTACCAAAGGTGACGTCGAGTGTGACATTTCTTCTTTATTTCAATTTTTTTTTAATTTTTGGTGTGTTAAAGTTAATTGGTTAAATTATCATGATACCCGTGTGAACTGTTTTTAAAGTTTTTGCGGTACCAAACTTGTGCTAAAAGTAAATCTTTTACATCTTACGATTCAAACCAGTAATAAAAAGTGCAGTGCCTCACCCGTAAACCAGGAGACTTTCGTTTAGGAGAGAATGCAACTGAGAACTACATGCAGTAAATGTGCTTCTAGGCCGGATTGAACTGTGTAGTAACGAATTGTACGGGAATTTCACGGAAACTTAAAAATAAAAGAAAGATTCAATAGTCACTGTAGGGGTTTTTAAAATTAAAATTATGGACCTTATGCGTTGACGTCATTCTCGAGGGAAAAGGATGAAGCACGTTGTTCCCACTACAAGGACTTCCACGGGCGCGTATCTATCTCAACATCTTTAGAAGATTTCCACTCTGCGGGACGAGTAACACCATTAGAGCCTTTTGCAGCTCTGATGGGACATGAAGTCGCCGCAAGACGGATCACTTGCAACATTATAAGTCGGATGCAATCTTGATAAATTTTATGTCTAAACTTACTCTTCTTAATCTCACCAAACTGTATCGTTTCAAGTGTTTTAGTCCAAATTCTTCCGCTCACTCCCAAATCTTCTCATCTGATCCATTGACTCTCACACTTTTTCACGTGTACTTTACACCCAAAACAGCCTTGTCAAATTTCACACCCCACTAAAGCCACCCTTGAATGAAAGCCAATGATCTAGCCAATCACGGCTTCACAAACCTTTTTCATTTGAACTACATCGGGAAGAAGTTTATAGGCAGTGCGCCCCCTATTATTCCGCAAGGTGACGCAAATCACCTCTTTTGACACCCAAATCCTTTTTACAGTTGTAGCTCACTGGCTTGTTTTCCTTACTCCATTGCTTATCCTAGGCAACTTCAATGACAGCAGGTCCTCTGCAAAGCTACACGCTTTCCTACAGAGGGCGTGTTTTCTATTCTGTGACATCATATGCGTAAGGTCTATACCTAAGATTCGCGCATTATTTCTTACATTTACCCTAGTCTTGTCATTTTTAAACTGAAATAAACTTCGCCAGTTTATATTTTTTCTATCTGTTTAGGATAATATCCTCTCCTGGGACATCGTTTCATCGGCAGTACTGACCATTCACAGCCTACCTTACGTTGTACAACCTGAGGAAGGGTTAATACACACTGCTATGGTAAAATTTATTTGTTTTGACATCTATTTGACCGAATATATTATTGTTTGTTTTCATCGGGTGTTATATATAAAATTATTTATGGAAATATTGCAAATTGGGTAGAGCAGATAAAAAATTACGACATTACCTAAGGATAAAATGACTGGGCATTGGTAACGACCACCAATATAATGAAACTCTGCAATTGAACCAGTTCGAAAATTCTTCATGGAGCAGTACTGCGCGATTGGTCAAATGTCAAAGGGTAACACTGTTACGTGTGTTTACAAATGTTGGCGGGATGTAAACACGTGAAAGAGTTTGCTATGCGCCGCTGGAGATTTTTTGTTACCATGTGAAACAGAAATGTCACGAACGCATGCGCAGATATAAACTTCTAACTCTTCTATTGCGTTTATCCATTGTGGTTCCCCGCCCCCCCTCTCCCCGTCTCAAAAAACTGTTGTCAGCCTGCTCGCGTATACAATACTACACCAGCCAGAAAGGGAGAGAGAGTTTTTCTTATATTTTATCGTTGAACCAACTAAGAGGCTTCCAAAAAGTTTTCTTCCCAAAAATATTAGTTAAACATGAGTTGCAACTGTTTCTTGATATAAAAACTTTAATCTTTGAGGGAAAAAACTTGTGATCTCTGCAACATTAATTTTTAGTGCTGGGTGAAGTGTAAACAAGCAGAATAAAGTCATTTTAAATGGATTTGAAAATGGCATTTCAAGTAATCTGGAAGTATTTTCAGCCAATAAATTTGCGATGCGCTCTACGCCAATGATGGTGGCGCTGCGCTTATGTACTTGCAGAAATGAAATTGAAATATGAAAATCGTTACATCGTGCTTTTCCCTTTTGTAAACAGTGCCAACATTATTTTTTCCGACAAAATAGCAATTGCTCATTTTGAAACCTCAATGAAACAGTTGCTTCGATTCTAATCACAAGCCTGAGAAATGTCTGAGGGGTAGCGATTGTCCTGCAATTTTTGTGCTATCCGCGCCAACTGATAAAGTGGCGCTCAGATAGTCTTTCGGTTACGATCACCATCCTTATCCTCCTACGAAAATGCCTGCATGTGTATGGTCTTGGAGAAAACGTGTACTTAAGTTCTCTCCCTGGCTTTTAGTCACATGTGACCTGATGAAAAGCATAATTTTCTCATTGTGTTTCCACTGATTTTCATCGCAAACATTAAATGTTACAATTAGCTTTAAACCTAAAATACCAATGTACCCTTCTTACAGCTTACGGTATCAGCAATTCCTGAAACAGTGAAACAAAAGCAGACAGCTCCACCGTGGTCTATAATAATCTCAATTATCGTGGGATTACTGCTACTTCTATTAATAATACTGTTACTATGGAAGGTAAGTTCAAATCTTTGATAAACTTTCTTTGGAAAATATTTCCCGATGAACATATGATTAGTAGGTCCCATATGCAAAGCCATTATCAAAATGAACATACGCTTCTTAACAACGATTAGTTATATATGAGGCCCGTATAGAGGTTTCTAGTGCCCTAGACTCTTCTCCGCTGGTCTCACTTCATTCCAGGACGAATAAGGGTAAATCGGTTTTTCAGAATTTTCAAATTTGTTTCATCATGAAGGTTTGAATTAGATTTTAAACGACAGGTTTACATGGAACAGGACTCTTAATTTTATGTGAAAACTATGGAATTAGGTCTTTGTCCATGACTTTTGTACACCTTACGGTGTTCAATTCTGTGGTGATTTTAATACACATTTTTTTTTACAAATATGGCTCTATAAAATAATATCTAAACTTTGAGTGCAAAAGTCATTTTTACCATAAAGAGAGGAGTACTGTTTACATGGTGTCATTTGAACACTCTAAAAAATATTTAAACGATTTTGTTTAAATATTAGGATACTCACGAAAATACTCTTTCTACTCGAAATAAGTGAGTACTTCAACTCAATTTGTGTAAAATTTTGCACAAATTCAGCAATTTGTGTAAAATTTTGCACAAATTCAGTTGAAGTACTCACTTATTTCGAGTAGAAATACTCATCTTCGTGAGTATCCTAATTTTTAAACAAAATCGTTTAAATATTTTTTAGAGTGAAAAGTTAGGTTTTCTGGTTCGCTTTGGAGTTTCATGCGTCTTTTTTGAAAGAGCAATGTCTAATGGAAACTAGATACTGTAGGTTTTTCTTGAAAGCAAGTGCAATTCCAAGACACTGACGATGTATGTAACGGAAGCGGAAAGGTGCAAATATTAGCGCCGCTTAAATTCAAGTCTCAATTAAATAATTATTGCCATACTCTCTAAGCAATGTTTTACCGTCAACTCAACCCTATTCATTGTGTAAGGAAGGCATCTTCAAAGAAGGCAACAGACTATTTTTGCATCGATTTGACCATTTGCACATGCTCATTTTACGCTAAATCGTGTAAAGGTGTAAATGGGTTTGTGTTTAACGGCTGATCAGCGGGTTATACAAGCGGAGATTTTTTGGTGTGGTCGCGGAGCCAGTGTCAGTGTAAACCTGCGTGGCGACTTTTAGTCTGAGACTATTTTGTGAGTGCTCAAACTACATGTTTATGAAAGTCAATGAAACTGCCCGATGGGTTATCTTCCTTCGAGAACAAAACTTTCTGTCAGTTTCAAATGTTATGATTATTGATATTTGGAACACGGTTTAGTTGGTGAAATCGAGGAAACGGTTAAAAATTCCACAAAATTAAATAGTCAAGATGAGGAATGATGGTAGGTTCGTTCACAATGTTTTGGTATGGAGAACTATATCTCACTGAAAAAATCATATGGCTCCCAGAGCAGAAGTAGACCTCATACGACTAGACGCGACAAAACTTAGCTTAGGGTGAACTTTTATATGGGTGTGAGCAGTTCCCCTTTACTAAAATTCCACCAAGTCGACTTTCGTAGTGCCGATTGATCATTTTCAATTGCAGGCTGTCATGTCATCCTGATAGGTGTGAAAAGGCGCCCGAAAAATTACCATTCGTGCAAATTTTCCACAACGTTTATTGTCGTAAGTAGTCGTGGCGATAAACTTCTAACTCTAAACTACTTGACACTACTTGAAACTATTAACAAACAAATGGTCTCTAGACTGGTTGGTAATAGCACCAGCATTGACTCGCGCAGAACTCTACTTGTAGGTTTACCTTTCTGAGCATGCCCGATACCAACCGATGTCAAGCAATGGCGTAACCGTGGTTGATTTAATTTACTCTCACACTTAATGTTATTCTATTTGGCAGCTTGGTTTCTTTAAACGGAAGAAATTTGACAAGACCTTGATCCAGGAAGGAAAACAGGGTGCAAACGAACTTGAAGAAGTGAAAGAGGCAGAATGAGAAAAATATAAAGAAGATTGCAGTACTGATACAAACTGACAAGAGAGACTTACTAGGCCTATATTACGAAAAACTAAATTAAAGCAAAGGATTACGCAATGGATTATTACCATAACTGTCTTTCAGAAGGGACAGATATGTATCAGTACTTGAAGTTGGGGGCGATGAGCAAGTTTTGACAAGAAATTTCCTTACTGGATAACGACAGCGCTAATCCCTAACCTACTGACTAACCCTAACAAAGAATGAAATCGATACAACACAATGACAACAGTTAATCAAGAAGGTCCTAGTTAAACAAGGCTCAACTACTCGAATGTTGAAAAATCTTGTCTTATAATAACTTAATTAGAATCGGGCCTTGAAGGACAGATGTTTTACAGCGCTAAGCGACCAATAATGTGGGAGCAGGGAGGTGTCTAATAACACCTCCCTGGTGGGAGACGCTTGTGGCTTTTGAATTTTATCTCCGCGTCGGGTGGCAATCGACTCAACAATTTAGACCAAATTTGGATTTTTTCAAGGCAAGTACAGATAGTGAAACCATAGGTTGCTCTTAGATAGAAACCCCATCTTTCGTTGGCCCTGCAAGGAATTAAACCCCAGACCTCACGGTTGCAAATATGTTTTCAAAATCCGAGTCTTTCTGTCCCGACGGACCTGTTGTCGAACATATTGTTGCGTGCAAGCAAATTTCCTACCCCTCATCACAATATTCCTCATATGTATCACCATGATCGCAGACCTATAAGGAATAAATAGCACGCCGTTACTTTCTTTACAATCGCAATAGCTCAAAATGGAATAATTTTTCTTCAACAAAAGTTAAATCAGGGTGGCATAGAGAATTCTGTAGAGTAAGCAGGGATGTGTGATTAGTAACACCAGGGAGGTGTTACTAACCACACCTTCCTGGTGTAAGCATATATTTAGCCTTGTTGCCACAGGAAGTAAATTTCGGGAAACTCCCCTGAAAAATCAAATGAAAATATTTATCTAAAGATCTTTGGTTAAAAAGAAACGGCGTGGAGAGAGTTTTCGTCACCATTTTTGATCCAATGGATAATGAATGTGAATGGAATAAATGAACCGTATATCTTCCTAGTGGCGCAACAGCTTTGCTGATGAATTCGCTGGTCAATATCCATGGGCCTGGGGCTGATGAGAGTTATTTCTCATTTCACCCCATGTATACTATATATGTAAAATGGACTGTTCTTAGGCAAACTGGTTTTGACTCTCCATCATGGACCTCAGGGTCCTTCAATACCATTGTGATAGTTCCGTTATATACCAATTTTATTTTATCTAAAACTTTTTTCTACATGATTGATTTTGTATATAGACCGGAACTCCGTCTAATTATGGAAAATGATGATTGGAGCAATAACAGTGGGGTAGAAAAAAAAATTGTCCATAGGAAAATCATCCATTTTATTGAAAGAGGGTTTTATAAATAGAGAATCTGAATATATTTGCTACTAGAAAGCTTCAGTACTTATTTTTACTAGCGAGCTTTACCTTTCACGACCGTGGACCTCATTAACAAAATAAAGTCACCTCTTGCGTTGCGCTTGACATTTCAAAACTTGGTGTAACGTTGTTTCACATTGCGCTTGAAATGGCATAGACACATATGACGGGAGTCATTTCGTAGTGAATGACGTCGGCGTCGTGAAATCTATAGCTCCATATTATTAACGTTGGAAGAAGGACTTCTGCAGATGAGTGGAAACCCGTAGGCACACTTAGATGCGTCGCCAAGCCCGTAATAAAGGGACATGATCTGCGGCGTGAGCGCCTTCCGACCATTGGCTTAACCCCCGCATAAAATAACATACGTAACATGACATACCGTAGGGCACAAACGCCATATGCCTTAATTGTCGCTACCGTACGTGTGAGCAAGATAGCTAAGCAAGAGGTGATCTGGCAAGATGGCTGCCTGCTATGGTTTGGTGTATGGTTTTGACTTGCTCAGTCTTTCAAAAATTTTTGTTTTTTCGAAATGATGCGAGGTATGATCAATATCACTTACTTGATTGGAGGAATATGAATATTTTTCCCATTTAAGTCTGAATTTTATTTGGAAAATTATAGAGTCGTCAAATTAAAAAAAATAATGTTTCACGGCTGCCATCTTGGTACGTCTTTTCCGTTCTCTTCGTGCTGATCAGTGGCGTAGCTACTGGGGGGCAGGGGGGTAAGTTGCCCCCCTGGAAAAATTTTGGGGAAATTTGATGAATATTGTTATTAATACAAAAATTTCTCAAAATTTTTGTTAGAATGAGAAGTTGTGAGACATTTCTCATACATAATTCGTATTTTCATGCAACAAATTACCTCAGATTTCGTCAGTGTCGCATGAACCGGCCCAATTCGCGTTCCACAAAAATGTCCTCGCCGCGTAGCAGATTGAATGTTCTCTTGTGCTTGTTAACGCACAGGGGTTATGATCAGTGCATTTCAGTGCACAGGAAGCTGTTATTCAGGTGATACTTTGGGAATTCAGTAAAAGCATGGAATTACTACCTCCGAGGTAGTACTTCCATGGTAAAAGGATGTAAAAACTGACAAGTCACTACCGTAGACCCCCGAGGTTGTTATGTTCTTCTACAAGCTAGCAGTAGCTGTACGGTTTTACTCTGTGTACATAACGATGGATGGGGCTGCAACAATCCATGGCCAACGATAAATTTAAAGTTAATCTAGAAATTAGAATTAACGGGATCCGTTGGCACACTTAGATTTTGTTACTTAGCCTAATCCTTGGAGGCTTACAAGCTAGTTCGGGAAAATAGCTTTCTGCTCACTTTGAGTGTAACAATAAATGGACAACGAGTACCTTGTAGCCTTCAACACTTAACAGACTGCTTTTCTCACAGGATATCCTGTGTGATCGCGCCACTATTAGGCCTCCTTAGTGGCGTGCGAAGGGGAGACCATTGGGCCATTCCCCCTCACAGATGCCATTTTTTCTTTGTTCTTAAAAATACGTAGTCTAACTTTATTAACACAGATTTTACTTCAAAAGATAGCATATTTGGCACCAGATTGCTTATAAGGACACCCAATCTTTCAAAAATTTTTAAATGGGAAGGATTGTCCCTGCAAGGTCTTTTTAATTAGTGATGCCATTTTTTTTTTAATTCTTACAAATAGACCTAGGCAAATTCTGTCAAATTCCAAATTTTTACCTAAAAAGGTAGACTCTGTTTCCCACTGGTGGCATCGATAAAAAAGACCACTTGTTTAGATTCTCTTTACAAGCATAAATACGCTATTTTGACCATCTGAGGGGTCTGATTTTTCGAAATTTTCTTTACGCTCCGCGCCAACCAATGGTGGCGCTTCGCTCGGTCTTTTGGGCAAAATTACATATTTGGGGTAAAATAAGCTCTTAACTCTCTGATCACTTTGCAGTTGCAAACATATTTTGAAGTGAGCATTTTATTGCAAACGACAAAAGAAGAAAGCGACTGGCTAGATTCTTCGTATAAGCCTGGAAAATGCTATTTCCGGCCATATAAGGGGTCTGATTTTTCCAAATTTTCTCTACGCTCCGCGCCAACCGATGGTGGCGCTCCACTTAGATAATCTTTATGACAAAATAACATTTTGTGGCCAAGAAAAACCAAAAATACCGATCAATGCTCTAGACTTTTATTTTGACTCCTAAAAGTGTGCAAATTTAATGACAATTTCTCTTCGTAAGGTAGCACAGATGGCATAAAGAAATGCATGTCAAGACACAAAAGTTTCAGTTTTATCCTCATGAACCACCACGATTCAACTTTTAACTCTGTTCCTGTCAAAGTCAAAAAACTTGCACCATTTTGCATGTAGGCTCCTTGAAAACGTCAAAAAATTTCCGGACACCCCTCCCCTTGACCATATTGCATGTCCTTCCCCCTTCAGAGAAATCCTGCGTACGCCACTGCGTTAGTACGTACAAATAAACCAGATATTGTTTACCAAAATAATATACTTTGTTATATCCGATTGCTCTATGTTATACTTTAAGATTAAAATGCAGGTAATATTACAAAATGACATGGTAATCTTGTTATACTTGTAAGTTTGCATATTTTATATGAAATACATACACATTGACCGGGAAAAGTTTTGGGGAAATTTCATACCTTTGCCCCCCTGGAAAAAATCCTGGCTACGCCACTGGTGCTGATCCCTTAGATCACATGATCTTCTGTCCAAATATAGGAAGTCCGTCCTAATTACATACTTAAACAACGCTTAGCTCACCAATTCCCTAAGTTTGGTCGCCATCCCAAATCACAGGACCGGTCATAAATCTGCTCGAGGTGGTAGCTTGACTACCTTTCTGGGAAAGATGTGTGCTCAACTTCTTATAAGTGAAGTATTAAAATGAAATCGGGTATTTTTTTCAGCGTGCTGTATATTTAAAATACTTTTTAAATAGAAGCTCTATTTTTATGATGTCTACTCGTTAAGGTTAAACGAGAGAAGGGTATGGTATCATTAAGTTTGTTTGTTGATTGTTTGTGTTTTGTTTGGATATTTTGCGTGTAAAATAGCCTTTACTAACATTAAAAATAAAGTACTATATAAAAAATATACAAGGTATGAAAAAATGTCATGGGAGCTGACAATCTTATAGTGATTGGAAGAAAATGGAAGATGAAATAGAAGATAATATACAGTACAGTTTGGTGGGTGTTTGGGTGCCTGTGTTGGTCTATAGATCTTATGCATTGACGACAAACTGACGTAATCCTGGGGGGAAATCAGTGAAACAGACGATGTAGCGACGACTCGCGTATTCGACTGGTTGACAAATCAGCTTTCTGCATAAGTTGGTGTTGGTTTGTTTTGCCCCCAAAGCAGGGCGTAAGTTTTGCTCTGTGACGTCATCTGCATGACGCCTATGTGTAGTGGTGTTAATCGGAGATATAAGACTGTAAGGATACACCATGCAAGTGGGGATATTCGCCATTTCCAAATGCAAAGTTTTTCATAAAATTAGATTTTTGTACCTTCCAGATATATAATCCAAAGGATTTTGAAGCATTTTTGTTCATCCCATTCCGTTAGTTCTATGATGCCGCGTGATGGCCAGAGGATTATAAGTACATGACTAAAACCATAACTAATTAAAAAAAACCTGACTAACCCATGATGCTATCAGGAAATACACAATGTGTGTTTCCCGCCATAGGGGATCAAGGGTGCACTTAGTGTAAACGGAAGATATGAACTTTTCACTTCTACACTGTAAAATCCCAGCCAACATGCCCAGCTGGGCCCCAACTGGGTTTGAGCTGGGCTACTTGCTGGGCCCCAGCTGGGGCCCATCCGTGTTTGTCAGGTGTTCCCACGTGGGGCCAACTGGGCTAGCCTTTCCCAGCTGAAGCCCAGCTGAAGCCCAGGTAGGCTTCAGTTAATTGAAGCGGGGCACAGCTGGGCTTCAGCTGGGCTTCAGCTGGGAAAGGCTATCCCAGTTGGGCCCCACGTGGGAACACCTGACAAACACGGATGGGGCCCAGCTGGGACCCAGCAAGTAGCCCAGCTCAAACCCAGTTGGGGCCCAGCTGGGCATGTTGGCTGGGATGTGGATGCACCTGCAAGGGATGATAGCCCAGTTTTCTCTGCCCAAAACGCTGGTCCCCAACCAGAGTGTAGCTAGGATAAAATCTGTCAGTCCCCGATAGAAATCTGTTCAGTCATAATCACCATTGTCGGTACGTTTCAGAGTCCCAAGATGCATTCTAACACCTCCAATATTTTGAAGTATTTATTTCATTATCACAGCGGTTTTATATGTCCACTGAACTATTTTAATCATAAGCACACTGCCTCTCACAATAGAGTTTGAAAACAGTTGCGTGCCAGCTGGGGAAGGGAGGATATTGGCCTCACATAAATTCACGAGGCGACGTGCATTGTTGAAGAGTGGAAGAGATGGAATCTAGTATGAAGAGAAACGACTCAAGCGCAATTCTGTATCTAAGCCTTTAAAGGATTTCAAAAGGGCCGTTGTACCTCTATCCAACACACAACCCGCCTGGCTACATACCTGGGAGAAAACTATTTCCTTCTGTATACATTTGTCATATTAAGAGAATGTTTAAGCTCAGCTAAGCTCGGAGGAATGATTTTTCTTATACGCCTTTTTGAAAATTAATATTTGTGCAAATCTATTCTTTCAACGTAAAAATATTTACAATTTTAGGTTGTCAGTAAATTTTTTAAGTGGTGAGAAACGCCTGGTGTAAGGACATTTGTAAGAGATTGGTACAGTTTTGTACACTGTTTAAATAATAATTTCGTAAACCAATTTTGTGAACAATTTAGCAAGTTTTATGAGGTTAAAGAGCTTTTTCAAAACAACCTCTGTGAAAAAATCTTTTTCGTTTAATATTTGGCAGATAATTAAATAAAATATCACAGTGTGTGACTTATCTGTTTACTATAAAGTCAATATTTGTGATTTATTGATTTTAATAACAAAAGTTTGAATTCCAAAGAATCTGGTTGACCTTAGTTGTAATCAGAGGATGATCCAGGTCGACCGAAAATTTAGAATATATAGCCTACTGGAGTAATATGGAAAAGAAATATGAATGTCTTCATTCTTTCTGTCTTCCTCAGGGTAGACTTAAGAGTCGGCATGGCTACAACTTATAAAAATAAAAACTGATAATTTTATAAAGTCTTATTTAATTGCAGTCTTCAAAGTTACATGTTCCCTTGTAATATTCTCTATTACCCCCCCCCCCCCTTCGCTGGTGAAATTTCATCAGGGCCCGGGTCAGTAAGCCACCTCCACAATCCTGGTAAATTTAACCGAAAATTCTTATTAAAATGAAGGAAGAAGCTGGTTAAAAACTATAATAATAACTAGGTGTTTAGTTAAAATGACCAGGTTATTAGTTAACTTGAATATAAATTCCTTGTCAAATTTACCAGGATTGCGTGGTTGTTAACAGACCCGATATATGGTGAAAATTCACAATGGCTTTTTAGTATA
This sequence comes from Holothuria scabra, assembly GCA_037179385.1. Classification (NCBI taxonomy): domain Eukaryota; kingdom Metazoa; phylum Echinodermata; class Holothuroidea; order Aspidochirotida; family Holothuriidae; genus Holothuria; species Holothuria scabra. The sequence continues at coordinate 31,676,003 of CM074196.1, forward strand.
ACACTTTAATACAAGTATGATACAGTTGTAATACCAAATAATCATAGCAGCCCCAGTTGTGTTAGCGGTGCGGTGTATGTAAAAAGAAGCGAAATAAAAAGAATTACAAGAGTAGACTTGATAATAACTCTGTGAACATTTCTAGCAAATATATTTGAATCGTAAATTCAAGGTAGATATACGCACAAATTTAAATCAACTTGATGTGTGACAGTTTTCATTCATATCCATCCTTTCAAATGTCAGTGAGATTTGTGTCATATGTACAATATACCCAACCACTCCGCAGAGATATACCCCACTCAAATTTAAGTGTTTTGGCAACTGAAAATAAGCTAGTTTGGTAATTTGTTGGCGCATAGAATTGTGGGGAAGAACATGGGACAGTAGCGTACCCAGGATTGTGTCATAGGGGGGGGGGGGGCGTTGGAGAACGACATGAGGTAAAAGTCTCAGAAGAGAGAGAAAACCGCTATTTTAGGTGTTTTTGCATCCCCCCCCCCCCCCCGCAATCACCCCCGTGGCTACGCCACTGACGTGGGATACACAAACCTAGCTCAGCATATATTTTACGGGGTTCCCTTGATTTCGTGTATAGGCCTACAGTAAGGGCGTACAAGGATAAATCAAAAATAATTTCCAACCCGGAACGAAAATCGTGACTCAGTCCTATTTTACATATACAGCAGATTAATATGCATATTTTTACACAAAAAGACCAAATTAAGACAAATTCCACTGCACAGACCGTCACTTATGATGCCTGTCTTATGTTATGGTTAGTTTAAGGAAGAATTATGTCGCCAAATTTTTATGTACACTCAAATTTTGGAACACGTGTTTTAAGTGCGGGATTGGTTTGTTTAGTCCGACGATTTGGAGGATTTGCGCATGTGCATAGCCACCAAAATGAACTTGAATTGCCGAACTTACTTATTCTTTCTGCTGATTTATTCATGATGTCATCAGCGACATATTCACACAAATTTATCAGTACAAACTTTTCTGTTACGTGGGTCGTAATAATTAAAGGGAAATATTGCGTTTAAAATGCTCCAACATAGCATTAACATAAAAAAGCCCTAGTCATTATAAAATCATTCGGTCTCAACAATAAACCTCAGCAATAGCTTTATCTCCTCAAAATGTTATGCACAAGAAGAGTTATGGAAGTTATATCTTCTGAAATGTTGAAAGTTTGGGTAAACAAATTATTATTGAGCAACAAACACCTGAATATCTTTCCGAGGGAAACTTATATCTTGAAAAGAAGGCTACCATACTACCTTACTTTTAAAATTTATCACTCTTTCCCAATAAACATTGCTTTTAAAAGGATAAAATGTCCTTGTGAAACAAACGCAATATTTCCCTTTAAACAATCCAAGGAACAGAGCTAATTGGGTCTCTTATAGCTGAGTCATATGAGGTTCGTTAAACTTTGCCCTCGGGATTTATGAGTGGCCATGTCGGCCATGGTACACATGCATATAAATGACTTCATCTATATTTTACCTGCATATTAGTTGTCCACCTGCATGACTTTCAGATGTATACCATACTTTGAGCATGTAGGTCATATGGCCTGTTCATATGAATATGGACTCCTTATGAATCCTGGATTGCGAAATCAAGAGGACTACATATGCTGGACCACATGAGGCTCCTGTAGGAAGCCCATGTAGCATTGGTGTCAATAAAGGTAATGGATATTGAAAGCTTTTGTTACTAATACTACTACTGCTAGTTAATAGTGTGTAGGTGATACTGACATTCTTAGAATAATAGTGCCATGAATCATAGACGTAGGACAACAGATTGACACAAACCCCTCGGTCAGCTTCAAATGGTGGATTAAGTGGACCTTCCCTACCCTTCCCCCTCCCTTTCACTCTCGATCTCTTTCACACACACACACACACACACACACACGCACACACACACACCCACACACCCACCCACACAGTCGTGTTTTTACACACAACTGAGGACTTCATTGTTATCTCCATTGTGCCTGCTTACTTAACCCTAACCTTCACAATAGACTGTCTATTGCTAGACAACTGAGGACTTGAGAAATCTATTGAATTTACTACCGAGGACCTGGAAGTCTATTGTTTAGGTCCTCTGTTCTACACAAAGACAAAGCCACCTACACACACACACACACACAAACACAGACAACTCTTTGCTCCTCTTATCTGTGGAATATGTGGATTTTTCAAAAATTATATTCAAAATAGTTTAGTAATTATACATAAAGTAAACCATCCGACTACATTACACGCAAATTGAAAATATCCCAGAGGATGATTAACTCGACTGCACTTCTGTTCTAAGGACTGTGTGCTGAAACGTTCACTAACACAAGTTAAGACGAGCTATTTCCTCCGCCTGTGAAATATGTACCTTATATTTTAAAGAAGTAAGATGGTCTATGAAATTGTTGAGAAATATATACGGAAGATAGCTTTAATTTCTTTTAATAAAATTAACATCGTTGAAAAAACATGCATACATAGACATTGAAATTGTTTTAGGTTAAATAAAAATCTTTTGAAAAGAAATTTAATACATTTAAGTAACATATAGAAAGCTTTTGTGAAAGTTTAAGTATTAATTCAAATTTATTTCTAAATCTTAGGTATAATAGATTTTTGAAGAAGATAATGTACAGAAATACATAAATACTGAGTGCACCGCCCGTGGATGGATGTTTGGCCTTTGTATCCTAGTCACAATATTGGAGTTTGAAATCATTAACGCCCTTCCGAGATGCGAGTCAGGGATTGGTTCAATCCATTTTAGTGGACTCCACCTGCTAAAAGCATTTGGTGGAGGCAAATGCTTATTCCCATACAATCGGATTAGAAAAAGCCTTACTTAAGATGCATTCTTCAGGAAAGACGAAGATTTTTTGAAACTATGTTGAAGCTTAAATCGTTCTATTTTTTCAGTTATTGCCAATGAGGACTTCATATCTTATTCAGAGAAGTGAAGCCGTACACATATTTCCCTGGTTAACAGAAGCAGCACAATCAGTATCGATTCCGCACTAGTTCCAGTCCCCTATTTTGACAACACATCATACATCTCATGTGAAATCTCTAAGGGTTCCGCAAAGGCCAGCATATCGGACCCATTGGATCGTGGATCCCAAATTTACGAGGGGGCGATATGTACCAGTCGAAATGACCTATAAGCCCATGTGGGATACTTATGCAGCTCATATAGTTCCTTATGGATCTTGAAGGCAACATTTGATGGTCATTTTCTCGAAGTTTTGTTTTTAAAGGTCAATCAGTGAGATAGGGGGAATCAAATGCACCGCCCGAAACATCCCTCCCCACGATCACAGGGATTTGACGAAAATGAACCTAAAGAGGCTCATTGAGTTGATATCGTTACTTAGTGAGGGTCTCAAACCGTCACTATCACATAACAATGCTTATAGTTAGCATAACAAGTCAAGTTCCAAGTCCAAAAGCCACAGAAAACGCTAAAATTTTGAATTTTCTGGTCTCCTTGACTTGTAACGGTTTTTTACATAATTTGAAAAAGTGTCTGGTCACGAATTTTTGAAAACTGTCTTGAACCGTTAATTACTCACGCATAAAACATTTATTTGTATGTAGGGCATGGGGATTGTCTCAGATTGACCATTTGTCATTGGTATGTGACGAAAATTTAACAGGTTTGGAAAAAAATGTTGAATTTCATGAACCAACTCAATGAGCCGCTTTAAGCTATACTTTTTAACACACTGACAATCAGAAATGTACACATCTTGTTAGAAGTTTAAGTAGCCTGACAGATGTCACAATACCTTGACAATCTTCCAATAAAATATTGAGGCGGGGGATTTCCTATCGACAAACATTCCCCGGGAGCTACTTGCTGTAGCCTGAGAAGGGAGGATTCTGGCGACCTATACGGCGCATTTTAACCAATACCATTTTTGGAGGTTTCGAACAAATTGTTGGTGGCTTTCTGTTTTGTTCGCCCTACCTGGACGGCGACTGAGGGGTAAACAGGAATATATGACCCCAATATTTGAGAAACTGCCCATTGAATTTAATTTTCTCACATATAGAGAGCAAATGGCACCCTTTGATGTAAAGTAATGATTTATGCTGCGTCATAAATCTATCAACGAAACAACAAATATAATGCCAAGAGATTTAAAATGAGCCCTACAAGACCCAAGTTGCCAAGTGTACAAGTTAAAACTGTTGTTATTGTTGTTGTCGTCGTCGCGCGGTCACACTACAACGAATTCGGATTGGACTAGTTTTTAGTTTTGCCAAAATCCTTTCCATCTATGGAACAAAATAGTCACAAATTTGCCAACCAGTTGAAATATACATATGATTTGAATCAGAGGTCTATGAAAATTGCATAGCCTAACTGATATTTTCGTGACGTCACATAGTTATTATTGTACACGCACAGTCTGATAAAAGCTAAGCACTGTCGATGCGACGTCAAAAATTGTATTGTTACAAAATAATATCAGTTTAACTTTCGTTCCCTTATAAACTTATATCTACACAGGTTGGCAAATTTTAGGGTCCTTTTTGACCGTAGAAAGAGAAGATTTTAACAAAAATTCACAAAAGTGGATGGAGTGTAATTGTATATTATCCATCTCATATCACACCCTGCCTCGTCAGATGCACTCTTCATACTGCGGACGTGGATACCAAGACAACCGGGAAGAAAAACCAAAATTGTTGCAGTCATTTCGAATAGTCAAAAAAGGAAAAAAAAAGACTACTTCGAAGGGAAAGACTGTGCAGTCAAAAACCGAAACTGTAAAAGTTCCGAGTTTTACGGTCCAGTTTCTAATTAGTTGGTTTGTCAAGCTGACCACCGTCTTTTTCCAGCTGTGGGTCACTGGCCTGTTTTCCCTACTCCATTGTTTATGCTTAGCGCAAAGCACAATGGCAGTGGGATCCATTTTATAAGTGTTTGGTATGACGCGGTCAGGAGTTGAACCCCCGAATGCAAGTCTGATGCCCCAGGGTTAGCTAACCATTTATCCATGCAGTCAGTTGACCCTCAAAGAGTCAACCATGCTACCGTGCTTTGTCGCGGATATAACAGCCGCAAGTTTATAACGGGATACAAAAAATTCAACTAATAGCCTACATATTACTTCAAAAAAAATATTCATTGCACTTCAAGTCAATTTTATGTCACCAATAATCCCTTTGTAGTTTCATTTTCAATGGGATTTACTTCGATCATAAAAAGTTTACCTCCAGTTTTTAATTTTATTTTTTATTTTCACTGAGAATGTTCCTAAATGAAAGGAAAATATTCGAGAAGAAACTGTGCTAGGCCTACATAAATAACCAGAGATATTTCAACATGTACAACTGCTTATGAAATATTTCGTGTCATTTTTGGAAATATCATCATAAAAGTGTGATTGAAAAGTAGTTACTTTGTACAACAGAAGAAACATTACGTTGTATCGCAACAAGATATTTCGTGCATTTAAAGTTACAGAACAGAAAGTTCTCTAATGTAAGTAAACCCTTATCATTGCAAATTTTATTAGCAAATGCAAACAGCTTATTTGTGTACAAGGGGATACGCACGAGTCTACGACGATGGCCTACATTGTTCATCAACATTATTCTGTATGACGTCATAGAATTAGGTTTAAAACATTTAATTCATCGCATGATCATGAATACCGTACTTCAGTGTTTCAAAACAATCCAGTTTTTGGAGAAAAAGAAAACTTCAAAAATATGACTGCATCAAACCAGTGTTTCCTTGTAAACCACAGAATACTTAAAGACTGATAATTTGCGTAAGATTTCTCAAGATTTGTCTATTCGACGGATAAGAAACTCATCATATTTTACAAATATATTTTTCTTCTTTTAGGTCAGGAAAGAGTTGGTTAATTCCTGACTGGATAACACCTGTTAATTTCTGTCCTGGCTGACTCCACTTGTTAGTGCAATAATTGAAAACTTTAATACCATTACCAGTAGCCTACTTCACACACGATAAATGAAGAAAGAAAGGTTAAAATATCAAGCTTACTTTGAGTATTGCCTACTTAGATAATTACTAACTTACATTGTAAACACGCCTGAACCAGATTGATCCACATATTGCAATAGGCAGATAGGAGAAACAGGTTTAACTTATTCGGTCAAATGCCTGAATGATGACACACATAACGTTAATTTGACCAACGGGAATTAAAATATGATCCAAAATGTCGATTCAGTTCCCTCGTGTCCTAAGTACTATGCTGGATTAGGGCGAACCGTTTTTATAAGGAACCCTTGTTATCACTCCCTTGAATCGAAAGCTATTGAACTCTATAACGATAGAACTTTTCAGCAATGACTTCTTGCTTCAGTGACCAGCACATTTTCTTTGACGCCAAACATTCTTTTTTGAAGTTCTATAATGAAAGAGGAACCTTTCGAAATCACATTCCCTTTTTCAAGAAGTGTATTGAAATCTATCAGGTTTTTATACTTTCTATAAAGGGTCCCAAAAATTTTGGATTATTAAATGTTCGAAGTTGATAACATTCCTTCAAGGCAGAGAGTTGCTAGCAACCCCCTGCTCAAGGTAAGGCCGAAAGGTTTGACAATCAAGACATTTCGGCTTCCTGTGGTTGATCTGTTGGGTGTACTATATTAGCTGCTGCATAGTCTGGTTTCTTCCTTTTAAAAAACCCAACCTAATTGGTAAAGAGGAAAGAAAAATGTAAGTGTTTGCTCTTTAAATTTTGATAAACTAAAAGTCTTTGGGTACACGTTCTCTGCCAAAAAATGGTTTTGAAGTGCGGCATGTTCGATTACTCGCGGGAGATCAGCTCCCTGGTCTGGCGCACTATTCCAGTTTTCACCAGAACAAGAAAAATAATATATTTCTGCCCTGGCAAACAAACTACTGTGATTTGAGAATGATTCGACTGCAAAACTTTTAGTTCGACTAACAATGAGACAAATTGAATAGTTATATGTCTTCCATGTCTTCTTTTTGTTTAATAATACTAAGAGCGAAGTTGAACAAACCGGTCAATCGGTGCTTGAAAATAAATTCGATGCTGAAGGAGTGCAATGAAGTCATTGGCGTAACCAAAAACGGGGCATTCAATCATGGAAAATAACTAAAAATGGGACCAAAAAATTGGCATGTGACACCAGATTGCATTTGAGGGTACTTGCCGAATAGTGACATATCTATTGTATTCCATGAATCCATGAATGGTACACACCAAATCTTTACTTGTGTACAACCAGTGTTTGAAATGTTGTTGGAATGGTTTGCCTGGACCAATTCCACCGGCATTTAGAATACTTCAATCATTGGGTGGAATCTTTGTTTGGGGTGGCCAAACGCTACCCTGAATTTTCTTAGTGTTAGGGTTAAGACAGATCTTCTCAACGTAGTATTTTAAAGAAGATAATTATACCATACAACATGGCCTAAAAGAAACGCTTTCTCTCACGATGCGGTGACTTTTGCCCGACTCAAAATCCCCAACAATATTTATTTTCATGTGTGAGGAATCAAATCTACATACACATTATAATGAAAATTTTATTCAAATCTGACACGTCTTTCTCGAGATATCAGTAGGCCTAAATGAAGGTAGTATATTTGTGTTCCACAGTGATTGTTCCACAGTGATTTGAGGGCAGAAAAGGTTATATCACTTGCTCACATTGAAAAGGAATGCTTTGTTTCCCTTTGATTTTTCAGACTATTGTTTTGACCTTGAAATTAATAGAGACAGGACCTTATTGCGGAATGCAAAGTTTATAAAGTCTTGGGCAACTTATGCATATATGGGATGATATGGGATCGTTGAGGAGAAAATTGGTTGTAAAATTTAAAGAGGAACTAAAGACTGCCCATTAATGTGAGGATACGAAGTGATAGTTGATTGCTGCGAGTTCACTTTCTGTTCAGTCTGATAACTTTACCTTCCCATATCTTGAGAACCAGCACATGTCAGATTTCAATGTTTAATTTCACTGAAATGCTTAGAATAAGTTCCCCCTCTAATATATCTAAACTTCATGTGACCCAGAACCCTTCTATTTATCACCACAAAGCAAAGGAGGAAAGTTTAAGAGGGTGGAATACAGACGAATCCGACTAGTCAAGTGATGGTCTGATTTAGTCGGGCATAATTGGAGTACATCAGCTTCAGTCTCTCAAGTTCTGTACTATCTTTATCATGGCTGTTTGTAAACCTTAAATAACCCTTGATTCCATCAATTTCACTGAATATGAATGTTTAGAATTGCACAAAGACAGTAAAAATTAAGACGATTAAAGGATGATAGACCCCACTTATGGTAGCCATCACTGGCTCTACTAAACTGTGTTGTGGAAATTGTGATTTTGCATCTAATCAGAGTAGCGCCCTTCCCACCCCGTGCACCTTGCCTCACGTACCTAGCTACATACTGGAATAACTTAGCTTGCTATTTTCGTATACATACCTTCCAAAGTATAACTGCTATAACGATCAGAAAGAAGATTCCAAGCGATATTGACAGGACAATCGCCCACAGAGGAACTGGTTGCGTCTCTAACAACGTCATAGGAATTGCTTGTAATGAAATCTTAAAATAAAAATAAAATGGCAAAATGGCAAAGTAAAAATTTTAAGTTACAGAACTTAAATAACACAGGCATGTACATGACAACTGCCATTTGTTTGACAAGGTTTTTCACATGAAGGACGTACCATTCTTATTGACTGAAAAGTGTCATCCTTACGTAACGGGATAATATTAACAGAGAAGCCCTACTGCACGGGTATTTTTACCTGTCAATAAAATTATTTTGTCGTTGGGTATGGGTTGCAAATCTACGTGCTGTCTCGTTTAGAGGGAGCTTTTTGACTGTGTCATCATAAGCATAAGGTCACGTGGCTGATGATGTAAAATATTTGAAACAATGTTCGTCTGCACAGCTTACCTCTTTATATATTTCCGTTTGTTTGATCGGTTGCAAAATATACGGCAATTTGGTAACGACAACTCGTGCTCTTGAAACAATGTTCCACGGACGAGGTTTTTCCTGCGATTAGAAAAAATGGAACAGACTCCCCTTATTCCACGTGATCGAAACATTTCAGAATGATACAAAATAGTTAAGCACAATAAATATCAAACAAATTTGATATCTGTAAAGAAAACAGACTACAGGGGATTAAGAGGATAAGGTCCGCATAGAATAAGAAAGCCCTCCCCCCCCCCCCGGCCAACATGCACTTTTAATTGCACAAATACTGTATAGGATAGTAACGGTGATTGGTAAGGGTATAGAAATTCTTTACTCTTTGTCCGGTTACCCCCCTCCTCCAAAGTCTGCTGGTAATCGTATGGGATTGCATTATACTTGTCTATTTCTTTATCAACCTGAATTTTTCACTTCATTTAGTTTATGGTCACGTAGAAAAAGGTCATTTCTTTTTTTTCTATTAAACTTCACATAATAATATATGTAAAACTGTGGAAAAGTATTGCCAAATAATTAGAAACATATAACAACGGAGAGCTTCATCCAGAGAAGTTAACCTTTATAACATAATATTATTGTAAACGTTTTTGTGACAGATCATATAAAAATATAAATTTGAAGTTGAAATTGGTGTGAACATTGACAACTTATGAATTTAAATCGATGGTTACTGGAAAAGGGCCGGGGACGGTTCGGCTTGAACCAATAGGTTGGAAACTGGGCCGTGAAGCTCTATCTAACTAACTTAAGTCCCCAAAGGAAGCTCTCCGTTGTTATATAATGCTAATTATTTCGCAACACTTTTCCACAGTTACAGTTCCTCATGATGGATGTATGTAATTATCTTTAATGCATGAACCCCACATGCGTCCAGGCTCCAAAATGAGTATACACATTATGCATTGACATCACGTGACATCACTCTGGAAGCAAGCAAGGAACTTCGCTGTGGGCAAGATGCAGATTTTGCAGGCGTTCGAAGTAGACTTCCCAGGATATCCCCAGTACACACATCAGCTATTTAAGTTTGCCATTACTTACAAGCTTTCCTCCTTTGGAGGGCACACTTTATGTTTTGATGACGTCCCATTAAGGTCTATAGCTGGCAAAGAGGACAGGAAAGCAGTCCAACTGGACCTCTTTCAATTCACTGAAATCAAGAACTGTGGCGTAGCTAAGGGATGCTTGTTTAAGTTTCGTGCACCAAATGTCCCAGTAGCACTGCTTAATGCAGCTTAGGGATCACAGGACTGGGAGTGTATATATTAGCGCTGATTTGTACCACTCATTTAGGTATACTTCCAGTTCCCATGATTCCCTAGTGCTTTAGCAATGATTAAAGTCTGCTATATACATTTCACGATTAATCCACTCAAAAAACCGTGAAGCACATAGCTCCTCATTAAATAAACTTCTGATTACAGTGACACCGTTCAAGACCGTATAGCACTGAAGGAGATGTAACAACACCTTAACTGAATATGCTAACATGAATAATAAAGCTTTAATCTCACCTCAAGCAGATTTTCAATCCATAGTCTAGATTCAATCGTTAAAATTACATTTGTAACGCTCTTTCTGAGACTATTTAATTTACATGTGATTTTGACACACCCTCCATGCATATCAGAACAGTTGACGTTGGCTTCTTCCGATAACTTCAGACTAGACTTTGCCAAAGCCGCTCTTTCATCAGACGCTCGTTTCCTACGCCGGCTTATAGATTGCTCCTCTTCAACATTGCTTGAGCTGTTCTTGTCAAGCTTTCAGTAAAAGAAGCAGGTAAAAATGAAATAAGTAGGAGGCTTTCGAGAAAGCTGCAATTTGTATTTTAAAAATATTTCGACCATTCGAATGTTTTGCAGGTATTAAAAAGAAAGAAAGTCTCGGAAAGTTTTTCTAAGTCACGACTATTCTTATTTTCATTTTGATTTACCCAAAAGGAATACTTATTAGAATTCCGATTCGAGGAACGTTATGGTGGGGTACTTTTAGACACTGAATGCACACAAAGTATGGTTACGTCAAACCGACAAACAGCCTTTACCGAACATAAAAAAGCTGTCTGACAGTGTGACGTGTGAAGACAGTGTGAAGAAATAATTAATATAAATTTTAACTTTCGTACTCATGAGGAGCAAATGACATTTTAACACTATTTGACAAATTTTGAGTTTTTTCTGACTATGAGAGAGAGAGAGAAAATTTCAAAGGCCCAGTTCTCTCACCCCATACAGTACCACTTCCCCTAGCCTTCTTACTTAAACCCCTCCCACAATTGTCTGAAATTCATCCTCATTCAGTTGCAATCTCAGTTTATTGTTTCAGGGTGAGTGTACAAAAGCTCAATGTATAATCAAAACACGCTCAGTACAGTCTGTGATGTGAAATATAAGCTTTGGTACTCGGCATTGTTTGAATTAGCTGTCAGTCAAAGAGCTGAGCCAATTGAGAATTTCGGTACATCCCTACCAAAATTGTAGTTTGGGATGAGAGGATTGACCCTTTAACTAAAACTAAAAAAGACTCTAAAACTCACAAAAATCTGAAGAAATTTGATCCGATATAGGTGTCGTGTGAACAGCGCTCTACAGTTTCTGCCGTCCGTAACCAGTCTTAAGTTTATGCTTAAGTTAAGCCATAACACCGGCCATGGGGACTTGTCGGAATGTAAGGACGTCGAAGCATAACTATTTAATTACATGTCTTTAACACTTACTCGAGCAATCAACTCTACTTGTCTAAATCTATACAAGTGAAACATGATTAAAATAAAATGAAAACCTAATTAAAACAAACAAGAAACACTTGAATGATAAAATTTAAGTCACACAGCGACGTCGGGACAGAAGGGAAGTCCCAAAATAAGAAAGGTTTGTATATATAGAGAGGGGTTTTAGTGACATCAGTATGTCGCACTTCTCTCTGTTTCTACGAAATTTTGACGGTTAAACGTTCATCGGAACACAGGGCATCTCTGGTCCTGCTGTATCACGTCTACCGTCAACGGACCTTCTGCTGTGCATAAGCTGCAAAGCCGGTAGTGTAAGAAGACACACTAACGTCAGGTGAAGAAGATACTGTACGGCTTACCTCTAAATTATAAGGGTTTAACGCTCCTTGCTCATATGTACACGACTGCCCATCACTGACTGTAACAGCAGTTAAATAGAGTAAAAATTCACCGTCTGCGGTTTTTAACGGCCACCTCACTTCAAGTTCTGCAGTTGAGATTTCGGCTGGGCCAATATTTTGGACCTTAAATGGAAGATATGTAGTTTTTCTTGAACTTTACAGCATAAATCTGTTCAAACGCCAATAGGAACCAAATACCTCTTCCCAAGTGAACACTTTAAAGCCACTACCAGCATACACCCTGGCGGTATGAGCATTTTGCCAGGTTGTTCTTTCATCTGTTGGTGCTGCATGGCAAGCCGATATACCAAAATGGTACGAACTGGTCATTGCCGAAACGCACTTGTTTTTTGGGGTGATTTTGAGTGAAATATGGTCACCCAATAGTCACCCAATGTTGAATTGGTGCAAGAGTCTCTCGTGTCACATGATTGGCTCGAAAGAGCCACGTAATCATAGATACCTCACTAAATCTGAAACTCGGGGGGCTAGTTCATTGGCTTATCATGAATATGCCATGTTTGACTCCCTAAAATGTTTCCAAGATTGCACGCCTAGCAGTGACTCTTTCACTTCTTTCGATTAAAATTTCACTACGTAGTGAGCGGTGGTTGACTCTAAATATCAATGACTGGATCGGGACTCGAGAAGAACCATAGTTATTATGCCTTTCCCTGGTTGGAAAACTCCTTACGCACACTGTGTATGCACAGACGTAGAAGCTGTATGTAAGTTCATAGTTTTTGTAAGGTGCGTCCGTAACTGTCCGTTAAAGCATGTTGAGCTCTTCATAAAAAGGTCATCACGTGACTCTGAAAATGCACACGATCGATAGGTAGCGATATGGCTCCATTGAGTGATGCACTGCTTCTGCTAGGAAGTGAAATTAAAGTTGACCTAAGGGCTAAAGGGGAACTGCAAGAGGCCTCCTAATCAGTGAGATTGTAAGATTTTGGAATAAATGAAGAAATCCTACATTCTTGGGTTTCATTTTCTCCTTTTAAGCATAAAATACTGGTTCCGAGGCCTGGCCTTTCGAGACCTTCGCTGGGGACGTATATTAGGCCCTACAGGCTAATCATACCACAATTAGTGTGCGGTAAGGGTGAAGTACACCTACTTCATTACGGTAGGTGGGCTTCCTAAAAATTTTGTACGACCATTGTTACTAATAAATATTGTACAATACATTCGTCTGATGAACCGTACACTCGGTTTAATTCAACTAGTCTAACGTTATACAGTGCGATTGCTATGTGCTTCGCAATTTCGCGGAATTGTTGAGTGTGCTTACCAAGTTACTGTTGCGAGCCCAGACTTCGATTTTCCCGCTATTTAAGTTTGGGTACAGTTATTCTCGCTTTGCGGCCGTTCAAATTTGAGACAGAAATCTTAATCAAACCTTTCGCAATAATATACGCCCTAATTGAAGTCACTATGGTTTGATAATTGTTCACAAGAGACTCTCGAGGAAATCAGTTTAGCCTGTCTGCATATATATAGTACGTGTGGAGAGTCCGACAACAAGGCTCTCGTGTACTTTAGACGTCACGTGACTGACGAAAACCGGAATCTCAACAAAAGCAGTCAGTTCGCGGAGTTTCCCCAAACCAGAGAAAGGTATAGTAACTATGGTAGAACGTATCTCGAAACAATAAGCTATCACTGTGGTCAATCAATTGTTTTGGTTTAGTTACACTCAAGGATTTTGAGAGTAGCGCATTCTTGATTTTGTATCGTATTTTTTACACAGATAACAAACGAATAAAGTAAGCGTGTCTGCTAAATTTATAACATATTATTTTCTAATGATTTTGTTGACAACAGTTATCTAACAAAAAGCTTACCCAGTACGTATGGACAACTTTATCGCCAATTTCTCCAACGGATGTGTAGTTACTCTTTGGCAAACCTGTGGCAGTATCGTTAAATATCACTTGATCCACGTTTGCTGACCTGAAAGGATAGAATTTACAATAAACAGTTCACAGTGACGTCACGATCAAACATCAAGAACCACCATGTCTAAGGTCAAGTTTGTACTTACATGTAGGGGTTGCGATCAAACATGGCTGAAATGTGCCAACTGAAAAACTCCTATGATGTCACATGAGAACTATCTATACACGAAGTTTTCTCTCCATTAGCAAAACAGAGATCAATTTCGGCTTATTTTTAAATCGAGTCTAAAGTTTTGGAAAAGTAAAGGACTAGAAAGAATTGAGTAAGTTATTATGCTATATTTGTAATAGAGACGGTTTATGAGCCAACGAAAGTCAGACAGACGTGGTTTATTCCTATTCTACCACCAAAAATATGTCGACAAACATGTTTTCCCATTTATCTGAAACTAGCTGACGATGTGTTGAAGAATAACTGGTCAGCGCTTAACCAATCAGAGTACAGGATTCTCAATAACCTTTGTCTAGAGGGGATGACACTTTAATTGGCATGTTTATAAAACGCAAAACAATGAATTTTTTCCTCAGCTTAACGGTATTCATAATTTACTATATATATATATATATATATATATATATATATATATATATATATATATATATATATATATATATATATATATATATATATAAATATATATATATATATATATATATAAATATAAATAGTTATATAAATATATATATATATATATATATATATATATATATATATATATATATATATATATATATATAAATATATATATAGATGAATGAGAGGCTTGGATAACAACGATATTCCGGTGTATGCCCAGGATCCAGAGGATTCTCAGAATTCTAGTTAAAAATTATTTAAAATTGAAAATGAAAGTTAAAACTAGAATTGCAACTGCACATACAATGATAAAAAGACACCGTGATTCGAGAAGCTTTCGGCTATTTTATTCAGCCTTCCTCGGCTCGAATGAAGCGAAATAAAATGCGTTCAAATAAAATTACTACCAGACCAGCAAACGAACAAAGGCTAAAAGCAACCCACACAACCTTAGCCCTGTTAAGAATAAAGCTTAAAATCACTGGAGAATAAACAACAAAAAGTAAAAAGAGAAAAAATGATAAGAAGCTTAAAACCAGCTGTAAAATTGCAGCACAGGAGCAGTGAGAATCCTCCAGAAAGGTAAAAACTAATGGAAGATAAAAGGGGCCTGAAAGGAGTGTTAGGCAAGAACTTTAAACATGGAAACCACTGGGAAAAATTGAATCTGGGCTTTACCGTAGGTAGCTGATTCTTTTAGATGAGTTAAATTCCTTTCTTTTATTGAGACCCAATGGAAATAAGGTATTCAATTGGGCAAGCCAATAACCCTCTCTTTTGGTGAGGACGGTATCAATATTAGACTTACTGTAAGTCTGTTCAATAATTATAAACTTGATGTCCGACAGCTGATGGGGAGAAGCATTATAATGGACTGCTAATTCACATCTACCCCGATTATTGAGAAGATCGGATTTGTGATTTCTAAACCTTACTTTAAATTCCGTAGAGGTAGACCCAACATATTGCAAATTACATTTAAAACAAGTTGCTGCATAAATTACGCAAGCACTTGTACAGGAAACAAAACTCTTAATAGCGTAAGTTTTCTTAGTGACACAACTATGAAAGGTAGAACTTTGCGTGAGAAAGTTGGTGCAAAGGTCACATTTCTTCCGTTCACATTTAAAACACCCCAGTTTGGAAATAGTGCCCCCTCCATTAGAACGATAAGGCGGTTGCGATTTCTTCAGTAAATCCTTAAGGGATTTACCTCTTCTATATGCAGTAAAGATTGAATTGTGTGGGAAAATGTTGGTCATAAGGGGCGAACTATGAAGAATGTGGATATGTTTCCGTATAATAGAATGAGCATTCGGTAATGCTGGATTGAAATCGAGGACTAGAGGGTATTTTCGACTAGAGTTATTCTTTTTGACAGGATTAAGTAAGGCAGATCTTGGTAATATGCTCGCCTTGTGGAATTGGTCCTCGACCAGCTGGGGGTCATAGCCTCTAGCTATTAAATAATTCTTATATTCAATAAAACGATTGCGTAATAATTCAGGGTGGAACAAATACGTTTCAGCCTCAATGCAATGCTGTACGGTATGCTCTTCACCTGATGTTTAGGATGAGAGCTAGATGGTAATAAATAAAGATGACCGTCCGTAGGTTTAGAGAACACGTCCGTGGAAATAATACCATTATTTAACATAACCAAAACATCCAGAAATTCGAGCTTAGATTCTGAGATCCTAACTACAAAATTGATAGTGGGGTATATAGAGTTAATAAATGTGGTAAATTCCTGCAAAGCGTCAAGACCGTGGGGCCACAGCTCAAAAATGTCGTCCCTAAAACGCCACCAGTTTTGTGGCTTAAATGGGCCCTCTGTAGTAGCTACTTTGTCTATGTAACTCATGGCTATGTCGGCATAACTGCATGCATTCTTGGGTCCCATAGCGGTGCCATGGATTTGTAAAAAATTATTACCTTTGAAACTAGAGTTATTGTATTTTAAACAAATTTCAACTGCTTCAACAATACAGTCGTTGCAGGGTAAGTCAGATGTTCTATTGGTCAATGCTTCCTTTACGGCTTTTAACCCTAACATATTGTCTATGTTGGGAAACATAGCAGTAACGTCCCAAGAAACCAGTAAAGTGGAAGGAGGTAAAGGGGTACGACTAAACTTCTGAAGTTTATTAAGAAAATCAGTAGTATCTCTAATGTAAGAGGGGCTCTTTTGGGCAATCGGCTTGAAAAAAATCTCTGTAAAAGCAGAGAGATTTTCAATAGCCGTGTTACATCCCGAAGTAATAAGCCTAATGGGGTTCCCCTCCTTGTGGGTTTTTACAGTGCCAAATGCTTTTCCTGGTTTGGCATCCCTATTAACTACCCATTCAGCTATCTTATCATCAAAGATAGCTGAATGGGTAGTTAATAGGGATGCCAAACCAGGAAAAGCATTTGGCACTGTAAAAACCCACAAGGAGGGGAACCCCATTAGGCTTATTACTTCGGGATGTAACACGGCTATTGAAAATCTCTCTGCTTTTACAGAGATTTTTTTCATGCCGATTGCCCAAAAGAGCCCCTCTTACTTTAGAGATACTACTGATTTTCTTAATAAACTTCAGAAGTTTAGTCGTACCCCTTTACCTCCTTCCACTTTACTGGTTTCTTGGGACGTTACTGCTATGTTTCCCAACATAGACAATATGTTAGGGTTAAAAGCCGTAAAGGAAGCATTGACCAATAGAACATCTGACTTACCCTGCAACGACTGTATTGTTGAAGCAGTTGAAATTTGTTTAAAATACAATAACTCTAGTTTCAAAGGTAATAATTTTTTACAAATCCATGGCACCGCTATGGGACCCAAGAATGCATGCAGTTATGCCGACATAGCCATGAGTTACATAGACAAAGTAGCTACTACAGAGGGCCCATTTAAGCCACAAAACTGGTGGCGTTTTAGGGACGACATTTTTGAGCTGTGGCCCCACGGTCTTGACGCTTTGCAGGAATTTACCACATTTATTAACTCTATATACCCCACTATCAATTTTGTAGTTAGGATCTCAGAATCTAAGCTCGAATTTCTGGATGTTTTGGTTATGTTAAATAATGGTATTATTTCCACGGACGTGTTCTCTAAACCTACGGACGGTCATCTTTATTTATTACCATCTAGCTCTCATCCTAAACATCAGGTGAAGAGCATACCGTACAGCATTGCATTGAGGCTGAAACGTATTTGTTCCACCCTGTATTATTACGCAATCGTTTTATTGAATATAAGAATTATTTAATAGCTAGAGGCTATGACCCCAGCTCGTAGAGGACCAATTCCACAAGGCGAGCATATTACCAAGATCTGCCTTACTTAATCCTGTCAAAAAGAATAACTCTAGTCGAAAATACCCTCTAGTCCTCGATTTCAATCCAGCATTACCGAATGCTCATTCTATTATACGGAAACATATCCACATTCTTCATAGTTCGCCCCTTATGACCAACATTTTCCCACACAATTCAATCTTTACTGCATATAGAAGAGGTAAATCCCTTTAAGGATTTACTGAAGAAATCGCAACCGCCTTATCGTTCTAATGGAGGGGGCACTATTTCCAAACTGGGGTGTTTTAAATGTGAACGGAAGAAATGTGACCTTTGCACCAACTTTCTCACGCAAAGTTCTACCTTTCATAGTTGTGTCACTAAGAAAACTTACGCTATTAAGAGTTTTGTTTCCTGTACAAGTGCTTGCGTAATTTATGCAGCAACTTGTTTTAAATGTAATTTGCAATATGTTGGGTCTACCTCTACGGAATTTAAAGTAAGGTTTAGAAATCACAAATCCGATCTTCTCAATAATCGGGGTAGATGTGAATTAGCAGTCCATTATAATGCTTCTCCCCATCAGCTGTCGGACATCAAGTTTATAATTATTGAACAGACTTACAGTAAGTCTAATATTGATACCGTCCTCACCAAAAGAGAGGGTTATTGGCTTGCCCAATTGAATACCTTATTTCCATTGGGTCTCAATAAAAGAAAGGAATTTAACTCATCTAAAAGAATCAGCTACCTACGGTAAAGCCCAGATTCAATTTTTCCCAGTGGTTTCCATGTTTAAAGTTCTTGCCTAACACTCCTTTCAGGCCCCTTTTATCTTCCATTAGTTTTTACCTTTCTGGAGGATTCTCACTGCTCCTGTGCTGCAATTTTACAGCTGGTTTTAAGCTTCTTATCATTTTTTTCTCCTTTACTTTTTGTTGTTTATTCTCCAGTGATTTTAAGCTTTATTCTTAACAGGGCTAAGGTTGTGTGGGTTGCTTTTAGCCTTTGTTCGTTTGCTGGTCTGGTAGTAATTTTATTTGAACGCATTTTATTTCGCTTCATTCGAGCCGAGGAAGGCTGAATAAAATAGCCGAAAGCTTCTCGAATCACGGTGTCTTTTTATCATTGTATGTGCAGTTGCAATTCTAGTTTTAACTTTCATTTTCAATTATATATATATATATATATATATATATATATATATATATATATATATATATATATATATATATATATATATATATATATATATATATATATATATATATATATATATATATATATATATATATATATATATGTATATATATAACAGTAAAATCTTATAGGCCAGATGTTGGTCTATAACAGGGTTGTCCAACATACGGCCGGCGGGCCAGGGTCCGGCCCGCCGAAAGATTGCGTCCGGCCCGTCAGAAATAATCTTTATTGCAAAATTATTCAATAAGCAGATTAATTGATGACAACTTTATAAGGCTTCGCGGTCCGCTACGGCATGCTTACTTTTGGATGAAATAATTTATTTCAAATATCTGCTACATGTAGGTACATTGGAGTGTTGCCCACAGGGGCGGGTTGAGAATGATTCAGGAAGAATATGAAAAAAAAATTGTCCGAATATTCTGCCCAACATCATCAATTTTTGCTGAAGTTTATTTATTTGTTCAATTAGAAACGAAAATGAATCCGTGTTCCCTACGCGCAATGATTTCATTTTGTTGCCTTGGGCGTCGAAAAAAATTAAAAAAAAAAACGAGTATAGAATGCGGCCCTTCGTCCATCGTAACCATTTCATGTGGCCCACCGCTGCGAAAGGTTGGACAACCCTGGTCTACCAGAACAAATATGATGCAAGGTTGGAGGCTCGGATTGGGCCAAACAAAAGTTGTGTTATTCTATTCCATGCATCACACGATGTCAGTGTCGAGTAATCCATTACACGTCACCACCAATTTTCCAATCACATGCAGTGGAATTGATAAGGTATTATATAATCATTTAAAAAGTATGCCTTCTTTAGAAAATATTAGGGCATGAAAAATATAATCGTGAGCCCGAAAGCCTTCCACGTACGAGGGGAAATCAGTTTAGCAAACTGCCTCTTACGTGTCTTCTCTCAGCTAATTTCTCAGGTGAGCTGGTGCATTTTGATGAGGCTTTTGCGTAATTCTCCCCTTTTTCTTCTGAAGTTGACCACGTCATTGCAAAATGGCTGCAATCACGTTTTTAACTGAATGGTGTGATAATCATCAGACGACGCTTGCTCAGTAGTGTAGAGACGTGAGCCAAGTGCTCGTGTACTGGGCACAGTGAGAAAAGTGGCATACACGTCAGACAGAATCAAACCCGTTTGATTTTTGAGTAATCAGCCTACAGACTAGAAATTGCTCCCGCTAACGTGCGAAATTCGTTGAGAAAAGTTTCACGCTAGGCATTTTGCTAAGCTAATTTCGGGTAGATGTGCACTTTTTAACAAGGTGTTTCTTGATTGATTGTTACCATTGTGTTGTATCGATTGTATTCTTTGTTCGGGTTAGGGATTAGGGCTATCGTTAGCCAGTAAGGAAATTTCTTGTTAAACAGTGCGCATCGCCCCCTAATTTGACAGCAGACTTTAACATTTATCATGGTGGATTAATTGGAACGCTGAAACATGAACAAGCTGTAATTATTATTTGTATTATTAAATAGCAGTTGGCTTTTGAAAACATTATATTGTCATTCACGACAACATCTCTTAAAACAAAGGGCGAGTTTGAGTTTGTAAATAAAATTTTGCCGTAGGGACAGACCTAGTAAGGGAAAGTTTAAGGCAGTTGCAATCGGTGAGAACAACTTATTACTTAGTTGCCTCTCAAAAGGGCCATCTTACCAAAATGTTGGGTAAAAAAAAAGTTTTCTTCAAATTTAGGTTTTTTCTTTTGAAAGGGGAATTCTTTGGATGGTAAATAAATCATGAAATTTTACTGGAAAGTTATAAAAAAGAAAATATTAAAAAAATAAAATAAAAATAATAAAAAAAGTATAAAAAAAATGAAAATACTCATCTCATGTAGACGAATGCGAGCAGCAGTGTAGTCGGCAATTAGTGAGATATATTAATTGTCTATATTCAGTTCTAAACTCATATTTCAGTGAATTTAGAGGTGAGCTGAAGCATCTCAGTAACGACCAACTAAATCTGATCGCTTGACTGTTCGGATACGTCTGTAGGCAAATTCTGTTGTATCTTCTATCCGCGTGGTCTGAAGATTCCGGTTAATGGGTGAAACTTGTCCGCACAGAAATTGTTGGGGAGGGGATTGTTAGCGGAAGTTGTGCGGACGTATACGAATTTGAACTGTCCGAGTGTCTAGTGAAGGGATTACAGATCCAACAATTGGCGATTTATAATAGGAAAGGTAGGATCCCTTTATATGGACACATATCTTAAAAAAGAAGTTTTCTCACCCTTCCAATGATATTCCAACCTTGGGTCGAAGGTCAAAGGTCACAGTTTGGTTATTGTCTGATTGCCACGTCATCTCTTCTTCTGTTGTACTTAAAAAAAGACACAATAAAAAACAATGAAAATAGCAAGATTGCAATGTCGGTCTATAAACTCATTCATATTTACAAACAAATGACGTCACAGCTGCTTGAGAGCAGAGTTCATGATTGGGGCTCACATTTTCTTCACCTTGAATGTAGATTGTACTTCTTCTACAGTCTGTGTGCTGTCACGAGATCTCTGCACGCGCAAAACCTGACGGGCACGCATATGCTCCTGCGCATGCTATTTGCCAACAAGTGCCAACCAGTAACGTAACTGTGACTCAGTCTGAGCCAATGTGTGTTCCTTATGATAGGAAATAAACCATAAAAGAGTGGAATCCTATGTACACTATGTAAGGAACGGTTTTCAAAATACGTCTAACAAAATTTGGAAAATCTGGTAAACTTAAAATTATTGGAATAACTTGAAAAAAGCAAGGCACGGGAACTGGAAAACTAGAGGCTTAAAGTACATTCACTCAAGTCAAAACCTATTGAAATTATCATACTATATAGAACCCTATTTCATAAACGCAGAAAAGTCAATGCAACAAGTTACTTCAAAATTATTTTTGAAAAAAGTATTTTTTTTTTCGGTAAATTAAAAAATTATTTAAATGAACTCATCGTTTCAGACTAAAGACGAAAATTATTATACTTTGCGCAGCCAGCCCGACTTAAGTCAATGTGCCCCATATCCTAATTCATAAATGACTGTCTTAGTCTTTTTATATCTATAAACTCACCTATTGGCCAACAAGTCTATTGTTAGCGATTCAGTGTTTCCTGGCACTGACTCAATTTGAAGATGCATTTCGAAAACGATTTCCTACAAAAAAGAACCAAAATGTAATGGTAAAACTACAAAAATTATAGAATAGTTCACATTACAGCGATATCGGATCTGAATACGATTCGATTTTTTTGAGTTTTAGTTAAAATCTTCACCAATTCAAAATTTTCAAACCTGTGCAAATTATGATTTGTATTCGAGGCTATAAAAATCATCGCGTAGTCCAGGAGACAGTCAGACCGGGTGTGATGTCACGGATTAATTAGTAAAATCTTTGTTCGTCGTCCTGTGACATGAATCACATATTTGCACAACCTAGCAACTTTTGGTTTCTTTCCGAACAAAGACGGAGAAGATTTTAAGTAAATACCATTGCAAGGATGGTCACGCTATCCATCCTGTCCGTCGATGGACCTTCGGCTTGAAGAAGGGTTTTAAGGTAAGTGTGTCCCCTTCTCACTTCAAAAGTTTTTGAATAATAGAAATGTCTCACCGCAAAATATCAGTATTTTGGGGGCAAATCAGTCGACTCAAATTGTTCAAAATTATAGCCCAAAATGTGAGCACGTATACTCACAAAATCGTAGTATTTTAACCTCTCTAAATGAAAGCTAACATTAGTGATTGTTACTTATTGTTAAAGTATTGCTGATGTAGCACAAATCAGATGCGTCGCAGAGCACATATATCTCCCAACAGTATTCACCTATCTTCTTACACATTGCAAAACAGAAAAACGAGGGCTTTGATCAAAATTAATTGATTGATAAAAACAGTTTAAGCAGTCCGGAATGTCCGTAAACGTACTGGCAATTTCTGCAAGAGAAAACCCGATTCCAAAAATACTTTATACGGCTGCGTGCCAAGTGTAAAGCTTTGAGACAGCGCTTGAGACAGTTTTAAGTTATTTTCCGGAAGCAAAATTCATTGACTTAAAAATTTACAGAAATATTCTGTAAATAAATAATCTCATTCACAACAAGCTATACCATAGATGTTAATAAGCTAGAAATAATTATGACTCTTAAAATTTCCTGGCCCCCCTTTCTTTTAAATGTGGAGGGACACGTCCTCACTCATCAAAACGTGGTGGACATGTCCATCGGTGATTAATGCCAAAGCTTAGAAAAGGGGGAGCTTACCACATTAGGCCTATATAATAACAGCTGTAGCTATTGTTTCAAAATAAGTTTGGGCCACTGCTCATATATGTTCTTTACATATAAAAGGGCATTTAAGACTCACTGTTTCCTTTGGTAGAGGGTTGCCGATATCACACACCACGCTTCCAAGCTCCGCACGATGATTACATAATATTGATAAATCCTTAAAATAGAAAACAATTTGGATGAAGCAGATGACAATGTGAAAATATGGTTGCCCTATACATTGAAGATACATCTGTCATTTGGACGTAGATTGTTGTGATCCACAAGATAAATTTTAGTTTAGATTCTTAATCCCTCTTTGGTCCCACCTCCAGATGATCTGTTTATGAGTAAATTCTCCCCTAGGAAGGTGCAGGTATTTCGAATCATCTTCACAATTCTCATGGGAGCTTCTTCTAAACTTTCACGCTCACGTCATGTTGGAGGGCAAAAAAATGGAGAGGGCAAACAATAATGTCCTACAGCCGTGTAAATAAGTTAGGTGTCTTTATGTACAACTTATCCCTGGATCCCGTACGCCGTACCACGCAGACTTAAGTAGTATCTAGCAAGAACAAATATTACCTATTACATGTTATGCCACAGCAAATATGTTACCTGATATGTCTGCAACATTGGTGAAAGTTGAATTAACCACACCTCGGAGAATACACCATTCTCTGATGTCCTATATGCGAAATGTCTATTTAAAATGCACGGTGTACAACAAGCAAAGCGGAACTCATATAAAAGCGTCCTACCTAGTTTACTAAAATGAAATATTTCAACAAGGATTAATAAAATTAATTTTTAAGGTTGCCTTAGTTTCCAACAGATAGCAAAGAAAAGTTGGATAGTTGGAGAATTGGACACTTTGAAAAGGTCTATAGAGATGCAACCATATCGATGCTATCAGTCACGTGAGTATACTTGAGACACGTGTCTCAAAAATTTCCCTAAAACCGGTTGCCAACTAATCGGCGAATGACCTACAATTTTTGGGACCTCAGAAAGGTCGTTTAGTTAGAGCGCTGGTCGCATATTACCGCAAGCCTTAATCGCCAGAGGTTGCAAACGAAAGATAAAGCCTTTCCCAAATAGCACTCAGAGGTTATAGGGTTTTGGAATGTTTCATTTTTGTCAATGGTATTTTACTGTATCAAAAAATAACGCCGGGATTCTATCCCACAATTCTTTGCAATTACTATTTGGAAAGGGTGTATGTTTACACATCTTCTGATCTCCTGCGATCTTCAGCAACCAATCACGAGCGAACGCTCTCCTAGTATCTGATCCTCTCGAGATCGCTTGTGGTACAAAGATCTCCTACGTGTTGGTCGTTCGGTAGGCAGTTGGCTTATAACCTCGGAATGTAAGTTCCGCTTTAATGAAAATTAATGTTTCCCTCTTAATTTTTAAATTGATTCTGGTTATGGTTCTTCTTTATAATTTGGAGGTCAATATTCAAGAAGCTTGAGACTATATCGATGGCGTATGAAGGATTTTTCTCAAGTAAGGGAACATGCAGTATGTTGTTTGATCGCCGATCTGGAGGAGGGATCTAAGGGAAAGGGTATATCACCTTCCCAAAGTCTTCCAAATTTTTTGAAAAATTGGATGTTCCTTTAATTTTATGCAATCTGGCAGTAAATTCCAGTTTTGTTTATCGCAAGAGAAAAGTGCCATTGATAAAAGTGACCACACACGCAAACGGTAGCACCATGGGCCGCCATGGTATTTGTTTGTGTTCAGCACAGTTCAAGCAATTTGAGCATGTAAAACAAGCCAGTGAACCCCAACTTGAAAAATGCTGTGGCTGGCTTTGAACAAGGTGTTTAGAAACTAAGCCGTAAAATCTTATCTCACTAACTAATGTAGCTATAAGTAAAGTACTTTAAAACCTACTTTACACTATATGTAGTAATGGCTACTTAAAAAAGACCCTTTATTGCAGAACTTACGGATTTAATAGTTTGAAAGGAAGATAGCCTGGCCGCATCCGGTACTTGGGCATAAACATGGGCACCGAAAGCCTCGTCAGCAGTATTTTGCACTGTGATAGTGAGTACCACTTGGGTGTTTTCACCAAAGTGCAAGGTCGTTTTATCACTTTTTGAAAAAAAAATAGAGAGAAGAACATGAAGATGACACGACCAAATTTGGGTTTCATCAGAAAATAAATCGAAATAGATAGAGTGAATAAGTATACCATTTGAGACCATTCCATTTGAGAGATCGAAAATTATACCCGAAACACTTGGATAGACAGGTCAGTAAGCTTTGAACTTCGACAATTTTTGAGCTTATGGAAAATAAAATGGGTGATAACGTAAACTGACTCTGGAGTTTAAATTTGATTTGCCGAAAAAAAATCGGCCTCAAATTTCAATTGGAAAGTCCATTGTGAGATTCGAGTTTGTGGGTCAGACTTTTAAGTGAACTTCGAATAAAATTGATCATGAAAATTATGAAAGTGATCTCCCATTTCCGTACAACTTGGTCACTCTGTAATAGAGTGAAAAATGTGAATTCACTCCATTAGAGTGTTAATTCACTAATTAAGAGTGAAATTACCGTAAAAAGAGTGAAATTCTCCCCAAAGAGCGAAGTTTCACTCTTGATGGAGTGCCTACATTGGTCACTAGTGATCTTTTCCTGCACACGTGGAAGGGTGAATTTTAACGGTTTCTTGATGTGAATTTGAATTTCACCTCTTGTAGTGATTTTTGCTCATCTTGGAGTAATTAACACTCTAATAAAGTGAATTACCATAACCACCATAACGAAAGTTATAGTGTCTTCTATAATAGATTGTGGATCAGTTTCTCCATTAAAATATTTATTGAAAACATAAGCAGAAATATTTAGATTCAAATTGCAACAAAATAATGTGTGCATATGAGTTTCTTCAAAATGTTTTGCCATAAAACGCATGAAAAGATGGAAGCTGCATTTTGAAACCAGGGAACTAGTAGAATTCATGCAGGAGGTGTTACTAGTAGCCTATGATTTATGTTCCATACTCAAAAATCTCTAGTACATGAGAACTTTGACAAACCTCTTGGCAGACAGAATCAAGTTTGGAGAACATCTTTTGTTTAAGCAATCGACGTTAAGTTGTATCTAATCAGGGAAAAGGAAAGAATGTACAAGGCGGATCCAGTCAATTTATGCAACATGCGCTGTTCTTTAGTGCCAAGAAGATAAATTAAGATATGATTTCACTGCGTAAATAAGTTATTCCACTACCCCATAAAAAACTTTTGAGTTATATTTAAGGTAGGCTTATTTGTAAAGTGATCTGCTGTGACGATTAGTCTTAATAATGCAGGCGGGCAGCCAGGATTGTGTCATGGGGAGGGTTTTGGTGTCATGGGGGACGATATGAGGGAAAAGTCAAAGGATAGAGAGAAAATCCTTAACATAAATGCATCTTAAACAATGGTGGGACTAGCGGGGTAGAGAGGGTCCATTATACCACATCGGGAAAGGCTTGCAATGCAGTAGAAAGCCTTAATCCAAAGAACAATGTACGGTATGTAATCCCGTAATCCCGACAAGCCGCAGTCACCGAGGCAATAGGCTTTAGTTTGCCCACAAAAGGGCAGGTGCTCCAATAAAAAAGTCATTTTTTTAAAACCAAAATGTAAAAGATCATGCTTAATGGCGATCAAAATTATTTTAAAGTTTCTTTAATGAAAACCTCAAATTTTAAACTTGTTGTTTGGGGAAAACGTTGTCGGCGAATTTTGCCTCTTAATTTTTTTGCAACTCATCACCTTTGTTAGAACTTTTAGAATTTCGGGTTATTGGGCACCCATCCGTCGTGCAAGTCCTGCCATCCCCCCCCCCCCCAATTTTAGAGCATTCCCATCTGCAACAGTCTTAAACGATGACAATAGATTGATAAATACTCTGTTTTGACATAAATTTTAGTGGAAACAAAACTGTAAAACACATTGCATGCACTTTACAGATTTTTCACGCGCTTATTTTGCCTGGCCAGTCCGGTCCTGTTCACATCAGATGTCTGTATTTGCTGGTGAAAGTGGGAGCTCGAGGGCCTCTTTTCTTTACTGTTATGTCCAAAGGTCTAAGGTAAAATGGAAAAGGTCTACCCCACTAAAACAAAGAATTTATGGGGTTATTGCTAGAAAAGTGTCTTGTTGAGTTTGTCTCTGGCTATGAAAACAGCCCAAATCGGGCGCGGGTTTAGTGGGCGTTCTCTCTTTGGGAGTGCTCTTGTCTCTCAAGCCCAGAAGGGTTTTAAGAGTACTTCCATTCACAAAGTTTGTCTTTTTAAGTACTTATGTCCTCACTTACCTGTATCATATATGGTTGTACACTTAACTGTGTCTTGATTCCCTCAATTTCACTGAATATGAGTGCTTGAAATTCACGTAGACGGTAAATAATTATGATTTAAGGTTGATGGACCCCACTAATGGTTGCTTTCATGTACTAAACTCAAGCGCTAATCGGATTCGTCTATATCCCGGGGTCAGAGAGAGGACGTGATATACCACTACAGCCATAAATTTTCGAAGGTTGTCATAATTTACGTATGGTAAAAATTAAAGAGAGACATCTTAAAATGAAAGAAAATGAAAAATATATAGAACAATTACACCCAATAGAACTTAATTGAAAGAGAAAAAGTTCAAAACAGGTACTTACCTGTTTGTCTTTAACTTTATTATGAAGATCTACAACATGAGCAATTTCTCCTGGAGGCAGAGATTCTTCATCTGTGACAACGTCTGCAGTAACCCTGACAATTATAGGTGAAACCTTATCGATGATCTCTTCCTACAAAGGGCAAAAGATTATCCGATTGTTCAACTTTGTACGTATTTAAGCTGATTCGACACAGCTACATTCTAAAATGGCCGGCCTGTCGGGGGTCTTACAAATGTTTATCTTCTGTATCATCAGTCCGTCGGTATAGCATCATAAGCAGCAGCGTAGCATATTATCTTTTACATAGAGCCGCAGTAATCCGTATTAGGGAAAATATGTAACCTCAACTTCTATAAATTGTGTGGTGTCATACTAAAGAATTTCAAGGGCCAAACCTCTCACCCCAAACTACAATTTTGGTACGGGGGTACCGAAACTCCCAATTGGCTCAACTCTTTGAATGACAGGTAGTTCAAACAATACAGAGTACCAAAGCTTATGCTACACAGGATGAACGGTACTGAGAGTGTTTTGATTATATAATTGAGTTTTTCTTTACTCATCTGGATGAGGATGAATTTCAGACAATTGCAGGAGGGACTTAAGTAAGAAAGTTGGGAAAATTGGTACTGTTTGGGGTGAGAAAACTGGGCCTTTAATTATGGAACCGACGACCGTTGTGCGGTAAGCAATGAAATAGGGAAAAAATTCACTGACTCACAACTGTAGACCGGCTAGATTAAAGGCATTGACTCCAAAATATGCAGAACATTTTTTCTTTCATCATGTGAAAACTGCATCCCCATAGCATATAACATTTTAAATATAGTAAGTCTTTCAAACTGTCCAGAAGATAGTCTCTTCAGAACATGTGTATAAAATTTATTTTAAGCTATTATTTAATTCATTTTCCCCACATTTTAAAATATCGACGATTTATTAACCAGCAATTTTCCAACAAATGCACCTTATTCATGTTTATCACATACCTTTAGGTAAGCGGCGAATGAATAGCAAAACTGTGGACCATTTTTAAGTATTTTGACTTCCTCTAGTTGTATCTCGCTTTCCGATATACTCCCGTTGAAAAATAAAGCTCTTGACGTTTGTTTTTCAGCATCCATTTTTATACGAATATTGAACACTTGACATGAAATGAAAACATTAAAACAATTAAACAGAAATGAGGGAGTTTTAAAAAAGTTCAAGGGTAAAATAAAAGAGGCTCCTCTTTCTAAATCAGTAATCAATATTAAGCATTATATCACTTATGCATATACAGAATTTGAGTTTTTCAATCAAAATTTACGATTATCTTCAAATATTAGTTGTTTTTCACGAGGCAATTGGTTAACTAGTGATATAGCAACGAGGGCCTAACTCACCCAAACTTCCCGGCCGTCACCCCCAAACCTCAGCATCCCCCCCAAAAAATCAAGGTTACGTGTTCAATGGGGGTTGCACATGGGGTTTGACCCCCTAAATATGTGCCCCCCCCCCCCGTACGAATTTCTAGCTGACACTACTGTGGGAAGCAAAGGACTTTAGTACTCATACTGTTGTTGCTAATTTTCTTTGAGGTATTCATTAGAAAATTACATCACAATCATCCTCATTAAAATGTAGGTTTCATGAACGATAAAGGCAATAAGGGTAGAACACAACACATTTACTCAAAATTGATGACTGCCTGCCATAGACTTTTCGCCAACATAAAGCACGCCCTCATTCCAATTTCAAATTATAAGTGTTTACCATTGTTACAGAACAAGTAAAGATGGGTTTTATTCATTTTATGAAATAAGAGTCAGTCAGTCAGTCAGTCAGTCAGTCAGTCAGTCAGTCAGTCAGTCAGTCAGTCAGTCAGTCAGTCAGTCAGTCAGTCAGTCAGTCAGTCAGTCAGTCAGTGAGTCAGTCAGTCAGTCAGTCAGTGAGTCATTCAGTCAGTCAGTCATTTAGCAAGGACAATGGCAGTAGGTTCCGTTCTTAAGGTCTTCGGCATAACCCTGGCCTTGACCTGACCTTCCAACTGCAAGTCTGATTCTCTAACAGAGCCTAACCACTTGACTATGCAGTCGGTCCATATGAAATACCAGAAGTGGAAGTTTACTAACGCCCTCATCAAAACTAAAAGCTCAGCGGCAGGATTGCTTAACTATGGTATTCTAAAGTCAAACTTGGTTGAAAGGTTCCCATTTCTACCAGCAGTTACGCGTTTACAACTTTTGCTTCACTCAAAATTTATGGGAGTACCTGGCCCCTAATGAATTAAATCAATGGATAACTTCTGCCGATGTCCGTAGCTATCTTCTGTAAAAGACCGCCTATAAGAAGTATGTTAAGACGATGATGGATCTATTCTTGCAATGGCCTCTTGTATCCTATAGGCCTACGGTTTAAAAAATGCAGGCATATAGCACGCCCTCATTCCGACATCCGATTATAAATGTTCACCATCTTTAGTGAAAAAGTGAACATCGGTTTTACTCATTTTTTAAAAATCTGAGATTTTGATCAGGGCGTAAGTAAACTTCCACTTCTCTGATTTCATAAGATGAATAAAAACCTCACATCTGAGATGAAAATTTGCTAGCGTCTTAACACAAATATAACAGACTTGAGTGAATATCATGTTGAGTTAGACTGGCCACTAAACTCAAACGTGTCTGAAAGGTATCCTAGAAACTTGAATTGTAGGAAGGGCTAGAAAAACCTTAGAAGGCAGTGATTGTAAGCTATATTGTACGTACGAATATATAAGGGAACATTACTTTTCAACTTAGTAGTTACAACTGCTGGTTAAAAAGTGCCAATCGGTTGGTTATTAAGAAAGCACAGTGTGTCTTAAAAGACCAGCTTTTGGCACTTTCTTATGAAACAATTGGTTGGACATAAAGGTCCAGTGTTAGTCTTTTAAGTTTTCCACCAACTTTTAAAGAGTGGGCTAAAGTTCAATACTCACAATAAAATTCGTCCGTTCCCAAACCACTGTAGTTCAAACATGTCTTGCCTTCGAATCTGAGGATATTAGGTGGAAGTGTATTACTAAAGTAGTGTTCAATCGTCATGTTCTTAAAGGGTAGGAATGGAGACTTCCACTTTGAAACAAAAATGGTGAAATTCACTCTAAAATGAGTATAGAGTGATCGCACGAAATGATAAATAGTTCTTCATATAAATGGAATGGAAAGGTGCCCCATTTGGGGTGAACTTTCACTCAACGTCGGGTGAAATTAACTCCTACAAGGAGTGGTCACTGACTGAGTACACTATTTTGAAGTACTTTCGCTTTGTTGTTTTAGAGTGTTCATTCATACATATAGTGTACAAACATGACGTGAAGAAAAAATGATTTTCGTATAAATTTACCAAGTGACCCCCGAACTATGGATAATATATTTTAAACCGATTGTTTGGCAAAAAATCAAGTTAGTTTTACCATCTATCATCATTTTATCATCATTTTTGGCACTTTATGCAATATCAGAAAACCATATACGCACCCGCTAACGAGTTTTCCTTCAAATTGAATGTTTCGATTTGTGACATTTACCCTATTGGATGGAAAGGACAGAAAAATGAAAGGTCGAACCACCGGCTTTGTCCTGTCATTAAAAAAGGGAAAAGGAATTATTAGTTATATAAACGACAACTAAAAGCACAATAGAATTTGATCAACGGCACTTTACCGAAGTTAAAGGCATATTCTGTTGGTTTTTCACAATAATTTGCCTTCTAAGAAAAGCAAAAATATTCCACAGCATGCCCTTCAAAACCTTGTCTCAATTGGCCTAACCTTTTTCTAACTCAAGATATCTCACTTCATAAAGATTGATTACTTTGTTAAAAGATACCTCTGCTTTTCAACAAACTCACCGAAAGTTACTGTATGTGATGTGGGCACATTGCCTCAGAAACCTTTTGTTTTTTATAGTCATGAATTTCATGTTTTTCCTTGAAATTTGATACTGCGGTTGGAATGTTTGAATATCTTTTCCTGTAGATCTAGCGTTGTCCTCCACCATACGTAGAGAACAACCAACAATGTTGCTTACCATTGGCTGAAGCGGCATCAAAACTATAATTAAATGGAATGCAATGTCAATTTAATGAGACGCGATGACATTACAAATTTCCCATGACGCAAAAAATCTCAAGAGAAATTGCATTACTTTAAAATCTGTATCTTCTGAACGCTGTATATTACTGAGAGGTAGTTTTCAGCTCCTAAAATATTCTTCTGCATATTTTCAAGTAATGCCTTTAACCTTTATCAAGTGCTAAGCAACTCCATTGTGCGGTTCCCGTACACAATTCACAAGTTCCTTGAGGAAATATTCTTTGAGGTAAATTCTCGCAGTTTCTCGGCCGGGCATACATGATAATAATTGTAGTCAGTGGTCAGAGCGTAATGATGCTTTGCAATTATGTCTCAGCAGGGAGTTGCAACTCCCTGGTCTCAGAAGGACTGACCATACTGGAGGACACTCGTACCAACTACCGTGACTTTGTACTTTTCGCATTGCACAGTGTGCACTGTGGATACGCGCCGTATACATATTGATCGATTAAGCCTTTCGAGTGGAATCCTCCAGTGGTGACGCTATACGGATGAACATGAAGCCTCAGATTTTTTCCTTGGCCCCAGATGCTCCCCGGTTAGGTCAGCTAGGAGGTAGGTCAACTAACAAAAATAATATTCCTCACTCCCAGCCGGCGATTTTTTGCCTCCTTACCTTTTCCTTTGTCCCTAGTTTGCCAGCCCCCACTCAGATTTGACATTCTGGTGCTGCCATTATTTATTTCACAAAGTAGCATGTACCCCAACATGGCTACCAATAAGTATTATGATGTCATGCGGAAAAGCATAAAGACGAATCCGGAAAGATTGTGATGGTATGATTTTAGTCGGTCATTACTGGGGTCCATCACCTTTAATCTTTAAATTCCCTTCCTTACCTGTTCCATGGATGGATGTACACTGAAGTGTATCTTGATTTTCTCAACTTCACTGAATATGAGGATTTGAAATTCACGTAGACAATAAATAAAGACGATTAAAGGCTGATGGACCCTACTAATGGCTGCCTACAATCACTAAGAATAAGCGCTAATCGGATTCGTCTATGGATCTACTAACTACAGTTGGACAAATGTTCATGACTGAATAAGATTTTGTATACTCATATATTGCTATCAAAATATTTCTAATAAAAAATGTGTGGATGGGATATCTTCGAACCTCCGATGGGTGTTTTTAATGGAGTTTTACGACTGGAAAACTTCCACTCTGTACACCTGATCTGCTGTGGTCTTCATCAAGACGTATTACACATGTTCCTGCTTGGAAAAGGTATAAGCAAAACTTCGAGTTCGAGCCTCCCTTTGATATTTTTGCAGAGGGATTTTCTAGTAACAATGGCGTATTCATGTATTTTTTGAGATAAGGTGATATGGAGTAACTGGTGGCCTGTTAGAGTCAAGAACAAGACTAGTTCTGTTTTTGGAAAGGACAAAAAACTGTCTGACTCGCTGATGTAAGATTTCTTCTATCCCATCTAAAGCATAATATCTCACCAATACGTTTGGAAGGGGAACTCCCAACCCAATAAGTTTGGCTCTATCGCCAACACGGGTCTAGAAGTATCATTTGTAATGTTACGTAAGGAACTGTAAAATTTAACAGTTGCCTAACCTGTTGGTTCTTGACCCTGAAGCTACAATAATCTTAACTTTACGTCTAAGGTGAATGTCATTTTCTCACGTACTTGCGCTATAATTCTATGATCTGTTTCTACATAACAGATGAAAAAAATGCATGCTTAACTTTTGAAGTGTGGTTACCTAATCAAGATGTATATCACACAGGACACCATGTGTTGAGCTGCAATTACTCAACGAAAAAAATATTCTTGTTTGTTCGTGCTATTGTTGTTATTGTACCATGTCTTATTGATATAGACTCTACGTCTTCGAAAATATAGAACTTCCTTATTAGATTAAAAATAACTGGACAAGTCAAACAATACACTGCTTAAGGTTCTCTGAAGTAATCGACATTTTAGAGAACCAAGGTTTCCTTGTTACTAAGAAAACAAGTATCATGTAAGTTGTGATGAAGCAAGTTGGGTAGTTACTGGTCTGTTGACATGAAAATGACAAAATGGGTCCTTTGATTTAAAAGGCATTTTAAACAAAAACAGACCGCTTTCTCATCACAAACCATCAGAAATTTACCATTTTCCAAGTGTATGTCAAATTTTAACTTTGTCATCAATAAACATGAACTCAAATATGCAAATTTTGTGAGAGAGACGTGTCATATAAGTGTTAGTCTTGGTGCAATCTTTATTTCAGGGGAAGTTGTAACAATAGGTTACTCCTGAGGGTTTTGTTTTGGAAATTCAAGTTGAGTTCTTTAAAACCGTCATTATCATTTGCAAAATCGTAAACTATATCTGATGAGTAATAATTAAAATATTATTCCAATATAGAGCTAATTATGTTTGCACAAGGGAGAAGTTTTCTCTGAAACATTCAAATTTTGAATCAGTATGTCTCGAGAAAGAGAAAGATGCTGACACATTTCCGACTGATTTTTACTTGGGTTTTCTTGAGAGCGTATACTCCTTTTAAGAAGGGTCTGAGGTCAAACGAAGATTTGATATGTGTGTGTGAGGGGTACTTATTCTAAGCATTCTGGTGAAATTTGCATCAAACTTTGATAAGTGGTATTAAAGATTTGAGCAAGTGAAGCTATCACATTTTAAACAAAAAGTGAACTTGAAGCAAGCACATATGGCATCATATTCTCACATTAATGAACAGTCTTTTGTTTTTCTTTAAAACTTAATCCCAGTTTTCTCCTCAACAATCTCATTCTATCAAAATTTGACTGCAAAGGAAACATGGGAACATCAAAACGTTCACATTCCTCATGAGAATGTGCCATTCCTATTCACTTCAAGGTTAACACAATAGTCCAAACAACATAAAGAAACAAAGCATTCCTAGTCAATGAGAGGAATTAAGTGATATAACCTCTGCTGTCCTTAACTCAGTTTTGGACACAAATCTTGTAACTTCATTTGCTGATAACTTAAGAAGTGCAAGTCCGATTTGAATAAAAATTTCAGCAGCCTGTGTAATTTAGTTTCTCTTTCACATATGAATATGAATTGTTTGGCTTAAACTTCCCCTTTAACTGCCAGGTAAAGCCAGGGCTTTTTACTAACATGTCATACTACTTTTAAGGAAAATATGTAAATATTCGATAAGCTTTTTACAGTGGTAGTTACGCGGGCGTATTGCAAGCCTGTGGGTGAAGGATGCATTATCCCAGCCCAGTGGCGGCGAAGGAGATTGGAGACTCATCCTCCACTGTAAAGGATGAAGAAGTGGAGGTTAAAGGTATGTTCGTCCCCGCCCCCACTTTTATTTTAAAATAACTGCTTCAAGAAGTGCCGTTCCCGATCTTCTAGAAGTTAGTAAGGTCAAAACATTTTATGCTCTATAACATAGAGAATAGACACAGGAAATTGATTCTGTATAGTGTCATGACAAATGGACCCTGTGGACAAAAATGCTCACGAGTACGGTATCTTACACAAGAATAAAATTTGCCGCTTCTTTCATTTGCTAGAGTGATCCATGGGGCTGATAATATGACACACGCGTCACGCGGATTTTATGGCGGGGTTAAGCTAACTCTCTATTATGTGAGGGTCAGTAAAACGTGACATACTATGGAAATCTGGAGTTCGACTCATACTCGGGTCATACCGGAGAGCTACAAATGGAACCTCCTCCCAGTTATGCTGAGGTTTGACCTCAGCATAACCACTGGAGGAAGGAAAACAAGCCAGTATGAACCACGAATTGAAAGAAAGCCGTGGCCGGCTCGACTTGAAACAGCCAGTTAGAAACTGAGCTGTAAAAGTCCATCTGACTAATTAACCAACTAACCACGGAGGTGATGTTGGCATCCATGCCTGCAACGAGTGCCAGTTACTTCAGAAATTATGGAGTAACATAGGTGATTGCTTTGTTACTCTCATCACGAGGAAAAATTTCTTACCTGATCAAGACGACACTATCCGACTCGTATGATCCCACCAGTAAATCTAAAATAGAAAGATATAAATTTACCGTTACGCTATCCTTTTGGTCACATGGGCCTACAAGCTTGAAGCACTACTGAGACAATGTAAGGATAGGTGAGATGGGGGCAGTGTGAAAAAATTCCTCTCCATGCTACGGTTTTGCATTGTTTGTACTGACCCCTCCTTTCCCCCAGCACCGACATGCCGACCCCCACCCATCACCACAACACCTCCCGCCTTCCGCACCGACATGCCGATACAAAAATTCTTCAGGTTTTTTAGAACTAAATATTAGTCTTACCAGGGTAGAGATTTTTATCCGCGTCGCGTTGTCCTGCCATGGAAAATCCGAACCTTTCCATCGGAACATTGCCACGGAAGTCACTTGGGCGAACAACCTGTGAAATAAAATTATCGAACTTTTATAATATGTGAGGAAATTAAGCATGCCGGTGAATTTGCAATAATCATTGGCAGATACTGCACCTAAAAGGGAGGGGGAGCAGACTTCCAAAACTTAGTTTGAAACAGCAGTTGAATCTCACAATTTTCCTCCTATTTCTCTTCAAAGTATCTTTTACAATATTTTGGGACCTCAAGTTTTGCATGTTCAAGGCAAACAAAGCAGTTACTGCTAGTAATTTTACATTTGAGGGAAAAAATATTGTTACATGATTCTCAAGAGACAATCAGGAAACAGGACAGTCTACTATATTACTTCAAGTTAAGGAGACTGCTCTTGCCTTTTAAACCAGTGGCGTAACTTGGGGTACATGAGGCTGAACCCCTCCCACGACAAGCCGAGTCCCAGGTTTTTATCCCAGTGGAAAATTTCTGAATGTATACAAGGAAGACAATCAGAAATGGTGTCATTCGTAAATATTCGTGACCCCACCCCTCGCCCATACTCCTTCCTCTTGCTCGACAATTCCTCATTCCTAGCAACACTCTGTTCAAATACATTTTATTTATACGGACATATTTTGGCTTGAATACCGCAAAATTGAAACAGTGATGTATTTAAAGGGGAGGTTTAATTACGCCAAAATTAAAGTTTCATATGTGAAAGACGACCAAAATCTACACAGTGTGGTGCAAGTTTCATTCAAATCGGACATGCATTTCTTGAGATATCAGTAAATGAAGTAAGTAGATTTGTGTTCAAAAGTAAGTTTGAGGGCAGCAGAGCTTATATCACTTCCTCACATTGAGAAGGAATGCTTTGTTTACCTTTGTTTTATCAGACTGTTGTGTTGACCTTGAAATTTATAGGAGTATGACCTCCCTGTGGGGGATGAAAAGTTTGTAAAATTCTCATGCTACTTATGCAACCACATATTAAAAATATGTCATTATTGAGGAGAAAATCCAGAATAAAGTTAAAAGAAAAACAAAAGACTGCCCATTAATGTGGGAATGTGATGTCATATGCGCTTGCTTCAAGTTCACTTTTTGTTGAAAATGTGAAAACTTTATCTGTTCATATCTTGAGAACCACACATCGGATTTCAATGCAAATTTCACCAAAATGCTTAGAATAAGCACCTCTTTTACATACCAAATCCTGTTGTAACCTTAAACCCTTCTTTAAACAGAAAATGCAACAATATTTTGGTTTAAATACCGCTAAATCCCGGTTAATTGAAACAGTGATATATTTAATATCGGAATGTTCTTTCATGCATAAGGGGTTTATCACCTGGAACTGTTCACTTTGACCAGGATGTTCTTCTTACTTTTAACCACGATGTGTACTGCCAAGATTTAAGCGGGATGCCTTTAAAATTTGTACTTGAAACTCATTATGCCATATACTATTTCGCCATGTTCACCATGTCTTTAATACCATATACTTTATGCTTACATTAGACATATAGACAGTGGCGTAGCTACTGGGGGGCAGGGGGGCAAGTTGCCCCCCCCCCCGGAAAATAATTTGGGGAAATTTGATGATTTTTCTTATTCTAACGAAAATTTCTCAAAATATTTGTAAGAATAAAAAATTCTGAAACATTTCTCATACATAATTCATATTTTCATGCAATAAATTAACCCAGATTTGAGATTTCGTCATTGTCCCATGAACCAAACCTACTCGCGTTTCACAGAAATGTCCTCGCCGCGTAGCAGATTGAATGTTCTCTTGTATACGCACGGTTTTTCTGATCAGTGCACATGAAGCTGTTATTCAGGAATTTAACAACAGCTGATGTAGTACAAATAACACTGAAAGGCTGTAAATCCGCACTTATCCCCTTGCACACAGTCTCTGCGTTGTACACTTTGGGAATTCAGTAAAAGGATGTGGAAACTGACAAGTCACTAACGTAGACCCCCCCCCCCCCCCCGAGTCTATTATATTGTCCCGCAAGCTACCAGTAGCTATACCGATTTTACTCTGTGTACATAACGATGGATGGGGCTGAAACAATCCATAGCCAACGATTAACTTGAAGTTAGTCTAGAAATTAGAATGAACGGGATCCATTGGCATACTTAGATTTTGTTACTTAGCCTAATCCTTGGAGGCTTACAGGCTAGTTCGGGAAAAAAGCTTTCAGCTCACTTTGGGTGTAACAATAAACGGGTCTATGAGTACCTTGTAGCCTTCTTCACTTAACAGACTGCTGTTCTAACAGGATATCCTGTGTGATCGAGCCGCTGTTAGGCTTCCTTTTAGTGGCGTACGAAGGGTAGGGGGACCATTGGGCCATGCTTCCTCACAGATTCCATTTTTTCTTTGTTCTTAAAAATAAGTAGTTATATATAACACAGATTTTACTTCAAAAGATAGCATGTGTGGCACCAGGTTGCATATAAGGACACCTAATTTTTCAAAAATTTTCAAAAAAGAAGGATTGTCTCGGCAAGTACGTCCCTCAGTGATGCCAATATTTCAATTCCTAGAAATAGGCAAATTCTGTCAAGTTCCATTTTAACTTTAAAAGGTAGACTCTGTTTCCCACTGGTGGCATCGATAAAAATAAAGATTACATGTTTGGATTCTCTTTACAAGCATGAATACGCTATTTTTGACCATCTGAGGGGTCTGATTTTTTCGAAATTTTTTTTTTCACGCTCCGCGCCAACCAATGGTGGCGTTTCGCTCAGTCTTTTGGGCAAAATTACATTTTTAGGTCAGATTATCCCTTAACTCTCTGATCACTTTTCAGTTTGCGAACATATTTTGAAGGAAGGATTTTATTTGCAAACGACAAAAGAAGGTAGTGACTGAGTAGATTCTTCGTATAAGTCTGGAAAATGCTATTTTCGGCCATCTGAGGGGTCTGATTTTTCGAAATTTTCTCTACGCTCCGCGCCAACCAGT
Organism: Holothuria scabra; assembly: GCA_037179385.1. NCBI lineage: Eukaryota > Metazoa > Echinodermata > Holothuroidea > Aspidochirotida > Holothuriidae > Holothuria > Holothuria scabra. The sequence goes on from CM074196.1 coordinate 31,715,570, forward strand.
GGTGGCGCTCCGCTTCGATAATCTTCATGACAAAATAACTTTTTGTGGCCAAGAAATACCACAAAGCCTATACCGATCAATGCTCTTTTATTTTGACTCCTAAAAGTGTGCAAATTTAATGACAAGTTTTACTTCGTAAGGTAGAATAAATGGCATAAGATTGCATGTAAAGACACAAAAGTTTCAGTTTTATCCTCATGAACCACCACGATTCAACTTTTTACACTGTTCCTGTCAAAGTCGAAAATATTGCACCGTTTTGCATCTAGGCTCCTTGAAAAAGTCAAAAAATTTCTGGATACCCCTCCTCTTAGACCATACTGCATGCCCCCTCCTTTCAGAGAAATCCTGGGTACGCCACTGCGTTAGTACATACAAATAAACCAGTATTGTTGACCAAAATAATATACTAAAAGCTGTAATTTCCAATTGCTCTATGTTAAAATTTAAGATTAAAAATGCAGGTAATACAGGAATACAGGGACCCCAGAGACGGGGGGGGGGCTAGGGGGGATTTTTCCCCCGCACTTACATAATGACATTTTAATATTGTTATACTTGTAAATTTGCATTTTGTTTATGAAATTCATATACATTGACCGGGAAAAATTGGGGGGAAATTTCACACCTTTGCCCCCCCCCCCTCCCCTGGAAAAAATCCTAGCTACGCCACTGCATACAGAAGCGCTACAGATTTGTGTTACCTAAGTTCAAATCTACCTTGCAACCATGCCAATTATATTGAAACAAGACCCACATGCCACCCCACCTTCTGTTTGCAATAGTGTCATCCTAAGAAGACTTTTCTCTCTCTCTCTCATTTTTATCGGAGGCCAGCCCACTGGTCCACCCGTTAAAAATGAGAAACTTTTTCCAGAGTCCTCCCGACCCTCTGGCAAAGGGCCGTTCAGCGAAACCAAACTTGAAACTGCTTCCCGAAGAAACTATACGTCCACTTAAGGACAACACTTTAACTTCTTTTTGAAATGTACATAGAAATGGGCACGTTGTAACAAATAGACAACTCAAACCCGCTGGACATGAACACAAACGCTAACCATCAACGTTTGTGACCAACCTTTTGGGGCCATGTTGTGTGTGTGGATGGTTGATGGACAACACTTAAAAATAATTTTTCCAAAGTACTCCCGACCCTCTGGCAAAGGGCCGTTCGGCGAAACCAAACTTGGACTGCTTCCTGAAGAAGCTATACGTCCACTGAAAGACAACACTTGACCAGGCCATTTACATTACTGGTCTGTCATGCATGGCTCCATTCTTGACTGGATGAAAAGAACACTTAAAAATCCTTTTTTTATCAAGTTAAGTGTCACATAAAACGAACAAACCTGTACAGGCTTATTTTTAAGCCTTTCCATCTTCCTTCCATTGTATATATAAACAGCGCCGCTTCCGTCGTAGGGAGCACTCACGGCTAAATCTATACAAAAGCGTTGATTAAAAAAAGACTTGAGGTAAGAAATTGTGTGAACAGGGTGAAGTAACGAGACATCACACAGACAAATAAAATTTTGCATGTAAACTGCTTTGAAATGACGATACCATCAATGGAAATATTAAGGTCTAACACAGAAGCATTCAACCACTTTTTATCCATGGTCCAAGTATGAAATGTGGAAACATATGTGGGCCCAAAAAGTGTCGTACGCTGGATTTCTCTGAAGCGGGGAGGGGATCCGTGCAATATGTTGAGTGGTCGATCGCCTGCCGGAGGGGTCTAAAAGTTTTGAAAAATTTGATGTCTTCACACGCGATTTGGTGCTACGTATGGCATTTTTTGAAGTAAAATTTGTCACAAAATTTTCGTATTTAAAGAACTAAAATGAAATGGTAGCAGTGATCGCCGGCCTTGGAGGGGTCCCTCCCCCTTTGAAAAATTAGGTGTGCTCACATGCGATCTGCAGCCACATAGGCCTTTGCTACCTTTTGAAGTAAAATTTGGAGTGTTACAAAATTTGCATATTGACAGGAACTAAAAATGAAATTGGAATACGTGAGTGGGCCTTGGAGAGACATCTCCTCCCATTTGAAAAACTTTCGGTGACATTTTTTCTTTGGGGAAATTACAGTTGCGAAGCAACGTGAAGGTGGGGGGGGGGGGACGGAACAATTTTTGACCACGAACCTCACCCTACCCCCATTGACCAAAAGGTACATTTTTTGCTAACTTTTTTCGCCTTTTTCTGCGAGCAGGGACCTTTTTCTAATTTTAAAAAAAACCTGATTTTTTTCTTTAGTGTTCACACTACGGTATATCAGTAGCATGATTTGCGACGCGCAGCGCGCCGAAAATTTGGGTCCTTTTCCAAATTTGGAAATAAGGAGCTTGTATTGCAGAATATAGTTGAGATTCAGGTTCTCCTGTAAGGAAATAGGCTATTTGGGGGACTACTGAAGACCCTGCGTTTCCTTATAGCATATATCTGAGATAGCATGTCGACTGAAGATCGTTGTTCTCACATAATGTTATCAAGGGAGTGCAGATTGAGGCTTTTCGGCAACATTCAAAAAGCTCCCGAAACTTTGTTGCCTTTTTTAGACAAAATATTAAAGTATTAAACGATTATATTGGAGAAAATTTTAGAGAAACGGTACTCTAGCGGCTCGGACAAGTGTACCACTTACTGCCTTGATGGTTGCAATTTAAGCGCGAGGAAAATTTTGATATTTTTAAAATTAAAAATATGGAGCTTTAATTGAGAAGAATTCGGAATTTTATGAGGAAAGTAAGGAAAAAAAACCGCACTGTAGTTCACTGGTGTCTCAAATGGCATATTTCCGAATTTTTTACTTTTTAGAGCCGGGGCAATCGCCCGCTGCTCCTGTAGCTACTTCCTATAGCAACGTTAAATATTGAAAACATTTTGACACTTTAATTACTGAAAAAAATAAATCTACACAGACTATTCAACTGACAGGGTTGAAAGTTATCTCATTATAGGTTAGTACGAGATCATTTGAGTATGGTAGGCCAATGGTTCCCTGCCTAGAATATAAAGTCTTGCTGGAAAGACTAGCAGGAGAAAATTTTGAAAAATCGCCACCCCTCAGACAGCCGGAAATGACATGTCTCGGGCTTGTGAGTAGTAACTAAGTTTGGAGATTTTTCTGTCAAATGTGAACACCAATGTATCAGGGACATATTGAGGCGGGCGAAGCGCCGAGATTTTTGTCCCTTCCAAACAAATATATGAAGGTATGGAGCTTGTATTGCAAAAAGCTTTGGGTTTCCTTTAAGGAGATTTAAACAGTTGGGGGATTAGTGAAGAATCTGCACTTCCTTCATACACTGGTGGCAAATCTAAGAATGATCGCACGACGAGTGAATCGTTGTTGCTACGTAATGTTATCTGAAGCCTACGTACGAACTGACACTCTCCGATGACATTTCAAAAGTTTCACAAATTTTGTTGTCCCTTTTAGACGAAATATTCCAAAATCAAGAGTTTCCATTGAAGAAAATTTGGAATTCTGTGAAAAACAGTTTACAAAACTAGCAATGTAGCTGCCGGTTTCTCTTGATGATGTGGTTTCACATAAATATCTGACATTTCTAGAGCCCGGAAAAATTGACCAAACTGATTTATGAGCGAGACCTAATAAAATTTATATTGCATTTTGAGGAGAAAATTTTGCTTACTCTGAGTTTTGGAAAAATGAAAAAGGGGGTTTTCTGATCCTGTAAGCTGGTAAGTGGGGACAAGCATGCTTCCACCCCCTCATTTTTCACTAGAGTCCATCGCTTCCAGGTCCCCCCCCCCCCGCTTTCCACGTCTATGGGAAATTATATGAGTGTCCTCAAATGCAATCTGGTGCCGCATATGCTACCCTTTGAAGTAAAATTAATATCACTTAATGATGAATTTTAGGATAAAAATGGCGTCCGTGAGGAGTCATGGTCCAATGCCCACCCCCTCCGTCGTTAACGCCAGTTGACCCATGGATGGCCATCAAGTATTCATTCGTACGATTACAATGGAAGATCCATGCCAATGGACCAATCCACTCCACAAAATAGACCAAAATAGGCCACTCCTTAATTTCAAAATAGCGGCAGCTTTTCGGCAAGTGTTTTTAATTCTGTGACTGCATTTGGAAATGGCAGACAAATTCTTACCACTCTTCAGCAACCGCAATCCATATTATAGTCTAAACATGATTTTGAAACAAAATTAAAATTTCTTCAAACCGATATTTCATTGCGCTCCCACGGAAAGAAAATTCCAGTTCCACCAGACTATTTTACAGGAGCGCCACCACAGGTTGGCAAGAAGAGTACAAGAAAGTTTGGGACAAAACACCTTCAGATCGTCAAAATATCACTTCCCAGACTTTTCACAGTAGACAAAGGGGAATACGGTGACGCGGGTAAAATGGGGTTTCTTTCCCACATGCTTCGATTGTTTTATCTGTGCACAAATGTCTGTTTCCATGCACATAGGATTTTCACAACTACCGGGGTTCGCTAACTTCTGATCCCAGACTCAAATGGGCCGTTGCCCAACGGTTACCGACATCTAGTCTAACATATCACGCCATTACGTCGGTGTAGCTATATGACGCACGTCTGGTAATATACCATCGCACTACTATAAGTGATATGTGTTGTGTTACCTGAAAGATTTATAACTTACGTCATTAAGGAATTGTGTGTTAAATGAAACTCTGTTACGCGGGGGTCACACTACATTGATTTCGAATCAGATTACGGTCCGATTTTTGTCTGGTTTAAATAAAAATGCCAAATATTTGCCAACTTGTGTTTATATTTGATCTGTTAAGAAGAATACGAAAATGAAATTTTAACACTTCTCACAGACAGAAATCGTTTGTCGGACATGCGCATAAAAACATTGATATTCGAACAAATTTTGCTCTGTTGAGCGATATGAGTTATAAAATGATAGCAGAGAAGTTCATTATAACACAAATTCATTGGCGTCGATTTGGGAGAGGCGAGGACATGTCCCCCACTTTTTGGAAAGTCACCCATTCACTTAAGATTTTACACAGTAATTTTTTGACGGAACTGGACATGCCCCCCTCCCCCCAAAAAAATCTTCGAGTAAAGATCTACGTCTATGGGCAATTAGGACCAGCTATCGATGTAGCGTAAACATAGCGCATTCCATCAAAAAACAGTAACTCAGATTTTCAAATTTGTATGTATTTGTTACAACTCATTGCTTCAACCTCCCTTTGGACAACGCGACCATGCATATTAGTTACTTTGCCAAAATCGTACTGATCATCATAAGCAAAAGAGGAGCAATCTTGCATATGTGTCACTCAATAAATTCACCGACAGAGAGCGGTCGGACCTACCCAGCGGAGCGGACTCGGTTTGTTCACTGAACAATTAAGGAATATGCCCTAACAGTGTGCTACTCAGGCAAGGTCGGACCTGGACTACAGGTTGTATACCTGCAGGTTTTTTCAGCTTGACGGCTTCTTTCTAAAAAGACTGAAAAATAAATTAGCTCAGTCAGAGAGTCAAAAGGCACATTGAGTCAAAACACGGTAACAGGTATTTAACCATCTAATTGCAGTTGCCTTTCAACAGTCTAACCCGCAGGGTTACTATGAACAAGGAAATGGGTTTCACTTCACCAACTAGACAGTTGCCGACGATATTTGAGGCTATATAGAAAGATTAAAGAAAGATCGTGACAAGCACAACTTTTAGGTTTTTCCACGTTTATATTACAGCTACAATTTTTTATGATGAAGACATTTTTGTTTTCCTTTCACTTTCTGTTAGAAGCGATAATTAAAAATTCTCACGTGACGTCATAGGAGCTTTTCACGTGGCGCGTTTCAACCATGTCTGAGGGCAACCCCTATATGTACATGCAGGCTTGCCCTCAGACATGGCGGTTGCTAATGCTTAGTTGTGACGTCACCGAGAACTATCCACATTGATGTGCTGGCTATTCAGCGAGGCAAAAGAGATAATGGTAACAATTTTAGCTCGTGGAGGTATAAAATAACTGAATAACAGAATAAATATGAAAATGAAAGTTTTCAAAACCTATTGTTGTAAAACCTTACCATTTACGCCATCGTCGTTAATATCTCCCAGAGGTGTGACAACGAATCCAAATCGCCCTCCATCAACTTGCCCGGTAATTACGGTAGGTAGATCAAGGTCAAATGTTCCCTGGAAATGTGTTTAAAATATATTTTTATTCGTAGCAATTTACATAACTTTTCATACAGATGAAATATTAGAGAAATATTAGCAGCAAGTTCACAAGTTTCTTGGGACGTGAATTTATATTTTGGGAACAGATGATTGAACGCATGTAGTTTTGAGAAAGAGTTACATCTTCCCCATGGGTAGAGGGATTAATCTCCCTTCCCTCTTTGGTTATGCCTCCGTCGGAGTTACATTATATCTTTTGACCACAGATGTCCGCCAAACAGCAAAACTAGATGAAATTTTTTCTTTCTAAAAAATTACAATTTGGGATAAAGCATGTCCGTGTAAAAGCTGTCCCACTGATTCCTCTTTTAAACACTGAAAATTACGAGTTCAATATGACTTAATTTCAAGAGCGTAGATTACGTAGAATAATCTCACCCCTTCCCGCCATACTGTACAAGCTTGAAAAACAAAATCATACAAATATAGCAAAATAGAATCACTATACTTAATTATACTTGGGCCATTTCGCATCCAGGGAGAGTAAACATATTTTCCCCTGAAGGGAGAGGACACCCCCCCCCCCTCTGAGATCCCTCAGTAATGTGATACTCCCAAAAATCCATCCGATGATATTAACCTGACTACTCGCCTGCTGGGATCTTGGTTCTAGATTTGTCTTATGATTTTGAGCGAAAACTAACGATAAAATCGAGGTAAGAATTACAAATTGGTTAAGTCTACAGCCGTTTCAAACTCTTTCTAAAATGTAGGCCTACTTTTCCTGTTAAACCGGATGTACGTCTTGCCTACTCAAATTAGCAAAGTATGAATAATTGTTTATGTGACCAAGATATTTGTGGATATTACAGGTAACACTGCCGTATCAATTAGTTTTTACGGCATTAGCCATATGTAATAATGAATGCAATGTGATACAGCTAATTTTAACATCTCTACATTAAATTTTACAAATTCCAAATTGATGATGTGTGAACTTGGTTTACATTATACCTGTCGAGGAAGACTGTAAGACGGCTCACCACGAAAGAAAATAGTTATTTCATTTAACAAGTTGATTTACTCAGAATTGGTGAATGTCGACATACAATAACCCGTATGTGAATAATATTGCACACGAAAACTAGAAAAACATCAATAGACTGCGTAGATGGTCAAAACTTTGACCCAATCTACAGCAGTGCTTCCCAATCCTTTGGAATCCCTAAACCCCTACCTTTTTGCCATTTCCTGGTACCCCTTCGCCCACTAGAAGAAAATTGAAGAACCAACACCGATGTATAGTAATGAATATTTCAATATCAAGACTAGAGAGGGGCATAGCCAAGTTTTAGGTCAACTTTGTTGGTATGTTTAAACGAATTCATTCGTCACACCAAACTACAGTTTTATCAGTTGTCTTCAAAAATGGCACAACTCTTTTATTGACAACAAGTTCACAAAATGCAGAGGAGCTCATATTACACAGCATGTGCTGAGAATGTTCTGATTAACCTCCTGGTGTTAACATCCTGGTTTACTCATCAGGGTATTCCCGAAGCTATAAAACCGGGATTGTGTCTGGACTAGGATGAGTTTCAAACAATTGTGGGAGGGGCTAGAAGTAAGTAGGTTGGGAGAATCGAAACACAAATCTGGTGAATTCATTTACTGATATCTCGGGAAATACACAGCCGATTTGAATAGACGTTTCACCGCACTGTGAAGATTTGATTCCTCTTTTCCGTATGAGATGGAATTTGCAAATTTGGCTTAAAAATCTCATTTAAGCTCAAAACTACCCAGATCGCAAGAAAACTTACTCAAACTTTGAGACCAATATTTGGACCAATTTGACTTAAATTGATCCACATTTGAGTCAGACTGATGAAAATTCGAGTCACTCTTTGACTTTCCGTAGGTTTCCTTTCAACGTAAAAACCGCTTTTAGAAAGTTCAAAAATATTGGAAGGTATTAAAAGAGTGGGAACATACGAGAAAACTTCAAAACGTTCCAAAAATACCTTTTTACGTCACATTTATATGGTTCCATGCATTTGAAATCAAACTACTAGTTACTTTTTAGGTTCGAGTTTTTTACAAAAACAAATGGAGACCAGATGGAGTTTACGATGAATAACTAAATAGTACAACTCCAAATTACAGAGGAATCGTATTTGTGGGGCACTGAATAGGTGATCTATCCTAACAGTAGGATTAGTTTAAGACGTATTATATCTTTAACAGAATAACGACAAAATATTTGAACGTCACTTACCAAGCTAGTTTGATAAAATATGTAAATTTGTCCTACGTCAATTTGATGTCCTTTTTTGTTCCAATAGGATGACGCTCCAACTATGAGATCATCAAATCTATAATCAAAAACACGCATATTTCTTTAGATATGTGTCGTTTGGGAGTGATCACGTGACAAGGGGTCAAATATTGGAATAAAACTACAACTACACTCATCTTTAGCTTTGTCCATTTTATTAGGGGTACTGGTAATGTTATTTCAATATTACAGTTTACCAGACACATCCATACTTATTTCGTCTTTCAAGTTAAAATATCGTTGTGAATGTATGAACATGGTTAAGCACCGATGGCCCTGTGCATTGACTAGTTTATAATGCGGTCCATCGATAAAGAAGGGTTTAAGTCACATCAAGTTTTGATATGTCAGAGGGGTACTTATTTTAAGTACTACTTCGATGTGATTTGCATTGAAATCCCGGTGTGTGTTTCTCAAGATATGGGCAGGTAAAGTTGTCATATTTTTAACAAAACGTGAACTTCAAGCAAGCTCACATGGCATCACAGCCTCACTTTAATGGATAGTCTTTTGTTTTTCTTCAAATTTCACGGCCAGTTTTTTCCTCAGCAATCCGATACTATCATAACGTGATTGCAACTAATCTTCCACTTTAGATTTGCATTGTAAGCTCATTTTTTAAGCAGTAGAGAAAAAAATCCTACCAAAGTTTCAGATGTCAAAAATTCTAGAATGGGTGCATAATTTGGCTCGTTAACCTTAACTTAAGGCACACTCTTAAAGGGAAAGTTTTAGCAAAAATGTAGTTTACATATGTAAAAGAGGACCCCCCCCCCCAAAAAAAAAAAAAAAAAAATAACATTGCCGGGATGTGAACCCAATTTTCTGATCTGCCAAAACTTTGCCCTCTCTCAACCAAATATATGAAAAAATGAGAAAATTTGCAAATTTTTCAAAGAAAATTGATGAAAAGCAGTAGTTGACCGGTGTCACTTGTTATTGATGACTAACTGGTGCCACAAAGCGAAAATTTCTGATTTTTTTTTTTATTTCCAGAACCACGGGATGCCTCCATAACTTTAATTTTACAAAATTGTGTTCATAACTATATTCGAGATGGCGAAGTGGGTCGGAAATTGTTCTTTCCCTAAAGAATAATTAAAATATAAGGAGCTTGTTATGAAGAGAGGTCGAAACTTAATGAAAGGAAAGTTGGGGAAATCGCATCCCCAAAAGTTCCAAACTGTCATCCTCTTGCTGACACAATCTTACTCCATTGCATTAGGGTGGGTATACAAGACCCCAGTTCATGTGTAATCAAGACACCTTCAATACATTTCGTGCCGTGTAACGCGAACTTCGCTTCTCTTCATTTTGCTTCACTTGCTGTCAATCAAAGAGCTGAGCTAATTGAGAATTTCTGTGAACTACTACAAAAATTGTAACTTATGGTGGAAGGATTAAGCCTTCAAGGATTTGATGTCACATATGACAAATTTCCGATTTTTTCCTTTTCCCGGAGCCAGGGGCGATTTCCCAGTCCCCTTCCCCATGTAGGTACGACACTGCATCACTATACAAAGGTTTGCCCCTTCCACCGCTGAAATAGTCTCTACCTCGCTGGTTCCTTATTAATTGATCAATCTTTGGAGATGTTCTAAAGTCAATGTTTTTTTTTTTTTCATAAATACACTTATAACACTCACCCGTCATCATTGAGGTCACTTCCGGCAACACTTTGGCCGAAAAAGCTACCCGCTTGGTATCCTCTGAAAGATTCTATAATACGTAGATCAGATGTGTAAATTCTCACCTGTAATGAGAAGTGTTCATGGCTAAGAATTTATGGCTCATATTGTGGCATGGATGTTTGTCGGGGCGGCGAACTAAACAATGATTTAGTCTCAGCGCGTGGCTGTCAGTACCGTTTTCCCTTTTTCAACAAGATGCGTTGTCACGTGTTCTCTAAAAAAACTACTACCGCCAAGGTGACGCTTGGTTTGGTCAACTATTCAGTGACCCAAAATGGACTCAAACTGGTGACCTCGACTATCCCGAAAAGTTACCAATATTTGGTCAAATGTGACCATTAGTTGGTAACTTTTAACCAGTTAAAATGAACAATTTGGCTCTGGTTTGGGTCGGTGAATGGTTAACCATTATGCCCTTAGCGTGTATGCGAGAATAAGTGAGCCATTCGTCTATGTGCTTTTACATCTTAAAATCCCTTACTGATAAAGCGTACATTTTGCAGGAAGCAGGAGAACATTGTACTAAATTTTATATGATCAAAGCCCGATTCACACATCAGTCTGGGCCATCAGTCTATTTTGCACTGACGTTTGGGGGTGTTTGTATACACAAGTCGCAAGTGTTGTAGTCATACATTCGATAATAAATTTTACACCGATCCAAGATAGAGTACAATCCCTTATCAAAGAAGGAACTGTTGAAGAAAAACACCAGAGAGAAAAACTGAAACGCACGGGGACCAAACCCCCATTCCTCCGCTGTCCAGGCAGAGTCCATGACCACTACGCTATTACAGCTCGTGATTCACAAGGAGACGGTACGATGACGTATTTCATTGTTATTCCTCCAAAATGACGGCAGGGTTGTTATTTGGTCAAATAGCAATCATGATAACGTAAATTGATCCACTTAATCCAAGATGGATTGAAATGTCGGGTACCCGAATGAAATTTGCTGAGTAAATCTCACGACATCTTTATTCTGGACCATGTAGGGCCATTAAGAACAAGATACCGATAAAGAATAAACATACTATTGCTTACAACTCAAAAGATATCACTGAATATGTGTGCAGTAGAAATATGTTAAAGCAACGATATATGGTGATAAATCACGACAGAAGTTAACATAAATTTTTCACGGCAGCTATTTTGTTTCACTTGTTGTGGTAAAAGAAATCCTAGTCTTGGCAATTATATATAACATCAAGTTCCATCTAAAAACGTGAATTTCCATTTTGGTGAAAAATATACCCTGCTTAAGGTTCTCAGTTGCCTTTCCCACAAAAGGGACAGTCCTTCAGCCCTTAGAATAAGCTAAATGACAGTGGACTAATAGTCCATCCTGCTAACTGAAAGCATGACACCAGGTAGGTCCATAGCAGGCCCTGCAGTAAGTTGAATAAAGTCAAAGTGACGGTCACTATTAGTCTGGACTGTAGCGATCTCTTTCCAGAGAGGGGGGACCTCAAAAAGACTCTTGAGGCATTACCTCCACTTTTTAGCTGGTTCACTTTAACTAATTGTGTATGAATGGGAGTAGCGTTAAGCCTTCCCTCTCAAAAATGAGGTAGGCAGAAGCGTTTCACTTCATGATAGCTTCCATAAAAGCGACCTGGTCACAAACATCTTCGGTGAACCGTCGAATACAGCTGCAGACGCCTATTTCCTGTACCCTTTGTGAGATCAATCACCAAGGGCCCATAATCATCACTTTAAACTGCTTTGCTGACTATCTCAAGATAAAAGCTCCAAGAAACATTTTCAATGCAATGCATACAACTAAAAGCAACTTCACAAAAATGTAATTTTACAAATTAGACACACAGCCCTGATGCAAATAAAGTAATAGTACTATGTAAAAACCGCATGCAAATAAATAGGCAGTATACACGCGACGTCACAAGCACAGTCCACGTCATCATGATGTACAGTAAGCATGTAGCGTAACAGCTTACAACAACACAAATGCAGACAGCCGATGTGATACGATCGTAATTTCATTTTTTATTTGATTTATCACAACTGTACAGTAAATGAACAAGATAATATAAGCACATAAGTAGTTAAAAAGACAATAGTTGTGAATGGAAGTACTCTTAAAACCCTTCTGGGCTTGAGAAACAAAAGCACTCCCAAAGAGAGTGGACACAAAATAAACAGAAGATCAACATAAATCCCCCCTGGACCGTCCCCTCCCCCCCCCTCCCTACATGCCCTACCCGCCAACCTCAGCTACCGTACCCGAGGAACATTAATAAGTACTGACAATATATTTTGATAAACCTTTCCTCAAAGACGCAACTGACGGTCTGAGCTGATAATTCTGAGGAAGTGTGTTCCAGGCGATAATAGATCTATACTAAGGACTTTTTTGCAAGCCTCTCTATCAACAAATAGGGTATGTAGCTGGTCAGCTTGTCTAGTCTGGTAATTATGAATAGATTTGTTCAAGGTAAACAAAGAAGAAGAAAAAGAACTAGGAAGCAGATTGTTCAGACCAGCGATAAGTAAACGTAACTAGACTCATGTTGACTAGATCATCAAGTTTAAGTAAGTTCAACGAAGCTTAAATGGGCAAATCCGATTCAGATCTTTGTAGTTTTTGTAGTATTGCAACTGAAAGCATCGAACATCTTTTTGGGAATGTAGTCATACAGCGTCATTCATTCTTGATACAGAGGGTCTTATATTAAAAAAACAGTTTTGTTTCTGGAAGCAAACTTTTTTCTTCGGGTATGGAAATAGTCCAAATCATGCGTATAATTTCCTCATACTCCACATGAAATATTATATTTTTGACTGTAAGAGAAAGGATCGTAATTTGTCTGTTGGTGACTTTTTCTTTAGGTTTAAATTTGCTCTAAACATTGAAAAATACAATAATAATAGAATTTATAAAAAAAAAAAACAAAGTCAATTATAATGACCTTTTGCATGCTTTCTCTGCCTGCCAGGAACTGTTTAATTGAGACCTCTCTAGTATATTTACTGTAATCCAGTACTACTATTTAATATTATTATCATTATTCTCAATTAGGAAGTATATTATAGTTGTTTCTTTTTTTATTGATGTTTTTTCATCTATGCATATAATCTCTGGATTAATGATTCACACTGTTCGATTCCAACTGGAATTATGTTATATCCATCCTATGTATTAAGGATTAACTTTTTTACATATCGACCTTTATGTTTAGATCCGCGTTTATATGTTAAAAAGATGTCAATAAACGGAGAAAAAAAAAGTTCAACGAAGCAAATATACGACTCGTCTCATCACGTGAAGCAGAGCCTGCAATGTGGCTGAGAGCCCTTTTCTAAAGAATAAATAATTTATGTATAATAGACTTAGTGGTACCAGACCATATACTACAACAGTAAGAAAGATGTGGTAAGACAAGACTTTTAATTAGTAAATTAACCTCAGGGCTCTTTGAGGAAAGTGAATTTCAGTTTCGATAAGATGCCTACGCCTCTTGAATTTTGACCTGAGACGTACTTTACATAATCTTTCCATGACAGTTTGTCATCCATGTGTACGGGTGAGAATTTTGTGGAGGGAACTTTCAGAAGGGGCTTATTATTCATGCTAATATTAAGGTTGAAATTATTTCTACCTCTGCTAAACACCATATAGTTTGTTTTATCAACGTTGAGTGATAATTTATTCGATACAAACTATTTGTAAAACTTGTTCAGTGCGTCATTTAGGCTTACAATTTAGTCTAAGTTGCTATTGCTGTCTGTGGAGATATTGGTGTCGACTGCAAAAAGTACTGAGGAGCAAGACTTAGAATCACTTTGGTAACGCGGAAGTCTACCTCGTGGGGAGAGGTGCGTTCGATTTAGCGGCCTGAGCCAGCTATACTGGCTCGGCCAGCGATTGATCTTTCGGAAAACTGATTGTAACGTCATCCAAACCTCACAACTTGAGCCGGACAAAACAAACAGCAATCAGAGATGGTCTAGTTGACCCGGGTGACGTATTTTACGTCACATGTCGTCCAGTCAAAAGACTGGTTGAGCCAGTTGAGCTCGCTCTAGCCGCTAAATCAAACGCCCCTAGTGTTCTTCGTTGTTTGCCCACAAGATGATGACGTCTCGCGACGTCAGTGTATAAGGTTTATAGAAGCAAACTCACCAAACCCTGAAGGTTTTCAGCCCTTGGAACTCCAGTAATGTAATCCAGACGCTCTCCATTGCTGAATTTACCAAATGCAACAGAATAGCCTAATATGACAGTATGGAAACAAACGTAAAATATTCGTTAACAATGTTTGCATACATTGCACACTACATATTATACACCATGTAGAATCGTTGCTAGCGGGTGAACTGAGTTAGCATATTCAGGGGCCATGGAGATTGAAATGATATAAGCTATATAGATGTGCGTAAACAGATTGGAGGTCGTATGGCAAGCCACTTTGTTGTTCGCCATTTAACTACCAAACTCGCATTTACCATATTAACATTAAACTCGCAATTCCACTAGAGTTAAATTTAATTCCACTTAAGCGGAATTGCAAGGCATATGTTAAAATGGCTTGTAATACGATTACCCAATCCTATCCTGGTTAATCACGCGCCTCTATGGCACACAGTTTCTAAGTTACTTTTGAGTTATTATGGCCAAATGTTCAGAAAAACTTAGTCACATTGGAGAGTACCACATGGTAAGATTCTTGCTGCGATTAATCTAACGATAGCGAAAGGTAAGGTAATGATAAAAGTATGTAATAGCAAGGATAACGACCTTGCATTGAAGTGCTCACTACTTCTTCAACGACGCATTCATTTTGCATTAACTTGTTTATTATCGTGCAAAGGGAAATTGAAATGGTTTTCTATATCACATAATTTTCTTCATAGATAAATTGAATGAATTAAAGAATGAATGTATGTATGAATGATTGTCAGAGAGAACGAATGAATGAATGTATGAATGAGTGAATGAACGAATGAGAGAGAATGTATCATGAACGTACGTATGAAAAATGAATGACTAAATGAACGAATTAATGTATGTATGAATGAATATGTATGTATGGATGGATGGATGGATGGATGGATGGATGGATGGATGGATGGATGGATGGATGGATGGATGGATGGATGGATGGATGGATGGATGGATGGATGGATGGATGGATGGATGGATGGATGGATGGATGGATGGATGGATGGATGGATGGATGGATGGATGGATGGATGGATGGATGGATGGATGGATGGATGGATGGATGGATGGATGGATGGATGACGGATGGATGGATGGATGGATGGATGGATGGATGGATGGATGGATGGATGGATGGATGGATGGATGGATGGATGGATGGATGGATGGATGGATGGATGACGGATGGACGGACGGACGGACGGACGGATGGACGGATGGACGGACGGATGGATGGATGGATGGATGGATGGATGGATGGATGGATGGATGGATGGATGGATGGATGGATGGATGGATGGATGGATGGATGGATGGATGGATGGATGGATGGATGGATGGATGGATGGATGGATGGATGGATGGATGGATGGATGGATGGATGGATGGATGGATGGATGGATGGATGGATGGATGGATGAATGTATGGATGGATGGATGTATGGATGGATGGATGGATGGATGGATGGATGGATGGATGGATGGATGGATGGATGGATGGATGGATGGATGGATGGATGGATGGATGGATGGATGGATGGATGGATGGATGGATGGATGGATGGATGGATGGATGGATGGATGGATGGATGGATGGATGGATGGATGGATGGATGGATGGATGGATGGATGGATGGATGGATGGATGGATGGATGGATGGATGGATGGATGGATGGATGGATGGATGGATGGATGGATGGATGGATGGATGGATGGATGGATGGATGGATGGATGGATGGATGGATGGATGGATGGATGGATGGATGGATGGAATAAATCAAGGAATCAGTCAACCAATTAATTATTCATTGAATCATTCGATCAATAAAAAAACTGTTCTTGCAGCAAATGAACAACTAAAATGAACAACTACATCATACATCCGGCAGTTCAAAACAAATAGTTCTATTCGCCGCATCGGTAACATGAGAAACCTGAGTAATTCAAGCGTTGAAAAGCAGTTGTTCAACGACTCTGGGTGACAGAAGATATTGGAGAAGCTGATATCGGTTTAGTGACAACTTCAGGTCTTGTGACCAATTAAATCAACAACTAGAATCAAATTTACATGATAAAACTTCCCCTTTGGCTTTAGTGCAAGATCGAATTCGCCCAAAAATAAAAACATTTGCTCCAACTTTTTCCCCAAATGAAAACGCATCCAAAACTTTCAGCAAAATAAGAAAAATGAGGTATGCAATCTTTTCGGATAGATTTAATTTAACAGTAAATTACATAAACTTCATCAGTTGACGCGGAGCGACCCGAAATTTTGAGATATCACGATGTCTTCGATAGCCGCAAATGGTATTTCCCAAGCTTGTTAATAGAATGTAGAGAAGTTATCTTGACTTTTTAGGTTGTAATTTGCAATTAAAGCTTCCGCAAAATTGCATCACTGTCCAAAAAATGACGAGGACGCTTGCCCTCCCGTCCGGGTCCAAACGCCAATCTAAGTGATGAGTAAGAAATTCGTTTCCCAATGAAGATTATGTTCGCTTACCTTGATAGTTCCCATCATTCGCTGCAGCCTCTTCATCAGAATGGACAAAATTGCCGTCCTCGTCGGGAACAAAAATAGACCCTGTTGAAGAACATTATATATCATTATTGATCGACAGAACAAGTATCTGATATGACCGACATTGTTAATCCAGTCCCCGCTGCAGGCTAAAGAGTTTAAGTTACACAGAGTTTATTAGAACAGAGTGTATTAGAACAGTATTAAAATGATATTACGTCAAGGGTCAACGGGAAAAACACGACTATGCACGACCATCCAACAGAGTTTTTGTTTTCGAAGGTCACTCAAGAAAGTTTGCTCAGTATAGACCTTTTGAATTGACGACACACTGACGTCATCCTTTAGGCAAAACAATGGAACAGGTGGCCACACGCATAAGAATTCGCTCTGCACATGAATCAGACTATGCGCGTATACGACTGGTTGACAAATCAGCTGTCTGCATTTGTCGGTGTTGGTTTGTTTTACCCCCAAATGGAGGCATACTACCGCTCTGTGACATCATGCACAAGGTCAATTGCTAATGTGCGTGTCTTTGTTTCTATCCTTTTGATCCTCGGCATCATTGTGATATCTTATATCGAACTCATGTTTATCCTATTCCTATGGAAGTAAAGGAAGGTCCTTTTACGTAACATACTAAATCCTTCGTGGAAATAAAATATCGCCAATGACTGCAAAACATAATCGATATCGATAAATGTGATTCAACACCCGATAAATGCCTGCTACAGTTCAGTTGAGGTCGCTGAAGGAGCACACGTGCCTGTTAACACAGTTCAAACACAACTTTTTGCAACCTTTCTTTCATTTTGATTATATAAATTTGTTGCGCAATATATTCCCTTTCTCGCGCCATATTATGTATGAACTTTTTGGTTCCGTAAGTAATGATTGTCCTTAACCGTGATATCATAATTGTGACGGATTTGTGCGATTGTGAAAAGGACTTGTCTCCGTGGAGAGTTGTCCATTATAAGCATAAGGTATGTTATTAAACGAATAAGTTTAGCGCGCATGTTCTAACCAATTGGTTTAAGTCGAGCCGACCACGACGTTTTTCTTCAGTTGTGGCTCACTGGCTCATTTTCCTACTCCATTGCTTATGCTGAGCACCAAGCAGTTGGTTCCTAACACCTTCGGTATGACCCGGTCAGGACTCAAACTCCCGACCTCTCGAATGCAAGTCTGATGCTATAAAACCACTTGACCATACTGGTCTGTCGTTATCAAACAGTTTTCGATCATTTTTGTTTTCATGCGGTGTAGGTGGGAAAATTCTAAATTAAATAATATCCACAGGTTTAAGGGCGCTTTTTTATTTGGTAAATCTCCATTTTACGACTCAAGAAACCTTGTCTGTCTGTACACACATACTCGCACTCTACCCCTGTTAAGGTCTTCATATGATGAAAAAAGCTACGTCATAGGATGGGATACTCCCTACTCCAGTTCCTCTATCGGACTCTATGGACACGAACCAAGAGACCATGGTGACCGGCTGCCTTGTTTTCTCACCATGCAGGACTTGTTCTTATGAACTAATGAAATATAAAAGGTTTGTCCCTGCAAGATAATTTTGGATGCCAAGAAGTGACTTAACAGAATTGGAACTGTTACCCTTGAAATACACCTTATGCATATGATGTCACAGAGCAAAAAGTACGCCCCCTTTTGGGGGCAAAATAAACCAACACTGACAAATGCAGACAGCTCATTTGACAACCAGTCGAATGCGCGCATAGTCTGCTACACGGATAGGGTGAATTCGTGTGCCTGCGACCACGTATTGTTTTAACTCCAAGGATGACGTCAGTATGTCAATGCATGAGGTCTATGGGCAGTTGCCCATCCACCGCTCTCTTTTCCGCCCATCACGTTTGTCATACGATCGAAACAAGCAAGTAGGCCAAAAGTCGGGTAAACTCGTATACAAGAAGGAAGCGAAAGAAGAACAACAATACTTTCTTTTTAACCGGCCACGGTGACGATGGGATTTCCTGTTACTAGTATAGTTTACCTTCTTTCCAGCTGTTCTCGACTGTAATTCAACCTTATGAAGCTAAAGATAAGTTTGACAATGGTTTTACCATTGATCAGACTCGAGCTACGATAACACGGTTAAAGGCAGTCAATTTTAATCCTGGCCAAATATACTTTTTGTTATAGTCCACAGAAATTGTCAATTGGTACAGCTCTTTGATTGACAGCAAATTAAAAAGGCAGAGAAATGTAGCTCAAATCAAGTAGCACGCATTGTACTGGAAGTGTTCTTATAACACATTAGGTGTAGTATGTGCTTACTCTGAAGCAATATTAAGAATTACATGTGAGATCTTGTTTTTTAAGCAATTATATCAAGGTGAAGGTAAAGGGTGTCAAATAAAATGTGCACGGTACTCTAATTTGAAATGATAGTTAGATGAATGCACTACTTCAGTGCGCCTCTCTGCATATCTCAAGTATAATAATACAAAATTAATAGACGAACGATCTTGGCCATTGTAATTCATCTATTTTTCAAACGTATAGGCTTATTTCAGTGGTTCATTTGTAACGATGAGTCACACTTAGAAACACCCACAGTATATATGGCTATAAATCTGGTTGAATAGGCAATCGCATGTTCTGGTTACACAATTAATATGAAGTCCACGTCATAATTAACACTTTCCTGGTTATATAACTGCTTATTTTTTGTACAAATACTTCGGACAATATTAACCAACAACAATTCAAGCACAAAAAGTTGAATAAACTGTAACCAAGATCCTAGTTACCCTTGACCACGTGCTTATTGAGAGTACACTAAGGGCTTACCTTGGGCAGCAAAACTACCGGGTCCACCAATGATGTATCCATCCTAATAAAAGATAAGACAAAAGAGTGATTGTTTCACAAAAGCGCAAAATGTTCTCCCCTGGAAGAAACTAAATAAACCCTCTCAACCCGAACTACAATTTTTGTAGTAGTCCACAAAAATTCTTAATTGGTACAGCTTTTTGATAGACAAGAAGTTTAAAATCTGCAGAGTACCGAGGTCCATAAAACACAGCATGCACTGTACTGAGAGTGTTTCGGTCACACATTGGGGTCTTAAACACTCACCTGGAAGCAATAAGCTGAGATTGTATTAGGATGAGGACAAATCTTAGAAAGTTGTGGGAGGGGCTTAAGTGAGTAGGTTAGGAGAATTGAAACTGGTGTATTTAGAGGACTAGACCTTTACACGCTTAGCGCTTTACACGTTCGGGCAGTAGTCCCGTTAAATTGACGTGTTGAGTTGATACACGAACAACAAAGACTTGTGAGGGAGAGTTTTGATGCCCGTCATATTTGGCCACAGTAGAATGACGTTGCAAAAAATGACGCTTAACCAACATGTATCCCACAAACCTTTTGAGTTGCTTAAATGTCTACGATGAAGCTGAATAAGTCAGGTTTCACATCCAAAATACAAAGAGGTATGATATTGATTTTTTTTCTCTCTCTCTCTCTTAATCTTTTTGTTTTTTCTTCCTGGCTTGTAGTGGTTCTGTGCATAATAAGAAAAAGTGTCTGTTGACGAACTTTTTAATACTTGAAGGTTTAATAAGGCCTACTCACTTACAAAACAATTATTTAATTCAATTGACGAAAATTTTCAGGTCTGAAGTTTCAGTTTCAGTTTCAGTTTTATTTCTCCATACCACCTCATAGAGGCATCAGAGACACAAAGCAAACAATGTATAACAGGATAACAGATGAAAAGGTAACAACAAAAAACAGGAAAATAATAATAATAAAATAAAGTAGAAGTAAAAAAGACAAACCAAACACAAATTCCAAGTCTTAGTACAATAATACGGAGGGATGAATGAGGGAAAGGGAGTGAGACTTTAAACTAAACACAACAAAATAAAGAGAATGAGAAAAGGCACCAGAAACAATAAGTAAAGGGGTAACAAGGCCTACTTAGCTAGAAAGACAGGTTTTAAGGATTTTTTCACAAAATTTACTTAACTTAATGAGAACATTTTTACTGGATGATTGAAAAAGGTACTTCATTTTGATAGAACTGGTCTTTTTTCAAAATAGGGTTTCAGAAACTCAGATCGCTCATTGGTAAAATGGGGACACTCAAAAATATAATGAAATTCGTCTCCTAATATATTTCTGTCACACAACTCACACAATCTATCGTGAAATTCGATATTGGCGAACCTTCCTACAACAACAGGGATCTTACTACTCACACAGCGGAATTTACACAGGTTAGTTCGGTGAGAAAAATGTAGCTTAATCAAATAATTTTCAAATTCAAGTTTGTCCTTATACATTCTATAAATTTTACATTGAGAGTTACTGTTTACATCACCTAGCCAGTCTTGCTCGTAAATATCACTTAAGCGTTGATTAAGGGTCTTTTTAAGCCAAATCTTAGATATTATGGAGCCTTGTCTGGGAGGGGTAAGTGTAGGGGGGGGGGACCGTCATCAGGGATGTTCCAAACATACGACATTCCAGCCTTATTTAAGATACCTTTAACTTTAATTAACCAGGATGAACTATAGATTCCATTATCATGAAAGGACTTTAAAGCTTTAAGGAACATATGTGACAGTTTGTGTCCACTACTATTTATTATTTCACACCAAAAATTTACCATCCTAACCTCTATTGTTTTTTTTTTAATTTATGGCGGCCCAGCTCGCCATAGACCATACAATTTGGTGTCAACTTCGCTAATTTAAGAACTTGTTTCAAATACTTCAAATGAAAGGCTTCGATCTGTGGGAAACCCCCAAATCCCCAGATTTCACAACCATACAAAAGAGTGGGAAGAACCGTTTGGTCAAACAAGAACATCTGCAAATCAAGGGGCAGTGAAAGGTTGCACGTTTTACTCCATAAACCATACAGTGAACGCCTGGCTTGATTAACTTGCTTATTGACGGCTTTGGTAAATTTGTTATTATAGTTAAATGCAACTCCTAAGTAGGTATAATCATCGACTATTTCCAAAGTGTCGTCACCAAAAGTAAAGGTGGGCTTATTCCTTATCTTGCCCCTTGAGAAAATAACAACTTTTGTCTTTTTTGAATTTACCTTCATTTTCCAAGTATCACAATAATTTTTAACACTGATTAATGCGTTTTGCATGTCGTT
Organism: Holothuria scabra; assembly: GCA_037179385.1. Taxonomy (NCBI): domain Eukaryota; kingdom Metazoa; phylum Echinodermata; class Holothuroidea; order Aspidochirotida; family Holothuriidae; genus Holothuria; species Holothuria scabra. The sequence goes on from CM074196.1 coordinate 31,737,622, forward strand.
CTCATTTTCCGCAAGGACAATTGTATCATCTGCATATAATAGGGTAAAGAATGTAAAATAAACTTCAACATCATCATTACTTAAATGATTCTTGATGGAACTAGACAAATCCTTTAAACCATTGCATGAATAACTGATAGACCTCCCAAAGTCATTAAGGAAAATACTGAACAGAACTGGTGATAGATTCTCGCCTTGTCTAACTCCTATGTTACAATGAAAGTAATCGGATTTAACATCATCCTTTACAATACATGATTTAGCATTTTTATATAAGTTATAAATCACATTGAGAACTTTACCATTGATGTTGCTGGCAATTAGTTTGGACCACAGACTAGTTCTGTCAATCAGATCAAATGCTTTCTTATAGTCTATGAAAGCACAATACATACCCTTTTTCATTCTTAAGTAAAACTCTATGGCAGCATAAAGGACGAAAATATGATCCAAGGTAGAATGCCCACTTCTAAACCCAGCTTGTTCATCCCCAATAAGACCCGTACAGTTAAGATAATTTGTGATACGTTCATTAAGTATGGCTGTAAACAGCTTCCCCATTCAGCTTATGAGTAATTCCTCTGTAATTATCTACATCATCCATTGAACCCTTCCCCTTATAAATAGGTTTCAAAAAGCCAATAGTCCAACTCGTAGGAACTATTCCAGTTGATAAAACACAATTACAAAGTTTTGTAATAAGCAATACTACACCAGGTGTGCAATTTTTCATGAATTCATTAATAATTCCATCAATCCCACACAATTTACTGTTTTTTAGTTTTTTAATTTGTGATCTTACTTCCTGGTCAGTAATCGCTTTATTCAAATCATCATTACTAGAAGACATTATCAGAGAAGTATCAAAAGATGATCGATCATCGTCATTGTAACTGTTTTGAAAAAGAGAGCTAAAGTGATCCTTGAAAACTTCTAATGGGATACTAGTTTTATTATCACTACTACTCGTTGACCGATTAATGATATGCCAATGCTGTTTAGGGTCCGAACTTCTAAGTTGTCTAATTTCTCTGTGCAATGAGTTGAAATAAACCTGTTTCGCCTTTCTCAAGGTTTTTTGTACACATTGGAGAGTACGCTTAGTTCATACTCACTTTCAAGACTCTTACATAATTTGTATGATTTCTTTGCCTTTAAATAACTAGATTTAGCCTTACGACAGTCATTATTAAACCAGGGTTTACCACGATTTCGTGTGGAATTAAAGATCCTTGGAACGTTTTTTACCATTCCTGCTCTATCAGCAGTACTTTTAAACATCTTCTCAATGTCAACAACTAAGTTATCCATTTTGTCCTGACTCACATTACCAGTATTACACTCTAAAATATATTTAAACGATTTTATTTAAAAATTAGGATACTCACGAAATGAGTATTTCTACTCGAAATAAGTGAGTACTTCAACTCAATTTGTTCAAAATTTTGCACAATTTGTGTAAAATTTTGCACAAATTCAGTTGAAGTACTCACTTATTTCGAGTAGAAATACTCATTTTCGTGAGTATCCTAATTTTTAAACAAAATCGTTTAAATATTTTTTAGAGTGTAATCAGGTCAAGTCTGCAAATGATTGTATAAATTTCATCATGATTGAAAGAATTTTTGAATTCTAAGCTTTTCTCGTTCTTCCAAAAAATTTTATTTTATTCGTAACACTACGAACATTATCAGAAACCTGGCTAACGACTTCATCATTTCCACACAGTCTCATATTCAGATTCATGCATATCGGACTATGCCTGTCTGACATAAAAACATCAAATGTCTCAACATTAAAATCACTTATCTGCGGGAAAAGTTCTGGTGAAACAATCACATAATCAAGGGTACTTTTATTGTCACAAGTGAGGTTCCCAGTGAAAGCATCACAGCCCATTCGGCCATTCACAATGTGAATGTCAACAGCTTTGCACAGTTCAATGAGCCGACGCCCGTTATTGTTTGTAGCTTTATCTTTGTTAAATCTCCTAGTTTTGAAACCAAGGGCTTGTAGCTTCTCTCTGGAATTCAGAGTGTCATGTGCGGCATCAAGTCCGGCTATGATAGCATTAGTATGATCGTAATCTATGAAATCATCTGAAACACCTGTTCGCGCATTAAAGTCACCCATCAAACAAATAGGAGCAGGGTACCTAGACGATAAGTTAAAACATTCGTTCATTATGTCATCAAATATAGTGGAACTGTGGTATTTTGATCCTTCGCGTGGGACGTATACTGCCCCTAGGAGCAATCCATGCTCGAGAGACTCCTATTTAAACTTAAGGCAAAGAATAGTGTCCGATGTTGAGTCGGTAATGGCCTGGTATTTGTAACACAGAGATTTTGAAACTAGCACAGCAATCCCATGTATACCACCGTAACGATGATCAAGTGACAACTTTTTAGCACACACAACGCTAAAATTAGGAAACATAGACTCGTCGATTTTGTCACACTCTAAAAAATATTTAAACGATTTTGTTTAAAAATTAGGATACTCACGAAAATGAGTATTTCTACTCGAAATAAGTGAGTACTTCAACTCAATTTGTGTAAAATTTTGCACAAATTCAGCAATTTGTGTAAAATTTTGCACAAATTCAGTTGAAGTACTCACTTATTTCGAGTAGATATACTCATCTTCGTGAGTATCCTAATTTTTAAACAAAATCGTTTAAATATTTTTTAGAGTGCAGTTTTCGTCTCTGACAGACAAATAATCTCAAAATTTTGGACAAAATCAGCCAAAATACCATTATCTATTTTCGTCTTAATTCCACACACATTTAGCGCACAAAGCCTAATACAATCACAGGGCTCCTGTTGGTAATATGTGTGATCATGATCAAAGGTATTTCCTCCACGGGGTAATTTAACAGTTGTGGAATCCTTAAATGAAACGGTATCTTTTTCGTCATTTACTGATGCCAATTCATGCTGAAGAGCAAACATGAGACTTAAGTCCTTCACTCTGTCCTCATTCCAATCCAATTTCTTCACATCTTCCATAGAATTCAATATCAAATTACGTTCAGTTCCATTTTGCTCACATACACAGTGAATCTTACCATCTGTGGTCCACACTTTACTAATTTTGTCGTCCTCTTTCATGCTTTTAACAATTTTGCTTCTGATACTTGTCAGGTCATCCACGACAAACACTTGCTTATGTTCGTTCTTATTTCGAAGGTTCTTTTTTGCTTTCATTACGTTGATTTTACTTTTCCGTCTAACGAACTTAACGATCACCGGGCGTGGTTTTTTCCCGTTACCTGGAAGACGATGGCAGATACTAATGTCCCCTTTCACCATTTCCACACCCATATCATGCGCTAGGTTCACAACCTTTCCTTCAAGATCTTCACCATCATTTTCAGTCAAACCAAAGATTTTAATGTTATCTTTCCTGGAGTACTGTTCCAGTTTCTATACCTTGTTGGTGTTCACCCTGTATGTAGTAGGCTGTCCACTTCCACACACAAGACTGTGTGTACTGAAGGCGTTACGTACAGCCTCCTCAACAGATTCAAACAACGTGGTCTGCATTTTTGCTTTCATTTCCACAGTACTTTGGTTCAAATCTGAACATTCTTCGAATGATAATTTTTTACCTTCGACTTCAATGTTATCCTGTTTATGTTTCTTGTCCAATGGTCGAACAGGGGTTGACGATATTTCCGTTCTTTTTACTCCAGCTTTATTTTCACCATCTTGCCTGTCCGCCATCATCATACCAAACTCAAAAAATGGTGCAATTCACAAACCAACCAAAATAACGCCATTGGCCGAAATCCCAAATAGAAGCTACATGATTTAGGCAGTGAGCTGTTAGGCCAACTACAAATAACCAGGGAGCTTCCTTTTACAGATTCCAGTGTTTCAGGCAACTTTGTCCTGTACATTGTTCTATATGTACCTTGTCTACAAATAAAAAATCGCCTATGGGAAGACGTGTGTGTATTGTTTCTTCATGAAATAATCACTCAAAACATAACAGTTATCATCGACTCTTGTCAAAGGAAATGAGTGAAGTATATTATAATTATGTTCCTTAAAGCAAAAAAATTCAATTTTCCCAACTTGAATTAGTGAAGTAGTAATAACTACCCGATTTATTGGAAGGCCCTGCAGAGTCTTTGACCATATTTTCTTCCTCCGTTGTGAAATTTATAAGAATTGACTGTTCTATTTACCTTTAGTACACAATTGCCTATTTACTTTATGCAATAGTAAGAAAGTTGATTCAAAAGTGAGTTTGGACAACTGCTTTGACCTTGACCATGAGAATTGAACATAACGTTATTTAAAGGTCATATTGCATCCCCAAACATATTTAGGTATAAAGGGTTACGTCTAAGTCACATGCTGTTACACTGTTGTGACGTCAAAAAGTGCCATGTTCAAATTCCCGCCAAAATGATGTAATGTAAACTGATTGCTCTAAATGCACGTATTATTGTTTTTATTTAGTGCTGTACATGAAATGAGATCGAAAACACGTACCTTCCAGTAAGTGTGCCCTTTGTGCATTTGTACATGAGCAAAATCGAACTACAGTAAAGTAGCCTGTGGCGAACTTTACTTAGGGTTCGGGTCGTCAATCTATGCGAATAACATGTTGGGCATGTAGGTTAATGACGTATAATTATTAAATGGTGTTTATTTAGGGATCTGACAGGGTTATAACAGATTCATTGTCTAGATTCCTAGTTGAGGGAACCGATAAGTGTATTACAGATGATGATCAGGAAATCATATGCCAGGTTATATGGGAACCAATGAAATCAAGGATAACACTATCCCAATTACAAGAAAGAAGTAGACTTGATCCTAGTTTTCAAATTATTCGTAAATACATTTTACATGGTTGGCCGAGATTTAAACAACTTAATAAATGTGCAGAGTCTTATTATCTAGTAAGAGATGAATTATGCTTGGTGGATGGTGAAATACTAAGAGGGGAAAAAGTCGTAACTCCTAGTACATAAACCCAACATGTTTTAGCATTTTCTCATGAAGCCCATCAAGGAATGAGTAGAACCAAACAAAGGTTAAGGGAATTGTACTAGTAGCCCTCGATGGATAACCATGTTGTTAAAACTTGTTCCGTCTGCAGTTTCAATGATTAAACTGCGAATCGAGCTTTTGTTCCCTTACAGCCTGTATAGAGGCTTTGCAATTACGTCACTGAACCGCCATGCTGGAGGACAATCATGCCAAATACACGTGGCTTTGTGCTGAACGCGCTGCACAGTGTGCACTTTGGTATGCACGGTGTGTACACATTTAACGAGCAAGCGCGTCCAGTGTGGTTTACTACGCAGTTACATGTGCTCCAACATGGCCGCCGGAGAGTATTATGACGTCACGTGAAAAGCCTCTATACAGTTTCCGGAGGGCCCATGGGAGAAAATTGCAATTGACGTTGTGGGCTCGTTCGAACCGGGGCGGGCAGGGAATGAATGTGGGTTTGCTATTACTGCGGTAGATTATTACAGCAAGTGGCCGGGGGTCATGATTACGCCCTCAGTACAGACACATAAAGTCCTGTACTTTTCAAAACAAATATTTAGTCGTGAGGGATTCCCCAAATAAATTATTACAGATAATGGGGTTCAGTGTAAACCGTATGAATTTCGAAATTTTGTGAGTGAAAGCGGTATTAAGCAAAATTTGTTGCTCACCATTGTATTATCCGCAGGCAAATGGAGCTGTGGAAAGGTTTAATGCAGTCTTCAAAAATACTGAGCAAAATGCAATTACTGTAACTCAGGAAGATCATGGAAAGAAGATGTACTTCAGTTCCTAGGAATTTACAGAGCTACTGATCATGCTACTACCGGGGTATCACCTTCTGTCTTTGCACATGGGCAACACATGAGGACAAAAAATAATATTGTTTGTCGTGATCCACCTCGTGTAGACAAGCGTAATGTAAAAAACAGGGTACAAGAGAAGCAAAAGAAGTATAAATTTTATGCCGACAGAAGGAGGAATACTAGAACTGCAATTTTAATGTAGGCGCTTGGGTAAGAATTAAAAGATACGGAACTGACGGAAGACTCCAAAAAGGGGAAAGGTGGTACTCCGACCCAATTCAGATTGCTAAAATAATCAGCAACTTTACGTTTGAAATGTCGGATGGTCGTAAATGGAATTTAAGTAAGCTAGTCAAATACAACCCCTAGAGTGTAATTTGCCTATGACATCTAGTCCGTGTGAAGCACCAAATAGTGCAAAAGAATCAACTCTTAGGAGGAGCTCACGAATCAGACTGTCCCCAATATGGCAACAGGATGGAAGTTTTGTTATGTATTAATATGTGTATATATGAATTGTTACATGAATCCATTCTGTAAATGTGTACATTGCATTTTATTTTAAGCAATGGGAAGATGTCGAATTTGCATAATAAGTTTAGCAATGTCAGGTATTACGTAATTGCACAAGAATGATATTACATTACACTCTCGTTTTGTAGAAGCAATTGTGCACTGATTCAGTTGGGTCTTGGTCAATTCACCACGAGGGTTACCTTACTCTGCTGTCTCCTCCTTCTTTATCTGTTGTTCTTTGACATGATGTCACGGTAATTCCTTATGAATGATTCCTTAAAGGGAAGGTTTAGGCAAAAATTTAATTTTCATATGTGAAAGAGGAACAAAAACTACATAGTGTGGTGAAAAGTTCCATTCAAATCTGACATGTAGTTCTCGAGATATCAGGATATGAAGTCAGTAGATTTGTGTTTCAAAGTGAGTTTGGGGGCAGCAGAGCTTATATCACTTCCTCACATTGACAAGGAATGCTTTGTTTCCCTTTGTTTTATTAGACTGTTGTGTTGACCTTGGAGTTAACTGGAATAGGACCTTCCTGTGGGGGATGCAGAGTTTGTAAAGTTCCCATGCTCCGCAGGCAATCACATTTTGGTAAATGTGGGTTTTTCTTTTGAGAAGAAAATCAACTCTAAAGTTTAAAGAAAAACAAAAGACTTTGCACAAATGTGGGGATATGATGTCATATGTGCTTGCTTCAAGTTCACTTTTTGTTGAAAATGTGAAAAATTTACGTGCTCATATCTTGAGACCTATACACATCGGATTTCAATGCAAATTTCACCAAAATGCTTAGAATCATGAGTACCCCTCTGACATATCAAATCCTGTAATGACCTTAAACCCTTCTTTTAAGAATGATTCTACGAAAATTTCATTGAAACTCAAAACTTTAGAACACGTGTTGTTTAGGTGTGAAAGGATGAATTTTTCGACAATTTGCAGGATGTGGACATGTGAATAGTCCCCAACTTGAATCATGGAAGTACTTCCATGCTTGAATTACCGAACTCTCTTATTGCACGTACGTCAAACACAGCTTCCTGGTAAAACTATCTTGAAACTATTAGGCAGTTAACCTATTAATCAGACTATAATAGTTCGTTTTACTATCCTCTACATGTATGAAATACAGTTAGGATCAGATTGCTTTCACTGTCTAGTCGTATGAGGCTGGGAGACTGAAACTTCATACAGAGGAAAGGTCATTAAATTTGTTATTAGTACATATAGACCGATCTTTTCAATAGAAACATTAAAGGGGGCATTCCACCCCAAATCATGCAGTTCTCTGTCCAAAATATAGCTGGGAATGACCGTATTGTACTAAACGCAGTTAATAAGTCCAATGTGATAAACATTCAAACAATACGCTTTCACCGATATTGATAGCCATGACTTGCACATAGTCAGTTACCAGCGCTTCCAGTTATCTCTAAGTAACCTACAGTGGGGAACCGGCGAATATTACGCTGGCTCTTATTCTTGGGCATGTTTCCATGATTTGGTCAATTAATTCCTCATCACCAAACTACGATGCTGTAGCAGTCTTAAGAAGTTCTCAATTGGCACAGTTCTTTGAACAGCAAATTCAAAATTTTGCCGATTATTTTAAACTACAAATCCCAAACGACAACTGTTTGTAATTTTGATTGGTATTTCCAAACACCATTATTCATGAAATTTCGAAGATGTGTGCAAGTTTTGTGTTGAAAATCTTTTAACACAACGACTGTGTTCTTGTAACTAGATTTGCAGAATAAACCCGGGATTTAAACCTTTACCACAGTCTGGTCTCGAACTCGGATTGGATTCAAGACTCGAGTCTAAGTTTCGCTAGACTCAGGACTCAACCGAAAGGAAGGAATGCAGAATTAGAAGTGACCTAGCTTGCGTTAGTTGTTACTGGGATCAACTTCAGAGGGCCGATTGCAGCGAGGAACACATACAAAAGAGGAACTTAATTTACATGCACGAGATGGTGAAATTTCCATTCTTATCACACCTATACTTCTCGAGATATTATCATTAAATGAAGTTACTAGGACTCTGTCCAAAGTGAATCTAAGGGCCACAGAGGTTATACTCACATTGACAAGGAATACTATGTTTTTTATGTTTTTCAAACTGTTGTGTTGACCTAAAATAGGGGTGGTACCTAGCCTGCGTAGCGCCTCTGTGGCTGCATCCCCCTTTAGGCTGCCGCCCCTCAAAGGGTTGAATTTTTCGGAGCGATGAGCTGGACGAAAAAATTCGTCCGCCCCGCGGGCTAGATAGTACCTCGCCATGAGGGATGAGTCACATTCTGATAGCACGAGATTGTTGAGAAGAAAATCGGTAGAAAATGTTAAAGAAAAATAAAAGACAGTTCAAACCACGCTTCGGAATTTAGATGTAAATTTCAAGAGAATGCGCAGAATTATACAAACTTTATTTCACCTTGGACCTTACAACTGTTAGACAGTTGGAGCGTGCGTGTGGCACAGCCAATTCAACGAACTCATATGTAAGAGACTCACTCTCGGAAGCTTAGTACCAAAAAGGACCTTGTTGAAGGGAAATATTGTGTTTGTTTTGCAAGAAAACTTGATCCTTTTAAAACTAATATTTACTGACACAGGGTGAATAAATTATCAAAAATAACATGACCTTTTTACACATATGGTCTTTTCTAGTACTTGACACTTTTTACCCAATAAAGTGGCAACTTCCCGCTTGCTGCTGAAAGGATAAGTGAACCCTTATTTGGCGAAATTTGAACAGCCTCAGTAAGTTTACACATAAGGATCCAGTGATAGTGAAATAGAAAACCGTCACTTTTTAGAGTAATTCTTGGGTGGAAGAGTATCATACTGATTTTAAAGGGTGCTGATTGATTTTGATCATTGTTCAGTTAAACACATAATTAATGGAAATAACCAGGGAGCTGTGACAGTTTCCTGATGTAGCGATGTACGTCGTGTCGGTGAAATGAAACCACCGTTTCCTCATACGCGTAATCCTCCACACGTTCTTTCACAACAATGGAAAATCATGTATATATAGTTTCTGAATTTTCAAAGGGTGATATTGCTATCATGTTGTCAAGTAAGATATTGTTTCTCTTCAGTGGACTGAATATGAAACTATTTATCAGTGATTTGCTAATCTATTTATAAGTTATTTATTTCGTTCGAATTGTAATTTGTATTTTCTATTTGCATCAATGTTTGATGCTGAATTTCGTATCATGGGATAGTATAAAGTGAGAGTGCCTTTGACGTAGGCGTAAAGAAGTAAATCGCCAATGAAAGCTTGTCACATCACACAACTTATAGAGCCGTGCGTTAAAGGGCAGGAGCAGTCACCCCAACTTGAAGCAGTGTAGTAGACTGTCCAGTTTCATGATTGGCTGTTGAGGGTCATGTGACAACATTTTTACTCCTCAAATGTGAAATTTACTGGAAGTTACTGCTTGGTTTACCTTTCATATGTTATACTGAAGTAGTAAAATATTATGAAAGATTCTTTGAACAGAAATGAGACGAGAATTGTGATATTTAGCTGTTGCTTCAAAATAAGTTTGAGGGCACTGCATGCTCTTGACCTTAAAGTTGTGGCTAGAGTAACGCTGCTTTATGATCATAATCAGTTTCAATTAAAGAGCGAAAGCAATCGCCCAAACTTGTTTTGAAATCAGCTGTTAAATCTCAAACTGTTTCTCTTATTTCTCTAAAAAGTATCCTTTATAATATTTTATGACTTCAGTGTTGCATGTTAAAGGTAAACCATGCACTGACTCTTAGTGAATTTCACACTTTAGAAGGAAAAATGTTGTCACATGACTCTCAAGAGCCAATCGTGAAACAGAACAGACTACACTACTTCCAGGGGGACTGTTCTTTAGCGTTAAAGGGGAACATTTTAAATCCACCAACATTACATCGGAAGAAATACATGTATGTCATCAGTATTCCATCATTCGGGTTCAACATTAAACCCCAGCAATAACGTTGTCTCATCAAATTATATGTAAAGTACTCCAGATAAGAGTAATAAGAAACCTGCTTCATCATTTGTTTAGATGAAGAAAATATTCTTGATCAGCAAATTGTTGAATATCTGTCTATCTATGAGGTATCTATTTCTTGAAAGGAAGGCTACCAAAATGCCTACATTTTATTAATTTATCATCCCTTTCCAATAATATTGTTTTTAAGAATATGATTTGCTCGAGCCTGGTGTGGGGGATACATTGCAATAATTTTCAGCTAGAATTTGTCATCACAAAATTTTCATAGACTTTCACGTTTGTTTTTAATAGTCTGAAAACTTCAGACGACTGCGCACTTTCCAGTGAAATAAACCAGAACTAGTTGGTTAGGTTTGGCAGAAAATATATTGATAATTCTACTTTTCTGGTCAATTCTATTCCCTGATATTTTAGAGTGCACTCTTAAAACATCGGAGTTAAGTTTACCCAAGATCGATGTTTTTATACTCCAACATAATCCTGGTTACATTTTAAAGCAAATTCGCGTTAAATTAACACAAACTCCGGTTGAAGAAACTAGGATTTGAGTTAGTTTAACTGGGAAACTTAACCAGGATTGTGTTGAAGTAAACAGAACACTCCAGCAAAATCCTTGTTAAACTTTAACGCAAATCTGCGTTAAACTTAGACAAACTCTGGTTGAAGCAACTAGGATTTGAGTTAGTTTAACTGAGAAACTTAACCAGGATTGTGTTGGAGTAAATAGAACACCAAATATTGAAAGTAAAACTGCATCTCTTACCTCATAAATGTCAGCGCTGGTACCAGCCAAGCAATGGGTTGTGTGTTTAAATCCAGTAAGTTGAGCTATAGTCATAAGAGACAAACAAAAGGAGACAGAACTGTCAGATCATGATCAGATGCCAGAGCGTAGCAAGTATCGTGACATGGGGATGGGGTCTAAGGGAAATTGTTTCGAGAACTTTCTTCTTGTATGTGATGATAGGATCTATACCTAACCCCTTCTACCCCCTCCCCCTCCCTTCCTTAGATTGATCAATGTTCCCATCTACAGGCAGACCTACATTGGTAAGAATAATATTTTAGTATGGGTCTACTGATTGTAGACGAAAACTGCCACCGTGTGGCTATTTCTCTTTTTACAGACAAAACTGTTAATTCGAATTTAGATTTCAAGCACATTCTTTAATAATAGGTCAAATATTAAAATAGTTAATGTCAAAATGGTCCATTTCGCAATTTTTTGTGGCTTTCTTGTTATACGACTCACATTACCGGCTTTGTTTTCTTATGAAATGAAAGCATGTTTAAATTTGCTTTTTGAACACTTCGTGTTTTTTTTAATTGGCATATTGTACAGAGAGGACTGGTTTAATCAAGTCACCCTATAACAGTAACATAACAGCTTTACGGACGTACAAAGAAATACAGAGACAGTGAAAGTCTGCAACAATTGACATCACATATAATTGGGCAATCTGTCACTTTAAAGTGAAAGAATAATCTTGTCCATTTTTTTATCTCATTTTATTTCCTCAATTCGTTTTTCATGGTCTGTAAAATATTTTTGAATTTCAGACTAAAGTACTTAGTTAAGTTTCTCGTAATGCTGTTTAAGCCTTGGAGATAATTTATAGTATTCTTTACATATTTTTCATAATCTTTCCTTTGAACAGTTGAATGGAACGTAGAAAATTCAAATTGCACAACTTAAAAATAACTACTTGAAGTTGGTTAAAATCCACAGAAAAATGTCTTTCAGTGACATGAGAATATTCATACAGGAAACGATTCACAAAGTCAAAGAAAACATTGCTTTATTTGTTAAATAGCTTATCCAACAGGTACATGAACGGTTTAGAGCAATATTCAATTACTCGATATATTATTAAACTGTATGGTATTGCTGTATGTCAAGTATATTTACAATTTATTTTTGGTCAAGTTTTGACATAACGCTCCATAGAACACTCTGAAAGGGAGTAGACTAGCATATTCGATATTAATATTTACATAATGATATGAAAATTACATGTTATAACTATACGTAACATAATTTTGGACTAGTTGATTTTATTTAGCACATCTAGAAAATTTCACTATAAGAAGCTAAAATGGTGTTTAGGAATAAAACGTATTTCTAAATACTTTTGCCGGAACTTTTTAAACGGGTTTAGATGCTTAACACGTTTTTTAATTCTTTAACATTTCGCTTTTGAACATGTCTAATTGTTAAAAGTTTGCTGTGTAATATTTACACATGTTTAAAACTTGAATGTGTTTACAAAGTAGGGGAATAATAAGTGCCTTATTGCTAAACGATTGCTTTCTTAATGGTATGATTGTAAACCATTAAGAACTATAAGCTGTGACTATATTACAGTTAAACCTTATTAACTTAGACGAATGGAAGACCCAGTTGAATATCAAAGGGGTCCGGGATTCAACCCCTCATATGACCCTTACTCTCGAAACGTGTTTAGCAGTTAAACACTTTTTTACATTTTTGTGAACGCGTTTACATTCTGAATATTTTTAACTACTAAACACTAAACACTTTGCAATTAAACGCGTTTTAAAGCAAACCGTCCAGGATTCTGACACGCACATGTTTTTAATATCTAAACGTGTTTACAAGGTGGGGCATAGGCTAAAATGTGTAGAAAACTTCTAATTCGTACACATCTTTTGAGTGTAAGCTTGAAAATTAATGGCAAAATGACAAAGACTTGATCACTGTAAAGTTCATTAGATCTAAGTCACCACAAATATTCCACCATTTTTAATCTCCCCAATAAGTGAGTTCGGTAATTTGGTGGCTATACACATGCGCACATCCTCCAAATCGTCGGGATAAACAATCCAATTCGGTGCACGTATTCCGCGATTTGAGTTAACATGAAAAATTCGTGAAATCATACTTTTTTAATCCGTCCATAACATAAGGAGGGATATCAAGTGTTTTTGTTCAGTGGAATGAATCGAAATTGTGTGTGTGTGTGAATATTTGTTGCAGTTGGATATTGCTGTGAAGTAGGACTGAGACCCATTTTTTGTTCGAGTTGGCTAGATACTTAGTGTTGTGTGCACGAGCTGACGAAAACAGAAGAACGTCGAACACCATGTGCCGAGCTCGGTTTGTGTGTCCCACGCTGTATCCTACAATTCCATGCGGCAACGAAATACCGAACTTGCTCATACCAAATTCCAAAAAATCCCTCCTGTGACGAAGAACTGGTTACTATCGATGAATGGACAAAGCAAAATTCAATTTCTTATTCAAGAATGTTCAAAATATTCTGTGTCGACTTTTTAGGTACTTGCGAATACAATAATGCTCCACTTATCTGTCATTGGGCTTTGTGCTCAATATAAGCAATGAAACAGAGAATATAAGTCAGTGAATCACAAGTTGAAAAAGTCGTAGTCGGTCTAACTTAAACAAATTAGTTAAAAACTGAAAACTTTGCATGCCGGAATAAGTAAATTGCCTCTTACCAAATCTTGGTTTACAAGGTGCCTGGTCGTTGTTATGTGTCATATTGTTGGTAGTGAATATACATTTACCACTCGGTTGAACTTGACTGAATCGTTCTTCTTTCGACAGAGGAGCGCAGGACTGAAGAGAAGAAACGTCAAAAATGTTATACCAAAAAACGGTAAGTTCAAGTAGATGGCCACCTGAAATCTTGGACAAAACTGTTGGAAAACTTCACGATGTCTATATTTACACGATCTCTATCCCCCTGTGAAATGTTCTTACCTAAAGGTCATGGCGATGTTCGACCCCCCCCCCCCCCAGTGCAGTGCTGGGTCCTAAAATCCAAAGAAAATAGTGCGTCCCAATTGGCCTTATTATCTCCAACATTGTACGGGGAAGCGAGGGTGTTCCATCTAGTTTTTTCCAAGATTGTAGAACTCCATTCAAAACATCGATTTTGTACCTGTGTGATTTTAGAGTGTTTAATTGGAAATTGACGCAACATTTGGATCAATTGTAACCTAATTCGAGTTAAATTTTACTCCTGGCAGCGCCAGGATGTCAAAATGGGGGGGGGGGAGCTTAGGGCAAAGGAAAATATTTGGGGCAAAATTTTTAGGGCGCTGCGCGAAACCGAGCCCAATGTGCTCGTTCGTGTGGTTGGAGGTCCAGGGTGGAAAGCCTTCGAAAGCTCTGACGTTTAAGCATATCTCTGGATGAAAAGTTAAGTCTCAGGAGAGTTATATTATTCAATTTTTTAGGGAAAGGAAATGAGCAGTCCCCCCAAACTTATTTTGAAGAAAAAGCTTAATAGCACAATTTTCGTCTTAATTCTCTCCAAAGTATCTTTCATTACGTTTTATGATTTAACTATTGCATATTCAAGGTAAACCAAGCAGCTATAACTAGTAAATTTCACATTTAAAGAGAAAAAACATTGTCACGTGACTTCCAACGGCCAGTCATGAAACTGGACAGTCTACTACACCACTTCAATTTGGGATGACTGCTCCTGCCCTTTAACCTTTCTTGGAGGCAAGCGAGAGAAAGGACAAAATTTGTGGAAAGACAAATGAACCTTATACCTTATATGGGTCATTGTCAATCACAATTATTCACGATAAGTTCCACCTGGTCCTTATTCTAGTTAAACGTACCTAAGAGTTTTCAACTGTCTAACAGCAAAGTGTACAAAATTTACTTTAGCTCTGGGGTAGGACATTAAGCTTCCGGTCGTGGAGTTTCTTTGAACTTGGGGATAATGAGGTTATCGTTTGCATCACTGGACAAGGGCCACCTGTACTTGCCCAGGACCTTTGTCATGTTGTTCACACTGTTGGTTGGGCTCACGGACTCCCTATACATGGACAGAGCATACTGTACGGTGTATTGTCGCTACTGTAGTGTGAGAAAAAGGGCACCAAGATGGCCGTCCGCTATGGTTTTGTGTAAAAGTTTTGACTTGCTCAAGTATATCTCCATATTTTGCAAGAAAGTTGAATTATATTTGAAATATGGCAAGGTTAGGTCAAAATCAGTACACGAATTGCAGGAATATGATATTGTTTCTCATTCAAGTTAAACTTATGTTTAAAATATTACAGCGTCGTCGTAGAATAACACAAATTACAACCTCACGGCGGCCATCTTGGTGCGCCTTTTTTGCCCCAGTCGGTGGCGACCATCCACGGATAGGACGTTCACGTTACATGCTCTGTCCATGTATATAAGTCCGTGGTTGGGCTGTAGAATATACTCGATGTATTAATCGCCAGTTGTAAGAGGTGACTTTAAAGAGGATGACTTGAACTGCGATTAAGCCGAATTTGGAACCAAACTTGAACGGTATTTGAACTTAACCTATTTATCTAGCAAACACTATGTAATTACATTCGTATTGGTGTGAACTGTGTCGTTTAATTTCATCAAACTATATCTTCATGGTTCCAAATTTCTGCCCCAGAATCTTGGTGACGCTTAATGAGAACTCGGTGATAGGAGTGTAATTTGACTTAGTAATACAGTCTTGAGGTGGATTCTTTGCATTATTATTTAGTGTTCAAATTTAATAAAACAAATGTCCCTCCAACTTACACACTCCATACCAAGTTAGCTAAATGGGCCCGACGCGCACTGTTTAACAAAATATTTGCTAACTGGCTAGTAACGACGGTGTTGATCCTTAACCTTATCCCACACTCTAAAAAAGTACAATCGAAACAATACAATTACAACAACCAATCAAGAAATCCCTTGTTAAACAGCCTGCATCAGCTGGTTAAACGCCGTTTTGCTGCCACTCTTAATTGCCCTGAGGTGTGGGGATGAGCGATTGGAAGTTCACCAATCCTTCAAGTGATGCATCGATCTAAGCATGGAACACACTTTCAATTGTGGCGACCACATGAACATAGACCCAATATATACGAATCCGGACAGCAAGTGATGGTCTGATTTCAGTCGGCCATAACTGGGGTCCGTCACCTTTAAATCTTTCGATTTCCTTGCTTACCTGTTCCATGGATAGTAGTGTACACTAATTTTTATCTTAAATTCTCCAATTTCACTAAATATGAGGGTTTGAAATTCACGAAGACAATAAATAAGGACGATTTTAGGCTGATGGACCCCACTAATGGCGGCCTGCAGTCACTACAAACAAGCGCTAATCGGAATCGTCTATACTGTAGGAAATAACAATGTTCTTCGATGAGTGTAACTCAAGTGGTAGGGTGATTATCCCCCCCCCCCCCACACACACACACTAGTAAAAATGTGTCTATATGCCAGGAAAATTTAAACTCAGACTGGTGAAAAAAGAAAAAATATGTTGCAAATATTTTAATTAAAATAACAGTCGGATATTGCCAGAAATGGTAGTACGGCATTCCGGTGAAAATTGCAAAAAAGAATTTGGGATGTTTCAATTCCCACATTGCATGGATAGAAATCAGGATGTTCAGTTTTACACATTGGACCAAAGTTTTGCTCATAATATCTTTAAACTTTAACTTTCTTATCATTTTGCTCACTGCTCATTGATGTGAACATTTTATTGCAAACGAAAGCTCAAAGTAACGGCTGCTTAGATTCTACTATACAGGTCTAGGATATACCGTTTTTGGCTGTCAGGGGTCGCGATTCGTTTCCAAATGATCTGTATACTTCATACCAACTAATGGCTTAAATACTGAACCAGAAATTTAGGTGGCGTCAGAAATAAACCTCCACCAAAAAGTTTCACCCCTTAAGGAAAACGTGGCAGTGTCACTGTTGGCATGGCCATCTATAAACGAACCAAAATATCAATAAACACTCTTCAGTGACAGAAAATGAGAGTTTATTTGCCTTTCTTTTCCCCTCACAGGTTTCTTTTCACCACATACGCACCCACTCATGAACCTATTTGCTTTCGTGCCCTTCCCGCCTGCGCTGTCCGCTTACCTGTCGACCTACATAAACTCGCACAATACACAACTATAGTTAGGGAAAAATTTTTTTAATAACGGTTCAAAGGTTTTTTAACATTATCGGTACTTTTTTTTTCATTATCTGTTCAAAGAATTTTTAGTACTAATTGGACTTCCGTACCCGGAAGTGGCATACCTATGCATAGGTATGGACATGCATGTACGTATCCCTACCCCAAACACTAACTCTAATCTAGTATTACTCTGCGTACGCCGACCTAACCCTAATACTGTACGTACGTAACCCTAACCTCATTACTGTACGTACGTCAGTGGCGTAGCTACTGGGGGGCAGGGGGGCAAGTTGCCCCCTGGAAAATATTTTGGGGAAATTTGTGGAATTCGGGGAAATTTAAAGTTGACGAAATAATACTCCCTTTTCCTATTTCTTTAAATTTTTCTTACTATAAGTAGTCGTGAAACATTTCTCATGCATAACTCGAATTTCCATGCAACGTATTTCCCCAGATCTCATCTGTGTCACTGCGGCATGAAGCGCACTTGACTCGCATTCCGCAGAAATGCCCTCTCTGCAGCAGCTTGAATGTTCTCTGGTACACATGCAGGGTATTTTGATCAGTTCAGCGTATATTGCGCAATACTGACATGCTGTAAGACCGGAGTATAGGGTACCATCATCGAACTAGTTCCCTATGTATTGTTGAGCTTATGTTATATTCATCAACTTGATGCACTATTGGACAATACGTTGCTTATAAATAGTAACATAATCATAGCCTCGTGAACGAAATATTACCTCATTTAATTATCACAATTTCCGTTTGTTTTCGTTCCACAACCATTATATTTATATTCGATATAAGGCTGTCAGCAATACATATCGGTAGGCTTCAGAGTTTTCTAATTTTTCCTTTTTATATATTCTGTGAACACATTGTCTCTTTAAAAGTTTTCAGGACAAGAAAAATATGACATTCTAAGCATGCAGTAATTTTGCACAGGGAGTGTCATTTCTTGCAATCTAGGGGTGTTTTTAGCGAAATTTTCCCTGGCGGGACGCTCCGCGCGAACCGATGGTCGCGCTCCGCGTATCACTCTCACCCGTCACTAAAGTTGACAACGCCCTGGGTTAGGTTAGGTTAGGCAAGGTTTAACAGCCCAGTTTCCAAACTATTGGTTGACAGCGCCCTGGGTTAAGTTTAAACATTAATGGCCTCTCATCCTACAAGCTAAAACCGGGAAGGTTATAGACTGATCTTACTCTGTGTTTAACCATGGATGGAGCTAAAAACAATAGCTTTTCGTTGTCTAGACATAATAACCCTGACAACCTCGAAAACGTACGATGTTTACCTTATTTTTAAAGGACTGGTTCGGAAAATTAATTTATTTAATCTGTTCGGAAAATTAATCTAGTTAATAACTGGGGATAGGGGTGACAACGGGCCCATATGATATTGTCTTAATCCTATGTATATATAGTAGGCAGCTTCAGGATCTTGTAGGCAATGTATTAACTTAGGTAACATTACATGACGTCATAAATTTACGTATTTTGTATGTTATACATGCACCTTGACCTTGAAGATATACTGAAACTGAAAATATACTGAAACTGAAACTGAAAAATTTTGGGGAAATTTTCGAGCTTTGCCCCCCCCCCCTGGAAAATATCCTAGCTACGACACTGACGTACGTAACCCTTACCCAATAAATGTGGGTACGGACACCCAAGTAGATCCAAATTTTTACATTATCGGTTACTTTTTACTTTATCGGTTGTAACATAGCCTATATATACACACATGCGCAAAGAGACAGGAGGTTGTTCATAGAACATGCCAATTTAATCTTGTGAACCAGCCATTAGTACTTAATTACTCAACTCGTCTTTCAACGTGAAATGGATTCATAAATAAATGAAAGGTTACCAAAACTGTTCCGTCTGGGCCTGCACTTCGAACAGTCGCACCAAGCCATTGGTTAGTTTTATTTCGGTTTCTGTCGGGGCCCTCTGTAAAGAGAAAATTTTAATTCAAGTTTAATGTTTTGCGAGTCTAATCAATTAATGCAATTTTTTTTTTTTTTCAAAACAGAATGTCATGTACTCAGTTCCGCATGCAGCCTAGGTGCCCAGAGGGTTCGACTTTGTCAGTTTTGCTTAATTGACCCCCTTCTAGATAATATTTTTCTCCGGCCCGGAAAATTTCCCCCCTCTCCTCCCAAAAGACTTGTATGGCTTGCGACCCAGTTGAACGTCGGACAGCCGGAGCTAGTGGTTGGCTGCTTTGTTATTTAGATGAGAATTTGTAACCAATCGGATCGATTCGGGTGGGTCACGGTCCTTTTTCCATTGGCTTGTTTTCCCTACACTGCTTATGCTGGACACCAAGCGCAACGACAGCGAGTTCCTTTTGCACTCGAAGAGTTGCTACAACTCTCTGTTGCACTGTAACAAAAAACGGCAAATTTAGAGAAAATCATATAAAGAAAAATAAGGATTGCAGAAAAGTTCTGGAAACTTATTACCAAAACTTTTCTGCAATCTTTATGTTTCTTTTTATTTTCAATCAGTACATTTACAGCCAAATTGAACCTTTTAACAGTGTGGTTCTTATGAAAGAGCACAGCTATTAAACTGTTAAAACCAGTGAACTCTCACCCTAAACTACAATTTTGTAACAGTCCACAGAAATTCGCAATTGGTACAGTTCTTTGATTGACAGCATTTTCAAAAGGTCCAGAGTAATGTAGCTCATATTTCATTGCATGTACTGTACTGACAGTGTTTTGACTACACTGCGACGTCTCAGTCGTATACTCTCCCTGAAGCAATAAACTGAGTATGTGTCTGGGAGAGGAAGAGTTTGAGACAGTTGTAGGAGGGGCTTAAATAAGTAGACTAATTAAGAGAATTGACCCAGTTAACCCTATTAAAGGAGAGGATTAGGCCTTTAAGTTGAAACCGCAACTGTTGGTTTTTATTTATCCCAACCTTTTCACCAGTTATGTAAAAGAAAGTATTTTTTATTCCAAAGAGCATATAATATGTTTAATCTAAGTTCCACATTGATTGCTTTTGTTTATTGTTTGAAAGTATTATCCCTCGATTATCCAAACAAAGAACCCATTGTTAAAACAACACACAAAGGAAATCAAATTGTACTACAGCTATCGGATAACCTTTGTCCTACATTTTGGTTTCAAGGATAAGGGAAACCAACTAAGTCCATATGCTGTGTGCATGTATGTGGGTACGTGTTTGTTTATGACGGTTTGCTCCTAAAAGAAAAAAAATGTGTTTAAAATGCTCCAACAAAGAGTACTGTTACGAGACGACATCAACCAGATTGAATCCTCGGACGAGCGAGTGAAAAGTTCTAGAAAGTGCTAGCATCGGTGTTGTCTCTCGAGCATATTCAACGGGTAACCCCAGAGAACATTCGCACAGTTACGAGAATGTAGATCACCTACTGGAAACTACTGTATGATGTAATGGCCTAATAATAGCCAACTTGTGGTTATGGGTTACTGAGCCCAGAACGTTCGCTGTTTGTTTTGTACGAGATCAAACGAGACGTTTCCATAAGAGTAAGTTTCAGACTTTTATGGAAGAACTACCAGGCGTATAAAAGGTCATGCAAGAACTGTGACAAGAGAGGGGAGAGAACAGAAGATACACAGATAATACCGAGACCAGACGCCTGCTTCGCCGCTTAATGCTGTAATTGTGTCGCCATTTATTTACCGATCACTATAGTCTTCATCCTGCCTTCGCGGAACCGAGTCCTACGCTGTGCTGCTGTACAATTGACACTAACAACACTACCCCTTGGACAAAGAGTGACACCTTAAGCTGTAAAAGATTGTAAGTAGATTTAAGATTAATTGTTGTAAATTTAAGGAAGTAAGAGGTGAATAATAATTAAGTTGTTGATTTTAATCTCGCTCTTCTGTGGTCTTTCGCTGTTATTGGTTTGAATTGCGACCAAGCCGTAACAGTACAAAGAAATTGGTCCAGACTCTACCCAACATTTCAGTCTTTATCATAAACCCCAGCAATAGCTACATCTCCTCAAAATACTATGCGCAAGGAGAGCCACGGACGTTACATCATTTGAAATGTTGAAAGTTTGGGTGAACGAATTATTCTTCAGCAACAAACAACTGAATTCCTATCCGTGGGAAACATATGTCTTGAAAAGAAGGCTACCATACTGCCTTATTTTTTATAATATATCACCCTGTGTCAATAAATATTAGTTTTAAAAGGATGAATTCGTCTTGCAAAACAAATGCAGCATTTCCTTTTAACAAGATAGGACCCCTGTGTATGATAGAACCCCCCCCCCCCCGTGGGTCTCGTCTGTCATAAACGGCATGGAAGAGAAGTACTTGCACGAACCCTGAAAACCGTTTAAAAAGCTATATTCCAAGGCAGAGAATTTGGAAAGGCTTCTTATTTGGCGTATTATAGTTATAAAATGATGACTTTTGTTTCGGTGGAGGTCAAAGGTCATCTGGTGTCATCAGGAGTCAAAATCTAACATCCCTCTTGACAAGATTCCTCAACTTGTACAAAACTTGAATGGATCCAATATTTCACTACGTGAATATGTGTCGTAGTCCCTATTGTCTTTTAAGCAGGTCAAATGCCATCAAGATCAGAAGACCCTGAAATAAAATCCTGCAAATCTTGTCACCGCGATATTTCAACTAACCTGAATAGACTTCAGAATTGTTGTGTGGGTGCATTATGATGAGAAAATGGTCCATATTGCTTTGGTGAGGTCAAAGGTCATGTGAGGTGACAAGAAGTCATAGTTTGCAAACATTTTCAACACGATTTCTCAAGGTAGATAGATTTCATATTTGTAAAAGTAGATTCTATGTGGTGATAAAATTGTCCATATTAATTTCGTGGATATCAAAGATCATCTTCGGTCATCCGAGATCAAACCCTGAACACATTATTAAGAGGGTACCTCAAGGTAGGGAACTTTGGTAGATTTCATAGTTGGCATGTAGGTACGTGAAAGTGCGAAGGTAATCCCCATTGTTTTTGGTATAAGTTAATATTAATCTGGGTTAAACCCTGAAAACCTTGTTAACACGATATCTCAAGATAGGGAAAATTAATAGATTTCCCTTTTGGTGTGTGGATAAAATGTAGTCAGAGTAAGGTTAATACTGGTTTTTGGTAAAGGTCAAAGGTCATATGGATCATTCGCGGTCTAGGTCAAACCCTGAAACCTTGCCAAAACGATATATCAAATTTGGTATGTGGATACCTTATGGTGGGAAAATAGTTCCCATTGTCGTTGGTGGAGGTCAAAGGTCTGCGATAACACAAATTCCATCTCGTCACATGACTTGCATTCCGAGATTCCGTGAGAGCGTGCTGTGAAACGAAGCCTCATTGTGCTGTTGGTTCTCTTTGGAGAAGGCCTCCGATTCACGCAGCTCCATGTAAGTTATTGTTCTTGTGTATAGCAGCTGCTTAAAGTAATGTTCTTTCGTTTTACTGCCCTTGTGTTATATCTTGCCTTCTAGGCACTTTCCTCGTTCTTGGCTGTAATTTACCATGCCTATCTGGCCTAATTACAGCCTGCCTTTCGATTTACAAGGGCAATTATAGTGTGAAGACACCTCTTTTAACATTTTCCTATTTCTTGACTGTAATTTACCATGCCTTCTTGGCCTAGTTACAGCATGTCAGCCGATTATCCAGGAAATTGATTCCTGTACAGGGTTTGTTTCAGAATTCATAGCTGACAGATGAATGTTCAGACTTGTACTAACAATTATTAGAACCCTTAGTGCAGTTTATACGGCTTGAACTTTTTTCTTGATCTTACATTTCGCAATTTACCATGTCCACTGGACCTAATTGCAACTAACTGCAAGGCTATTCTAAGACATTGAATTTTATTCCAAGTCTTAGCCTCCTTTTGTGGAGATAGTCGTTCGTTCCCATGCCTTAAAGGCTAGAATAAGATGTTGACCCTTTCTTTCAAGTCATAAGTTTGTGACTGTTGTAATTTCCCATGCCTTAAAGTCCTAATTACAACCTTTCCAAATAACTGAGCCTAATTACTTTTGTTGCCAAGTTGCACTTTTGATAACGTCTTTATTAAGAGTTACTAGTTTTATATCCGAGTTTCCGTCTGCTTCCTACTTACATAGCACCTCCTTGACTTTGTAGGTGTGTTAACTATCCGAGTTAAAATGGCGGACGAGGAACTAGATTATTCGGAGGAACTTGAAGGTCAACAGATAACTTAAAATGAAGAGCAGACTTTGCCTCCAGGGGTAACCCCTGAAATTTCAAAATTTATAAAAAAGAGCAATTTTAGAGGCAAATCAATCTCTTCCCGGTACAAGCAAACAAGGATCTGAATTTTTTGAGAGTCCTTCAGTCAGTACCAAAACTCTAATCCTGACATTGATCTAGCTGAACAGCCGAATTTACCAGGGGGGTATTCGGTGGTAGAAGAAGGAGAATTCGTTGGCTCTCCACAAAGTGGTTTTGACGAAATTGTTTCCAATATTTTCAGGGAACACAAACCCGAAGAGAATAGATTTGATGATATTTTAGATGGAGTTGTTCAGGATTTAGAAATTGATCGAAAGGGCCCAGGCTTATCTGATAAAATTGCAGAGGTCATTGGTAAAATTCTCAAAAACAAAATGTCCGAAGAAAAAATTAAAGAAAAAGTTCAGAAATATTTACGCCCAGAAAATTGCGAGTTTCTACAGTGCACCCGAGTGAACCAAATCATTTGGAATAAACTTAGACCAGCAACAAGAAATAGGGATGTGAAGTTGCAGAAAGTTCAGTTGTTGCTGACCAAGAGTATGATTGCTTTGAGTTAAGGGGCTCAACACATTCTGGATGCTCCAGGAATTGATAAGAGTAAGGTGCACAAAATTTTTGATGCCATGGCCTTAATGGCTCAGGGCAACTTGGAATCTGACCAGGAGAGAATTGATCAAACCAGACCTCCACAAGGATTTTCAAAACTTGTGCTCTAGCGATGTACCTATTACATCAATGTTATTTGGTGATGATGTATCTAAACACCTCAAAGATTTGTCAGAGACAAGTAAACTTGGATCAAAAATGTCTCGTGGTAGCGGATTGCGTTACCGCCCCTATAACCAACGTGGAAGATATTATAGAGGCAGGGGAAGAGCATCTGCCAATTCTTTTTTGTCCCAGAGAGGAAAGTCATGGGGCCACGTGTACAAGCAAAAGGGGCTAAATGTGAAGAAGACTTAAAGGAAATTCTCAATTGCCATACAGGTGAGGTATGTTCTGATATATGTAAATTCAAACTTATACATGATAGTAAAGATATAGTTGCAGACCGCTTGAAACACTTTTACCAAGCTTGGGCTGGCATAACTGATGATTTCGAAGTGTTACAAACAGTAAAAGGCCTAAAAATTGAGTTTTATGGTAATGTATTACCACTTACAACGTCAAATTTGAAACACTCATCTGAGATGAATTCTTACGATTGTGAAATTCGAAAGTTGTTGGATAAAGGAGTAATATCAGAAACGGTTAGATCTACCAGTGACTTTATTTCACCGATTTTCTTCGTTCCTAAAAAAGACGGATCAAATAGAATGATTTTAAATTTAAAAAGATTCAACGAATATGTTGTTTATCAACATTTTAAAATGGATGGTTTACCGGCGGTTAAGAGTTTGATGCGGCCCAACTGTTTTATGACGTCAATTGATTTAAAAGACGCTTATTATTCTGTTCCCATTCACGATGAATTTCGAAAGTATTTAAGATTTTATTATAAGGATGTTTGCTATGAGTATACATGTTTACCCAACGGGTTAGCTTCGGCACCAAGGGTATTCACCAAACTGTTAAAGCCTGCTCTTGCTTATTTGCGTAAATTGGGGCACAATGTGGTTGCCTACATTGACGACTTGTACATCCAAGGTGACACCGAAGAATGTTTAGTGGCAGTGTCCGCTACGGCAAAACTTTTCTCGGATTTGGGGTTTCTCGTTCATAATGAAAAGTCAGAGCTGACACCACGAAAACAGCTTAGATTTTTGGGCTTCATATTAAATTCACAAAATATGACAATTTCGCTTTCTGAGGAAAAGAGAGCCAAGACTAAAAGTAAAATATTAGAAGTGATAAATTTGCCTTTCATAAGTGTTCGTAAATTGGCTGAAATTATTGGTATATTAGTTGCTAATTTCCCTGGTACTGAATATGGACCTCTATTCTATAGGTCCCTTGAAAGAGACAAAATTACTGCTCTGAAGAAATCACACGGCAATTTTGACAGTACAACCATTTTATCACAGCAAAGTAAGCTGGAACTGGAGTGGTGGTATGCCAATGTTGATAAGGCTTTCAATTATATAGGTCATGGTCAAGTCCATGAACTACTATCCTGTGATGCCTCAATGGAAGGTTGGGGTGCTTACGTTCGGAACCGTAAAGCTTCTGGTTCTTGGAATGCTAACGAAAAAATGCAACACATTAACTACCTCGAGTTACTTGCTGTAGAGTTTGGTTTGAAATCTTTATGTCAAGATTTCCAAAACTCACACATACAAATTTTGTGTGACAATTCAACTTCATTTCAATCGTTTAATTTTAGGATTATTTTTCCCATTAGTGAAACATTGCTCCCTAAAGCAAAACCTTTTGTCACCAGATTTTTTTTAAATTACATCCCATTTAGTTTGAAATCATCACGTGGTTTCACCCTCTGTCAATTTCATCCTCTGTTTTTCCAATCTTTAAAACAATACGTTCATCAGAACATCAAAACTTGAAAAAATGAAACCATACAGATAAGTAGCAAACGAATCTCATCAGCTTTTCACTTCAAAACTCCGAAATTTGTTGTTGAAGATATATAAAATAAAATTTAAGCCCACCTGCAGGCACGGATCCAAGGGGGGTGGGCTTCAGCCCTCCCCTTTTTCGCCAAATCAACAATATAAAACATACGGGAAATTAGCAGTGAAACTCCCTCAGACCCTTGCTTTCTCTTAACTTCAGCCCCCCTTTTTGGAATGTCTGGATCCAGGCATGACCTGTACAATACAGATCTAAACTTTATGCATATATAAGTATATTTGGAATGTGTAAATGCCATAATCAGAATGCTATGAAAACTATACTTATATATATATATATTTATATTCGTATTCCCACAAGCACACCTTCGACGAATCGAAATAAAGACTATTGTATAAATACTCCCAGATTAAACGATTTACATAAGTTATAATCGCTTGATAAAATAGATGTAAAAATGTATGATAAATTTTGCGTAAAGCTGATATTTAATCTGGATTTAATTACTTTCTTTTAAACAGCGGCACTCTAAACAGTGGCGTAGCTAGGGGGAAATGGGGTACGTTGTCCCAAATCGAAGTCACTTACAAAATGTTGGACATACCTATTGCCATGAGCATGATATTGATGTAGAAATGTTATCTTTTTCAGTTTTGCCATGAAGATGGGCGGGGGGGGGGGGGGGCACCAGTTTTGTTTCTTGCTTAGAGCGCCACAAACCGTAGTTTCGCCACTGATTCTAAACAGTATTTTAACCAGGGAACTGCCATTAACCCTGTTTTAACAGTAGCCTATATTGTATATAGTCACACTCAATCTTCACAGTGTATCATGTAAAATAGCTAGTCCAAGACACTCCCAACTCTAACCTAACCTCATGTTTTAACTTAAAACCTAAACTAACCTTGAGATACGATGTTAGTATCATGACTGTCTCTGTGCTAAAAAGCCAGCTATTGGGAATTCCCTATTGTTTTAAGGTCGTTAATCTGCTTTCTATCAATTATGATGCTTTTGTAAAAGTACCATCCAGTGAATGGCAAATTTTTATCCTCATCTTTCACTTTCATTACGGTGACCTTCAATTCATCAGGATTTGGGAGATTTTAGCCAATTTAAAAGTACTACACGGACACACCGAGACACGAAATCTGCTTATTCCAGGATAATAAGAAATTTCAAAAATTGCCCTAGTTCGTTCTGAGTTTCTTGATGTCATCCAGTTAATTCGTGAGCCCTACCTCTGTTGCAACTCCCTGCTTTGAATCAAGTTTTAGCAACGCGGATGTGTAATTAGTCTAAATTATGCATAGCTGCAGTTAATATTGGATACAGTTCATTTGATAATGATTGAAATTGGCAGGCGTAGCCAAAACCATTAGGTGAGGCCCCTCGTGAATTGGATTTGGGCGACATTTTTCTTCCTCCTGGCAAAATTGTCGTCGCCCTTCAAGAGACTCAATTGGATGAGTCAGGTCGGCCAAGGTCTTTTCCCACTGGCTTCTTTTCCCTACATCATTGCTTATGCTGAACACCAAGCACAATCATGGGCGTACGAGAGCATTTCAGTTGGGGCAGAATATTTTTTGCCCCCAAATGTAATTCTGGCCGAAAGAAAATTTTGAAAACTAGTATCCCTTAGACAGTCGAAAATGACATTTCCCCGGCTTATAAGGGGGGATCTAAGTCGTTACTTTAAGTTCTCCGTTTGCAATGTTCACTTGAAACTTAAATTCTGTTAGGAAGAGTGTTTAAGCTGCTAAACGGAGCACCACCATTGGTTAGCGTGGAGCGTACAGAAAATTTTGAAAAACCAAACCTCTCAGACAACCGGAAATGGCATTTTCAAGGCTTAGAAGGAGGATCCAAGCAGTCGCTATTTTGATCAGAAAATTACAAGATAAAATGTACCAGTTTCATTGGATAAAATGGTCTTCTCGGGGGAGAAAACTATAAAACGGAATTGAAAAACATGCTAATGTATTTTACTCTATTGTTACTCATGGGTAAATTCAATATATATTGATCAGATGAAATTGTGTGACTGTCCAACTTCCGACTATAAATGATTTTACTTTTATCAGTTAATCCTTTTGAAAAAAAAACATGCATCATTATAGTATTGTCAAAACAAATTACCCGATTTTCATAATCACTGCCCAAATTTGGCTTTAGCTAGGGGCAGGATAGATAGCAAACTTGTATTGGCCAATGCAATTGAACACAATCCCCTCTGTGCGTTGAATTAATTTGGCAATTTGGTTAATTGAAATGGTTTCAGCATTTTATCAACCTCCACCGCAATTTAACCAGTTTTTGCAAGACAACAGCAGTATGAAATGGGACGAGAAAACCCTTTTTTCACAAGCAACCCGAATGTGTCGCAACTCTTTGTGTTTTTCTTTGAACGTTATAGCGTTCCCGTTATTCAGGCAAATATTTGAAAATATTCAACTAATCGGCTATTTCGGCAATTGTGTAATAAAAGATTTAAAAACATGCTTAAAAATGATTGTTTCTTTTACGCGGTAGGTGTCTCAAAAGTGTAGCGATGCTTTATCTACGGATCTATTTGAATTTTCTTGAATACGTTACCCTAAATATGATACTTTTCAATTTTCAGGGAAAAGGTTTGAAAGAATTCGGATATTGAACCATTTCGGGCATTGTGGTTTGAAAGACTGTGAAGTAAAATTCACCAATACTGGCTTTTGTGCTTTATTAATATGTAGTGAATTTGGGCAATCTTGCCGATTTGTCATGAAAATTTTACCTCGACAATGACGTTTTTTTCCTTTTTTTCGGGCATAAACTTTTTAAAATGTCGGGCTCACGTAAATTTTCTGAAAACAAAACCATGCCGTTTTTGCGATTTTTCCTAAATTCCTGCCCGAATTTTTCCCAATTTCCTACCCGAATTTTTTCCAAGTTCCTAAACGAATTTTACATTTTGCCGAAAAATGGGGGGTAGTCTTCCCCCTATCCCCGCCTCGTACGCCACTGAGCACAATAGCAGCATAGGTTCCCTTTGGTTGCTTTGTAGGAGTCCGGCTATTTAAAGGGAGCGAACT
Source organism: Holothuria scabra (assembly GCA_037179385.1). NCBI lineage: Eukaryota > Metazoa > Echinodermata > Holothuroidea > Aspidochirotida > Holothuriidae > Holothuria > Holothuria scabra. The sequence continues at coordinate 31,766,787 of CM074196.1, forward strand.
TTCACCCCAAACTACAAGTTTTGTAGCGGGAAAAACGGGAAAACAATGTGAAAAGGCAGATAACTGCCGACATTTACTCGTTTTGAGGTTAAAATGTCTCAACTTTGCATCTGGAGTCCTCAAGAATTCCATTTTATCCGATTCTTAAACCCTCTAACCCCCACCCTAACCCCACTCCTACCCACCCCACTCCAAAAATCTGCGATAAAAAACCCTCCCATCACAAAATCTTTGACTGGCAATATAGACGAATCCGATTAGCGCTTGTTTTTAGTGACTGTAGGCCGCCATTAGTGGGGTCCATCAGCCTAAAATCGTCTTTATTTATTGTTCACATGAATTTCAAGCCCTCACATTTAGTGAAATTGAATAATTCAAGGTACAAATTTGTGTAAAATCATCCATGGGGTATAGAGGAAAACAAGGAAATCGAAAGATTTAAAGGTGACGGACCCCAGGTATGGCCGCCTGAAATCGGACCATCACTTGCTGTCCGGATTCGTGTATAGGAAATTTTATTTCAATGTCGCCCCACCGTTCGGATTTTAGTAATTCATGATGAACCATTGGAAGGCATCAAGATTCACATTAAACAAGAAATTATACAGCCTAGCCTAATCCTATATATCAATGCCTTACACGAACACAGTGCATACTCAAGGAAATAATGTTGATGATGTAATTTCCTGAATCGAAATAAATTTTGTATATGAAGTAACTGTACCTTGAGATAACAAGGTTGAAAATTTCGCTAACCCGAATTTTGTTTATGTGGCATAGAGGAAAGTTAAAAGCTTTGTACACGAAACTGTGTTGAAACCGTCCCCGAATTTTTGCCTTGTAATATCCTGTGTTTTAACTGTATAACGCCGAGATCGTTGCACTGATTTTCTTCCAGATTCATTTGGTCCGAGTTGTTTTCTTTATGGTAATGATTCTAACCTACATTAAATATCTTTTACCTTAGTGCATGCCATTTTTGTTTATTCGCGTGGTTAATCTCTCTTGAAATGTCGTTTGGAATTTATCTAGGACTGGTATACATACTTCCAACACAACAAATATTATAGTGCAATTGTTCATTAATTAAAAAACAAAGAATAGGACTATCACCTCTTATAAATTTCACACAGTCCCCCGGATTATCAAATGGTTGCACCGGACATTTGTATACTGCTCCCGTTGTGTGGTACGGCGACCCTGGTTCACTGCTGTCGCCCTGAGGTGCCCCTACAATTAACCTGTGGCAAATGTAAAAGTAACGTGGTTGTGAAAGTTGCATCATACGGTCATATGAAAATTTGAAATTTGCGTAAATGAAGTACTATTAAGGTACAATTTAAAACAGGCGTTTTCGTAAGATTTCGGGGACGAACCGTCAGTTCATGTTTTTCGATTTTCTATATTCTATAAACTTCTGGTGAAATTTCAACAGTCCGATTTGATACCGCTTACACAACCCTGGTATTTTAACAAGAAACCATGGTCATATTAACCAAAAGACTGCGTGGTGAATTAAACCCAATACCAAGTTACCATTCTTGTTTTTAACCAGTTTCCACGTTAATTGGATTAGGAATTTTCGTTTAACATACTCTTTATACGTTACGTTGAAGAGACAAGAATGTGCTCTGTCCGTTTAGATTGACTGATCTTCGCGGGCTTCATTCCGGAAGTCCGTCATTGTTGTCAATTGCATGTTTCAGCGCCTCGGTCGCATGAAACTGGGGTGCACGTCTGCTTGCAACTAGTTGCAAAGCATTTCGCACTTTGCAACGCGTCTGTATCTCGTTGCAATAAGTTGCATCGCATCGAGTCGCATAGTGCATGTGGACGGGACTTTATTTCGAAGGGCAATAAAACTGTTTTCACCAACTATAGTCAAGCTCTAATGATGCTAAAACGTGTAATAAAACTAATTTATGTTGTGGCCCCTTTGGTGACGAGAGAGTTTTAAAGTATAGTGCAGAAAACTGAGACAGAATGAAACAATTACTTTCATTAAATTTATCAACTATAAATACGTAAACTAAGCTTTCATGTTTCAGCGTTAAAATGTCGACTGAAATCGTCAATTTTGGCATTAACCAGAGAGTTGTGATTGCTCTTTGCTCTGAAACACTATGTCGGAACTGAGGAAAATTTCTGCTACTCGAAGTGAAGAAGACAGTCATAGGGAACATGAAGGGCAACTTTTAATCAGCCTGTAGACCTTATGTATGTGGTGTCACAATGCAATGGAGAAGTAACAAACAAACACCAATAAATGCAAGCAGCTAATTGGTTAACCAGTCGGATACGCCTATACAGTCTTCTACACACGTAACGCGAATTCTACTTTGTAAGTCCCATGGGTATGTTCTTAACAAATGTCATCCAGGTGTTTCATTGTTATTCCTCCAAAATGACGTCATAAGTAACGTTAATATGGCATTCAAATTTGTTTTTTGTACATTAGTACAAAACAAAACGTTTGAAAGGTATGCATGCAGTAAAACTGAAAGAGGCTGAAATTTATTGTTCTAGCTGAAGACGAAAAGAATGAAACAAAAAAAAAAAGATTTTTATTAAATACAAATACAAAGTAAAAGTAAGACTAATATGCAACCTTTTACTCCAATCATTTGTGTAGAAAATAAATAAATGCCATATTGTTTTTAGATTGCGTATTCCCAAATTTATAAGGCTACGCACAATTGGCGTTAAAAAAGGAAAACAATCATACTATTCAACTTCTCCTTTAACTTCCTGAAAAAGGAGTTTCCAATTATGCAGAATGCAAAGGAAATGATAAAATACGCCTACAGCGGTTGTACCACACAATATAAAGGTTAGATGTGGATATACATGTCGTGTGACAGGCACATGAATAAGTTTTACTCATGAGAATGACACCGAACAACACTTTTGGCCGTATTCAATTCCCTGTTCTTGACTGTTTCGAAACATGCCAATAACATTGGGATCTTTTCTGCAGCGTCGAACACTTGCAATCATGGGTATAAGTCACGCCATGCATGTCAGCCCAACGTGTCGCCATACAGTGTCATGTTTCCATCCCCTACTTCGTTTAATTTTCATAATAAGCCCTTAACAATTGTCTTCGGAAAGGTAAATGTACTATTTTAAAGTGTACCTCAGGTCGAAAAATTAAAAAAAAAATGTATTGGAAAGCTGAAAAATTAATTCTAACAGTACAACTCAAATCTTCATAAGACATTCATGGTCCGAGATATCAAGTCAAAACTAGAAAGCCAAAAGGCTTAGTGATTCCTTGCCATATGATATATTGTAATAATGAACATGGATGCCCACATGACAAACATGAGATCCCTCACAAATACTGTGGTATACTAGTAAGGTCATAACCTTTTGAGATCATGTGACCCAAAATGACCTTTCACCCTCACTTAAAACAATAGGGAGCAACTACCTAAAAAGACCATCAACATGCTAAATATGAGCAATTCACAAACTGAGTATGAGATCCCTCCACAGTACAATAACCACATAAAATTGTCATGTCTACAAGGTTTTGCCCTTTTGTGACCCCAACCTTTGACCTCCACTAACAAGAGAAATCTCCCACACAGTTATGATGCTGGTAAACTATGTTGTCTATTAACTTGATAAAGAGATATTTTTGAAAAATGCTCCTTTAAATCAAAATTTCGGATACTGAGGATGGCTCTCTATATAATGATGTCTCTATGATCCAAAAAGTTGACTGCATTGAGGTTAGTGTTAGAACAAGCCCTAATCCTAACAGTCATCCATAAATTGGAACATACAGTATCTGAGACATCTCAACAGAAAGGTGTAACCTTGGCTTTCAGTGGTGGTCCTTTTGTATTTGTTTTTTGGTGTAATGCCCTTCCCAATGACTATGATGTCCTTGAAAATTAACAAAAAATGGGAACCCTATTAATCCAGAAATTAACAAGATTTGTAATTTGAATTAAATTGTTTGCTTGTAGGAACACCACATAACAGAGTACAAATCAAAAGGCCAAAATCAGCATACCTATGACAAAGATAAATTAACTAACATGTCAGCCTGATGAACAGTTTTTTCCTTTTTAACTTTTTCAGATTTTGTTCTACCCACTTACTCTATTGCGTATTAATACTGGAACTAAATGTTATAGGACAAAACTTCAAACCAAAATCAACACAAATACTGTACCAATGCACTTTTATGCACTTTAGACATTTTAAATACAGTGAGATTGCTTCAGTACATATTTTGAAATTACCCAACTTGATCATTTACATAATGAAATGGATTCCAAAAGCTTACCTAGATGCATCTTACATTACCCATGACATTCAAAACTCTTAACCCTATGCACTAATGAATATTAACCGTAACAGTTACCCTTTGTGAGATATAGTATGTGCAAGGTTTAACCTCTGATGACCTTAAATGACCTTTGACCTCCAGTAAAAACAATAGGGATCATCTACTCAATATGGACAATCTATATGCTAAGTATGAGATCCCTCACAGTTACCCTTCTTGAGATATACTGTTTACAAAGTTTTGATGTTTTGACCTCTGGTGACTCCAGATGACCTTTGACCTCCACCAAAAGCAATAGGGATCATCTACTTAACATGGACAATCCACATGTTATGTATAAGAGCTCTCACGGTTATCCTTCTTGAGATACAGTGTTTACAAGGTTTTGACCTTTTACCTCTGGTGACCCCAAATGACCTTTGACCTCCACCAAAAACCATAGGGATCATCTACTCAATGTGGGCAATCTGCATGGTAAGTATGAGATTACTCACATTTTTCCTTCTGGAGATATCGTGTTTACAAGCAATTTCCAAGGTATTTACCATTTGACCCCTGGTGACCCTAAATGACCTTTGACCTCCACCAAAAACCATAGGGGTCATCTACTCAATGTGGGCAATCTGCATGGTAAGTATGAGATTACTCACATTTTTCCTTCTGGAGATATCGTGTTTACAAGCAATTTCCAAGGTATTTACCATTTGACCCCTGGTGACCCTAAATGACCTTTGTCCTCCACCAAAAACAATAGGGATCTTCTACTCAATGTGGGCAATCTACATGCCAAGTTTGAGATTTCTCAGAGTTACCCTTCTTGAGATATCGTGTTTACAAGCAGGCGTCACATACGCACACACACACACATACACACACACGACATCACCAAAAATGAATGAATAAATATACATATTAAAGAGAATCAAAAATGAATGCTAACAGTCCAGTTCCCATCTTCATGGAACTTTCTTTAGCCGAGACATAAAAGAAGTTCATTCACTCAAATTGAAATGGCACATTGCACTTAAAACAAATCAGTCCATTGCGAAATAATTGTTGAACAACCCACATTACCTGCATTGTTTTCCTTCAAAATTAAAAATGTTTTTATGACCTTACAAAACTTGCTGATTGCTTGAAAAACCCATTGCACAGAGAAGGCTTAATTCATTGCATCACGTTATAAGAGTAAGAGTGCTATCACACCTTAGTACAAGAGAGTAGTAACTATCACAAAAACAAGAAATACAAAAATTGTAATGTGAGAGAACATCAATGAAATCACAAATTATTGCACAATGTACCATTCAGTTTGAGTGAATAGACTTCAACATTTTATATCTTAGTTCAATTATGTCACTTGAAGATGGGAGTTGAACTATTAGAATTCTTTTTCATGCTGTCTTATATCTGTTGTAGAATTCTTTTACTTGAGTCGTGCATTTTTAGTGCAGCGCTGAATAATATGGGAACATTTATATAAGTCCGCTCGGACGGAAAGCGTCTTTTTACATCCGACTAAAACTTCCGCTGTGTTTTCTGGTTTAATTGGTGACCTTTAATTGCATGTGAAAAGTACTTAGCCCGTAAATATGACCTTAATGTTACCCAATGATGTGTTAGGGAAGCAAAACTCAGATTTCCAGAAAAAAGGTGTTGATATGCAGTGTCAAGGAACTTACTCAGCAATCAAAATGTTGCTTTGTCCCCATAACTGCTAACGGGGGAAGAATGATAATCATATTACATTATTTAAGCATAAAATAGATCCAAGATCACTCCGACGGTGGCTCAAATTTGTGCAATTTGCCAAGTGTGTATAGTGTGGTTTGACCAATTTTGTGCATAACAAAATTCTTTCGCTTCATCCTGCCTGATGAAAAAACAGTGGACATAAATCCACATCATTACCATGACATCTATTTCATTATAAGCAGAGACACTCATATCACCCCCTCATTTGGAAGACAAAATTTACGACTGTTTTTCGATTACATGGACAGAGCATGTAACGCGTACGTCCTATCCGTATAGATTTTCGTCACCTTCTGGGGCAAAAAGGCGCGCAAAGATGACCGCCGTGAAGCTATAATTTGTATGATTTGGGGAAGACGCTGTAATATTCTAAACAAAAGTTTAACTTGAATGGGAAAAAATATCATATTCCTGAAATAAGTGTGCTGGTTTTTACCTTTCCTTGCATTATATTGGACATATATTTCAACTTTCTTGCAAAATCTGTAGATTTAATTGAGCAAGTCCAAACTTTCACACAAAACTGTAGCAGACAGCCACCTCGGTACGCCTTTCCTCTCACGTAAGGTAGCGACAATGTAACGTGTTGTATGCCAGTATGCTCTGCCCATGTATAGGAAGTCCGTGGTGTGGCATTTATCGTGTGACCAAAAATGAAACATACCAGAACTCTATCCCACAATCCTCTGTTCAGTATTGTGTGGAAAGTGTCTCAGTCTGTTGCACGGCTGTGTGTCTACGTGGCATAAAGTATACCATGCTGTAGACGAATCCGGACAGATTGTGATGGTCTGATTTTAGTCGGCCATTCCTGGGGTCCATCACCTTTAATCCTTATTTTTTTTCCTTACCTGTTCCATGGATGGTTGCACACTGAAGTGTATCTTGATTTTCTAAACTTCACTGAATATGAGAATTTGAAATTCACGTAGACAATAAATGAAGACGATTAAAGACTGATGGACCCCACTAATGGCTGCCTACAGTCACTAAAAACAAGCGCTGATCGGATTCGTCTATAACAGAAGAAGGACACAATTCTCAGTGAAACTGGAGACAATGTTTTGAGACATGTTAAGGGCAACGATTAGAAGGAAAGTGCATATATGCACTTCTGAATCTTTGCTATGGATACTTTACCTACTTGAGTCGAAGTGATTTTGCCTGATATAAAGAAAGTAGCGTTTTTGGTGCACGAAGTGTTACTGAAAAAGAGTATCGCATCCAAATATGCGATATCTGCTTTTATTGAGATTCCCATAATTATATAGTCAATACATTATCAATTAAGAATGTGTTTCACTCTGGGAAACTGGCAACATTTTGTAAGTGACTCAAAACTGTAAAAAATCAAGGTAGAATTACAGAACAACACAATAAATACTAAATAAAAATCTCAGAAGCTTTTGTAATCTTTATCCTTCTCTTCATTTTTTGTTTTGTAGATTTGCAGCGGTCGTGAGCCTTTTTTTACAGCGTCGCCTCCCAAAAAATAACAAATCTTCGTTTTTTTAAATGATAATGCCCTTCTGAGCTTAAATTTTGTAACCCTTTTTTGTATTTTAAAAAGCCCTGTATGTTCAACGTTAAAGACTTGACACACTCCATACTGTTGATATGTTAAGGTTGTTCCAACCGGTAGGTAAAATTTTATTTATAAATGGAAACATCCAATTACGTAAAAATGCAACAGCGTCACTTTCATATTGAGGGATTGTAAACATTTCTTTAGAGCAGGCTTCCTCAATTAAATTTTCTAAAGCACCACATTGTTAAATGTTACTGATATAATGCGCCACTGGTCGCCGTCCTGTGGGAGGGGTATAGGGGCAGGGGTGTCCCCCTCCCCCTTTGAAAATTTTTGCGTTTCAGAAGGGGCTTACATGCAAAATGGTGCAAAGTTTGTTCAAATTTCCCGGCCAAAATTTTTCACGAACTTAACAATTTTTGTCGATTCACCGGTAACGGTGAATCAACATAACACTGACTCTTATGAATGTAAACAATGACGGTGATTTTACTTTCTTGTGAGAACGACTAAGACTTTATAATGTATCCTCGTCTGTATGTGAAGTCGGTGTGTGGGAAGCACTAGATTTATTTACAGCATCTATATTTTAGCCCGACCAAACCTTGTCAGAAAAGTTATGGAAAAGTTAAATTTTTCTTTTTTCTCCCAGTAGTTATTTGGGCCACTCCAAACCACGTCGCGAGCCACTTGTGGCGCGCGCCGCTATTTGAGGAAGCCTGCTTTAGAGTGTACCGTCCCTCTCTTTTCAATATCCTTTTAAGCAGAAGCATGTATAATATTATACAGGTAGGCCCATATATCCTTACATTTTATTTCCCGTTTTTTGTCATTTGATCCACGAAGCATATATTCGTCGAACCACACTTCCCTATTGAAGATAGCTAGATGCTTCATAAAAAATGAAATTAAAAGTGAAACTGTTTCAATTGTTTTCACTACAATAACTTACTTCATTTTGATTTGAGATGAAAAAATAAACTGTTGTAAGCGACAAGTATGGTTGGATACACACGACAATTTTCTTTATCATGATGTATGTATGGTTCTTTACAACGAAAGAGTTACGAAGTAATAATTCAAAAGAAAAATCAAAATAAGTTCAACGTTATTCATGAAAACTCAAAACACCCTGTATGGCTATACATTTCTGTTAAAACTGTAGGGACATAAATTCCTTTAAAAATGAAATGTTTTGTAGGCCTTGTTAAAGGTAAGGAGCAGTCCCACCAAACTTGTTTGAGGAAAAACCTAAATGACACAATTTTCGTCTCATTTCTCTTCAAAGTATCTTCCATTACATTTCATGACTTTTCTATCGTATATTAAAGGTAAACCAACAGTTATTTCAATTAAAATTTCACATTTGAAGAGAAAAACGTTGTCACATGAGTCCCAACAGCCAATCATGAAACTAGACATTCTACTACACTTCTTCAGTTTGGGATGACTGAATGCTCGTGCCCTTTAAAGTTCAAGCCTACTGACAGTGACATGTGTGCATGGCTACCGTGACTTGGTAAATGCAAAAAAATATTAACTTTCTATTTCGTTTCTCTTTTGTGACCTAGGGGAATTAGGTGAATTAGGGGAAAGTATCTCTCAAAACTACCAATTGTTCAAATGCCACTTTAACAACTAGCAATTTTTAGGATCCAGACAAACCAATATTTTGTAGTTGTTTTGATGGGTTTTTATATTTTTATTTGTTCCTCTTATATTCATAAGACGAACCCTTTCGATTTAATAAGGTGATATAATTACGCAATCAAGTGACAGGGGTCCTTATATTTCTAAAAGAGCCACAAATAATGAACTGGGGATTGACAACTTCCAGGATGAAATTAGCTACGGAGAGGACAACCAGTGCTTTGGACAATTTTTCAGGCAGATTCTGTACGAAGACTTAAGTACAAGTGTGGAGAGAGCGAGGAGACACTACTCAAATGGTCAGCTATGCCATTGTTACTTTGGTCTTTTACTACCTGCTCTCTAAAACACTTTGGTCACAAGGGAAACTTAACTAACCTTTTGGGTCAATATTTTAATCCAAATTTGGGTCAATTTCACCCTCTTTTGGGTCATCATTTTACTCACTGATTTGGATGAAAAGAAGTTATCTTCCTCAAAGTTTTATTTTAGAGGTCTATGCATTTTCAACACTCTAATGCAATGAATATGGTGACTTGATATGCCCTGCTGTTAACCCTTTACCGTTGTGCTCCGATCGGGGCATATTTGCGCGCCTCGGGATTGGGCGGAAAAGCGGACGTAGCCCGCCCCGCATCGGCTTCCGTAGGCCATTGACCCCGTGACCTTAAAATATTGTCTCTCTCGCTGTTGTGGCCGAATTTTCGGGTAGCTACTCGCAGTTTCGAGCTCCGCGTGAAACAGTAAAGATGTGTGACAGCCGAGCTCTCCGCATGGGTCCAAAAGGACCCAAACAACGGTAAAGGGTTAAGTCAGTGGACTGTAGTCAAATAACCGCTTTTAAGGGATTGTAGCATCGAGGGACCCGGCAGATTTCTTTCAGTCTGACGTTTAGGTCGTTCCAAAGGTTATTTTCTAAGGTTTCTTCGGAACATATTAACTTTTGCTAGGCCTTCCGACACAAGAAAGGTAGTTGAACTGAACTGGTTGGATGAATTCTACTGTCCTCATTTTCGCAGGTACTCTTCAATTCGAACACTACTTTACGTTGTACTTTATTGAAAATCACACCTTAGATATACGGTTAAACCTTAAAACAAGTTCAACTTTTAATTTTAGTCATTTCAGATTTGTCATAGAGCTCTACAAGACTACAAAGTTGATTGTGGGAGGGGCCGCTGAGTGAATTTTGAGGTGGGGAGGGGGCCCAATCACCAAACCGGCCCTATATGTCCAACAATATAATAGACATACATGGCCGAATTGCCTTTTCCAAATTGCTAACGGCGGATAAAGTGGTAAAATTCCCTTCACAAAGAGTGAAATTCCTGCAGAGAAGAGAGACAATTCATCTTTTAAGGAGTGTCTGCAGGAATTACTCTTTTTAAGAGTGATCTCTGTAGGCAGAGCATGGAACTTCGTTTTCTTGGAGTGAATTTCACTCCTCTTGGAGTATTTTTTTTTCTCTTATGAGGAGAACTTCACAACTTTCACCCATCTAACGAGTGAAATTTTACCTTTCTTTTAAGAGTGTGATACTAGCAAAAAGACTAAAATGATCATTTTGATAGTTCCTTATCCTTTAAAGGCTGAATTTTCTTGGAAAAATCGAAGTGCAATACGGTATGCTCTCTGTTACTCGCATCACTAGGCGAATGTACAGATCGGTTGACAGTGATACACTGTACACTATAGCATTAAGAATTACTAACGAGTTGCCTCGGGAGAGGTCTGGAGTTCGACTCCTGAAAGGGTCATACCGAATACTTTCAAAATGGAACCAACTGCCATTGTGCATGGTGCTCAGCATAAGCCATGGATAGGGGAAATTAAACCAGAGAAACACAACTGAAACCAATTGGTTGGGCACTGGACCGTGAAATTCCGCCTAACAAAAGTATAGACGAATCCGATCAGCCCTTGTTTTTAGTGACTGTAGGCAGCCGTTAGTGGGGTCCATCAGCCTAAAATCGTCATCAATCATATTGTCTACATGTATTTCAGACCGTCATAGGCAGTGAAATTAAGGAGACAATGATACATGTCAGTGAACAACCATCCATGATACAGGTAATCAAGTAAATCGAAAGATTAAAACGTGATAGACCCCAGTAATGGCCGACTAAAATTACTGTCCGGATTTGTCAATTTTGGGGGGCCTCAGTTTGCCCATTGGACTCTTTCTCATGGCTGCCTACCCCGAGGGATCTGATGTCAAATTACCAGTAACTGAAACTATCACTCTGAGTGGCATTCCTAGACAGCCGGGTGTCATTAATGGGACATGCCCCCACGCCACCACGCCCCACGCCCTACGCCCCCACCGATTTGTTGTAAGTCCCTTAAAATAAGTAAAATTGAATATTTCTTTACGTATAAAAATGCTCAGAAATTCGAAAAAATGCCAAAATGCCACCAAATCTTTAAAACATCAAGAAGAATCGGTAGGAAGGTTAAACTTGCACATATTTCTATGTTTACCTTCACACCCACAGAAACAATATTAGAAATGGATATGTGGGTAGAGATATTCCATTTGGAGATAACCCTTACCAAAACTTTCCAAAAGTGTCAAAAATGGTCCAAAATCAACCGACTTGGATAAAAATGGGAATAAGGTAAAAATCACAACTTGAAAACTAGTAGTAGTCCAATTTTGTGTGTTTTCAGGTTAAAATGTTCCTTACAAGATTCCTTACACAGATTTGAAAGAATAGCCTAAAATATTTGAGGGCGGGTAGAGTGAGTTACAGGATTCAAATTTAGGTATTTTGAAATTCTTTTACCAAAGTTAGTTTAAAACTCACCAAAGTTAGGTTACCCAATATTTTGAAATTCTTTAGTTTTGTCTAAAACCTGAAAAATTTTGATCCCATTGGAATCACCATCAAAATACAGAAACTGTATATTCCAAAACCCACCAAACTCACGCTTGAAAAAGTCCTCTCTGAGCTACCATATCTGACTCTCATCACGACGATTGGTCACAATTTTTTTCGAAAGACATTGTTCGCTCGAGTGCTCACAGCAGGATTTTGCACACAATATATATGTATGGAAAGTCAATGTAGAGTACATGCCACAGTAACTCAACCATGAAAAATGTGAAGGTAAACAGAACTTCAAAGGGCTATACAACTTTGTCACCTTGCACTGGATTTCCGTAAACTTGGTATCAAATTAAAGACAGTATGTCAAACAACCTGTGCATCACATAATACCAAATCATACTTATTTGTATGAAAATAAGAAAATCAGCTAAAACGTTGCATTTTTTTTTTTTTTTTTGCATTTGCCAGCTAATTTGCATATTTTCATACATAATGAGCTCTAATATTATGTCTAAAAAGCATTCATTGAAATTTTCTGGCTTTGGTCTTTACAAAAGTATGATACTTAGTTTCTCATAGCGAATGTTTCTAACTCAAGCGATAATTGCTGACTTCTGAAAAGCCTTCTACAATGTGAGCAGAATTGAGTTTTATGCTGCACACCAGCCTTCCTCAATTAAATTTCATGAAGCACCACATTGTTAAATGTTACTGATATAATGCGCCACCGTTCGCTGTTAGGGGAGGGGTGTCCCCCCCCCCCCCCTTTTGAAAATTTTTGCGTTTCAGAAGGGGGTTACATGGAAAATGGTGCAAAAATTTTTCAATTTTCCCAGTCAAACTATTTCACAGCTTTACAATTTCTTCCGATTCACCGGTAACTGTGAACTGAAAAAAGCCCTCACTCTAATAAATGTAAGCAGTTTACTTTCACGTGAGAACAAATAGGACATTATTATATTCTTGTTGGTATGTGACGTCAGTCTGTGGGAAGTATTAGATTTATTTACAGTACCCATTTTTGAGAAAGATATAATTCTTGTCAAAAAGGTTATGAAAAGTTAAATTTTTCACTTTTCTCCCTGTATTTTTGCGCTACTTCAAACCACGTAGCGCGCCATAAGTGGCCCGCACGCCGCTATTTGAGGAAGCCTGCTTTACACTAACGTAGTCGATAAGTGACACCAGACTGAACACAAGAGTTTCTATTTTCAAATGTTTCCAGTTTGACTCTTCTCCCAGACCCGGCGCCTACACAACATATATTTTTCCTACTGCACGATCAAGTGGTCAGAGCATTTTGCAGCCGGGAGGTCTGGTATTCGAGTTCTGGCTGGCGCATCTTAGGCTTAAAATGGAATCTATTGCCACTGTGCTTGGTAATTATAGCATGCGATGGCAAAATCAAGCCAGTGAGCCACAACTGGATAAAGGCTGTGGTAGGCTGGGGCGAACTAGACCAGTTGGGTAGGAACTAGCCTAAGTCGAGAAACCTCATCTACACCCTCTCCCTGACACACAGTGAGGGATATACTTCCAGGACACATGCACCATTGAAAGTTAGGCCTTAACGTTAAGTACTCTAAGCATACATACATACATACATACACGACTGTAACAGGAAGCAAATTCCAACTTACATATCTTCGTTGCCACTTCTATGTAATGCCACAGAGAAACCGAAAAATGTGCCGTTTTCGCCCCTCTGTATAACCGGAGATCTTGTGTCCAAGTTGTACGCGTCTGTCGACATCACATTTAAAAAAAATCCGACATATATGCGAAGTAAAAAGAAGTGCCATTGTAATTTACAGTTTGTAGACATGATTAACAGCTTCATAGGTGAAGTACTGTGACGACTTGTACTGGCAAGTCCGAAATGATTGTAGTTGGTTAATTTTTAATTATGTAATTTCTTTTTCAATGAATCGTTGGTAAATAATTCACAAATGTTAGAAAGAAGTTTTCCGTGACAGTATATAATAACAGTTAACGGCATGACACCCTTCAGCTTGAAGCTATAGAACTATATGGGCAGAATGTTCAAATGCTAAGCTATCCTGAATATCAACAGTGCTATAGTAACGGCGTACACAGAAATCCAAGCAGCAGAAACCAACCTAACGGGTGGAAACGTATAGGCCTTCTTGTGCGTCAAAGCCTTTGTTATACGGGTCATTACGGACCCGAAGAACAGGCATGGAGGGGAAGTAATTAAATCATACACAGGAACAGTTGGTATATAAGAAAATTGCTTCTGTTCATCGAAACGGCAAAGTGGCTGCATTTGGATATGGTTTATTAACCAAAATGTTTTCGGTTGGAAAACAAACCACTACATGACCATGGTACGGTTCCATACATTCAGGAAACCCGTAAATCCGTTACTGTAATGACGCCCCATTTATTCTTACAACTGAACTGTATTCAAAGTTACTGCACAAAAGACCAGCCACCAAGCCTGTTGCCAGTTCCGATGTTGAAGTCCGGGGGTAATATGTCTTCAAGGGGTGCAAAATTTTGGGAACAATTTTAATATAACCTATGTTTTGATAAAATTTTACCCGTCATTCACGGCCCCTTAACTTCTTGGCCCACTTGAGTTGAACGCATTTGTTTTGATGTTTAGCATATAAATCTTTCTCGGGTTTCTATGTGAGCAGGAGAGTGTGTCATGATTAAGATGTTTTCAGTTTCATTACAGTCGTTTTCAACTTATTTTTCTGCATTAAATCTATTAAATCACAACGTATATGGCAATGTCAGGAACGTCATTTGACGGGCAAGCGTCTGTTGCATCAACACGCGCAGTTAGAGTATACTTACAACACGCGCATTTTATGTTACAGTAGTTTCTACGGAATACCGTGTGCTTCTGCCGATAATCACTCTTACCTCAAGCGTGTATTGCCCTTCAATGCCGGGCAAATTCAATGACGAGAAATCACATGAAATTGCCTAATTAAAGGGATTCAGCTAGTGTAGCAGATAACGAGGCAGATATCTTTCTTATAGGAAGATTGTAGTTACCTGTTGGATAAGTGAAGTATACGGCTTATGCACCTACGTCACTGCGTTGCACATCTTTCTGTTTTTTTGTTTTTTGTTTTTTTCATCCAGGCGTCCATTTTAACATAACTGTTACCAGGGAGTTGCAACTCCCTGCTGTTACTCAGGTGCTGTTGTGCGCGCGTTTTGGTAACTCAACGACTGCTTTTGATCCAGTTCGGTAACTCAACGACTGCTTTTGACGGAACGACTGCCTTTTCCATCCTGCAGTGAAACGCGCTGACGTCACGTGCATATATTCTATTTCATAAAAATGTCCTTCGAGAATCATGTGACAATACTTTTCTCCGTTCATTTCAAATTTTTTCGCGTAAATTTCACTACTACGGAGTAAACTAATACTCCTACGGACAGGGAACTAGCCTTTCCCACTCTATCACAGAGAGTGATTAATTTCAGTCCTTCTTTAGAGTTTGCTGGCTCCTGCAATGGAAAATACTTGGGAAGAGAATTAGGTAGCCTGCTATAAGCAGGCTATTTTGTTTGCAATTCAACTATTACGTTCAAATATCAAAAATCTTACTTTCGCTACTATTAATAATACTATGGGTCTTTCAACGGCTTCACTGTTGAACAGTTGGCGTTTCCAACTACTAAGTTACATGGCATAACTACGGTATACAATAGCCTGCCAACTTTCTAGCGAATCTCATTTACGACCACCAAATATGACGTCACGACAAAAATTAAAATACTAAATTATATCTCGCGTAATAGGTAATATTTATGCATCGAACGTTTGGCCTGGTACACATTTTTCATTTTTACGGTAGGTTCGTAGCATATACTTTATATGGGATCCGCCCTCCCCTCCAGCGAAGACGCAACTTCATCGGAACTTAACGAAAGTCTTTTTAACAACTGAGTAAATTACTAAAACAGATCATAAGTTATTAATTAACCATGTAAATATGATATACTCACAACGTTGGGCCTCGTGAGCGAATCTTGACGTGACAAAATTGACGGTAATTTCAAATAAAACAAAGTTGACGATTTTTTAGCGTGACGGGTGACGAGCGATAGAAACAGCTTACATGTCAATGACGTGTCGTTATGCCGACTGTTCCGGTTTGACACTCTGTTTTTATACTTTGGGCAGCGCCCTCCATATTTAAAGTTTATATAAGTCCTGTCCGTAACAGTCCCTCTTTAACATATCAAAAATAAATGTGGGCTTGGCATATTCTTTTAATCACCTGTTTCTTTCAAGGATCTTGGCAAGCGCCCTCACTCTTGATCAAGATTTTAATAGCCCAAAGCGAGCAAAACGGTAACAGGTTGACAATGGACCTCCGTAACAGAACCATGGTATCCTTCCTGTGGTATTCGATCCCGGAGTTTTAAACTTGGCGGCAGATGCTCAAACTATAATACGAAATGAAACCGCATGTTTGGTTTAGCGACAGAATATACGCTTCTCACGAGCGGGGGGGGGGGGGGGCAGGTCACCGATTACCGCTAGGTCGAGTTACACCGTAGCCTACGCAGAACATCTGAGGCGGCCGTGCCCTTACACTGCCGCCCTTGTTAAATTTTTCGCAGTGATAAGCTGGACGAAAAAGGTTCGTGCCCTCCGCTGACTAGTCATACCAAAGGCTTTAAAAACGGGACCTCTTGCCGTTATAAGTAATACACCGGCATAAATAATTTGTCGGGGCAGGCTCGATAATGGAGGGAACAACTCAGTCACCCCCAACTGTAAAGAGGGCTTTGGACGACGGTACATTAAACTAGGAGGTTCTAAGATGATTGGTAAAACCCTCTCGAACTAATACTAGTGAATAACCAGGCCAAATAGTCCTTTAAACTATGAATTAATAGGTAGCTACAGTGTACGTCATCACCTGAATACAACACAACTTTTCTATGCTTGAAAAATTCCTTGCAAAATATCCAGGAGGATGCGGAAAGGGGTCACTTTTAAAGAGATTACTTGGTACCAGGCATTTGAAAACAATCTTTATTTTGCCGCTTTGAGTCACAGGGGGTTCACCCTTCCCCTGTCTAAACGCCTGTCTTCAAAAGAGAAGATAAGTGCAAAATAAAATAGACAGATAGGCAAAAATACACAAAAATGAAAGAAATGAAATGAAATTCGTCTTTTCAAACATGAGTCTACCCTGAATACTTTCACATTTAAAGGGCCATTCCTCTCACCCCAAACTACAATTTTGGTACGGGGTACCAAAATTCTTAATTGGCTCAGCTCTTTGATTGACAGCTAATTCAAACAATGCAAAGTACCGGAGCTTATATTACACAGCATGAATGGTACTGAGAGTGTTTTGATTATATAAATTGAGTTTTTCTTTACTCACCTTGAAGCAATAAAGTGAGATTGTATCTGGATGAGCATGAATTTCAGACAATTGTGGGAGGGGCTTAAGGCACAAGGTTAGGAGAATTGGTACTGTTTGGGGTGAGAGAATAGGGCCCTTAAGTTAAGATAGAAAATCAGTCATCCCAACTTGAAGGAGTGTAGTAGATTGTTCTGTTTCTTGTAAATATAATTTTCTCCTCAAATGTTAACTGTAAATGGCTTACATGCTTGGTTAACTTTGAATTTGCATTATCAAACTCCTAGCTTATTATGAAAGATATATAGACCTATTTTGAAGAGAAATAAGAAAAAACTTGAGAGGTTTAACAAGTGCCTCAAAAATATAAAAATAAAAAAAAATTAAACTGTGGCGAATGCTCTTGTCCTTGTATTGTATAATCAGGGAGTTGCAACTCCCGAGTCCCTGGTCTAATTATATAACACTGTGTTATTACTAAGAAGAGTTCAAAAAAGAACAAAGCGCTAGATTATGTCGCGTTGATGTAAGAATAATATGTCTTTTGTTTATTGGAGTAATGTTTCCGCTGAGGTGTTCGTGGACATTTGCATCGCAGGCATGGATATCGATTATGAGGGGACAGGGGGACATGTCCCCCACTTTTTGAGTGGAGGGGACACTAACGTAAAGTCCCCCCACACTTTTTGTGACCTGAAACTTAAAAGTTAGGTACTTCCAAAATACTATACATGTAGGTTATAAATGATGTGCTCTACAGATTACAATCGATTTCTAAATTAATAGTTACACATTTATACTTGACAGTCTCATTGATGTTCTTTTTTCACTTGTATATCAAACATACATCATTTATCTGTCTCTATGATTATGTCGATTGTTCGAGTGCATAGGGCAACAGGTATGGTTCTGAAGGGGCACAACATTTAGGAATTTGAAGAAGAGGAATCGTTGCCTATTATGTCTCAATGAAATTTGTAATCTCTAGTGAATGACCAGCCTTGCAGTCTTAATACATTTTAAAACATTTAAAGGAAAATGTCTCGGTTCACAGTCTGCATGCAACTTTTTCAGAAAAATAAATGTTTTCAAATGCAAAATTTCGACACGAGCACACACATTCGTACAGCGATTCGACCATTTCGTATTTAAACCATTATCAGAGAAGTGAAATCACACTGCATTTTGCTAGATACGAGACTTTAATATGGAATAAGAGGTACACCTCCATCCTCTTTCTGCAGAAAATGTATGATGAGGTGTCGTTCTAAACTTCGAAAGGACATTTTTTTTGTATCAACAATCCTATACCGGTAAGCCTATGCAACGGTGTCTCAGTAATACCAGTGGCTACCAGGTTACCCCCCCCCCCCTCAATCTGTGATTTTCCTCTAGTAGATTAAAGTGTGCGTTGATCAATTTATGGATTTCACTTTCTTTAACCAAAAATGGTTCCTTACTATTAGAACTTTTGAACCAATCCTTCCTTGGCAAACTATCACAATTTTGGTTGTGATTCTATTTACTTACAGAGTGTACCCGGTAGTTAAATTCACATTGATCTTACAGTCCGTTAAAGTAATTGCCCACACTTTCAAGACCAAAACTTTGGAGTTTCCTAGAAACTCAAAATCTTGAAACATTTATCAGTTTATCACCATTTCGCATTTGAGCTGATTTTTCAGACACCCAGTGGCGTAGCTATAGGGGGAAAGCGACTTTGAATAAAAGAATTCGGAAATTTGCCAGTTGTGAAACCAGTCTAAACTTGAATGTGGTTTTGACTACTCAATTGAACTCCGAAATTCCGAATTCTCTCCAATAAGAGCTCCATATTCGTCATTTGTTTCAAAGAAGCAGACTTTTCAGCGCGTTTGAAGCAATTGCAATTCCTAAGCAGAGGTGTTATTAATAACACCTCCCTGTAGCAACAACTATTTTTGCTAGCCGCTCAATCTCAGATTTTCCAACAGGATAAACAAATCTTTCAGTAATTCCCCATCTTTTCATATTTCCTTACATGAAACTAAGCATCCAAATTTTTCTGCAATGCAAGCTCCATATTTTCAAATATTCGAAAAAGGAAGAAAAGTTTCAGCGCGCTTTGCGCGCTGCAAATGCAAATCGCGTCCCTAGTACAATGGTGTTCACACTTTAAAAATCGTAAAATTTGGATGCTTAACCACCCCCCTCTCACCGCAAAAATGTGTAGCTACGCCGCTGTGGACACCTTACCAGTACAGGAGAAAAAAAATTAGGTTTGATGTCCTCCCCCCCCCCCCCTCCCAATTTGAAAACCAAATCGGCCCCTGATTACAGGGACCCCGGATTGACAAACTGAGAACTGTGTGCTTTGCTTAAAGTCGACATGTCCATAGCGGTGAGGCTCTAGCCAGTCGAGAAAATCATTAGTCTATGGCCAAAAACACTAATCGAAAGCTCCACTATAATAAGCGCATGCTTACTAAGAATGTCTCACCCTTAACTCCCAATGCGATGCACACAATAAAAAGAGGGCGCAATTTTAATACTTTTGTGCATATGTGGTTCCTTGTTTTGGTTTTGAGGAGTTTTATGTCTGTACCACGGACTTCCTATACATGGACAGAGCATACTGCACGGTGGATTGTCACTACCGTACGTGTGAAAAAAGCGCACCAAGATGGCTGTCTGCTATGGGTTTGTGTGAAAGTTTGGACTTGCTCAAGTATATTACCATATTTTACATGAAAGTTGAAATATTTTTGAAATATGACAAGGTAAAGTCAAAATCACTTCACGTATTACAGGAATATGATATTGTTTCCCATTCAAGAGCTTTTGTTTAAAATATAACAGAGTCGCCGTCAAACAAGACGATTAATACCTTCACGGCGGCCATCTTGGTGCGCTTTTTTGTCTCAGTCGGTGGCGACCACGAATAGGACGTACACGTTACATGCTCTGTGCATGGAGATAAGTCCAGTTGTAAATCAATGGGTTTTTCTCTATTCCACTGATAAATCCAAAATGCGTGAAAGTTGTCTTGAGACTTTACTTCTGATATTTCAAAAAATTTTCAACTGACATTTAATTCACGATGTGTCTGCTAACTACAGAAGCGAATTGCTGTTGTGTAAACAATTAATCAGTTTCATACATTCGAAAAGATTTTGGAGAGCTAGATCGAAAAATATATTATTTTGACATGATATTATTACCCTTCCCATGGAAACAATTTTACTAAAAGTGGGTTTTTACAGTTTTTGACACGCTTTGAGATCGAGACGCGTCTGTGATTAAGAAATATTACAAAAACTAAGTAAAATAGCAACTTGCTGATTTGCAAAAAATCATGTTGCCCTGCAACAGCTTTTAACCTAATGTAATGTAGACTGATGATCTCTGACGGCATTTTTCGAAACCTGATGGCCAGGGTAACCCTTCTGTCGAGGGGGGTGTGGTAACACTGACTTGTCAGACCCTTTCAAAGGTAGGGAGCGGATAGCTCTAATTTTTACTTTAAATAAAGTTGGGGCATCCAGCAGACACATATATAATTATCACAGCTCTGGTATCATAATTGGTCACCTTGAGATCGGTGCTGTTTTTCCTAAAGTCCTCCCGACCCTCTGGCAAAGGGCAGTTCGGAGAAACCAAACTATAAACTGCTTCCCGAAGAAGCTTAACTTCTACTGAAGGACAACAGTTGACCAACCTCACGGCCCATGGACCATTTACATCACTGTTTTTGAGATCGGTGCTGTTTATAAAACACCTATTTAAAAAACCCAGGTATTACGCAACACTTGTTATGCAAGCCTGTCCTATCAGCTTATAGGGTCGAGATTAGTATTTATTCCTGATATCAATGCCTATGACTTTTGTTATTCTGAGCAGGTCTATCCCGAATTGTTCTTTTCAAAATTTATCCACGATAATGCTAACGGGAGGAATTCAGATAGGACTGGAGCGTATGCAGTATTTTATGTGCTAAACGTCTCGGTTAGAATCAAAATCAACAAAATGACATTGTTTTGATAAAAACAAAGTTTTTTGCATTGGCTTAGAGTTCACAGTAATATGAATGTTCGTATTTATATGAGTGGCCTCTTTCCTGCTTGGCGAACCAAACTTTTTTGCTTCGTGAAGCCACTTTTGTCGCTATCTGCTCACCAACGTCGGGGTAGTATGAAAGACAGAGCTTCCCATACCCCCGATGTCAGGATGACCATGACTACAAAACTGAGTATCTTCATGGACATGCCATCAGTTAAATCAGCCTGTGTAAGTTTCTTCGTTACCTTTAAAGTTAACAAGTGAAAAAATGAAAAATACATATAAAACAATGTGAATAATGAATCCAAAACAGTCCACTTCTCATATCCATAGGACATTCTTAAGCCGAGATATGAAATAATGAAATTTATTCTCTCAAATTAGAATGGCACTGTTGTGGTGCCATTGTTGTACTCCTCAAAGTACCACCTTTGTTTTTCTTTGTTTTTCTGAAAGTGTTCAATGTCATGAAAACATTTTTAATTTCAAAGGGAAACAAAGCAAATAATGTGAGTTGCACAACAAGAAAGTCACAAATTATTGCGCAATGGACTTAATTTTCTTAGGTGAATTCATTTCAACATTTTACTTCTAGGTGCACAACGTATGCGACACAGAGCAGACGCTCCTAGGCTCTCTTTATATATAGTAGAGACATTCTGAATTCTGCAAATGCAAAATTCAAAGAGCACCCTTTACTGTTCTCTCGAAAGTAACGTGTAGTAGCATATTTCGAAAGACTATGTAGCCTAAGTAGATCTAATATCTACTTGCGTTTGTCCTGTACGTAGTTCCCCACCCTCACTTTCGAAAATCAATTGAGTCATAAAAGCAACTTTTTCTAAAGTCTTTGGAATAAACAACCACGCGACCTGATTTGTAATCACTATCTGAATCCTGAAAATAAGAATTTTACTTCCCTTTGAAGTCCGGACATTAATATTTCAAAACATGTTTCTCATTTTTCGAGGGGTGTAAACTGAAAAATATTTTTGTGAGTATTGAAATATAATCTAATCTAAATTTTATCGGGGAACTGGCTCTTTAACATGATGTAATTCAAGTAATCGAGGATAAACACAAATACTCATTTTTAATATCTAAAAGTTGTATACTGCCATCAACAGATTAAATCTTTCAGAAATCCGTGTTATGGTAGCCCCTGTTGGCTGTAAGGACATATTTAAATTTGGGTTCCTGCCTATACCTATCTCTCTGGAAAAGGATTTAAAATACAAGTGTAAGGCGCAGGTCACACTACAACAATATCGGATCGGATTACTGTCCGATATTTGTGAATTTTAGTAAAAATCTCCTCCATCCTTTGTCGGAAAGAACCAAAAACTTGCCATCCTGTGTAAATATATGATCGGTATGAGAGGACCATTGAAATGAAATATAAACTACTTATTTCGTGACGTCACATTGGCAACAAGCTTTTATCGGACTACGCGTATCCGATAAAAACTGTCTGCGGATGTGACGTCATGGAATAACTGGACTAACTTAGAATTTCGTAGCCCTGCGATACAATTCATATATCTACATAGGCTGGCAAATTTTTGTTTCTTTTCGACCAACGATGGAGGAGATATTAAATCGGAGCAAAATCCGATCCGATATCGCTGTAGTGTGACCTGACCTTAACTGTTGTTTAATTAACACTGCAACAAGCTTCAATCATGGGGGCGGGGCAAGTACCTCACATTTTGGTAAGGGGGATGTGTCCCCCTGCCGTCATATTTTTCGTTAAAAAGAGTTAAACAAAATACAAATATCATACAAAATGCACAAAAGGAAGGGAACTTTAAGAAACTATAGGAATTATTTATAGATAAATATGATTAAATTTCGCCCTCTTATGGAGCAAAAGATGCGTCACAATATCATGAAAAAATGTCAGGAAACTTTCTCAGCCCGCTTCTGCCGCACCGTTAACAGGTTAATTGAAAGCCAGGAGACGTCAGTACATACATCTCCGTGGTTATAGTTCCTATAAAGACATGCGCGTTTACCCTGCTCCCCAAAATTGTGAAAAATGTCACTAAAAATATAAAATGTATTTTTATAATGCACCCTCCCTCCTTCTAATAGCAAACATAATCCCAGTCTCTAACTGTGCTTGAAAAGTCACATCAAGATAAATCGCAGTTGGACGTTCTTCTCTTGAACCCAATGTATATTTTAGCTCATGTCTCGTAAGCCTGTTGAGCGATGGAAATCTTAAAAGTGTATCTCAAGTAAAACATTTCAAAATATATAGCATGGACAATGAATTCTAAAAGTTCAACACGCATTTTCATTGGACATTCTTGAGCCGAGATATAAAATGCTCAAGTTCATTTACCTAAATTAAAATGACACATTGTGCAATCATTTAAAACGTTATTGTTGTACCACTCAAATTACAATCTTTGTATGTCTTTGTTTTTCTGAAAGTAAGTGCACCTTGTACTAAGGTGTGATGGCATTCTTACTATGGGGTGATGGAAATAAGCGCTCGCTTTGCAATATATATAACACCGTCAGTACAAAGTGTGAATTCACCTTTTTAGAGTGTTATTTCACTTCAACTTAGATTAGTGAAATACACTCCAACAGGAATGAAATTCACTCCACGAAGAGTGAAAATTCAGTCTTTAAGTGCCTGAGGGAATCACTCATTTTTTTTAAAGAGTGGTCAGGTACTTCACCAAGAGCTAAACTTTGCTCTTTTGGAGCCAATTTCACTCTTCATAGAGTGAATTTAAGCTCTTTGGGGGTGAACTCTGTACCCTTCATTCTTCTAACAAGTGAAATTCCGCTCCTTTCATTTTTGGATTGTGATTTTCGGTCAGCGATCGATTGAAGGTATTCTGGAATTTGTGGCATGGATCCCATTTTATGAAAATCTACAACCTGAAAATGCTTTCACAGATTCTCTCGTACCATAAAAATGAGTGTATTATATTATTAGATATTATTATATGAAACTCGCCAGTGTTGCTCCAGGGTGTCCAAGAAAGTTGGGGCACCAGGTCCAGTTAATGTTAAACAGAGTTGGTGGTCAGTCTCGATGATCCTTTGTCAGTTAATGATCTTTCATGTCATTTGGATAGTTTGGTTCTGTATTTGGTCAAATTTCTCTGAAATTTTCAGATCTATTTAACTTTTCCTACAAATTGTAATGAGCTGTCAAAATGATACTCAGTTAGAACTTTGTGAAGTAAGCGGCCCCTTTAGGGTGTTCAAAATTTTCATCCTTTTCAACTAACACATTTGGTCGAAATGGATTCCCAGAAGTTTTACACAGCCAGACGTCATTGCCGCAAGAAAAATAATAAGAGTCATGCCGCTGAGTTGATAAAGACCGCCAAGGACCTATTAATAAGTCCCTAATCAGATTCCATTCAGAGTTTCGAATGTGAAAGCAAGAATGTAGCCTCCAAACACATACACACACGCACACTCACGCACATCACACACACTCACACACACACACTTCATGCATAAGTCTTCATAAGAATTGCGGTTTGTCAGAACAATAATGTCTTTTAAAAGTGAAAAAGACCGTTTTTTTCAAAAGCAGTCTGGTTTTCCGAATTTGATTATACCTATTTGGAAAATGGTGACATATATGTGTACCTAAAGCTCCCAGGCTGTTAACTCAAACAAATTTGGAAGAGTGACTAACAAATTACTAAAAGCGCAATGTACACTCTGCCCAGCTATAGACCCTAAAATTATGTTTACCTAATCTAGTAATCACTCATGTTTGAATTTCAAAAATTGGCTTAATGTGCTCGCTCTAGGGGCTGCAAAAATGGCGCTGGAACGTGTATAGATGTCGAATGGGACTTTATTTGAGCTCATTTTAGTCTTTAAAAATGAAAACTAAATTAAACTCGTTTTAAAACTCATCCCTGTTATACTTCTTACGTAAAAATATTTGATAATGCTGGTTTCCAAATAAGAGCTCTCTGCTCATGTCGTGAGGGGTTTATAACTTTGATAAAACAAATTCATTGCCTAGTTTTGGGGTATTAAGGTAATTATTGAGAGTCTCATAAAAACTGAGTAGGTGTCCAATGAAAAAACTGAGACTGTCAGTGAATTAATTCACCAGTAACATTTTAACGGGACACAACTTAGGCCTATGCGTCCTTCGGATCCCCTACTGGTTGTTTTGTGACCTAACCGTAGAGCCTCATTGATACAGATCCTCGATATTTCCACGGGATCAAGGTAGGACCATTCCGTGGTCAAAGAAGATGGCTCGAACTATCGAATCCTGTCCGGTTTCTTTCTTGCCTGGAGCTAAGTATGTCTCTATGATAGGCTACTGAGTTACAGAAACTTACAGTTCCAAAAACTCCTGCATGATACAACATACACGCCTGGCCCTGTCTTTATTGAACAATTAAACATGAGTAACATGAAGTCTAGTTGACAAGCGCCACCCTTTTACAAAAAATAACGTCTCGCGCAAGACTATAGCCCGCGGAGCGGACGTAGACTTTCCGTTCAGTTCATCGCTACCAAAAAGTAACCACATGGGGCTGCAGCCACAGAGGTGCTACGCGGGCTACCAGGACTACTGCGTATGCACCATGGCAATCCGAACCGCAAACCTTTGTCAACATTCAAACCAAGCTCACTTGCTGGCACTGTACTTCTATTGTATATGCGGATGTACTTCAGGAATTAGCAATCGAGTTGTGGAAGCATTGGTGTCTGGTAGTGGTATTGGTTTCAGATACATCTCGAATGAAGGCTACCTACGGCAGAGAAGCATCTTGCCTTGTGTGTTGCTGCTGTTGTAGGTGATAACAGTTTCAAGGTAGCCTTTATAATCACCTTGAACGATTTCCTACCCCGGAAGGAACATGGCCGGAAGTGTCCGCTTTGATTGCTAGTCAGTTGGGTTCGGGTTGAAAACTGTACTGACGGTTTATAAAAGCACAGTAATCGAAGATCCGCATCAGAGCAGACCTAACGTAAACATAAAATTTGTCTTGAACGATTGCTTTATTTTTTCGCACTATTGCTTGTTGAACAATTTAATGACGCTGGACTTCAACTCTCACTTCGTTTCCATTGCAAAGATTTCAAAAGCAGAATTCAACATAAGGAAGGGATTTTTCTACTGTTCATAAAAGCGATATTTCGTTGTTTTTTATACATTTATTTACGGTCTTCCGTGGTAATAAGGGAAGGAATACATACAGTGAATGACCATGGGTGTGTCTAGGCGGACTGGTACTATCATAGTCTTTCAACTTGTATTCATGTTTTTATTAATCCACACCGAAGCTTTCAACCTGGACGTAATGTGGCCGTTAGTGTTCACTGGGGACGAGAACAGTCTTTTCGGATTTTCTATTGCCTTGCATCAAGAAGGCTCCCGACACATGTGAGTATATATAAAGTTCAGTTCATCTCAGTACCGCAAAATCTAAGTTCTAACAGCATTGACTGCTCGTGTTCAATTGCCGTGATTGACAGGTCTTGGAAAAATTTTCAAGTGAAGAAAGTACCCTGGCAGCTTTCCATACTGGGCTTCCGATAAGGACCAAATCAGTTCGACAGAGGGCTTTCATTTGGCCCCAATTAAACTAACTTATTCTTACCGGGTCCCAACTTGGTCCTGAAGAGGTTACAGCATCTTTCCCATCTTTCTGGACCTGGGGCCCGTTCCACAAATAGTTATGCACAATCTTAAGTTTGATTTACTGTTGACTTAAGTATGCGGAATCAAACTTAAGATTGTGCGTAACTCTTTGTGGAATGGGCCCCTGATGTCAAGAAACCAACCTAGGCTCAACGGCCCACTTAACCCCAACCTCCGCAACTAGAACTTAATTAAGGGCCCAATTGGACTCGTTTGCTGATTAATTAAACAGCAGTAGAAAATGAATCTTAACAGTCCAACTCCTTTCTTCATAGGACAAAGTAAACTGAAGAAATTTTTTCACTTAAAAGTTACTCCGTTGCGCAGTATCATCTGTGACTTTTTAGTTGTTTAACGCATGTAACATACTTGTTTCCCTTTAAAATTAAGGGAAAAAACGTTTTTATAACCTTGAAAACTTCTTGTTTGCTTGCATAGTATTGTCGCAGAGAAAAGGTTTAATTAATTACATCACCCCATAGGCGTAAGATTGCTATCACACCTTGGTGCAAGGTGCAGTAACTTTCAGCAAAACAAAGAAATACAAAGACTGTAATTTGAGTAGTACAACAATGATATCACAATTATTGCGCAATGTACCATTTCATTTGAGTGAATTGACTTCAACATTTTTATATCTCGGCTCAAGAATGTACCATGAAGATGGAAACTGGACTTTTATAATTCATTTTTCATGCTGTTTAATATATGTTTTACATTTCTTGACTTGGATGCACTTTAATCCTTTAAAGGCCCAGTTCTCTCACCCTAAACAGTACCAATTCTCCTAACCTTCTTACTGAAGTCCCTCCCACAATTGTCTGAAATTCATCCTCATCCAGATACAATCTCAGTTTATTGCTTCAGGGTGAGTATAGAAAAACTCAATTTATATAATCAAAACACTCTCAGCACCTTTCATGCTGTGTAATATAAGCTTTGGCACTCTGCATTGTTTGAATTAGCTGCCAATCAAATTGCTGAGCCAATTGAGAATTTCGGTACCCCCGTCCCAAAATTGTAGTTTGGGGTGAGAGGATTTTCCCTTTAAAGATAATGAATGTTATTCGGAAGAGAGATAAAAAAAAAGAAATGAATGAGAATTAGCTGCTGTTTCAAAGTAAGTTTGAGGAGACTGTCCTTGCCTTCTTCTCTTATACTGTACCACTTACCGTAGTGGCACTTGCCTGCGTAGCAGACTGCAGGGCATATTCCTTGTTCAGTCATATCCCCACCAAGTCTGCCAAAGTGAACCCCAAACGGATTCTTTGGATATTCATACTTTCATAGAAATATGTTGCCTTGAGACTGGATGAATGTAAGTGAATATTCACAAGAAGACAACATCTTTCCGTTTAAATTATGCAGTGGCCCATGCCACCCACAGAGTTGGTATGACATCCTAGAGCACACTTCCCGGTAATACTCACTGAACAGTTGGTTATGCAACGCGGTGGTGATCCGATCAGGTTTCAATCTAGTCCTTCAGTTTACATAAACATGAATATACACTGAAAACAATAGCATAAAAATGAGGCAGGACATGAATAAGTCATATTATGGTAATGAAGTTTGCGTCTAAAATTGGACGCAGGCCTCTTCGTTTTGGCGGACGGTGGTTTGTAAATCCTTAAAGGTGGAGCGAACAAACCGAGTCCGCACCGCGGGGTATAGTGGCACGCACCGGCCTACACGAACCTCTTACTTGGCCAGTCATAATTGACTAAGGTGTGAAGATTTTACATGTATCATCCAGGGACGGATCCAGGTGGGGTGTACCGGGCGCACGCTTTTCCCCCTTTTCGATTACCAACGATTTTAACCCCGCATCCCCTCCCCTTGAGAGCGAGGATCCGTCTGTCATGACTACCGTATACATGCATTGGAATTGTCGCAGTTTAACCATTGGTTTTGGAAGATTTAAATGTGAACAGCCTATTATACACAGGGTGTGAACAGGCGTAACATTACAAAAAATAGTTCGATGGAACTATCCATTTTAGTTTGTTGCATCTAAAATTCGTTAAAACAATATCGCATATCCTATACATCATCTTCTTAATGAGTTCATAAATTTTTGTAACCTTTCAAAAGCCAGTCTGACGACCAGAGTGCCAAAATTTGGAGAAGGAGCAAAGTAAAGTCTAAGAGAACGTTGGGGGAAATGTTTCGGCAGCAGCGCGAATCAAAGCGATCGTTCCTGTAGGTGGGGGTCCGTGGGTTAAAGCCACGAAGCTCGGGGATTTTAGCACATATCTGGATGAAAAATCAAGTCTCTAGAGAGGTATATTTTTATTTTTTCGCTTAGCCCAACTCCTTACTTACCTAAGTTTCCTAAGTTTATTTCTTTAATATGAATTCATAGTTCATTTCATTAGATTCTTACAGTATTACCAACAGTTTAAAGCATGTGTTAACTGTATCTATATTACATAGATTTTGAAAAAGTTTATGAACTGTTCAATGCCTAGCAGTTCCTTTACGGGCCCAACATTAATCGTAGCAACTTGCTTCATCGTTCATCGTTACGTAGTTAGTTATATGTAATATGAGTATCTCTTAATTTCCTGGTTAGCCAGTATACCATAATTATCATCCCTCCAAAGTTGTGTCAACTGTTGCATTTGTGATTGAACTTAAAGGCCCAGTTCTCTCACCCTAAACAGAACCAATTCTCCTAACTTTCTTACTTAAGTCCCTCCCACAATTGTCTGAAATTCACCCTCATCCAGACACAATCTCAGTTTTTTTCTTCAGGGTGAATATAGAAAAGCTCAATGTGCATAATCAAAACACTCTCAGTACAGTTCAGGCTGTGTAATATAAGCTTTGGTATTCTGCATTGTTTGAATTAGCTGTCTATCAAAGAGCTGAGCCAATTGAGAGTTTTTGGTGCCCCCCCCCCCCTACAAGAACTGCAGTTTGGGGTGAGAGGAATGACTCTTTAAGCAAACAAAACAAGTCCCGTTCCGTATGAGCAATATCTTGGGTATGGACCTTCTATTTACAGGCCTTCTTCGGTTCCAGTTAAAATAATGTCAATGATTACACTTACACAAAATACGTACACAAAGTACACATCCAGCTATATTGAAGGATGTTTTTTTATTTTTTTCATAAATTTTGAAAAAAGGAAGAAATGATTTATTTTGAAATTTTTCTTTGTTTTCATGATGAATGATGACTTCAAAATGTTATGATGTTCTTTAAGGTTTGTCAACCTTCTTTTCAAAAATACCCAGGGATATATAATAATTTAACAAAGACCGTTGTGATTCATTCGACGACCAAAGTTGCTCTCCGGAGGTTGTTCTTGAAGATGTATTTGCATGCATCAAAAGATATTTAGGAATAACCCAGTTCTTAATATTTTTGTTCTCTGTTTTTTGACATTCACTTAGATCGTGGAAGTACTGACATTCACTTAGATCCATAGTAGTTCTTTTAATGGCGGCTTGTAAAAAAGCTCATGCAGCCAATTGTGTTTACCATATGACCTTGAGAAATTGAAAGTCGTTCATGTACCGTACATATCTGTATATAGGTCACCGTGGCTCTGTCTTGGACGTGCACTAAACAGATGTTTTTGTGTATCGAGAAAGAGCTGTCCCCAGATTGTAAATGTGAAGTAGTCTACCCTGAACCACGAATGTCTCTTGAGAATCAATTGTTCAATTCATGGGGTGTATAACTCATAGTTTTACCTTCGGTATATAATGTACGTGCAGTTCTTGAAATCGAAAAAAAGTTACCAAGGGGAAAAACTTTTGGAGAAGTTAATGAAAATAAGCTGTTATTCCAAAATTTGTTTGGGACAAACGCTCCTGCCTTTGCAATCCATATTTTTATAGCATATGACAAAGTATTTTGACAATCCATTATCCATTATTGAGTTCAAATACTCTTACGGTTACAGAATTTTCCATACTCTTCTTTTTCAAAACGTTGACACTCTATAAACGCAACACCTTGATATATAGTTCAAAGTTCTGCCCTGCGTATTCCTTGTTGAAATAGCCAATTAGGAAAGTACACAACTTTAGGCTTGTTTAATATCAAGCCCGTAAATCAATTTACCGTTTCAAACCCTCTTACGTCCCTTCCAATTTAATATTTCGAAACAATACGCATCCCTGCATCATTAAATTAGTTAAAAACTGACTTATATGAAGGATTTGCCTAAAATGGTAACTAATAGAAACGAATGTTTACACTTATTATCCAAATATGAAAGGGAAATTTTATCGAAAGAGTGAACACATGGGCTGTTCTTTTCTTTTTTCCACACAAGACCAATGATGTAAATGGTCTGAGTGCCATGAGGTTGGTCAAGTGTTGCCCTTTAATGGACGTATAGCTTCTTCGGGAAGCAGTATTAAGTTTGGTTTATCCGAACGGTCCTTTGCCAAAGGGTCGGGAGGACCTTAGAAGAAAAATACTTTCTAAAAATTCTTCAACTTTCTCGAGATTCTAGTCGCCAAAGAGTGAATTGACAACCAGTGGCATAGCTAGGGGGCAAGGGGGGGGAGTTGCCCCGGGCGCCACCTCTGGGGGCGCCAATCGGAATCACTTAAAAAAATGTTGGACCTACCATTTGCATTGATATAGCAATTTCATCTTTTAATATAATAATTTAGTAATATTGACACAATTTAATGCCAATCTAAACTAGAGTAGGGGCAAATGAACGCATAAATCGGCAACAACCCCGCGAAGATGGGGAAGGGACGCCAATTACGTTTCTTGCCACTGGCGCCACAAATCCTAGCTACGCCCCTGTTGATAACGTTAGTATAAAGATTGAGTTCCCTTTCATTTAAAGTGATAAAAAATTACTTAGCCTAAGCCAGGGATTTGTTACAAAATTCAAACTTTTGAAAGGATATTTGACATTTAACTTAATACCAACAGACCTCACAAACAAACTCTCAAATCCAAACATCGCTTGATATTGCATGATTGTTCTATTTCAAACTTTCTGCTTGTCAATTTTTTGTTGCCGGTGAAATCTTCGTGGCTTTGACAGTTTGATATACTGTAACAGGAAAAGTCTTTGGTGTAAAGTTTGCAGTTTGTGTGTATTACTTGAGTAGCAAAGTTCTAAGAATCCAGACGAAAGTTCCGGATTTTGCGTGCTGGAACCGGAAGCTACCATGAAAATCAACAATATACAACCAGTCTAGAGAGTAGGCCTACTTAAAGATATGAATATCACATTCCATGAGTTGGTATATAGTGTGGATCATACAATTTCCGAGAGGTAAACTCAAAACAGGAAAGTTATAACCCACTTTCCTCTGTCTTTCTTTGTTTAACCCCAACCACAGTTGAAATGTATACACCTTGCATATAGGTAGGTGTTCCACCGACGTCACGTGATCTTCCTTTTTTTTTTCCTTTTGTTTTTTGTAATGAGAAATTTTGACCGTAAAGTGTTTATTATTATAGGTGTTGTAAATAAGCTACTCCCCGTGTTCTTTATCATATATTAGAACCAATCTTTTATAAGTCAAACTCCGGTTTCCTATGTCTTTCGCATGCAATCTCACACAATGATTTGGGGTATGTCCTAAAATTGTGCAAGGTTCACCGACTTGATAACAGGAAACCTCAGATGGCATCATCTACCCTTACTTTGTATTATCCCATAAATCCCTTGACATCACATACGATACTGTGTACATATAATTCCTCACGCATGTACGAATTTTTCCATTGAATTTCTTGAAGATAATTCCTTTTACACTATCTCAAGATGATGTCTGGTTCTTAGGCTTGTGAACCTCCTCCGGGATCATTACTCTTGTAAAGCCTGGCGTACACTACACGACTTTGCACATCGCAACTCAACTGAACCGTCGTGACCTAGTTTTGACTCGTCGTCACGATTTTTAGTCGCACGGAAGAGCCACGCCTACTGTACGACTGGCTATCGCACATTGTCAGTGGAACGATTACACCATGATTACACGTGCACACTACTGTTGTACATATTACGGTACAACAGCACAGAACAGCATACAGTTTGCAACAGTACTATATACTTTCAGTATGTAGCTAGCGTACTAGGCTTATGCAAGTTTACAGCTCACCAGTGATGTCGACTGCCTCGGCAATCTCTTCAACGTTTTTTTTTTTTTTTTTTTTTTTTTTTTTAACCTTCTAGGAATAGCTTTTGCTTCCACAGTTATTTAATACAGGTCGTTGTTTTCTTATTTCTACGAGTTTGTCTTATCTCTACTCGCTTAGCCTGCGGAGCAGACTCTGTGGTAGCCTAAAAATTGAGCTCTCTCAAAATCATAATACACCCAGGTCTCTAAACAGTATAGTATACATTGTCTGCAAACGTTCGCCCAATTTCTATTTACAGGGATCCCGCGTTTTGAGGGAAGAATTAGTCAACATTAAATGGTCACGTGGTGCACGAAACAAGTATGTATAGTGTATTTTCGTACATACAAGTGATACCACGAACGGCAAACAACCTAATTAGCTTTTGTTCGTGGAAAATGTGTACCAGGCCGTACGTTCGATGCAAATATATATTATCTATTACGCGTGATGCAATTCAGTATTTTAATTTTTGTCGTGACGTCATCTTTGGTAGTCGTAAATGAGATTCGACAGAAAGTTGGCAGGCTATTGTATATCGTAGATATGTCATGTGACTTAGTTGGAAATGTCGACTGCTGCAGCTGTGAAGCCGTTGAAAGACTCAAATAGCTGAATAGTATTATTTATAGTAGCGAAAGTAAGATTTTTGATTTTTGAATGTAGTAGTTGAAACGCAAACACAATAGCCTGCTTACAGCAGGCTACTACTCGCTGTACTCGGTCCATATATCCATCTTTTCAACTAAATATTTACACATAGTTACGTCAAAAGTTGTCACCGGGACAAGCCTGAGCATCAGACAACTTTCTCCGTATTTATATCACGTGCATATAAATAAGTAATTTTGATTGGGCAAATTTTTCAGTCTCTTACGACTGTCGCCGTACAGAGTCGGGAAGAACCAACATGTTCGTACTTCCCGACTGAAGGAGATGCGACTAAAAACTGGTCCTAAAACTGCCAGTCGCAGTCGTAAACTCACGCACACTACACGACTGTTGGAGATCCGACGATCGAGTTGAGTTGCAACGCGCAAAGTCGCATAGTGTGCGGCTAGCTTTAGAAGTACTACAGTTTCAGATTTTCGCTAAAGGTCTTATCGCTCAGCTGCCACTAGTCTATTTACAGTTCCCTGATCAATCTGTGGGTTTCGGGCTAACCCACGGAACGGACGAAGTCTTTTCGTTCAAACCAACTGAGGGGCGGCTTAAGAGGGCTGCAGCCCCAAAGGTGTTACGAAGGCTAGTTTCAAGGGGCACAGAAAGCTCTCATAGTATTAACATGGCCTCTTCCAGCAGTTATTATTAGTTTTAAGTAAGGCTTCTCGCTGAGGTCCGAAAATGCCCGTGCTTGGGCTTACATCTTGAGACATTTCGTGAATAAATATAAATACATAAATACAAAGATATCAGACCTGTCAATTCAATTTACAACAGCTTATTTTGCATAACTGCATAAGTGTAGGAAGCGGAGGACTGGGGGAGACAGCCCCTTCCCCCCCCCCCTTCCTCAGTGAAAATCCCAGTTTGGAAAACTCTTGAAATTTTATCGGAGACTGAGAGTGTCATTTCGTGTGCCTTAGACTGTTAGAAAACATCATGTAGCAATAACGATTCAGTCGTCGTGCAATCATTCTCAGACTATTCAGCAATATTTGAGGAAAGTGCAGCTTCTTAAGTTATCCCCAAACTGATAAAATTTCCTTAGGGGAAACCCACAATTCGAAGCTTTCTGCAATTTAAGCTCCAAATCTTCATATATTTGTTCAGAAGGGGCAAAAATTTTGACCCGCTTCGCGCACCGCAATGCGTCCCTGATTCAGTGGTGTTCTAACTTGAAGAAGAATCGGAAAACTTAGCTACTACTTACAAGCCTGAGAAATGCAATTTCCGGCTGTCTGAGGGATCGCGATTTTTCAAAATTTTCTGTGTACTCCGCGCCAGCTAAAGATAGTCTTTCGAGCAAGACTTCATACTCAAGGTAGGGAACCATTGGTCTACCGTACTCAAATGTTCTCCTGCTCCCTTATTATCAGATAACGTTTAACCCTGTCAGACTCAGTTGAGTAGTCTATGTAGATGTATTCTTTAGTTATTGGTGTGTCAAAGTGTTACCAACGTTCATTGTTGCAGAACAGTGACTTAGCTATAGGAGGCAGGGGGCGATTGCCCCCAGCTCTAAAAGTGGAAAATTGGTCTTTAGAGATACCTGTCAACTCCAGTGCAGTTTTCCCCACTATTCCTTCATAAAATTCCAAATTCTTCTTAATGAAAGCTCCATATTTATAATATGTAGTTTGAAAAAGCAAATTTTTCCACGCGCTTCGCGCGCCTTAAATTACAACTCTTAAGGCAAACGATAAGTGTTCGCTCATACAGCAGTCAGTGGTAAATTTCTCCGAGCCATGGGCGTCCGCAGAAAAAAGTCGGGGGTGGGGGGGGGGGGCAAAATTTCTAGACGGGGGAAAAACCTCCGAGTCACCATGAATTGCCCTTACGTGCGGACGCCCATGGTCCGAGCCGCTACAGTGGCGTTTCCGTAGAATTTTCTTCATGATAGGCTTTTAATTTTTAAATTATTTGTCTAAAAAAACAAAGTTTCGAGAGCTTTTTGAATGTCGCCGAAAAGCCTCAATCCGCACTCGGTAGATAACATTATGTAACAAGAACGATCTTCAGTCGAAGTGTTGTCTCGGATATATATTAACAGGCAACACAGGTTGTTCGATAGTTCCCCAAACATTCAAATTTCATTACATTAAACCGTGAATCTAAACTATTTTTTGAAATACAAGCTTCTTATCTGAAAGGACCCAAATTTTCGCAAATCACGTACGTAGTATAGCAGTGTTCAAACTCAAGAAAAACCAGATTTTTTTTATTTAAAACAAAATTGTTCTTGTTCGTAAAAAAGTGAAAAAGATTAGCATAAAAAATGTACCTTTTGGTCAATGGGGTTGGGCGAGGTGCATGGTCCAAAATTGTTCCAACCCCCCCCCCCACTTTCATATTTCTTCCTACGCCAATGCATAACTGCATTTTTACATAGTATCTTCGTAAACCTGAAGCATTTCCAAACAGCAAATGATTGCAGGATACACTTTTGGTACATGTTAATTTCGTCAATTGCATTTTACTATAGACGAATCCGGGCAGAACAGAAAGTGATGGTCTGATTTCAGTCGGCCATAACTGGGGTCCATCACCTTTTAATCGTTCGATTTTCTTGCTTACCTCTGTCATGGATGGTTGTACACTACATTGTATCTTCATTCCTTCAATTTCACTGAATATGAGGGTTTGAAAGTCATGTAGACGATATATAAAGGCAATTTAAGGCTGATGGACCCCACTAATGGCTGCGCACAGTCACTAAAAACAAGCGCCAATCGGATTCGTCTATAGCAACAAATGATAAACGCCAGAACTATGTCCGACAACCTTTTGTAATTGGCAGTTTGAAGATTGGGTTGTTGACATTGTGATGATATTATTTAGTTTGAACGATGTAAATTCAAATTATACTCTAACGTTTGTGAACCTCTCTGCTTGGTTAATTGGTTGAATGTTGACGTGAACAGAAACGAAATACAATGTTGTATATACATTACATAGCAGGCAATACAGGTTAGGCAATGCTGTTTGTCCAGGCAAGTTGTTTTGGCAACTTGTTTCGACACATGTGTCCTGAAAATGTTTGCAATGTAGGCTACACAATGTTTTCCTCAGAGGAAATGTTCTACATTCAATGAAAATACTACGTGTCGAGAACGCTCAGTATGGCTTTTAAAGTACACTGGCCAAGAATAGGCTATCTGAAGTTTGTTTAACATATTAAGCATATGTTTACAAGCGGAAGTAAAGCACTTGACATATTTGCAAGGTCTACCTTTTTACTTTGTTCAAAATTCAGAACTTGGCACAAAACAATAGAGTGTTAAAGAAGTTAATGAGAATGAATAGTTTTTACAAGATTTGACTAACCAAGTTATAAATCAGTGAGTGGCATATAGTAGACTAAGTTGTTATTGGTAATTTAAGTAGAGACGTGCTAAACTGCTCGTCCAATCATTAATCAAACCACCAAATTTTGATTGTTCTTATTTTGTATTTATTTGTTTTTAAATTATTTATTTATATTTTGTTATCCTTTTTGCGTCCTAGATTGAGACGGTTTTGCTCATAATTTAAAAAAGGTCTGATTATAACGAACATTTTAAACCCAATTGCATTGCTACGTTATCAGTTTAGTCGTTGAACGTTCACCTTAATGTAGAACATACGGTGATTATCGAAGTTTGGCCAATTGTCACAATGTGAAGAAAACATTTATTACTGGAAATATTGGGTAAATTTCAAAGAGTAACCAAATGCACTGCTTCAACCGTCAGACCGTTTATTACAGAAGCCTCTTTACGATACTTCCAGAATATGCATGCGTACCGGACAGTCAAGATAAGCTGGCGGATTATTTTACTTGCCATGGAATTAACAAATTAGATACAGAAAAAAATGCCAGGTGATATTAAAAAAGCAAGAATGAGGCTTACATTATCGAAAAATGGGTGACAATATGTTCCCTTTAAGCACGAACTTACTATTGCCGAATGGATGTAACGTATGGTTGGCTTTAAGTAAACATTACCAGTACTATGCCAGCATGTGACATATCTTATTACACAGGAAGTCGGTTAAATGCTGATTTTAACGTGCTTGAAAGCGGACACGAAGGAACGAAAAAAAAAAAATCCAGAACCAAAACAGAAAATGAGGATAAACAAAAAGACAAAACGTTTTACAATGATAATATAACATGGAAAACAAAAAGACAAAACGTTTTACAATGATAACATAACACGGAAAACAAA
Source organism: Holothuria scabra (assembly GCA_037179385.1). Lineage (NCBI taxonomy): Eukaryota > Metazoa > Echinodermata > Holothuroidea > Aspidochirotida > Holothuriidae > Holothuria > Holothuria scabra. Next base: position 31,804,893 of record CM074196.1, read on the forward strand.
AAAGACAAGACGTTTTACAATGATAATATAACATGGAAAACAAAAAGACAAAACGTTTTACAATGATAACATAACACGGAAAACAAAAAAGACAAGACGTTTTACAATGATAATATAATACGGAAAACAAAAAAGACAAAACGTTTTACAATGATAATATAATACGGAATAAATTTCCAAAAGTGTGTTTGTATTACTTCACTCATCTTCCCGTACATATGGCATTGTCTACTTTGTACGTGATACAGGCGATGCTTAAAGAGTACCTCAAGTCAAAAAGTTTAAAAATATATATAGTTAAGAGCATGAAAAATGAATTCTAACAGTCCAACTCCCATCTTCATATGGCATTCCTGAGCTGAGATATAAAATGATGTTTATGCACATAAAACAAATTGGTAGATTGCGCAATAATTTTGAACTTGTTGACTTGAGTACACTTTAAAGGGCAAAAGCGGCCACCCCAAACCTGTTTGGGCAACTGCAGCTAAATCTCACAGATCTCTTCTTTTTCTCTCAAAATAATCTTTAATAATATTTTGGACTTGAATATTAGTGCATACCGATATTCAAGGTAAACCAAGCAATAGCTTCTAGTAAATTGCACATTTGAAGAGAAAACATATTGATTGTCACCTAACTCTCAATCTTGTCCATCACAAGACTGCAGTCTAATACACTACTTCAATTTAAGATGGCTGCTCCTTCCCTTTAATTAAAAACATTTTGTACCTAGACTTTTTGGAAACAAAGTGATAGGTCCTTTGTCTTGTCTCCCAAGGAATTCTTCAAAACCAGTGAAGCAGAAACCTCTATTTCGACGAAAGCTGCGCGCTTGACAGGGCATAACATACGAAAACACTTTTTATCTCCCTGTTTTTTTTTTTTTTTTATTTTAGATCACGTTTTACACATATGAGATATATATTAAGCGTTCTCAAAATTCGTTTCGCAGACATTGAACAATCTCCACATCTGTCTATAAAAACTTAAACAGGCCGTTGTCTCCTGTCTTCGGTGTCTTCACGTACAAAGATTACAAGATTCAGTGTGGTTCAATTCCACTGTACAATTAATTGTAAACCAGCTCTTCCGTCTGCATCTTTGTGTCATATCAATAAAAAATCGGATTGCTGTATTATATTAATTTAACAGGATTTGTAATAGCTGTTCGCGATACAAATTTCTTGAAAAAACCCCGGGCTTCAATGTCTAGCTTGATGTTGACGGTCCCGATTTATGCCTTTCCCTTTAGTGCAACTGTTGCTGTCAATCCAATCGGGGAAGTTAATGTAGCCCAGACCAGTGCTTCTCAACATTTATGATCCAATTAACCACTTAAAAACCATCCGTCATTCCCCAATAGCACTATAAATCATAAAATAACTAAAAACTGGAACATGCTAGGAAGGTTTTGTTTCAAACCTAAATTAAAAAAAAAACACGTGCCAATGCCTGAATGCGCAATGGAGATGACATGGCCCATTTTTCAGGGAGAATTGCGCAATATTGCGATTATTGCGCAATATACCTCAGGAATGTCACATGGAGATGGGAACTGGACTGTTAGAATTTCTTATATATATATATATATATATATATATATATATATATATATATATATATATATATATATATATATATATATATATATATATATATATATATATATATATATATATATATATATATATATATATATATATATATATATATATATTTAATTTTTCAACTTGGGGTACTGTTTAACCAGTTAACCCCCTAGTATTTCAATTTCGCTTCTGACGCTGCACATGAATCTCGGCTGAAAAGCACTGGCCTATACCCTGATTGAGTGTTTTGGTCCGTTGCTTAGAACTGCAAGCAATTGCATAGTCTTTACAGCATATGTCGAGTGTGTGTATCCATTTGTAATGCATATATTCTTTGAGTGAAGTCGATAAAGGTGCAAGAGTTACTCGTCCACAGAGTGGGCAATTTATTTCCGCCAAAGTGTGAGTTCATCGCGTTAATACCCGTAGGAGGGTATGGCATCATTTACATCATGGAATGATGTAAACATGTACTACACTCCCACGCACCCTCCTGAAACCGTAACTGGAGATTTTCTAGGAAGTTAATGACAATCTACTCACAACCTTGTACCATGTCGACAAAATTTGTAGTGCTTAGCCTACATAAAATCCAAAAATATTGCCTTCATGGGGATACCATCCTCCGTGGGTTGTAAAATCCCAACTTTTTGAAGTGATAAGAGTATAATTAACTTGGCGTTACTCACAATATTATATACAGACAACTCACAGGAGGTGAGGAAGTGTTTGCAGGTCCGTAGCAAAGCGGGAGAGGCAACAGGGAGGGAATAAAATTTTCCCCGAGGAGATAAACAATTACCATTGCCTTAACTCAGTTAAGAATGTCACAACCCCCCAACCCCCTCCACACACACCCTCACAGACACCCACACAGAATTGACAGAGAATGCCCAAAAGCTTACCCTCCCTTCAGTATTTTGTCTGACGACTAGGTCTGCATGTATTTTACACTGAAAATGACGTTTCCGTCTCAATCCGCAAATTAACATTTGCTTATCCCACTGAGGGAGTTGCTGCTTAGCCTTAGTCTGATACTCGCCTCATACGCCACCCTTTGTACCTCGTCTAATAATATGGAGGCAATAATCTCTTTAAATACTTCGCTCTCACGATGTGAAATCAGGGAGGTGTGATTAGAAATCAAGCTTGTAAATAAAATTCGTGCGCAATCGATAAGGAGAGGGAATTCAAGGGAGGTTAGCCAAGAGCGCATTAACAAAGCTTGAAAAAATATAGCCAAGAAAGCAAAATACTGTCAACTGTAGTGTAACGCTTGAGACACAAATATTGCACCATTTCGCATCTAGAGATCTTAAAAAACCAAGTATCTCCAAGGGGGACCCCGGCTATTATAAGCTCCCCTCACCCCGTGTCACGCTTTTTAAACTCCCTCCCAAGACACAACTCAAACCTAAAATTTGTTAACTAGTGTAAGTAGTTTGCATCAGATATCTTGTGAAGTAAAATGTTAACTTATAGTCTTATACCATGGAGCTGCCACGACTGCTTATACTTTTTCTTTCTCGTGACGTCACACCGACAGACAGCTTTTATCGGACACGCGTAGTCCGATGAAAACTGTCTGTCGATGTGACATGACCAAGTAATAAGTGAAAATTTTCTTCGAGAGGTGGAGAAGATTTTAGTAAAAACTCACGAAAGTCGGATCAGAATCCTATCCGAATTTTTGTACTGTGTCCGTATCTCACATAGGCTAAATTATACTTTCGTACCGTTTTTTTTTTTTTTTTTTTGTTTTTTTTTTTGTGGTTTCTTGCATATTCTGTGATTATTATTGGTCATAGTGATAAGAGGAAGCGAGTATAAATCGTATTTATGTACAATTCAAGTAATCAGTTGTCTGAAAAACATCCCGTTACATTCAACACCACTTTTCCGAGGGCACTCTTTTCAATGAAGATACTGCATTCTTCCACAAAAATGTTTTTCCTTCCTATCTTCTACATTTCATATCTAATCATAAATAAATTTGAGCAAAATATTGACATTTACTGCTTACAACAAATGTTTCCTAATGGGTCCTACAATCGTTTCTGATAGGTCCTATTCGAGTTCAGGTACTCTGCAGATATATCGATACAGCTGATTACGTCGGCTATACACATGCACGAAAATTTAATCTTCATTATTGCACGACCTCAACGATTGGTCAGTTTGACCGAACTTCCCGGTAAACATCTCCCCACATCTTTTCCTAGAGTGTGAACAGAGAGCTGGGTGTAAATGACCCCCACCTCCAGAGATGAATTGCTGCTCCGGGTGGCTGTAAAATCACGCAGTTACCAGTCGGCAGAAGCTGTTGTTCTTACATCAAGACAGATAGAAAAGACTTTACTTCCTAACGAATTTCTTTTAAAAAATTCTATAGTTTTCTCTGCAAAGGGATGTAGGCCAAAATCGTCAGTTTAACTTAGTTGTCTACATACCCTTGCGACCACTGTCTACTTTTTTTCTTTCATTTGGTGCAGTTATCGCCTGTGGTGACAAAGTTAAAAACACAAAGTACAGATTTCCCATGATTTTCACTAAAAGTTATATGACCAGTTTCCCCGGTTGTTTTTAAAAATGACAACCACTTCCCCTGGCAACGGAAGTGACGTCGGTTGGTGGTATAACCCTATAACAAAATAGACATATTTCCTACGTGATGTCTGGTATATAGTGAAGGTATATAGGCCTTCTATTCAATGGTTCATGTATAGCTACGGTAGACCATGGACAAACGGCGTACATGGACATCACAGACAAAATTTAGCACCAAATGATCCCTGAAACAACAATCTACATATGTCTGCGTGCCTGTAAGCTGTGTGAGTGTGTACTTGATGAGTTGGGATGGTTCAGCGTACCGGGATAGATGTGTCCTTGTGCAGCGTTCGGGGGGGGGGGGACTGGGGACAATTCCCTGCTTATATTTTAATTGGTAAGATATAATACCAAATGTCCCAAATGCGGATAGTTGCTATTTATAACACAAAACCAGATGAAAGGAATGATTTCCGTCACTTTTTGCCATATCACTTCCCTTCAGTTTTGACTCATCATTTTCATCTGGAATTATTTGTATACCATCAAATATTATTTCATAGCAGACAATTAAATGAAATTTGCAACGGTAATTCATTTTAAAGGGAAAAGTTCATATTAAACTTTCTGCACAGTTACACATTTAATATCAATCAATGGACTGAGCAATTGAACAATGCGTGTGTGGAAATTGTAATTCCTACTGTAGATGAAATCGATTCATTTAATCAAAGGATAGCAAAATCCAACATTGTCAAAAACAGAAGTGAGAAGCAAATACAACTTTATGTATACCTTGCCGAGTAGCGCCACCAGCAGGTCAAAATTGGGGGAGGGAGGAGGGAAAATGTTGGGGTAGAAACCAAAGGCGAAGCGTTTGTTCCTGCGGGTGGAGTTTCATGACCCCCTTTGCGCCCCTGGTGGGATCTAGAGGTAGAGTCCCGTGGAGGACCACCAGGTGAAGCTCTCGGAAGCCCCAAGGTTTTCCGCACATCTCTCGGTGAAAATAAAGTCCCAGGAGAGATTTATCTTTTGGGTTGACCTATATCACCTGACCTGACTAGGGGGTATACTGTGAGGGGCAAGGAAAAATTATTCCAGCCCCTCCGCAAACCCTCAAAATTAATCCTCATCCAGAAGCAATTATCCGGTTCATTGCTTCAGGGTGAGTATACAAGATCCCATTGTAAAACCAAAACAGCTGAACTGAGTCCTTTGAAAATTTCTGTAAATCCCTGCAAAAATTGTAGTTTGGGGTGAGAGGATTGGCCCTTTAGAGCAAGTTTTTTTTCTATGGTAACGTCAGAGAGCCACACAAAAAATTATTCAAGCATGAATATGTATTGTGCAAACGCCCTTATAACCAGTGTTCAGTATTTCTTTGATACCGGTACCCATCGGCACTGTTAAGTTTCTGCTTGAACCGTTTATTTCCCAAGCTTTCAAGTTTTGGAAGTAGGCACATTTTTATAAAGCTTTTCAGAATAGGAAAAGCTCAGCCAAAGAAAACAACAAAATACTTGAAAGATTTTTCCTAATGCGACTGGCATAAGACACTATGTACTTGCTTCAAGTCATCTTATGGTGGTCATTATCAATAGCTATAACTTTAGAATAAGGCGAGATGAAGCCGTTTGCAGCTACTTCCGTGCTGGTTTCTAAATTTCTAAATTCCATTTTATTTGCCATGGTGATTAACTCTAAATTGAGTGAAACTTATAAGTCTACGGAGAAAGAAATCTCACCTTGAAAAGGGACTTACGGACACTGTGCAATACTTTCCAAGACCACGCGAGCAACTCATGTGATCGATAACACGGGCCAGTCCAGGAAATTTAAAATATATTTGTACCATGAGAGGGGTTGTCAGGGTTGTTGTCGTATCGGATTTTTTTTTTTTTTTTCAAGAAAAGGGCATTTTTTGCAGCTTAATCTTTGGGAATCCATTAGCGCTCCCACCACCCATTTACTGAAGAGTTTGTGTTTTTCAGCTTCACGACTCGTTGTCTAATAATTACATTATTGGACCAAAAACAGTTTCCTGTCGTCTGGATATTTTAACACGCAGCACACAAAATCAAGAACGGAGTCGGCCATCTTGTAAAGGTACTAACAAATAATGAGTTGGCGTCTTAGCGAGTGGTTTTGTTAAAAAAAGCCGGTCGATAGTTAGCAGAGTGATACGGCCCAGATTCCAACCTATTGGTTCAAGTCGAGCCGGCCACGGCCTTTTCCTCATTTGTGACTCACTGGCTTGTTTTCTTTTTTTTTTTTTTTTTTTAAGGAAGAACTTTATTCCCATCTTGAAAATATATACATATGTACATATATATAAAACATAGGTTGGAAAATAAATATAATACTTACAAATATTTACGAATTAATTAATTAATTAATTAATTAATTAATTCAACTTACAGTATCATTACATTAACATCATAATTCAATTCACTTATACATCACATTTTAAATTGGAAGGAAGAAATCTTCTTTTCTTGACTCACTGGCTTGTTTTCTACTCCATTGCTTATGGCACGACGGCAGTAGGTTCCTTTTTTAGAGTCTTTGGTATGAACCGACCTGGGAAGCGAACCCGGGCCTTCCGCGTGAGAGGCGGATGCTCTTCCTGTTAGACCAAACACATGGTCTGTCGAGAACAAAATATGTACTATAGTATGGAACAGAGACAGTATACATGGTGGCATAGCCATTGAAGTACTACCTGGTATATAGCAAAACATTACGTACATGCCTGCAGTGTAATCTGTGATAAATGATCGTTTTATTCACGGATGAAATGTCTGGTTACAGTTTCTTAACGTGGAAGTTTCGGATGAGCATTCTCCGTGGTATAAGTCTATCTAATCTCTATTAAACATCTGGTACAGTAAACATATTCCCTAAAAAGGGAATGCCCGGACCGATGCTGTGATTGGCTGATTGTAGAGAGTTATTTCAAGAGGGGTGGAAAAAATAAAAATAAAGATATGGTTTAACTATAGGAGGACAAAGGGGTAGAGGTCGTGACTGCATGTGATGTGCACCAATTAAAGATATCGCTTAACCGGATTACCTAAAACCCTATTTCAGTGTTTTGAGTTTTGGTATTTGCTCCAGTGCTAGAAACGAGTGACCGTGTTTAAAATGACACATCGACAAGGGCAAATATTGGCGTGAAACTATGGATGGAAATGTGATGTACATTGTACTATGATTTACACGGTATTCATCCTATGTTGAAAGTACATTAAAGTAAACCAAAAATTATTAAACGGGTTTATAAGAAGAATGATATTTTAAGGGGCACCATATTGAGTTGATATCGATAACTTGGAAGATACTACCACGTGACAATAGCCATCTTTAGTCCATCATTAATGAAGTCTCACATCTATAAAAGTCAAACAAAGCGATATTTTTTAGTATTTGGCTTGGAACGATTGTGCGTATAATTTGAACAAGTGTCTGGTTACGAATGTCCGAAAACTGAATTGAATCGTTAATTACTCAATAATGGATCATTTATTTTGTAAATGTGTGATATGTCCATAGTCTAAGTTTGACCATTTGTAGTCATTAATATTCCTATGTGAAGAAAAGTTGACTTCGTGAATTTCACTAACTTAAATGTACCGCTTTAATAAAAGAGAAATATTGCGTTTGTTCTGCAAGAAAATTTCATCCTTTTAAAACCAATATTCCTGGCAAAGGGTGATAGATTATCAAAAAGAAGGCAATATGGCAGCCTTCTTTTCAAGAAATAAATTTCCCAGGGATAGACCTTCAGTTGTTTATTGCTCAAGAATAATTTGTTCACCCAAACTTTCAACATTTAAAATGATGCAGCATCCATGGCTCTTCTTGCGCATGGCATTTTGAAGAGATGTAGCTATTGCTGGGGTTTGTGATTAAGACCGAATTGTTAGATAGTCTCTGAGCCATTTTCTTTGTTCTCTTTGTCTGTTTGTTGTAGCATTCTAAACACAACATTTCCCTTTATATACTTAGAAGATTTTTCCCCTGACTAAGTGGACCTGACAGTAGTTTATCTCAAATTTGTTTTTCTATATGAAACTAATAATGAAAGGAAAAATGTACTGCTGTAACTGGTACGAGGCGCGATAGTCTGTCCTGGAAATGACTTTCTAGCGTCGAAGTACTTTCATATTATTAAATACTGTGGACAGCAAAAGCTTTTCACCAGGAAGTCAATGCTCTTGCTATGTAAACTAAGATGTTGATCTTGAGGAAATATTGAAGGATGCAAAAAATTTATTTAACAACAAATAAAGGTCATATTTGGCAACACTTACCAACCACGTTGAAATGTGCAAACGTTGTTGTATATCGGGGGTGCTGAAGGGACGGGTTTCATCAATTATATTATAGCTTTAAACCAGCATAATTTCAAATACATTTCGTAGTATCCTGTTTTGAGTCCATTACTACACTCTGTTAAAAATCGCTGTAAATTAACAAAATTTTAGGATAGGCAGATGGGCCTGCATTAAGATAACAGAAAATTTTTGGCAAACACTTGCCAATGTTTTTCTCTATCCTTTACGTATCTTTTTTTTTTTTTTTGGTTTTAGCTCACACATGTACACATGTGTGAGGTTATCAAATGGGGCAGATGGCGTCAACTTTTTAACAGAAGTATTCTTCTTCCCCATTTTTTGAGATTTGGGGCTGAAATTTTGGTGAATGATTGCTTTGGAGGGGAGCATTCATACCCACCTACTTACATTCTAATAAATGAAATTTAAGTTGTGTTTTACAGCTGTTTTTTAGGGGTGAGTTCATTATGCCTGCTGAGCAGTTAGTTGTTTATTTATTGCACTAATAGCAGTGTGCTTGGTTGTGTGTTCAGTTCTTATCTTGCACACATATGCAGGCTATTGAACCTGGTTCACGTTACAGCTGGTTGAACAAAGCATTCACAGTACTGTCACTGTATGCTTGTGTAGGTGGTCTCATAATCAGTTGTGGTCAGCTAGTGTGGGGCTAATAAGTTGTAACCAGGGAGTAACTTACAACAGACCCTGTTGCAACCTATCTTAGGGCCGTGTTAATAACACCTCCCTGCTTATCTGTTACAGAGTTGCCTTTCACTCTGTTCTGTTCAGTTTATCATGAATTGGCCAAGTCAAGCAATAAAAACATAACTGTTTGAGTTCAATAAACACAAAACAGTAGGAACTTCTTGAGTCTCTGTGTTTTATTTTAATCAGTACAGAGCCATGCAGTGTTAACTTGTGGATTTATAGGTGCAACTAAATGTACTTTGCAATACCTGAGCAGTTTACAGGTACACCATCCATAAGTTATTAATTTTATCTTACTGCCTAATGCCTTTAAGAATACACAATCCATGCTTTCATGATTTGATAAAATACACAGTGATATTTAGATCTACCATAAAGCTATTTCAGATGTAGATCTACTTGCAAAATCACAAATGTTTTGTCTTCACTATTCTTTGCTTCCTTGCATTTAATTTTGTAATGTAAAGAGGTTTAGGAAACAGATAACAGATAAAATTTGGTTCAACTCTGAGTTTCTCTTTTTAACAGACAAAACAGGTTGTGTGAGCTTCACAACAGCATTGCTGTTCTAGTTGTTCTTTAAAGTTACTGAAATTTTTGACAGCGTAGTGATTTTATTACACCAAGAGTTTGTGCACATCCTTGAAATGTGAAATGTACAATATATTCTGTGCCACCCATCCCACACAGTTGTGTAGTACGTAAAACATTGCCATTATGAAATAAAATTAATGTGAACGTAGGACAAGATTTCCAGAAGAGCGACTGGACTGCAGGAGGTGAATTTAGTTGGGACACTATGCTTTTTCTGAAGTCCCCCGACTCTCTGGCATAGCCGTTCGGCGAAAACCAAACTATCATGAAACTGCTTTCGAAAGAAACCATGTCCACTACAGGACAAGTTAAGTTTGGGGCGACTGCTCTTGCTCTTTTAAAGACAGTCACTCACTCTTCACCCCTATTCTATACAGTTTGATAGGTGGTAGGGACATTTTAAAATCGGTAATACTCTTGACTGACATCATATTTTAAGCATGCGAGCAGTTCGTGATACACAATAGGTATATACCGGAAGTGGTCTAATTACACAACCGATAGCCACGTAGCGTACGTCTAACCTTTGTAGTTACTAACGTTTAGTAGAAAGAAGCTTTACGAACGGGAAAACTTTCTTCCGCTTCGCATGCTAATTTTCAAGAATCCAGCCTGTCCAATATCACACTGTAAAGAAGCAAAGTCGTAGCCAGACGACGTTCTGAAGGGGCTAATTTTTCCAGTAGGACGAGAATCTTTTCAGAGGGGCAAATGTGCAAAATTTGATTGATTCAATGGCAAACTTCAAATCTCTTAAGGGAGAGCATTTTTGAAGGGGATTATCGGTCAGTAAAAAAGACTCACTCGTTGCACATATTAAATGACTGGTTGAACCGTGGTCTACAGAAGGTATTTTGTATGCTATCGTAGCCAAGTGTGACCTGCCGTTTTAAGAAATATTGCAGGTACTGAATTTTTTGTGAGGGGTCAAGGGAAATTTTTGCCCGAATAATGGCACCATTTATCAATGTTTTGCCCAAATGGACCAAATGATTTTACCCAAATTGGGAGGGCGATCCCCCTCCCCTGCAGCCCCGCCTCGTACGCCTATGCTCAGACTCATTAATGTAATGCATGATAAGTAGCAGATTGGCATCGGGACGAATTGCTTAATTTACTTCCAAGTTTAATGTTAAAGTTAATGGCATGCTCTTGATATGCAGGTATGTGAAAAGCAGTTTTTCCGTTACAATACTATTATACAAGGTCATAACAGAATGAAATCCTAATGAGGACGCTGTAACTCGGAAATTAATTTTGTGCCAAGTCAGTTAGTGTTGTATAGATAAGGGTCAACGAACCATACTTTAAATTGCCATGACATTAACTAGAAGTTAAACTTCTCATATCGAATTTGCTTGTCAGCAGTCAGAAGGCGTATTTATACACAGGAAAAACTTGCTCATCAAGGAATTGTTTATTTCATTGGATTGGTCAATATTAGCGATCATTTAATAGCTAAATACAAAAAAGACAGTAATATCTATTTACATCTAACACAAAGTTTAGAAGGAAGTAATTAGAATGGAAACCCTATAGCGTCAGCACTTTCCTTTATTTGTTATCCAGTAACTTAAGTTACAGATGATGGTGTTTACCTTATAAGGAAGCGGATTAACACTTATAGCAGAAACTGGTGATTAAAAACTTGTTATGTCATTGTTGCGAAACAATTGCATATTCATGTTTCTCTTTTTTATGTTGGACACTCGCGGTAACTACGTAAACAATATCTAGACAAAAACAAATACACCTACAAGCGTTAGCGGCGCCTATCGGGGACATGCACAATTCACTAGTAAAGAGGGAAATTCTGTTCCTCCTAGTCAATCGGGGATAATCACATGATAAACACCAGGAAACTTGGTTTACTGAAGAATCTCCGTTTCGTGGGGTATCCCCAGTTACTATGGATTTTTTCATGTGTATATCCCCGGTTGACACTAGTCTTGTGTTAAGAAGATAATGGTGTATTTTCTAGTGACTTATTGTAAAGTCTCATACCTACAGCCAGCCCTCATTCCAATTTCTGATTCTAACTGTTAACCCATAATGAACGAAACTTACAGTCTAGACGGCAAGCGCCCTCATTATGTAAAAATCTGAGAAGTGGAAAATTTACTAACGTCTTGACCAAGACAAGGTTGACCCCAGAACTGCTAGATAACATAAAAGATATTTCCAACTTTTCCTGTCATTTCACTCTCCATACCTTATCAAAACTCGCCACACCCAACCTTTCTGCAATTCATCACACCCTGCCTATCCCTTTCTATCCATTCAAAAACCAATCCTACCCTCCCCCACATCTTTCCTACCTTTCTTCGTAATGGTAGTGGCTTTGTCAGACTAGATAATTCAGGGTGAACTTAGTAATTCTCTAATAGGATGATAAGTGTGCATCCATTCTATTGTTTGTTAATTCACTCCGCAAATAGTGAAATTTATTCAGAGGAGAGTGAAAATTCACTTTTTAACGAGTGCCAGCAGGAATCACTCTTTTTTAAGAGTGATTCTGTAGGCATTCCATCAAGAATGAAATTTCACTCTTTTTGCAGTGAATTTCCTCTCTTATGGAGTGAACTTTGTAGCCTTCAGGCCCTTCACTCCTCTAACGAGTGGAATTCGACTACTTCTATTTTTATATTGTAGCTCCCAAGATTGGATGCCATGGAATAGCGTGATTAGACTTTAGTTTCCATATCTTGAGTGTGAATAATATTTATCACTCATCAACCTTTATTTCAAAACACTAAATTACACTCCGTAATTCCGCCAAGAGAGGTAATGGGGAATTTAGTAACTCCAATGAAATTAAAGGAAGCATAATATCCTCTCTTTTTGCCTATAGTACGTTTTGAAGATTACTCCCCAAATAAGTTCCTTCACAATCACGTTGTGTACTACCTTAAGAAATTATAAGAACAAAAAAAAGGAAAATGAAATATATAAACATGTTTCTGCATTTTCTCCAACCCCTACCTCTTTCACAATCCTGACATCCCTACCTGAGAGCAAGGGGTATGTGGGGAAATTACCGAGAAAATTCTATCCAGATCTCGACAATACAGCTCGCGCACTCGCCGTTGGCCATTAACATAAATGGTGAACTTCCTTAATTCTAACATTTACCACTTTGGCAAGTGATCCTTTACCCTATCCAAATGAGTTTAATCCTGCTCGCCACATTGTTGTTTGGATTTAAGATTTTTATTGAGACCTGATTGTATCACCGTCTTTTTTCTCACACTCGATATTTCGTTGAAATCGATTGCTATAATTCGTAACTCGATTCAAAGTTCAAATATCATAGGTCCAATTTTAAACTTAATGAAGCTAAACGTTACTTTATTCCAGTCTTTTTTTACCCAATCATCTGGTCCATTCCTTTCTGACTCACTTGCGGGTCAAACTGACCCAGGCCGCGTAACAGTGTACAACCGTAAGAGTTTCCTTTTAGAAGAAAGCTGTATTAATTCCTGTATTTTTCATGATGATAATCCGTTATTTCTTCTTTTCTTTTGAAGGCTGCTAGTTGGCGCACCCCACTCACGTGCACTTGATACTGATGACATCAAAAGAGAGGGCGCTTTTTACAAATGTGAAATAGATGACATGACCTACGCTGAACCATGTGATGTAATCGAACTGGACTCAGAAACAGGTAAATACTTGGTCATTTACAGGTATTTGTAGAATTATGTAGAACCATTCGTTTCCAAGCAGCCAAGGTGATAACACAATCATAATGTCAAGAACTACGGCACCCTCCAATGACATTTCCAGTCGAAAGTTGATGACCTCTAAGTGACTTAAACTTCAATCCCTGACATCACTGTATACGTCCCTTTTCCTAGCTCTGTCCCTGATCAGCCGTCCCCCTTCCACACCCCCCCCCCACACACAAACATACACACACACACACACACTCATACATGTTGTTTTTACACACAACCTGATGACCCCATTGTGTTTTCCTTTGTTCCTGCTTCCTTAACACTAACCTTTACAATAGACTGTCTATTGTTTGGACAAGAGAGGACTCCAAAAATCTATTGAATTTCCATTACGCACACACGCGCGCGCGCGCGCTCACACACTCACCTACTTGTTCCATGGAAGTGGGTCTTGATCTACCGAGGTAGATCAAACTCTAATGGGAACGCACGTCAACAACACTCACTGAAGATCAAAATCAACCGATTTTGATCGACGCACCAAGGTAGATCAGATCGACCGTGCTGGATCAAAGTTTTTAATGGGAACACAATCGTTTGATCAAGTGGCACACCGGATCTCCGGTGTATTTATTTATGATTATGCAATGCAACGTAATGTGAGTTTCAAACGTTGGTGCCCTTTTTGCACTTTCCGCATTGTGTTCATATCGCAAGTTGATCTACCTCTCTCACTCAAATGGGAACGCAACCCTGGATCAAGGTAATTAATGTTGATCTACCTCTGTAGATCAAGATACATTTCGCTGGATCAAGTGGGAACACTGTTCTTGTTCTCGCCACTATATCATTTAATCTTGGAATACTCTGAATGTTGAATATTTTATGCACGGTCGACCTATTATTCCCAGCATTTTTTGAAATCTAATGTTATTGGTGATAAAATAATTCACAGAGTGGTGGACCTCCTCTCCCCCCACACGCACCGCCGCTGTCTTTCTACAAACAAATGACGTCACGGTTGCTTGGCAACAGAGGTAATGAGAATCGCTTACATTTCGTCGTCGGTAATGAAATGTAGATTCTATTTCTGCACTCCACGTGGAAAGGGGACATCTCCGGTGCATGCAAAACCTAACCAAAACGCATGTTCCTGCGCATGCTCTATGTTAACCAGGGACAACCAGTGACATAACCGCGAATAAGTCTATAGATCAATTGGAAAATGTTTGTGTGGAGTGAAATATGGGCATCTTCACAACTGCAACGATCCTTCATTGTGAATTCGGTAGACTGCAGGGTAACTCCCAGCCGTAAGAATAAAAATGTAGGCATTTAAGGCATAGGCATAAGGCAACGTGCCGGCATTAACAGTAATTGGCAAAAGAGTTCACTTAAACATTTTGCCTTGTCGGAAGTGATGAATTCCCCAATTTGTCTACTTTGTATCACCAATGCTTAAACTATTCCAACAGATTTAAACTGAACCTAAGTATATCATCTATCGTTCAAAAGTTCAAAGGTGAATAGTATTTTGATAAATACTCGGATACACCGTAACCGAGTTACCGTACTTCCGCGACTGCTGGTACTGATTTAACAATACTGGATGTATGTCAGAGAACCCTCTGATACTATGTAAGGTACTGCTTCACATTTAATAATGAAATAATACCCACAGATTGAGGTAACTAATTTCCGATAACATATAGGAAAAACACCCTTTTTGTAATTTGTATTTTCTCAAGGTGAACGTCAGAGGTTATGTTTCTTTATACATAATACAGTAATAGGGCTACTTAGTCGCGCCAAAGAAAACTTAGTGCCAGTAATTTGTTATTCCCAGAATCAGTTCAATGGTTCATGCACATAGGAAGCGTTTGTGTTTTGCGTACTTCCTGTCCGCTTCACCTCTTGTGTTTATGAGTAGGCTAAATGTCGGAAGCGTCATTTAACCCGGTTCATGACCATCAGGCTGTAGCCATTTCACTTTGTTTGCTTCTGTTTTTGAAGTAGCAGACCTATACTTTGCCAAGAGCTACTTTTTCTAAAGTCTTCCCGACCCTCTGAGAAAGAGCCGTTAATGGGCGAAACAAAACTTTAAACTGCTTCCCAGAGAAGCTATACGTCCACTGAAGGACAACACTTGACCGACCTCACCGCCCTCAGACCATTTGTATCACTGGTCTGTCATTTATATGGCTCCATTCTAGACTCGATGAAACGAATAGATACTACACATGATCTTATACAAAAGGCCGAAAAGCGATGAACAAACTTTTCTTAAGTCCTCCAGACCCTCTGGTAAAGGACCCTTCGGCGAAACCAAACTTCAACTGCTTCCCGAAGAAGCTATTACGTCCACTGAAGGACAATACGTGACGAACCTCACGGCCCTCAGACCATTTACATTATTGGTCTGTCATGTATGACTCCATTCTAGACTGGATGTAAAGAACAGAAAATACACATGATCTTAGCCAAAAGGTTGAGAAGCGATGATTTTATGAGTGGGCAACATTTCTACAATGTTTACCGATTGACATGAAGTCGTTGCCGAAGGGAATATTACCCAAACTAATTTAACTCGAAAGCTAAATCCTACAAATCGGCTCAATTTTCCATAACCGACAAATGTTTCATGGTATTTCAAATAATTTGGATACAGCAGAGTGAGAAATTAAGAAGGACACAATTAAAAGATCACTTAGACCGTTACCATATTTGACGTTTGGTTGAAAGCTAAAATTATCTAAGCCAACTTTAAGAGAGTTTCCTCTTTAAATATGACTGAATAATCTTTTCATGCATTGATGCCTACGTGGAAGAACACAAATGTATTGTTATGCATACTCAAATTTTATTGAGGAAACGTTTAACTTGGTTGGAGATTCTTTGGCCAGTGTTACTTTAGTTTAAACGGTCCACGTTTTAAAGAAATTGAGGCTCTTTTAAATCTTTTTCGTGAAAGTTAGTGTAAGAGCCGTTGCCATTGTATTTCAGCTCGGTCATCACACTTTCGTATCGTGTTATGAGCAGTTCATCATGTCACTGCGGATGGAATGTTTTTTTTTTATTTATGAGGTCACTATATCTAACTTTCCACCTTCAAAACGAATCCTGCCAGAAGATTTTTAGGTGATTGTAAATTTAACATGAGAAATTTCACTCGTTTTTGTTTTTCTGTGGTGGTATGATGTTGCAAAACGGATTGCCTACAGTCTTTTTCATCTTTATACAACTATCGTTCAAACTCGGGTAACAAACGGTATTATCTAACATGACGTGACATGGCGTAGCATCACGTGACGTGACGTAACGTGACGTGGCGTGAGTGACGTGACGTGACATAACTAACATAACACTGCGTACCTCATCATCTTCTGTTCCTCACATTAAAAGTTAACGCCGGTTACATTAAAAAACACGTCTTATATTAAGATTTCGTTGCTTGCATTTCTCTGTTTAATTTCCAGAGGCAGAAATCTTTAACAAGGTGAAAGTATTTGTTTCAAATCTTTTGTTGCTTTCCTTTGTATTTCATTTTGTGTTTCATACCTAGGGTCAACAGCAGACTATAGCCTGAGGGAAGTGTGAAATTGACAAGCTGAATAGCTAGTTTAAGTCCGCCGGATTCCATATGGAAATTTCTTAATTTTTTACCCGATATTACTCATAGAACATAATCTTCATCATAAAAGAAAAAGCCAGTCTGTATTTATTTCCCGTGAAATAATTTCATAACGATGTGAACGGCGTCACAAGTCTCTGAGAGAAAGAATGCCTATTTTACGGAAACTTGGATGTCAAACATTTATTTTGTATTATTATTACCACTAGCGTAGCCAGCGGGGGGCAGGGGGGCAGAGTGCCCCCCACAGAAATTTTGGGGACGCGATGGGCGATGTTGAAAAAATGAAGGAGAGCAAAAAAAATAAATAAATAAATTGAAAAAAGATAAACGGCAAGAGGAGGGAGGGAATCGTGGGCATTTTTTACAGTTTTTCGAGGGGAGGGGGGGAGGGAAGCTCTTAGTCGTTACGATAAAGCATGCAGTCCCCGACGGCGGCTAGTGTCCCCGATGGTTTACCTGTTTTTTGCTCTTAAGGGACAATTTCCCTAATAAGAACCCCAAATTTTCGGCGCGCTACGAGCGCTGTAGATTCACTCCAGTTTTTTTTAATAATTCCATTCCACATATCTAGAGAGTGTTATGTCAACCTTACCAAGAACCAGGGAGGCAGAGTACACAGGTTATTTAGAGGTCTTAAATTTCATCCCATATCACAAAGCCTAGTTGCTGTTCTCTTGTGTGTGTCATGCGATAGGTCAGTTGGTGAGCGACTCACGGACAGACAGAGCATAGTTTGGTTATTTTATCGGGTATTCCAGGTGTTTTCGATGCAATGTATGTTATCCCCGATACGGTCTACGCTTCGCTCCCTCAAGAAAATGCCACACCCCAGTGGCGGCGATGGAAAATGAAAAAGTGGGGGCTAAAGGTATGTGCAGCCCCTCAATATTTGTCAAGTGCTCCAATTAAGAAGCGGAGAGGATTTCAAAGTTGGGCTGCACATATTCTTGCTCTGAACACTCGGGAAGTGCCGTTTCCGGCCATCTGAGAGGTTTTTAAAACCAAAAAATTTCCTGGTTCGCTCCGCACCAATCGATGGTAGAGCTCCGCTTAGAAACATATATTGACATTTTTTATAGATTGTTTTTGTTTTTGTTTTTTGTTTTTTGCATTAATTGAGAAATTTCAGAAATGAGATCCATTTCCAGGTTGGGAACATGCAGCATAAAACACTCGGGAAGTGCCGTTTCCTGCCATCTGAGGGGTTTCTAAAACCAAAAATTTTCTTGTACGCTCCGCGCCAACCGATGGTGGCGCTCCGCATAGATAGTCCTGTCGGTCAAGATTGGGGACGATGAGTCGACTTTGCCCCCCCCCCCCCACAAGAAAATCCCGGCTACGCCCTGAATTTATTACGTTCACCGATAATCAGTTTTACTGATGATCTCTAACTGCATCACGGTGGACACTAATATTACACAAGTTCAAGGGCAAATGCCCCGACTTGGAAGAAGTGTAGTAGACTGTGCAGCTTGATTGGTTCGTAAGAGTCATGTGACAACATTTTTTCTCCTCAAATGTGAACTTAACGAGGAGTAACTGTTGGGTTTAATTTCAATTTGCAATACTGAAGTCCTAAAATATCATTCAAGATACTTTGAAGAGGAATAAAAGGAAAATTGTGAGATTTAACTGTCTTTTCAAAACAAGTTTGGGCGACTATAATTTAAATTTAGTTTTAAATTTACTATTAATTGTGCTGCAACGTTGATAGTAAAGCATATATTGAGAATGTAGTAGTACTAGTCACCACTAGTCAAAACACTCCTATCTCAGAGTGAAAAGGCCGTATTTACAGTAAGTAATCAGTATTGGTTAAATTTCCGCCCGATATCATTCAGTGGTGGTTTCGAGACCTGTATGGTATCGCAAAAAACCGACGTGACGGACTCTTCCTTGCAGGCGCGTAGCAAGGATTGTGTCATGGGGAGGGTTTTGGTGTGGGGGGGGGGGGTTCGATGCACGACATGAGGGAAAAGTCTAAAGATAGAGACAAAAACCGCTATTTTTGGTGTTTTTTGCATTGGGCTGGGTCATGGGGGTTCTAACCCCCAAAACCACCCGTTGCTACGTCACTGCTTCCTTGTACCTTTCCTCCCTTGTCTCGGAGCCTGCCGGAAGGCGTGTCTACGCCATTCTGGGACTGAAAAGTTAGTGGCACCTTAAAATTGTGCAAACATTTGAGTTTAAACTTCAAGAAAGCCTGAGATTTTACAAATAAATACTCATGTCCCCTTCGTCAAGTGTGATATTCAATCACGTTATAACACTAGCATGTGTATTGAATGGTAAATTATATGTAGGCATCGAACTTGAAGGATATAACCTCACCCTCGTGTACGACACCTGCTTCTGCCTAGAGTAATGTGTCCTCAATTATGGTATATACAACGATATACCCTGGTATCAAGGTACTTATTTTTGTGAATTGAATCAGTATAAGTAGTACGATCGTGATCCACGGAGGCTTCCTCTGATGAACATGTTCTATTTTGTTACATTTTAATTTGTTTCTTCCTACCCAGCTTGTTTTTGTTGAACCAGATTATAAAGTCACATCTACGATTACTTAAATGGTTGTTCTCACATCCTTAAGTGAGATACCACAGTTGTTGTATACCAACACAACATATTGCAGTAGCGCCGTTTCTGGTAATTGAACAACAGGATAATGTTGTTCAATGTATATTAAAGGTTCCTTCCTACTAACAGGTGTCTAGTATCTTCAAAGTATCTCGGTCTATTTAAATCGGAAGGTCCAATCTTATCTCAATGCATACGCTCTGGGAGATGGGAATTACAGCTTGGTCATTTGTGTTCAAAGTTCTCTCCGCATGGTCAAGTGCATCCGACTTGCGTACTCGGCCGGAAGGCCGGGAGGTCATGAGTTCGAGTCCTGGCCTGTTCATACCGAAAACTTTAAAAATGGAATCTACTGCCATTGTACTTGGTGCTCAGTAAAAGCAATGGGTGGGAATAACAAGCCAGTGAACCACAACTGGAAAACGCCGTGGTCGGTCCGATTTAAAACAATTTGTTAGAAACTGAGCCTTAAAACCTCATCTTACAAACATTCAGCTGTAGCCAATATACCCCGATATCCCCGTCTGCCGTACGGCAAGAACTGATTTAAGTAAGGGGCTGGCGCAGAGGTATTCATAATCACAGCTCGTGATTGCGGAAGTTGCCTGTGGTGTCGCTGTAACGACCCACCTGTGCAGGTTCGTCACCTGGACCAAACCTCTAGAAAGTACTTCCAACACTGTATCCGTAATGCCTCACCCATAATACTCAGTGTATGTACCATTTGTCTCAGGGAGAAAATTTTCCCTGCCTCTTCCCAGAGACAACGTCCCTACCGTGTAAATAGTTGGTAGTGTATTGTGTATTTTATATAATCATTGTATGTAATTTTTCTTCTTATGTCTATTGGCAATTTATTGGCAAATCATTGGTCATTTGTTTAATCCATGTCCCTTTTCAATAGCGTAAAAAGCAGGGCTATATTTAAAGGGACAACCAGCGAATATGATAGCGAATATACAACTTTTACTAAAACACTTGCATTGTCCTATTTAAATGATTATTTACCAGAATCAAGAGGAACCATAGAGGTAGCGAAGTCCAAGTGAGAAGGGACGTCAATTCTGTGTTAATTATACTGTTCAATGGAAATGTTGTAATTTTGTTCGGGTAACAAACTTTCACTAGTCATTCATACGGTGACTCATCCCAATTTCAGTCCATGATGACCAATTTCCGATCAATTTTTGTTACTTTTAACTCAATGGTGCAGCATTATCAGATTATAGTCGTGGCAAACTGGTAAAGCTCTGATTGTCCCTTTAAGTCTCGTAGTCTGGTAGTAACCCCCCCCGAGGATTTTTTCAACCATCGGGAAAATCAAAACTTACCATTACATTAATACATTTTAGTGATCCCTGAAGTCACTTCAGGTTAGCAAGTGTAGGTGTATTGTAGTCTGATGTTTGCGACAAGCTGAACATTATCAGCTAAACCAGTGACGTACGCGTGCGCACGAACTGGGGATGAGTGAGGGAGAGACGCCACCATTCGCTGAATGACACGAGAGTCGGTAAGGAGGTTAAAAGAGGTTAAAAAACCAGGTATTTTCATTCTCTGGGTCAGACTAGCTGCTCCCTTGATCATTGCGCCGGCTCTTTTCAGATCCAAACCCTCCCAACCCCTCCCCGTGTGTACACCCCAAAAGACGATTAAAAGAAAGTCTTTTGACATAAAAAAAAATATCGTAAAAGGAAACTCTTGGGCTGGTATGGTACTGGAAGTACTTCACATCAGCTTCCAGTATTAGCCCATCCAAAGGTTACTGTCTGAGAGTCATACATGTGAATATGTACTCACCAGTACAAAAATTGAATGACATATCTTACATAATCTAAACATAAAAAAGAGATGTTGTAACAGTTGCAATGTGAGATCGTTTATACTTATGTAATAAAATCGTTACTTGCCTTGAGAGGTTCCTGGAATTTGCGTAGGTGTAAAAGTAGTCAAATTACTAAAAGTCATTTGTTTAACTGTTCTCTGTCTCAAGTTCTATGCTGTGTGATTTATATTGATACAATCAATATTTCTCTGTCATTAATGTTTTCAGAATTGATATTTATTTTCATAATCCCTTTGTGCATCTGTTACAGACTTTTTCTCGATTGATTGTCAAGGAAAACACGTGAATAGTCCATTGAACAGTTCAGTCAAAGTCACTCTCTTGAAAAGAGTATTAAAATTCAAAATGGCGACTGCCGTCCCAAATTTGCATATTAAGAAAATTTTTGTTTAATCAGGGCACTCCCGGTCCACGGGGGGACGAAGTCTGTTTGTTCCTACCTAAGGGGGCTGCAACCACAGAGGCGCTTCGCGGGCTAGGTACCTCCCTGAAATTGAAGGTTTACTCCAACTTAAATAAGAAGAGTGAAACAGGTAGGGGATGTTTAAACCAGTCTCCTCATTGACGGAGGAGTTGTAAAATGAATACCACACAACCCCTTAGTTTTCATGATAACTTTACAAGGATTTATTTGGGACAGTATACATCACACAGCAAGTCGAGGGCTTTGTTGGAAGGCTAAAAACAAAAGAACATGTTTGGGGGGTTTCTTCCGAAACTCGTAGACCTATATACCCATGATTCTTCAGCGAAAACCTTCGACCGTGGACTTCAGTATGCGTCAGCTGGTATGCTAAATGAGAAAGCATGCATAGTGGTCACTTTTGACCTATGAGTTCACTATATAATCGGTACTTGGATATTGATGGGCCAATGCAGCTAGTCGAGGCACCGCCCCCTCCCTGTGAGATTTAGTTTAATCAAAATAACTTGAGGTTAGGGCGAATGTTTCCACGTTTTAAGGCAGAGAGTTAGCAGGCAAATGGGAAAGAGCGAATGACGCGATGGAAACTTAAGACGATAAACTGAAAACCCATTCACCTTCTTCTCAGCATGTATCATCGTTTGAATTTTTCTGGGATTTTTTCAAATATTTGAATTTACTGGGGTATTTGAATTTACTGGGACATTTGAATCTACTGGGATTTTTTCTACTTTTTTACTTGATTACATTTGTGGGAGTTCTATATTATGTTGATACGACACAATTTGTCTTGTTGTCTAAGGTCTTTCGGTGATTAAAACTGTTTTATCGAAGACTTGGTTTAAAAGTTACACTTTCACCTTCTTTAATCTCTTCTCTCATAGGACAACCAGTCGATAGTCGTGGCTATCAAATTGGTAATAAATCAAATTCGTTTCTGGGTGCAACCGTAAGGAGTGGCGGGCCTAATGGACCTGTCTTGGTAAGTAGAGAATAATCCGAGCAGCTTATGAAGGCGGCCATTAGTTGGGTCCTTCAGTCTTACACCGCGTTAATTTTATTGTCTATATACAATTTTAAAAGCTCGTATTCAATTAAATTAAAGGTATCAAGGAGTAGTCTTCTTTAAAGTGCAATCATCCATGATACAGTGTAGCAAAGAACTTGAAACAAAGCTAATCGACCACCATTATGCCCGACAAAATCTGACCATTAATTGGCTATTCGGACTCGTCTACATATAAACACATTTTATGGACAAAACCCCCTCCCCGCAGAGCGGACTCTGTTTTCTCAGCTCCATGCCTTCCGTTTAAGATATTACTTAACAAGGACTATGCTGTGCAGCCTGCTACGCAGGCAAGAACAGCACCTGCCAACCAACCCAGAGTGCAAGGCATTCATACTCGCGAATGGATACGGTCTAACGGTCCCAGTGATGTTAACAGAGAGGTGCTAAATCAACTCGCCGATACGAGCAACAGGTAGTTTAGTAGATGGGGAATTGGGTAAGATGAGGAGATTTGCGCGTTTCAGAAAAGGCTCAGTGTTGAAAATTTACACATTTGAAACATTAGATGATGGGAAGTGGGGGAAATAGTAATGTTTATGCTACAAGTTCGTGGTGTGTCATGTTAAGATTCGAATGTTCAGTGTGTCTCTTCAAACTTTTCCTCTTCCTCGAACCCATGAATCCCCGACTGAGTGATTTTCCCTCGACTTACTTCGAAGGTGGGGTGCCTGTGCCCCTTCCCGACCCTTTAAACACGCTACTGGTTCTCAGTATTGTTCGATGGCAGTGCTTATTACGGTTCGGTGGTTCACCCGGATCACCTGAATGTGAATGCATCGCATGATCACCAACAAGGCAAGCATATACTTCCAGATCAGAAGAGTTGTAACTTAGCTATCACCTTGGTTAATGAGGTTTAATGGTAGAGAGAGAAAACTGCGCAGTCTTTTATTTTGCTACTCCCTCATCAGAGACCTCTCTTCCCATTCCTACTATACATGTCAACAAATAAACAGTATACAAAATTTTCCCCCTTTTTCTTTGGTTGGATAAGTGAGCAGCACGGACTTCCTAAACATGGACAGAGCATACTGCATTGTCGCTGCAGTACGTTGAGAAACAGCACACCAAGATGGCCGTCTGCTATGGTTTTGTGTGAAAGTTTGGACTTGCTCATGTATGTTCCCATATATTGTAAGAAAGTTGAAATATTTTTGAAATATGGCAAGGTAAGGTCAAAATCACCTCATGTATTGCAGGAATATGATATTGTTTCCCATTCAAGTTTAAATTTTGCTTAAAATATTACAGAGTCGTCATCAAATCATACGATTTATAGGTTCACGGCGGCCATCTTGGTGCGCCTTTTTTGTCCCAGCCGGTGGCGACCATCTACGGATAGGACGTATTCGTTACATGCTGTGTCCATGTATATGAGTCCGTGATATGCGCAGCTAGTAGATCTTTTCCCTGAAAGTACGGTTGCTCAAAGGCACCGTTTTAAATTTGTCTAACAAGATTTCTAGATCTTATTATGCCATGCCGCCAAGTAAAGCCACCACATCAAAATCTCAAAATGTTTTTTAAGCCACGGTAGCATTTGATGTCATCAGCTGTATCGTAATGTCGTTTGGCTGATTATGTGGTCACCGACAAAGCAAGCGCCTATTGATGAGGGCGATTCATGTTTCACTTGAAACAGGAAACTGCCACTCCGAGTGGCAGCTCCCTGGTTGAAAGTCAGAAGAAAACTAGGCAGTTAATATTGCGCAATTCTCGAATCCGGGAGACTACGTTATCTTATCCGTTATCTATTCCTAGCTCTCTGAGACGGTCTTCAATTCTGAACAAAATAAAGTATAACTTTAGTTTGTCGCTCTTGTTATAGTTATAAGTTGCTTGATAATGAACAGAAATCTCCCGTTCAATGTTTTTCTTATAACAACACCTGAACTTTTACCTCAACAGATTTCTCGAATGTTTCAAACTGTAAGAAAAGAAGGGTAACGACCATGTCATAAAGAACGGCAGTTGACAAAAATATAGAAAGGGCTTATGGGAAACCCACACAGTCATTCCAAGAACCATGTAATTGAAAGATCCCCTAAGTAATATGCATCAACGTGTAATGAAACCAGATACATCCTTAAATAAACTATCTGTATACAAGGTTAACGCCTTTTTATCTACAAACACGGACAAAGAAACAAAACCAACTAGGCACAGAATGAAAGCACTGTGACAAGTCCATTAAGTGGCTACTATACTTCGCATTCGTTCGTAAAAACGTGCTTCGGTCACATCTTCTTGCACAATAACATTAAACTTGCTTGTGCTTCCTTGTTCTAAATTAAATGTTTGGACTAACTTTGAACGCTTCCTGTTTCCTTTTGCATATGCTGCACATCCCTTCAGTCTATCAAATATCCAAGTTTAAAAAAATAAACTATGAAATTAAAAAAAAAGTCCTCCAATTTCACATTTTGTCCTAGTACATTAGTCGAGGGCTTTGAAAAATGATACGGCCTATCGTCTATAGTGCTTTCGTGCTTTCGTGTATTCATGAAAATATACTACCTAGATGAAAGAGGGATAAACTTGTCTTATTGACTTTTCTAAGGCTTCTGAATCACTTTAAGCAAGTCTCTTTGTACACCATATCTGACAGGCATACTGGTACGTCTCAAACTCAAAGGCAGCCATGTATCATCCCGATCCCGAAAAGTTCTAGTTCTCTCTACTTACTCGCTTCACGTGCTGTGTAACATGGACGATTCTGCAAATTTTCAATTTGGCGTCAATCAAAAAGACAAGCCATAATTTGTGTATAGACTAACTCTTAAAATTGTATCTTAGGGTAGCGAATTATTTTGGGGGTCCACAACCTATGGATATTAAGTAGGAGTGGTAGTGGTTGGGGTCGGGGAAGTGGGCAAGGGTAGTGGCAAGGGTTAGGGTAGGGTAGGGGAAGGGACGGGGGGCTAGTATAGTTATAAGGGTAGTTATAGTGGGAGAAGTGCAGTACGCCCCGTCTACTACAAAAGAAACCTATAACTACACCCTACATCACCTAAATTTTAGTCAAACAACAAAGTGACAGGGGTTGCATCCCCACAATGAAGTGCTTTGCGTTACGTTGTAAAAATGAAAGAAACCCTTCAATACTCCATACAAAATTCGTATGACCATAAAAAGAAGGCATTTACTCGGACTCCCATGGCGAACGATGGAAATACGGCTTTAATAAAAGACTTCCGGTTCGGATCATATATAGGTCGTGCGTTCCTCTGTGGGGCATCAGGATAGTCTGCTTCGGTTTATAACTTCGCCCATACTAATTTCCACGATGTAACCCGTATGGTTTCTCTTCGTTCTATCGTGTTTGGGTGAAATTAAGTCGTTCTCAAGATGGGAAGCTAAAAATGACCATCTGTTTGCTTTGATAAAATTGAGAGAGTGGAAAGGATGGCTCTCAGACAATAAGACAGACTACAGAACTAATAATCTGAAATTATCCCCTAGATTATGATTTAACATTGCATTAACTTCCGAATGGCAATAAACGGATTAACAAAGTCCAGAAGTGACGAGATTCGCGGCTGACGAAGGAGACCCCTGTAAAGTACCTATTTTTGGTTTCGATGAAAAGAGAAACCTATGCATTCATGATGGCGTGAGTGTGTATGTATGTGTGTATGTATGTGTGTGTGCGTGTGTGTGTGTGTGTGTAGGTGTGTGTGTGTATGTGACGCTTTGGCTTGTAAACACGATATCTCAAGAAAGGTAAGTGTGACTAACCTCATAGTTGGTGTGTGGATTGGTCATATTGAGTAGATGGTCCCTATTGTTTTTGGTGGAGATCAAAGGTCATTTGGGGTCACGAGAGGTCAAAAGGTCAAAACCTTGTAAACACGATATCTCACGAACGGTACATGAGACTACGCTCATATTTGGTGTGTGCGTTGGTCATATTGAGTAGATAATCCCTGTCGATTTTCCTGGAGGTCAAAGTTCATTTGGGGTCACGAGAGGTCAATAGGTAAATTCCTTAGAAATTGCTTGTAAACACGGTATCTCAAGAAGAGTAAGCGTGACTAATCTCACATTTCGTGTGTGCATTGGCCATATTGAGTAGATGATCCCTCTTGTTTTTGGTGGAGGTCAAAGGTCATTTGGGGTTATGAGAGATCAAAAGGTCAAAACTTCGTAAACACGATATCTCAAGAACGGTACATGTGACTGTGCTCATATTTAGTGTGTGGATTGGTCATATTGAGTAGATGATCCCTATTGATTTTTCCAAAGGTCAAAGTTCATTTGGAGTCGACATGTTCAAAGCCTGACAAGCTTTCCTGCACAGTCTTTCACTTGTAGGGTCCTGTAACTTGTCATGCAGATGGCACATAGTGAATACATGGTCCCAGAAGTTTTTGGTGGAGGTCAAATGTCATTTGGGTTTACAACGGGCAAGGGGGATCTCAATGTAGCAAGACTGGATGCCTTGCATGTGAACTTTGTGGGTACATTATGGAGGCCTGTTAATTGAAAAACATTGCAAAGCAATGTCAATGTGAAAAAGGCCTTACATTTCAGCGGCAAGGAATCACTAAGCCTTTTGGCTTTCTGGTTCCAGTTGTGGCTTACTGGCTTGTTTTCCCTACTCCATTGCTTATGCTGAGCACCAAGCACAATGGTAGTTGGTTTCATTTTAAAAGTCTTCGGTATGACCCGGCCAGGACTCGAACTCCAGACCTATCGACTATAAATCGGATTCTCTAACCACTTGACAAAGACTGTTGTATAGCAGTACCAAGGTAAAATCACAAGTAAACTATCTTAAATTATGTAAAGTAACTTCGAAATTTTATATCTCAGCTGAAAAATATTCGATGGTTTGAATAATTTTGATTCATTTTCTCACATAACAGTATATAATCTTGAAATTAGAGGCTTGAGGAGACACCGAAGGAATGTTCCCCAACCCCAGCCCATAAGGGATGTGTACCCATGTCAACCTTCTACGCGCAAATGTGAAGTGTACGTCTAACGTTTTAGTGTGCTTATTATTTAAGATGCAAAATGATCAGA
This sequence comes from Holothuria scabra, assembly GCA_037179385.1. NCBI lineage: Eukaryota > Metazoa > Echinodermata > Holothuroidea > Aspidochirotida > Holothuriidae > Holothuria > Holothuria scabra. Next base: position 31,832,938 of record CM074196.1, read on the forward strand.
GGCGGCTCCAGAATTTCAAAATTGGGTTAACTCAACTCCTAACTGACCTAACTTGGGGTGAAGACAAGTGGGGAGATCAAAGGTTAAACCTGGGGGTCAAATCCCCCTCCCCTTAGCACTGTCCCAAAAAATAACATCTCTTGACGTCAGTGTATAACGTTTATGCCTTCTTATCAAAAAAGTTTTTTGTGTGTTCGCTTTAATAGGTCTGTGCACCTTCCTACGTATGGTATATCGTTGGATCCCAACGACCCGATGACCATAGTACAAGTCGTGAACCGGTTGGACGTTGCTTCATCGCTCAGGATGACTTCAGACGAATCGAGAAATTTCAACCCTGCTTGCAACCGAACGATAGTGAGTATCCCCTCCAAAGAAAGGCGTTTTCTGCCGCCAACATAATGGTATTAATGTACACTGTCTCGATACAGTAGTCTTGACTAGGATCATGAAAGTCGGAAAATCACTTTCCGAATCTCGTTGTTTGGTCGTGCTTTAGGTTGCTTTTCCTCCCCGTTAACGCCAATTTCCGTCAGTAATACTCCCACCTTAAGCATAGAATATTTGAAAATAAATTATGAAAGAATAAAAATAGTCATGTCACAACCTATTGCAAAATCCCACATTTCGAACGATTGAAACAGAGCTGTAAAGGAATCTCGAGTAAATTCCTATTCCAGTGGGGTCACCTTTCCGGGACAATACCGAGTCCATTGCCCTCTGAATCAAAGCCAGTTTCGAATGTAACATTTCCCGATTCCTAGCCAAATTCCGAGTCCCATCATTTGACAGCTGAAAAGAAAATAAATACTTTTACCATTTAAACGTTTAGCATTTGAAGGAGTAAAACTCATAGCCTGTCTAAACCTGACGTTTAGTTGACTGTGTGTAACTGTACTATTCTTTTATTAAAATGTGCACTCCAGATTCCGTAGTTTTTTTTTTCATAAATTTAAAGAGCAGTCCCCAAACTTATTTTGAAGAAAAAAGGCTAAATAACAAAATTTTCGTCTTACTTCATTTCAAAGTATCTTTCATTAAATTTAATGACTTTACTTTTAGATATTGAAGATAATCCAAGCACTTATTTCCAGTAAATTTCACATTTGAAGAGAAAAAACATTATCACATGACTCCCAACAGCCAATCGTGAAACTGGACAGTCTACTACACTACTTCAATTTGGGATGACTGCTCCCTTCCCTTTAAAGTGTACCTCGATTCAACAAATTCAAAAATATGTATTAAAGGGCATGAAAAATGAACTCTAACCTCCATTTTCATAGGACATTTCTGAGGTAAGATATAAAGTGTTGAAGTATGAAGATGGGAGTTAGACCGTAAGAATTCATTTTTCATGCTGTTAAATATATTTCTTTCTTTTTTTTTTGAATTTTTTTACGTGAGGTACACTTTAAAAGGGCCAATCCTCTCACCCCAAACTACACTTCTTGTTCGGGGGTACAGAAACTCTCCATTGGCCCAGATTTTCGATTGACTGTTTATTCAAGCAATGCAGATTACCATAGTTTATATCACACAACATGAACTGTACTGAGAGTGTTTTGATTGTGACATAGAGCTTTTCTATACTCACCCTGAAGCAACTGAGATTGTGACTGGATAAGAATGAATTTCAGACAATTGTGGGGGGGGGGGGCTTAAGTAAGAGGGTTAGGAGAATTGGTGCTGTTTGGGGTGAGAGCACTGGGCCTTTAAGTAACATTGGTTAGTCTTAACATTCATTTCTGCTGAATCGTGTAGACCTGGGCGTGTAGGTCATGCCCATTCCGGATTCCGAGAGTTACCTTTTTTGGCCAATCCCGAGCCCAGTGAAAGACGGACTCGAGTGTGGAATTGAGTCCAAACCCTGACTCGGAATTTACAGCCTCGGGGGGGGGGGGGGCGAGGACTTCTGACCTTTTGCACATCAGCACATAAATTGTAAACAACACAAGAATCTTTGAAATTTACCTTACAACTTTTTTAAATACTTTTCAAAGTTTTATTTGATAGCCTTTAAACCTACTGTCCGATCAGAGATCTCCCTGGTCTGATACCCTGCTGAGCGGACGAAGTTTTTCTTCATTGTGCTCATAGCTACGAAAAACTCTCTCATTGCAGTCTCAGGGACAGCAACCACAGATGCGATATTCAGGCTGTAAGTCTTCACAATCCCTGACAATATGTATTGGCTGAAAATAAAGCAGACTTCCCCAAATAGACAGTAAACTGAACAAAAGAAAAACCTACGACCTATAGCGGGTTTTTTTCTTTATTCAAAGACATATACTGTAATTTTACTCCGTGTCAACTATGTAAGGAAATAACTGGTCAAAAACAGCTCCAAAAGGCAAACTAAGGTTTGGCTCTACCCACATCAACGTATCGTGTTCCTCATTCATCATCAGATCACACCCATATCTGGGACAGCTATCTGACTAATATCATTCAGTCACACAAACCATTAATTAAATTAGGGCACTAAGGTGAGCCTTACTCGTACGCGCTAGTATTACTATCTTACTGGTCCTTCATGGTGCTATCAATAGACTGATCTGGCCAAGCTTTCCGCGTTTTGTGACTTTCCTTGGTGTCATTTTATTACCGTGTCCACATTCCTTCATTTTAAATCAAATTTCACACATTAAAATCAAATAAGTGAGCCTACTTACCAATTTAGAGCTCCTTCAACGTTCTAGCTTATATTTTCCCTCAGATTTGTAGATCCTTCATTTTCATTTTTGTAAAGAAAATGTATGGTTTTTCCAGTTTTTCGTTCAATCGGAAAACTTGTCATTTTCAATAAGACATCCACAGAATTGTGGGATTGCGTTTAGGTATCACAGATTTAAAACCTAGAAGTGGATAACTTCCTGTTCTGTGAGGCGAACTGAAGATTTGTTCTGCACCCGAAAGTGGCAACCTACACTGTCATTAAAAAAAATTTAAAAAAAATTAAAAAAAAAAAAAATAGTGCAACAATGGTAAGAAAGAAAAATTAGTATCGAGAGACGATTGTACCTATATGTAGTCCACATCTACAGGATTGCGCGACAGAGGCATACCTAAAAGAGTCCGTACTGTAGGTTAACAACGTGTGCAAAACGTTTGTGATAGGTTGTTTTTCTTCAGGTCATCTCAAAACATATCATTCATTCGAAGCCTAGGTTTTAAATTCTGTATTAGGTACGCGTCCCCTTTGGTCATTGCAGAGTATATTAACGAAGGCGAAATGTACCAAAACTCTTTCGAATAATCCTTTGTAACTGCATTTTGAATAGAAGTCCATGGGGTGACTCACCATGTTTTAACATTCTAGACATGGACAATGCCCAATCGGCGAGTTTCCATACTGCCGTTTGTGTTCATGTCAAATAACAAACTTTATTTGAAAAATGGCAGAAAGAGATATTTGCGACAAAACTTCCCCTACTTGGCAAATCCTATTGACATGGCAATTTCCGTAAATTGAAAATACCTAGGCCAATCAACAATCGAAGAGCATTAATAATGAATAATTAAGATGGTATTTTTATTCTGAGTCGAGATGTCTGTAAGAGCTAGTGAAACTTAGCTTTCGAGAATTAGCTTTCGAGACCATGTGTAACAATTGAGCATTTCAGGAAACTTGACCGATAAAAATAACCTAAGATAAAAATACCGATACCGATATTAATGAAAAAATGGGATATCGATCTATCACATCTGCCGATAAGAAATCCAACCTTACTACTATTATTCCGTTTGCATATCTGAAAACGTAAAACTTTTCTTAGCTCGTCTTCATTTACCTGATACAGAAGAACCAAAACTTAAAGCCCAGGTTAGTCATCTGACCGTTAAAGTTGTACGGTGCATTCGATTTTTACTTTATTGGTTTCTGGGATCTACAATTTGATTCTCCGTACGAAAATCTAGCGACGAGCAAAGGACAGCTGGGTAAATTAACCCCAAATTGCGTCGGGGGGGGGGGGCCTTCAAAATCACTGGGTCAAGATATGACGCTTATAAGGTTTTATTTGGATTACAGTTTGACCCAAATGTTGGTTCAGTTCCCCAGCCTGACTCAAGAATGTTTTTTTTTTTTTTTGTTTTTTTGTCGATGTTCTTACTCAACCAAAATAAAAAAAACTCTCAATCTCTTCAATATTTTCTTGCAGAATCAACGTGGTATGAAAGCAAGCTAACACATTGTCAAGCTGGAACTGGGGGCGACATTTCAAAGGTATGTTCCGCTTCAAAGTTCTTTACCGTAATTCACCTAGAGTATGGGTGGAAAATATAGTTCACATTTGACGGGATGAGTGCCATAAATCAGTCGTGGGGGATTCTAATTTGACTTTAGCCTTGGAAGACTAAGCATGACATGCTAACTAGATATGTCAACTGCATCATCCCTCCTTAATTAAAGTAACCGGTAGGCAGACTTGCATGTACCGTATTTGCATACAACAAACCCGATGAGACGCATTCTTAAGTCCTAAACAGAAAATATGTACGCACTCCATCACTTTAATGACGAATGACCATCAGTGAGAATCAACCTCCCCACCTCCACCAGTTTCATCCCTCTTAAGCCGCGGTCACACTGCAAAGAATTCGTATCGGATTCCGATCCTATTTTTTCGGGCTTATGTTGAAATCCTCTCCATTCCTGTCTGAGAAAAGCCCAAAATTTGCCAACCAGTGTAAATATATGATTGCATCTGATGTCTATGAAATTAAAATGCCAGCTGACTTTTTGTGACGTCACACCGACATAAATTTTTCATCGGACAGTGTAGTCCGGCAAAATCTGTCCATCGATGCGACGTCACGAAATGTTGAGCATAAATTTAATTTTCTTAGTCCTGCATATATTTGCGCATGTGGCAGATTTTTGCCTCTTTGAGACCAAAGATTGAGAAGATTTTAACAACCCCTACCCCTCCCCCCACCCAAGAAAAAAATCGAATCCGTTGTAGTGTGAATGCGGCTTTATTCGAAAATATTGTGGCGCCAAGTAGTGTCCTTCATTGATAGGATGAAGTATGGTAGTCGCGATGTTTAAACATCAAATCCAAAACGTCACACTGGGGTAGGGAGAAACATAGTGTTATGTGCAAAAATGGGTTAATCACGTGATTCACAAAAATATTTTATCGGGTGTAATACATATATGGCGCTATATTTTCTATGGTAATCAAAATTGTATGCTTTTAATATCCACGTATGAGATGTTTACTGTCATGGCAGGTGGTCACTCATATCCGTTCGGGGAGACAGTTCATAAGGCTCGGAAAGCTGTGTTTCTGGAATTTAAGCAAACAAAATTAAAAGAATTTTGCACAGAAAATAAATTTGGGTGTCTTGAATATTGCATGTTTGCCCAGAAATCAGCGCCTGTTGCTTGCATGGGTGCATTACACTTTAGCCTAGCACTACAACCCATGATCTTATAGAAGGCTGGAAATAGCTTTCACTGACGTCACAAGCCCCGTTCCCGTTTAACAGTGTATGGTATGGAGCGATCCGAGAAGCAACTAAGGATCGACGCTTTGCGCTTTGTATGACGGTTGTATCTTGCCCTGCGGTGGGCGTGGCTTAATTGCCAACGTCACGTGAAAGCACTTCGTATAAGCACGAAACTGGTATATTGATGGAATATAGTTTCTTTCATTTTGTTTTACAGAATCAAGTGTTAGTTGGTGGACCAGGTAGCTTTTACTGGCAAGGTAAGTTTTTATTTAAGTGGTGAAAAATTCTACATAACTGTACGACATGAGGTATGATTCCCTCCAATAATCTCAAATTGCAACTTTTGATGTTTAGCAAAGAAGTAAGAATACCTCTTGACAGACTCTTCAGGTTTTTGTTTAAGCCTGTTTCCTTCATATCATCTCAAAAATGCACCAAACTGGTTCTAAGGTAAAGATTAGCTTGTACATACTTTTTCATAAATCCTCCCAACTCTACGTTAAGGAGCTGTTCGGCGGAACCAAACATTTACACCGAAGGAGTTACGCTTTGCTCGAAAGCTACGTGGGTCCATTCTATAGACTACCTTCACTTACATACGTATGACTGTTAGTTTTTGCCCGATAAAAGGGGTGGCTTACCAATTGTGACGTCATGTGAAAGTGCTCTATAGATAGTTCTCACGTGACGTCACAGACGCTTTCCACGTGGAGTATTCCAGCCATGTTTGAGGGCAACCCTGTTATGCATGTACAGGCTTACCCTTAAACATGGCGGTTGCTAACGCATATTTGTGACGTCAGTGAGAACTATCTATACACTGGATGAAGAGATACATCTTATCTTATAAGACATCTTGATCCTATCCAAAAGGTCCAGAGGACGATAAACATGTTGAGGAAAAGTAAAATAGGCCCTAAATGAAATGAAATAAAGACTAACAAATTAATTCTTATGCGGTTCATTTTTCACTGATCCTTATCAAAAGACTGAGCATGCCTTCAAATGTGCCATTTCTAAGCAATGTTTAGGCAATCGTATATGCTCAAGCGGGTAGGTAATAATTCAAGATTTAAAAACATGGACTTCAGTGTGACTTTTAAGTATAAATTAAATGAAAGATCTTACATATTAATCATAAGATTTTATTTCGGAACAGTTAATGGTACAAGATTAGTGTTCTTTTAAAGGCAGCGAAAATTATTCCTATAAAGTTTATTTGAGACGTATATTGAATGCAAAACGAAACAAATATTTATATTTGGCATTTTCCCTTTGCATATCTCTGTATGTTGTTATTATTGTATATTGTAGTCATTTTCACATTTCCTTTGTTCCTTACTAGCCCCTGAATTCAAATGAAGGACATACAATCAAAAGAGTGAACTAGACTGTCCCTCTTTTATAGAGTGAAAAGTGTGGATTCCTTCAATTAGAATGTTAATTCACTCTAAGACAGTGAATTTCAAAATTTACTTCAAAAAGAATGAAATTCACTCTAAAAGAGTCAAGTTTTACTCTTGATGGAGTGCCTATCTTAAATCAAGAGTGATTATTGCAGGCACTCATGGAAGAAAGCACTTCACTCTTCATGGAGTGAATTTCAGTTTTCTTGGAGTAGATTTCACTCCTCGTGGAGTAAACTAACACTCTCATTGGGTGAATTCGCACTTTTACTCCATTAAAGAGTGACTTAGTTTTCTCTTTTTATTTTAGAATGTACGAAGAATGCAGCGACGCAACCCCTTTAAATATGTAGTTCGCTTACTACAGAACAGGTTATCATTGTCCAGTATCAACAACAAAGAAAAATGACCAATTTCTTATTAAAATATGAGGACATGTACCGCAAGAGATCCAACGGACTTTAAATCGAAGAGAAATGATTTTGCTGAAGGGTTTTATTTAAATCACAAACTCACTGATCTCACTGATCTTTTGTTGCAAAATCTCAAACCTCGTTTCATGGAGCTACTATGCATCGAAATTTAATTGACTTTTGCTTGTTAGTGATATTTCTTATGTAAAGCCAGATGTTCCCCCACTGACTGAGCTAAATTTCTTTATGGGGTAGCCAACTTTAGGGTCTGATCGCCGGCATGGGGGTTTCCCCCTTTCCTTTGAGACTTTGAGAAAATTTTGATATTAAAGTACTATCAGATGCATCTGGTAGAGCACTTAGCATTTTTTTTGGGGGGGGGGCGGGGAGGTGGGTGGGGAGGGGGGTCCATTGCAAACCATTTTTCTCATAATTCGATGTGTATGCATGACCTCCTGCTAAGGTAATGGCGTGTTTTGACAGTTAACCTTTTAACCAATTACAGGTCAGATATTTCGGCAAGATGTTAATCAGCAGGATCTTCCTCAGTATACATGGGAAGGACCGCTGACTTACGATGACAGCTACAGAGGTTAGTCTCAATTATTTGCTCTCTGTGATTTTTTCAAGTGTAGACTGAAAATGCTTGGGTTACTTTGACCCAGAATTGAGTCAAGAGGAAACCAACGTGAATAACTGGGTCAAATAATGACCCGAATAAATTCATATTTGTCTCAACTTGGATTAAAAATATGGTGTCAGTTTCCTGGTGACCCAAGTGTATACGGTGGTGTAACACGTCTACAGTACAAACAGAAAGAGGAATGGAGGCAAACTCATAAGAAAGGCACACCTTCGAAGATTGGTAAACTGTAAAAAATGCCACAATCGAATTAATCTGTGTGCAATCTGACGCGTGACATTCATGAGCGTCACGACCATAATGTGATGTTACCAGTTGTCGCTACGGAGCATCGTCAACGCTTCGGAAGGCTTCGCTTGTATTTTCACCATTATTGTATACATTTTCAAGTCATTCTTGGTTGTAATAGCTGTCAGTGTCGAGATAGTAATGGATTAATTTTAGTTAATCACCCTAATAACGATCAATTACACCGAGCATTGTTAAACCAGAACTAGGACTAGTGGACAGGTGCAAGGATACACAATTCAGCATGAAGATGTTACAAAGAAAGTCTGAGTAAACCATGCAGCAAGGTCGTTGCTAGACATTTTTCCATGGGGGAAGCACCCAAAATTCCCGATTTTTTCCATGTGTGTCATTGCCAGAGCTCGAAAAATTTAGCAAACTGATTTAAGAGCGAACACTTCTGCATTAGGAATTGCAATGCGTGCGGAAAATTTTGCTCTAACAAAAAATTACAAAAAATTGAGCTCTAACTATTTCATGAAAGAAGACTTGGGAAAATCACACTGTACTTGAATGGTGTCACATATTGCACATTATTTTTTATTTTTTATAGCGGGGGTTGAGCAATCACCTTCCTGCCCCCACTGTAGCTACGCTACCGCCATGACGCTATACCCATGGCGTGATACCATCGAACCATGGAAGTACCACCTCGGAGTAATTCAATGATCGAACCAGGGTTAAGCAGAGAATCGTGATAAGAGCACGGGGTGTTCTTAAGCGCTTTTAGGTGCCAGTACTTTGATACTTTGTTTGCAATGGTCAGGGTCACCCAAATCATTCTTGTCCTGAACAACCTACCCCAAAGTTAGGCGGCTATTACTTTTTCAAACTAGAGAGTATGTTTTCTTAATTCTCCAGGACAGCTCTTGTGTACATTACAATTGCAGACCTACTCGTGTACCTTTGATGGCAAAGGTATTATGAAGGTTTCTTTTAAATGTCACGGAATATATGTTTTTGCCCCTTAGTCTCGTAACAAACTAGTTCAGGAAAACATCCAATCCGTTTCGTTGCCTCCTCATAATAACAAAGAATGTATCAATTTACCTACAGGCTACACAGTTCTTCTGGCTGACCTAAATAATGACGGGGAATTAGACAATATTGTTGGAACGCCTCGAGCTCCAAATATGTTTGGCGAGGTAAGCAGGCGGATATATTTGACATTGATTATGTTTCAGTTGAAAGGTACATGTCTAAGCAGTTACTTATTACACCAACTTTGTAGGCCAAAGGTCCAATATGAACATAAAACGTCACACAAGGAGTAGACATGCTCCGTCAAAAACATTATTAATTGAAATGGGAGTCTCTCACTTATCGCTAATACGTTCCATACTTCCTTATACATGTAAATAGGAAGGATTATATAACGACAGTCAACTCTCACCACAAACTGCAACTAGAGGATTTGATTACGTACCGTAACCAAAATGGGCATGGCATTGTGCTAGTCTCTGGTTGCCCATGTAGGGGAAGGATGGACTGCCAGGGGTTAATCCGACGGACAACAGGGACGTAGATCTGGTATGTGGATTGGGAAACAAAAATTTTCCACCAGACCGTTGGACTCCGTATCGTGTGCAGAATGGTTTATAAGCAATCCACCCTATGAAAGCGAGTGCACACGTACCAGGCCTACATGCACACAACCAGACACACACTCACACTCACATTGACATGCACATACACTCAAAGTGACGTTTTCTGGAAGCCCCCATATCCCAAAATGTTATTAAATTTTGGTTATTCTGCTTGTCACGGTTGTTTTTCGTTATTTTGAATATACCTGAATTATTGGGGGCGGCAAAGCAATATGTATGCCCCCTCCCCCAAATATTTTCATTGGTGTTGCAATTCCCTACAGGTCTGCAACCGAGGATTGACAAACTCGTCCGACAGAAGTGCAAAAAGTGTGTAGTAACTAAATTGACTCTAATTTAGAATAATTGCACGAAAAGAAGTGAACCTGCGGATGTACGTGCAGTTAATGTAAACTACGTTTACGTTGTCATGTCCATTAATTATTGTACACAGAAATTTGCAATTGGCACAGCTCTATGATTGACAGCGAGTACAAAAAAGCAGGGTAACGTAGCTCTTATTACACAGCATATAGGCCTACTGTACTGAGAGTGTTTTGATAACACATTGGGGTCTTTTATACCCACCATGAAGCAAAAGACTGAGAATTTGTCTGGACGAGGTTGAGTTTTAAACAATTGTGGAAAAGTTTTAACTTGAGGATTGGAATTGATTCGGTGAGAGGATATGTTAGTTGGTCAGACAGTCGGTCAGTCAGTCAGTCAGTTAGATGGAGTTTTACGGACCATTTTTACGGACAATTGTAAAGATGATAAGACCTAGGGTGATTATCCTACTGTAATACTGTTAAAAACTTGGATAACTTCAGTGATCTTTTTCGTCTCACTTAGGTATCGGTTTACGATCACAATTTAGTGCCACTCTTCAATAAATCCGGGAATCAACTTGGAGAATATTTTGGCAACAGTGTTGCTGTTACGGACCTTAATGGAGACAGGTAAGAAAAAAATGAAGGAGAAAAAAAAATAAAACAAAAATCTATCAAATAAAATATGAGCAAGTTTTACTGGACTGATTTACAGGTGAATTTTGATTTTGGAAAGTTGATATTGGAATAAGGAGTAAGGGTGACCAGGAAAAATAGAGCGAATGCAATTTGGCGACCACTTGAAAGAAACGGATAGCTTAAACTGAATTCTGCCTCGTAGTAAGCGGTTGGACTGGCTTCACATTTTGCCGGGGTTCCGCTGGATCGAGGAGCCCTAACCAGCCCAGAGCTAGTGCGCGCAAGGTCTCCCCTGTGCAGATCGGAAGTGTCTCAGAAAATGTGTATGAGGACTTCTTGCCCAGAGCTGCTTCTCCTCAGGTGATGGACCCTTTCCAAAAAGTTAAAAAGGATTGTGGAACTACTCTCCTGTTGCGGGTTGTCTTTTACCACCTTAAAATGCGGAGAGGGAATTTTTGGTAACCAACCATCCATGATGCAAGGAAACAGAGATTCGAAATATTGGGGTAAATGCTGATGCCCCACTCACGGACAACACGACTTTACTCTAAAAACATTTGGGTAAAATAATCACTAACACTGGTCCCGTATGTGACAATACTGAATTAGGGTAAAACTTTCCAAAATTGTACAATTTTCGGGTGAATTATGAAGTTAAATAACACTTTCTTGGGTAACCCACCACTTGGCCGACCATTTATTGGAAAAAAATGACCTGATTTCAGTACTGTCATATATACGACCAGTGATTGTTGGACATCATTACCCCCGACCGGTTTTTAGAGTGCAAATCTGACCACTACCATTTGCAATTGACCGTTAGTATACGTCTATACACATAATGTAGTATATACGGTACAGTCTGTGCACGCTATAACCTATGCATTCAGCTGATACATCTTTGCAATACTTTTAACACTAATCAACTAATCAAAATCACGTCAATAAAGAGGTTGGTGTAGACAATAGTTCTCACATAACTGTCTAATCACTTCCTAGCTGTTAGTTTGTAGTGTAATACAGTCGCTGTAATCATAACGATATCATTGGGCTAGGCTGTTAAGGATCCGTCGTTGACTAGAGATTACATCTTTAACATGAGTATCTAACATCTTTTCATGTACCTGTCACATATTGGTGCAATATTCTCTTAATAAGCAGTCAACTATCACCCCAAACTACAATTTTTGTAGTACTGTAGTCTAAACTTTTCTATTGGAACATCTCTGATTGACAGCGAGTTAAAAAATGTTGAGCACTGTACCTCATGTTACACAACATCTACTGCACTGAGAGCGTTTTGATCACACATTGGGATCTTGAATGTTCTCAATGAAGGGATAGGCCTAAACTAAAGTTGTGTCTGGATGAGGATGAATTTTAGACAGTTGTGGGAGGGGCAAGTTTAGTAAAGTAGGTAAGGAGAATTGGAAGTGTTTGTGGTGATAAGATTAGGCCTTCAATATGCTAGTTAGAAAATGTGTGTGTCGCAATGCGGGATATATCAGGATATAAAACAAACTGATCTCAGCATAGTATATTACGTTCACCTGTTTTCGTGCATCACAATTTTCGTACACGGTAGTACCTATACATCATGAAGTCAACTACAAACCTCGAAAAAGGGGAGTCTTCATCCACCTTTACGGAAGATTAAGAACATTTTGTCTTTTATCACAAATATTTGCCTACCTGCAGTCATAAACACAAAGTCGTTATGTTTAATGAACCGCTACCGTAGGGTGTTAAAGTGACTCGGCCTGAGAGGAGATGCTTTGTCTCTCCCACATACAATGGGTTTTTAAAGCCAATGAAATAATCTACAACGTACATTCATAGAGATGCATCTAATATGTTAATCATAACTGTAAGGTTGTTGCTTTCGCGCCTATAATATTGAGTAGAGTGTTCGTGTCGAAATTCTAGGCATGTACTGTACATCTCCCACAGTTATAGGAGAAGATACAGTGCCAAGGATGTTAGCTATAAGATGTTGATGGTGGGAAGCCCGAATGTAGTTCACATTTTAGTTTTGGGGCTTTGTATACTCACTGAAACCGGGAGTGACTAAGTGTCCGAGACCGAGTCACTGAACACCTCAGGTCCCGGCATCTCCAAGGCTGCTCAGTGGCCTCACATTTCAACCCCTTTGCCTTGTTCAACTTTTAAGTTTCAAAGTTAGCCGTTACTCAGCCATGCGTTAACAAGAGCCTTCTGTAAATCAATTATTCGGGCACGAATCTCACCTGTCTCTTGCCACTCCCGTTTACTTTAACCTATTTTATTTTCAATTTTTAGGAAGAATGATCTCATTGTCGGGGCCCCTATGTACACCGATCAAGAACAAAGGACTACGAACTTTGAAGTCGGAAGAATCTATATTTTCTATCAGTTGTATGCGGTAAGTTGTAACTAGTAGTATCTTTACTCTCTAGCGCTGTTTATTTAAACAGCTCAAAGCGGAAATCTGTTGACTTATGCATCTACGGCTTGATTTTTCATAGCCATCCGGTGAGACGTGGAAAGACTACATTCTTAGCCACTTTTGAATATTTTCATATGACGCACACTTTCCTGTTTAGAATAACTTGAAATGGCCTTGGTAGATTCCAGAAATTGTGGAAAATATCTATGCCACTTTAATATGATGTCACAAAAAATCGACATTTTAATTTTGTTTGTAATGGACCAGACATCTTGTCAGGTAAAATATTCTGTCACGGCTATGGAGTAAAATCGTGATCCTATAAAGGAAGGGGTGGTATTAAAAATTTTAGTGGTGCCTCGGACCAAGAATAATTCCAACAACTGAGTAGTTTTTGACCCCTTGTGAGCCTTTAATGAAATTTCAATGCCTAGGCCTACTGAGTGTGTGCTCAAGTTGGTAGATCCGACTCTTATTTGGAAGGTCGTTGTTCGATTCCCAGACCGGGCTATTGTGCGCACCGAAACCATGTCTGATGACCCATGGCGGTAATCCCGCAGGGTAGAGCCGAATTATCTATGGCAGATGCCACCTCTTCCTATAAACGTTACGCCTACCAGCTGATCGAGTTTGTGGTCTAGTTGGTAGCTAGAGTATCCGACTCTTACTTGGGAGGTCATGGGTTCGTTTCCCACACCGGGTCATACCAAAGATGTTATAAATGGAACCTACTGCTATTGTACGTTATGCTCCTCATAAGCAATAAAGTTCGGATCATAACAATCCCATGTTCCATAACAGCAAAAGGGCTGTGTGCAGAGCTAGATTAAACCATAAAGTCATAATGTGAGGCGATAAAACCCCCATCTTATTTAACCTACAAACCACACTCTAAATCAAAGGAGTGAATTTAGTCACTCTTTGAGAATGTGAAAGGTGTGAATTTCACTCCATTAGAGTGAAAATTCACTCCAAGAAGAGTGAAATTCCCTCTCAACGAACAACGTTCACTCTTAATGGAGTTCCTTCAGTGATCTCTCTTAAAAAGAGTAACCATTGCAGACAATCGTGGAAAAGTTGATTTTCCCTCTTCTGGTACCGTGAATTTCAATCTTCTTGGAGTGGATTTCCCTCATCTGGGAGTAAATCAGCACCATAATGGAGTGAATTTACACTTTTCAGTTCACTCTATTATTGATTGATCAAGTTCTCTCTTTTGATTTAAGAGTGCACCACATTATTAATACTTCTATACATTTGTATGGTGGACGGGTGGCGATATGTCATGGGTATTTCGGCTACAACCTCCTCGATTACAAAATTTGGGTCATCGGTCATCGTTTCGGTATATACGCACAATTAAATTTTGACCAAAATCGTTTTAGCAGGTAAGGTGGGACAGTATACGGTATATCGTGAATGTTTTCTAATCGTACAATAAACAGGTAAAAGATTTCGAGAATTGAAATTTTGTTCTATTCAACGAAGTGTAACTGAAATATGTAGAACGACTTATCTTTCAAGGAGTTGCACTTTCACGGTATCGTGATTTAAAACAGTCATTATTTGTATAGTTTAAGTGTCTACAGGACTAGGGTTTACTCGGTTTGTCTCTCAATCATTTTAATTTCAAATAGAAAGTGATATGGCATCCGAGTTTTGTTTTAATATTTTATTATATTCTCTTTGCCGATTGCGAACACAAACAAGCTTTCCTCATCTTAACAGGCCTTTACTGGGGCGTATATAAATGTTCATTCCGTTAACGATCAAAAGTTTTCCTGCTTATATTTACCGTATTGAGGAAGTTTTCAGGTATTTCCTCATCTAAATAAAGTAAGAATTTAGACAGGAAGGAGAGTGTAGACTACATCTCTTAAATTCAATTTTATGCGACTGTAATGCGCAACTTTGTTAGGTTATCATAGGCATATAAATTGTACTTTTGCAACCTGATATTATCAAAAAGCTAACAAGAACTGAAGAGGAGGGGAACCGGCTCTCGATATTCCCAAAATAACACGTCCTAAATGATGGTTGCGCTTTTTGTAAGCATTGTTAAAAGTGCCCCCTAGAGTTTTTTCCCAGGCTACGGCCCTCATGTGGCCTCCTCCCACTGAAAATAAATACTTCATATGATGTCTTGAAGCAGGGCCTGTAGCCAGACAAGGTATTGGAGAGTTCGAAAAGTTTCCAGAGAGAACTATTTTTTTTGGGGGGGGGGGGGGAGGTTGAAGAAACAAACATTTAAGCATAGGCGTCGATCTTTACTCGAAAGTGATGGGAACATTGTCACTTACGACAAGTCAAAAATTTACTTCGTTAAAATCAAATTCAATGGGTGACTTTTCAAAAACTGGGGGACATACCCCCTCCCTCCCGAAAAAAGAAATAGACATACATTCGCACAGGCAATGACTCATTTTAATCGTGAAAGTGAAAATCAGCTACGTGCTTGGCTTGAAGTTTATTTGAATAGGAATTTATCATTAAGTTGCGTCATTCTAATGCCTCCTTTCAAATTGCATTATGAAAGCATGAGATGACAGCAATTGAAAGTTCATTCCATTTATTTGTTTATTTGTACGGCAGTATTTAAATGATATAAGCGAATGATTGTTACCTTGAAGAAAAGAGAGTTACGGAAGTTATTGCTCTGTAATGATGTCACGTGTTCTAGCTTCATTTTCTCTGATAGAAAATGATGTACCTTCACCGGCTATTATGCCGAGAATCACAAATTACATTTGAATGCAAATTTTACCGAGATGTAAATAATTTGGAACCCCGATCGGCCCTTAACATGTCAAAACTTTAATCTGAAAGGTTTAACGTTTTTCTTAAATACTTCTAGAATGGGGAACCACGACTTACTAGGGGAAAGATAATTGTTGGAAGACATGGAGGAGGCAGGTTCGGTTTTTCTCTCACCGCCATTGGAGATATTAACAGAGATGGTTTTAATGGTAAGGAATGACACTGTTGTTGTTTTTCTTTTGACTTGTTGACACGATTTATTGTAATTATATAATAGAAAATTTAAGCTTTTCTGGAGGGGATGTGACTCCGTTGATCCCTTAGACTAACTGAGGTTTGTCGATGACTTTTGTGAGAAACCACAGTAGCCATTAGCTACTTACAGAATTTTGTGCAATCAACTGTTTGGGCTATCATATTTTGACCGGTTAAATGATATCTTGACAAGCTGTATCTACGTTGGACAGAAGCCTAAAATCATCCAGACGAAACAATTTGAAGGTATTACAATAATACTGTATTGTACGGCGACATTAAGGACACTTTGTCTACGGTATCAACTAGCCATCATTTTTGATAACTTCCTGCCTTATAAGTAAACATCCTACTACAAGCGTCAATCTTTCAATTTGCTGTTGATATTTCATTTTGTATTTTAAGTGTTTACGTCCTGTCTTGTTTCAGTTTCAATATATATTTTGCCATACACCTGCTATAAGAACCTTCAAGAGGCATTCAGAGTTTGTTCTTACAAGTTTTTGTCGATTTCAATTCTGCATCACAATCATACATTGAGTTAAAGCTATCAAAAAAATATTACATGGTCTGACGTTGTGATTGGTCACCGTGTGGATGAGACTGTCTAGTCTTTCATCTGTGGGGAATTTTGTTACCCGACCAAAATTACAAAATTCCCATTAAACAGTAATCAATACAGAATTAACTTTTCTTCACACTTTAATTTCAAAGAAGTTAAATGTCTTTTAATTGTGGTATAAATGAAAAGATATACGAAATTGAAAAACGAAGAACTGGAACAAAAGGTCAATATTCGCTCTCTCAGTTTAAGAGACCAAAATAATCGTACATGCAAATAGAAATAGAAATAATGCAACAAAGATGCAAAGATAATAGACGAATCCGAGCATGCGTATTGTGAAGTCTGCCACTAGTGGGACCATCACTTTCACACATTCCTAATTTTATTGGCATGCAATTCCACATTCAGTGGAGTACGACGTTTTTTAGTGTCCATCCATAATACAAAAAACGAAAGAATTGATCTGTTTAAAGCTGATAGCCCCCAGTAATGGCCAACTAACTCTAACCATCTTTTGGCTGTTCGGACTGGTCTCCAGATGACCTTCATAGTAGGGATACTTAGCAGAGAAAAGTCGCTTGTTTGTTTGTTTATTTGTTTTATTTATTTATTTCCATTTAACAACAAAATGAATAACAATAAATTAGAAAACAATTTCATATATATGACGTAACGAGAGGAAAAAGAAAATAATATTGAGCTACTATAACAGTAACTGATGTTTAACCTGACATGGAAAAGTAGAGAAAAGACGTTGGAAAAAATTATGTAAAACTTTACCCTGAAATAATAAATGCACAATAAATTTTCAGAGCAACCTAATTGAACTCAATTCAATTTTCATCTTAATTTGTTATAAAACTTCGTCACAATTCAAGATCATAAATGGCATATACTTCAGTGTGTAACTAAGATATCATGGATAATTAATTAAAGTGATTGATTTGTTAACTATTTTTTATTATTTCTTTTTTAATTCTCTTTATTTAGACCTAGCAGTTGGTGCTCCATACGAAGGAGATGGCGCTGTCTATATTTTTAGCGGTGGAATGAGAGGGATTATTTCAACAGCTGTACAGGTAAGTTAAAGATGACCTGTTGTCTCATGAAAATGTATCTGCCGAATTTTTGATGCCGTCACAAAATACCCTTGTTTTAAATTCGAGTGTGAGCTGATTGGATGAACCGTCGATTATGCGAACGTTTTTGATACGCTGTCAGTGATGTTACATTGTCAATAGTGCATCAAATCGTTTCACCAATCGAAGTAATGACACGGATAATCTGTGACGTCATTCAAAATCTGTCATTTGCATTTTTCAAGAGACGACTGCCTAAATTTTGTTCCAGACCTGTCTTCTAATCTTCAATTTAGTGGGCTGACAGGAATGCTTTGGATGTAGTGGCCTGACAAGAATGCTTTGGGTTAAAATTCAGTTTAAATCAATATAATTCATTTGGTCATTCTATTATTTCCACCTTTTTTTTTTTTTTTATTAAATACTGTATTTTAGCTCTTGTTTTCATCTAATGTGATTAAATAAACTGAAGTTACATTCCTCAGAAGAACAGAAAAATCCTTCGGGTTATGGCTAAAGCTAACTAGTTGCGATTAAAACTTGATAAAATTTTGAACGAAAATTTTCTTCTCCCAATTAAAGTTAGTCCCAAATGCGTACACCGTTTTCGTTTTCTAAACTATTTTCATTAATCATGAATCACTTGTATCTTGGTCAGAAGAACCGATCTTTTTACATTCAAACCCTGCCTTTATAAGAAAAGCCTTGTTGTCTCGATTTCACCATCAAAAGTGTGAATTCTCTTCATCAGAGTGTTATTTCACTAAAAGAATGGTGAAATTCACTCCAAGAAGAGTGAAAATTCACTCTTTCACGAGTGCCGGCAGGGTCGTTCTTTCAAAGAGTGGTCCCTGTGGGCACTCAATCAAGTGTGAAACTTCACTCTTTTGGAGTGAATTGCACTTTTGTTTAATGAATTTCCGCGATTTTAAAGTGAAATTTGAAGCTTTCATCCTTCTAACGCATATCCTTTAGCATACATATGGATTAATAACGTGTGGTTGTAGTCGTTCCCAAGATTAGAAAAAAAGCTTTTATTCAGTAATTTACAGACATATTGTGTTCAGTATAGTTAGACTGCTCAGTGTACTCGTTTAATTTTATCCTACCGAAGTAAATCCTCTGCATATCTGACAACATTGCTCTTACCTGGAAGTCCTTTTTTTCCTTCGCTTAGCGGATGCAAAAATGGGATGGGTGGGATAAGAGAGCATACGGGTACGTTATGTGTCCCGAGAGTCTATTCCATTGAATGAAAATTGTAATTAAAGGAGCAATTTAGAGTGACAAAGAATATTAACCTTGTCATATTCAAGCACCCAGTTTTCCCTCTTTACTGATTGTGTACTTGAATATAGACACATGTAAGAGTTCTTCCATAGACCCTTTTCCAAATAGCTTCTGCAAAGGATTGTGGGATAGGATTTTGGTATGTGTTGGTTTTGTCAATGGCATTTTACTGTGGCAAAATATGACACACACCCAACCTCCTATCCCACAATGCTTTGTAATAGCCATCTGGAAAAGGGTCTATGTTAGAAGAACATGATATTTTGTGTAAACTACTGTTGAATGTAGCTCTCTGAATATTTGTCGGGTAAATAAATTACACACAAGTGAAAGACTAGACAGCCCACATACACTTTAATCAATTACAAAGTTAGACAGTGAGTACCGTAGTGATTCTTTTGTTTTCATATTTAAAGGTAGTGTGAAATGTCAGCAAAATGACCTGACTTTACTTGGCAGTTATGGAGTAAACTTTTTCCAAGGAAAATCTGTTAAAATTATTTCAATATCTTTTATGGTTCTCTAGATATGCCTCTTCAAAGTTCGAATGCCTCTGAAGAAACTTGTTGCTCAACGCAAAAATAATGATGTGGAGTGTTGCGTAGTGTTGACATTTCTTTTGTTAACCCTCTATAAATTATCTCTTAATTACTCCTCTGATAGTTTATGGTTTGCTAATTTAGCAAACTAATGTTACAACTGTCCTTGAAATAGAGATTGTAAAAACGAAGGACCACATCAGCCATATATGGTATGTCCTTCCCATGACATCACAAGATTTACATTTTAAGCTCACATTTATTAATGATTAAGTGGAAATCACGAATAATTTCCCTGTAAAATGGTCAATTTATAAGAGATCATTTTTGATGAAAATTGTAGCTATATTCATAGATTTTTAATGCTTTTATGCCACACTGCATAATTTTACAAATGTGATGTAAAATTGAAGCTGTGTAAAAATTGTTAAAACAAATTTGATTGCCACTTAAACATTGAAGGGTTACAAACATACTGTAAGAAGGGGAAGGTAAAGTTTTATGGCCAAGAAAGACTTTGCAAAGTCTTTCTTGGTATTATGGGTAGCTCAACGAAATTTTTGTTTCCCCAGGTCGTCCGTCCATCCGATTTGGGGGACCTTGCGAGCCCGTTACGCGGATTTGGGTTCTCGTTGTCAGGAGAACAAGATGTCGATGGTAATAGTTATAATGGTAAGTTTAAAATGGAGGTAATTAACATCGAGACAAATGTAGTCATTGAGAAGGTATTTAGGTTGTATTGGCCATTTGGCCACCTTTCAAAAAATTATAAGGACTTGATACATCCTTGAAACAAGCTTAGTGGTTTTGGAGAGTTGGAAAGAAAATTTTAGACAGGATATAAGCAAGATCAGAACACGTTGGCACAGAAAGTGCTTTCACGTGACACTGCTATTGGTAAGCCACGCCCACTACGGGACAAATGTCAATCTTAGTGCAAGGGACACACGTTGGTCGTCAGCTGCCTCTCATGAAGATAGCTACACTAGCCAGCGTACTATACTAGTTTTACCCTTCAAAAGGGGCGGGACTTGTGAAGTCAGTGAAAGCACCCTACACTCTTAAAACACAATTTGACCTTTAGTTCGGTCAATTATGCACCGACTCAAACTTATAGTCACTTTTGACCATTAGTGATAACATTTGACTATGGTTGAAGTCAACAATTTGACCATAACTTTGCTTCGTGCATAATTGGCAATAGTGTTTTTAGAGTGTATAAAGATGGTTTGAATCCTAGTGCCAAAGGATAAGTCTGCTGCGTAATGCGGGTGGGACAGTCATTTTGGAAATTTCCATTGAAATTGAAGTGGCCCCATTCATTCTGGATAAAATCGGGTTTAGATGATAAACACACTTGTTTAATTTCTAAAAACTACATTCAAAAACATCTAAAAGCTGAACATAAATTGTTAAATAAGCTAGATTATGTTAAGAATCGAATTTAACGGGTTTTTTTTTACAAAGTGAGGAGAGGATTAAATAATAGTCTTTAACTGCTTAACTAGTGTAACGGTCTCGTCATTTTTAAATTAAAGCTGCCATTGCCTTGTTATGTTATTTCATCAGATCTTGCCGTTGGATCACACACTTCATCTGCTGCCGTTTTATTGAGGTGAGTTGTACTTCATAAATTGGGAGAAGAAGTTCCTTTTGACATTTTTTACTGGAGTTTCACTAACGATTTTGATCACAGATACCAGCTAAGTCCGGTTAAAGTGGTAACATTAGTCCCCACTACTTTAGGAGGATCTGGTTTTTCTCATGATCAAAAGGGAATTGTCTTGTAGCCTCCATGCATTTGGCTATATTTTACTCACGATTTAATGATATTTGAACAGTTGAATTTACATTTTGACTCAATGACGAATGGGTTTTGGAAATCCCATGCAACGTTTTTCGGCCTATAGTGTCGTCAATAGTAATAAAGGTGTATTGTCATAGCGGTCATTAATCCACGTCATCATCAATAGTTGACAGCGCCGTTTTTGAGAAAATCACTCCTTGCGTAATCATTGTTACAAGCCTGGTTCATGATGAGCTACGAAACCTACACTGTGATGACAAATATTTCTCAATTTGGAAAGAATTTGTGTTTTTCCATTTTAAAAAGTGAATCAAGGTGTTATTTCCATGAATGTTGCAACATAATAATTGTCACATGGTTATAATAGGCGCCAGTTCTGAATGAGTATGACGGGATACATTCCCCCTCCTCGTGAAGGGATTTCTCCTAACGAGGTTCATCTCTTTCATCCGTGCACCCCCCTCTTCTCATCTCAGGTTCTTCCTCGGAAAACATTGAAGGTACAGTAAAGTGTCAGCGCCAGGGAAGTGAAAGTTACCTGGTTTCTGACGAGTCATTTTTTTAATTGGGGTGATCCTCGGGGTAACTGGGGCTTAGCAAGGGGAAGACCTATTGTAGTAAAGATTGTAAATTTCATCCCCGAATGAAAGGAGGGGTCTCCTCCCCCTTTGGAAGATTTTTCCTTTTGTGAAAAGGACCGAGATGCAAAATGGTGCCTTCTAATGATGGATATGAAGGTTGTCACCGTTTAAAAATAGAGAAAGGGCAGGGTGTGGTCGGTCATTGTTGTGGGAGAAAGGTGCCCCCTTGACAATTGTTTTGCTCTTGAAAAGAACTGATATGTAAAATGGTGATGTATTTGAAGCATTTTGAAGCAATAGGAATGCCTGCTGCTCGCCCAGGCTCAAAGAGAATGCCTTTGAGTGATTTTCTGGCTGTTTTTCTCCCGACCTCTTACAGAGGTGAGAACCACCTGAACCCTCCTGAAGGCCCCATTGCGTACGTTTTGATGGATGCATATTTGCTTCTAATGTAGTCCTTCCTTTAACTATAAAAAAGAGTGAACAAAAAGCACTTTCTACTGTAGTGGAAAGAGTGAATTCACTTCTTTAGTGTGTTAATTCACTCCAAAAGAGCAAAAATTCACTCTTTAAAATTGCCTGCAGTGTTAACTCTTTTTTAAGAGGAGTGCGTGCATGTGGCCGTTGCAACAAGAAACGTCACTCTTTTGGAGTGAGTATCATTCTTCTTGGAGTGAATTTGTGCCCTTTTTGAGTGGACTTTATGACTTCCACTCGTCTAACAACAAGACAAGTGGAGATGGTTTCCTGTGAAAAGTGACTTACCTTATCTCGAAAAAAGACCTATCTGCAATAGACCTGACTTTGCATCCTTCATTTTGATGAAGTGCAATATGCTTACAGAAATAATCTGTTAGAGTATTTTCATAGCCTGGCCACAATGCATATCACATTACAGAAATTACAGAAACTATTTGCAGACTCGAAATCGAAGTTCACAGAGAATAACAGACAAAGCTTGAAACTAAGTTTGAAGCAATAGCTCTATTTCGAGGATTTATTTTTAATTTTCTACCAGGTATTTTGCATTAGTCCCCACGGCTAACCCCCCCCCCCCCACCCTGCAGGATTTATATAATGTACGTTCAATGCAACCATTATGGGGTAAATTTTTAAGTCCGATGAAAGAACTACTGTCACATAACACTCATAAAATAGGGTAGACTGAATTTTCTCTTTAATTCAAATAAGAAATTCGTTAAGTTTGGATGTTTTCAGGTGGAGGGATTTTCCCCATGTTCGAGTTCAGAGTTCTATTAACTGTCATTTAGTATTTCTCGATGACAACATTTTGACAGGCGGCTACAAAAATATTTTTCCATTGTCTAAAATAACAACGTGTAAATCAAACATCCTGTTAACTTAACAGATAAATAAACCCTTCAGCTTTCTACTTGATAATGAAAGGAAATCGAAAAATATACAATTGATCTTGATATTCTTTATATTCCCGATTGTTTGTTATCGAATAGACTGATAGACGAATCCGGATGGCAAGTGATAGTTTGTTCTTAGTCGGCCATAACTGGGGTCTATCACCTTTCAATCTTCCAATTTCTTTGCTTACTGTGACCATAAATGATTGTACACTGTGATGCCTCTTGATTCCCTCAATTTCACTGCCAGTGAGGGTTTGAAATTACATTTAGACAATAAATGAAAACGATATAAGACCGATGGACCCCACTAATGGCTGCTTACAGTCACTAAACACAAGCGGTGGTCAGATTCGCCTATAATTAGAATGTGAAGATTTTGAAAAGGACTTGAAGCAAGTCTATGATGACATTCAATAGCCACAGCAGAGCAAAGTTGCAACATAAAGTTCAGCCATATACTTTTACCTTTGTAGAAGACTATACAGTGAACCTCAAGTCAAAAAATCCAAAAATATATACTAAAGAGCATTAAAAATGAATTCTAACAATCCAACTGTCATCTTCATAGGACATTCTTGAGCTGAGATATAAAATGATGAAATTAATTGGCTCAATTTATTCATGGAGTAATAATTTGTGACTTTTTTGTCGTACAACTCAAATATCTTGCTTTTTTTTCCTTTAAAATTAAAAATGTTTTATGACCTTCAACACTTCATCATTTTATATTTCTGCTTAAGAGTGCCCTATGATGATGGGAGTTGAAGTGGTAGAATTCATTTTTCAAGCTGTTTAATACATTTTTTTTTTATTATTATTATTATTATTATTATTATTATTATTTTACTTGAGGTTCACTTTAAAATCGGAAATAATGGGAATTATGCGGATTTCTTTAGTAGATCATAACTTTTCAAATTGTAAATCAGTAAATTTCATTAGAGTGACTCTTTTTTATTGAAATAATTAACTCCAAATTAAGACTGGTTCCTTCCCCCACCCCTAAAAGAGTGATTTCTCTCTATAGGTTTAAGACAGCAATGAATGATATTCATTTTGATGTGCTCTCAGGTGACTCCTTTTAAGAGTGGTCCCTTATGCAATCCATCAAGAGTGAAACTAAGCTGTTTAGGAGTGAATTTCACCCTTCTTGGAGTGAATTTCCCTCTTTTGAATTGAACTGTATAACCTTCACCCTTCCAACGTGTGAAATTTTACTTTATTTTTACAGTGATACTCATTTCAGGATTTGCTCCTTCACATAAATCATGTATTTGAAAATCTTTCCACAGGGCTAGACCAGTCATTGCGGTTTCAGCAAGAATCCGATTTAATGTTAAGAACATAGATTTAGAAAAACCGAATTACAATTTGACTGATGGTTCACAAGTTTCAGGGTAAGTGTTATTAAGTTCATTATGGTGTAGAAAAAATTCTTCTTCCTCTTTAAACTAGGGGTCGTGACTTGGCCGATCATGCGTCATGACTTGGCCAAATTTTCAACGAAGGAAGACCGCAAATAACGACTGACCTTCACATTTCTATCAGGTCGGTACAGCCCAAACAAAGACCAGAGAAGTATCTTACCGCTTAAAAAATAAAAAATGCTCGTTTGCAGTTGTAAATTTTCGTTAATTTCAGAACATGCATGGAATACCTATTTGATATACTTTTTGTCCCAAATATCAACCACAATATGACACATTGATCTGGAAATGTTTATTTTATCCCCGCATATTTTATTTGATTATAGTGCATAAATTCTCTAAATCTATACAGATTTTAAGATTCATTTAGTGACTTATTTAGCCACTGGATTTAAATGCAGTCTAATTATACGTGGAAATACAAATCAATCCTTAAAAATCTCTCAAAGGCGGATGCCGAATATCTTAAGGCAAAAATACGTCTCTGCACTACTGGATTCGGAAATCCACGTCGAAGTATACATACCTACCGTTGAAAGGGCAGAATAGATTAAAAGAATACTGTTCTTATGTTCTATAAGTTGATTGCCATGTACCACCAAGTGAATACTGTTCTTATGCTCTATAAGTTGATTGCCGTGCACCACCAAGTGAATTCTGTTCTTATGTTCTTCAAGTTGATTGCCATGCACCACCAAGTGAATACTGTTCTTATGCTCTGTAAGTTGATTGCCATGTACCACCAAGTGAATACTGTTCTTATGTTCTATAAGTTGATTGCCATGCACCACCAAGTGAATACTGTTCTTATGCTCTGTAAGTTGATTGACATGTACCACCAAGTGAATACTGTTCTTATGTTCTATAAGTTGATTGCCATGTACCACCAAGTGAATACTGTTCTTATGCTCTATAAGTTGATTGCCATGCACCACCAAGTGAATACCGTTCTTATGCTCTGTAAGTTGATTGCCATGTAACACCAAGTGAATACTGTTCTTATGTTCTACAAGTTGATTGCCATGCACCACCAAGTGAATACTGTTCTTATGCTCTGTAAGTTGATTGCCATGTACCACCAAGTGAATACTGCTCTTATGCTCTATAAATTGATTGCCATGTACCACCATGTGAATACTGTTCTTATGCTCTATAAGTTGATTGCCATGCACCACCAAGTGAATACCGTTCTTATGCTCTATAAGTTGATTGCCATGTACCACCAAGTGAATACTGTTCTTATGCTCTATAAGTTGATTGCTATGCACCACCAAGTGAATACTGTTCTTATGCTCTATAAGTTGATTGCCATGCACCACCAAGTGCATGGGTGTGAATGCATCATTTTCACCGTTTCATCAGTCTCGGGTGAGTGAAGCGATAGAGTTCGCGCCAATCCTTTGGTTAATTAGCCATCAACGCGAGAAAATTGTGGCTTGAAATGCCTCCCAGGTCGCTCGAAAGGGCACGTTCGATGCCTGCTCACCGCATATAATAGTGGAAACACTAGCATTCTATATATTATACTGTAGGGCCTGATTCATGACGGATGTTGTTGTTATCATTTTAGAAAAAGTGCTGAGGACTTTTTTGGAAGGCCCTCTTCCAAAACTGCCGGTCTTCTTCCCACCCTCATGGTCTACGCCCATAATCAGGTGTGCGTATGGCCTTGTGAGTCCATATTCCAATTAATTCCCCAATTGACTTACACACTAAATCCAAGAAGTCAAGTAGCCTCTCTTGAAGTTTTTTCAATTTCTCCAGATGCAAGCTATTACCCACATAAAAGCTGTCAAGTTGGCCATTCATGGCACTTTTAATTTACCATGTCATGACCGTAAAGATTTGTCGGGACAACAGCTCAAAAATTCAGTCACCCTTTTTCAGTTTCTGCTGAAACTTGGTATACGTCTGTTAAATTCTAAAGCCCCACAATTTCCCCTAAATTGCTTCAATTGAGCTCATGTTTTACCACTAGTGTTTCATTTAATCTACCTCTATTTAATGGTTGTACAAAAGACTCCAATTTCATTCCATAACATATCGAAAAAGTGTTCTCTCTAGGGATTCTCTATGAAGGAAATCGAATGTGTAATTGGGATATGTTACCACTTAATGGAATTGTGTGTATCAGGGTTTAGGACTTGCTCAAGTGAAAAGGTATATCGATAGATTCTGTGAGATACTTGTCATATTTTCGAAAAGACGCAGGTTCAGGTCACATTTGAAGGACATTCATCAAAATCTTAGTTCATGTTTGTACCTTGTCTGAAATGTAGCAGATTCATGGTCACATTATGCAAATCGCCAGCTTTTAATCAACCTTGTGCATTGACGCCATACTGACGTCTTCCGTGGGGCAAAACACGTGGAACACGTGGCCGTACGCATAAGAATTTGCACTGGGTGTGTAGCAGACTATTATTCGACTGGTTGACAAGTCAGCCGTCTGCATTGTCTGCGTTGGTTTGTTTTGTCGCGAAAGGAGGGCGTTCGTTTTGCTCTGTGACATCATATGCATGAGGTCTAATCCTTTGGTTTTGCTTTTAAAATGTCGTCGCATCACGCCAACGCGAAAGGTTCATATAGGTTAGTTGAATTTTGAGTTGAAAATTGCGCTTTGATTATTATCTGTATGAGATTGTGCAGAAGCTAGGACTTGAAGCTGATTTAACTGAGTTTGAAATCAATATCAGCAATTTCGCCCTTATTATGATGGCATACCTGTCCACATTGATAATAGGTTATATACTTTTGAACTTATTTTAACAGATTTGTGATAACTACGTGTTTCCTGTATTCAGGACAAGGCCTTGTCGAAAGACTACGTAAGTATAATACCCCTGTTTTCGTACATGTTGGGTTCGCTTCCCAGGTCGAATCATACCAAAGACCATAAAAAAGGAACCTACTGCCATTGTGCGTGATGCTCCGCATACTGTAAGCAATGGGGTAGGAAAAACAAGCCAGTGTGCCACAACTGGAAAATGGCCGTGGGCGGCTCGACTTGGACCAATAGGTTAGAAAATGGGCCGTAAAACTCTTTCTAACTAACTAACTCGTACCCGTTGAATTAGCAATATCGAGGACTGACGTCATAAACTTCAGTTCGACTTCGAGTGTCTGCCACTATTTTTAAGGGCGCCAACTAATATAGCCAAGCCGCTTCAGATTGTGCAGGGAGTGCTAGCATCCCACTGGAACACTCACGAGAGCCTCAGTGGTAAAGTCTACGCCTCACTCGTGACCTGGGAAATCCGGGTTCGATATTTAGGTCAATTAATTCATACCAAAGACTTAAAAAGTGAACCGTATAGGTTATGCAGTTTAGCAAACGATCAAGTTACCCACAGCCGGATTGAAGAGGAATTTTGGACCTTGCTACAGACTTATATACATGGACACAGCATGTAACGTGTACTTCCTATCCGTAGATGGTCACCACCCGCTGGGACAAAAAAGGCGCACCAAGGTGGCCGCCGTGAAGCGCTAAATCGTCAGATTTGACGACTACTCTGTAATATTTTAAACAAAAGTTAAACTTAAATTGGAAAAATATCATATTTCTGAAATAAGTGAAGTGATTTTGACCTTACCTTGCCATATTTCAAAAGTATTTCAACTTTCTTGAAAAATATGGTGACATACTTGAGCAAGTCCAAAGTTTCACACAAAATCATGGCAGACAGCGATCTTGATGCGCTTTTTCTCACACCTACGGTAGCGACAATCTACCGTGCAGTATGCTCTGTCCATGTATAGGAAGTCCGTGGACCCTGCGAGATTAAACCAGAAGGTTGGAAGTGGAGGCGGATTCGAAAAACCAAACCAGTGGGATCATGTTTAAACTTATTCTCTTCATCGAAACTTTTCTAATCTTAGCCAATCACTGCTTGCTCTTGTCCTCATCTTCTCGGTGCTTTTTAATACACTCTAAAATCAAAATAGTGAACTTAGTCACTCTTTAATCGAGTGAAAAGTGTAAATTTACTCCATTCGAGTGACAACTCACTCCAAGAGGAGTGAAGTTCACTCCAAAAAGAGTGAAATTCACTAGGGGAAGAGGGAAAATTTAATCTTCCACGAGTGCCTGCAATGATCGCTCTTTATTGAGAGCGATCACTGTGGGCACTCCATCAAGAGTGAAACTTACCTCGTTCTTACCTCTTTTTGGAGTGAACTTCACTTTTTGTGAACTTCCTCCTCTTGGAGTAAATTATCACTCTAATGGAGTGAATTTACACTTTGCACTCGATCAAAGAGTGACTAAGTTCACTCTTTTGATTTTAGAGTGTATTGTTACGATCATTTTATTAACATTTTATGTTTTCTATTTTGAAATAGCTTTCGAATTTCACCTTTCTCTCGATGCGGCTAAGACCGTTTCATCACGTGCCTTTATCATGGATCAAAATGGTCAATCTTACCGGGAGAAGACATGGAAACTGAATCAGACAAGAAACGTCGAAGATTGCTTTGAATATAACGCATACGTTCAGGTTAGTATATAGAGACAAGGGATCGCTCGGTCATCCTGGTCTTTTCGTTACCGAACAACGTTGCAGTGAATACAACTTACTGCACTATGACTGAAGAGGCTTTTAATATGACGTCATATTATTCCCCAGCGGCCGTGTTGGAGTACATGTAACAAAGTAGTGGACCACACTCGACACGCTTGCTCGATGAATGCGTACACACCTCGTATACCAGAGTGCACACGTGCAGTGCGTTCAACCACGTGTTTCTTGCAGGGCGGATATGTGACGTAATTGCAAAGCCTCTATAGACGAATCCGATTAGTGCTTGTCTTAGTGACTGTAGACCGCCATTAGTGGGGTCCATCGGCCTAAAAACGTCTTTATTTATTTTTTACATGAATTTCAAACCCTCATATTTAGTGAAAGTGTAGAATTCAAGATACAAATTAGTGTACAACCATCCATGATAGAGGTAAGCTAGGAAATCGAAAGATTTAAAGGTGACGGACCCCAGTTATGACCGACTGAAATCAGAACATGACTTGCTGTCCGGATTCGTGTATAGACGAATCCAGACAGCAAGTATTAGTCTCATTTCAGTCGGCCATAACTGGGGTCGGTTACCTTTTAATCTTTCAATTTCCTTGCTTACCTATACCATGGACGGTTGTACATTAAAATTTCTCTTAATTCCATCAATTTCACTGAATATGAGGGTTTGAAATTACATTTAGACAATAAATGAAAACGATTTAAGGGGCGATGGACCCCACTAATGGCTGCCATGCACTTAACACAAGCGCTGATCGAATTCGTCTATGCTAACACTTTGCGCGCTACTCTTCTGAAGTTCACAATCCCTGCACTACGCAATGTGCATTAAATGCGCAATTAATATTTTACTCCAACATATTGTTGTTACAGGGAAGTAACGTTTCCCTAACCAGCAACATAGACCTTCTTACTTGACCATTTGCACGTGACGTCACAGAACAGAAAAAATGCATTCAATTTAACATGATGAAAATGTAAGGTTTTTCATTATTAATTCGTGCTATTTACATAATTTTGGTAATTCGTTGCCTCGTGGAATTGTGGGATTTACAAACCGTGTCGTACATGGTCTGTTGTTCATGCTGTACACTCATACAACACTAAGCATCTAGCCCAAACGAACAAAAATAGGGGTATCAGCCCTTACTTAAAGTGGGCATGACACGGCCAAAAAACTTTTGTGTATTGCAAGATTCGATACAGTATTTTACAAATATCATCTCACACTCCATTAAAAACCTGTACAATTCGGCATAAATGATATTTGAAGGAAAAAGTTCTAAATCCAATTTCGAAAAATGCCGCAACAGGTCACCTGACTTTTATGACGCAATTGGCGGCACAAAGCCCGCCCTATTTAAGAACGCGCATATACTCTGGAACTAATGTAACGCTCGGTATATTATCTTTTCTTAGCAACTTCATGAAAACGATTGCATCACAATACAGAGTCCAACCTACAGAGGGAAGACGCGGATCATGGTGGAGATTCGGAGCAAGTCATTGTCCAATACGTCGCTTGCATATGCGCGCGTGTAAAAACAATTCTGTTTTTGTGTAAGAAAGACTCGGTTCGGGCGCTATACAGAACAGCTATGAACATGTATGGACAGTCCACAACAAGCGCATCCCCACTACGAGCGCGTCTTTACTGTATGGGCTGTGCTATTGCGAATACTAAGCAGTCACCGCGCAATGCACAATTCACAATTTAGTTAGTGGCGACGCTCACTGCTATCGTAGCACAGGTGTTTGCAATGATGTACTCGCTAACACGCGTTACCACGCACTTGATTCGATAATTGTGAGCTCCCTGGTACAGTGTTGCTAACCATGCCTCCAGTGACGTCACCATCTTGAGACGCGCTCACATAAGTTGTTTCGCTCTCGGATTTCAAAAAGGGCTGAGCCTGGCCTGTAATTGGGAATTCACAACGTCGTATTTCGGTATTTATGGACATAATTTAGAAGGGAAAACATTCACTTTATGTCAAGGTGTACCCAAAGAACATTTACCTAGAAACTTACTTTGGCCGTGTCATGCCCACTTTAACAGAAAATTTAAATGCAAATCCTTACAGCACAAAGGCATTAAACTTAATTACATTCTTCAAAACGAAACTGCACTCAAGATCCCTCCGTATGGATCGATTAATAAAGCAAGATTCCACGAAATTTATGAGTGAACTCAAATTGTTGGAACAGGTGTTGTAGGCGCGGAAGCGTTTTGTTTGTTGCAGCCCTTTGCAGGATGCGCCTATGTGCATACCCAAATCGAATATACCGAACTCGCTTAACCATCAAAGAAATGGACTCACCTCAACATGTTCGGCCATTGGATGATACATCCTTTTTGGCAAAACATTTACAGAGACTCATGCATCAGTAAATTCTCGGCCTGACTTCCCATGAAAAAATGGCACACTTCATAGACGCACAGCTGGCTCAAAAAGTTTTCGTTTCCACAGTGGTAGAAAATGCGCTTACTAGGAATTACATAGTAACTTACCTGTATTTCGAGAGATGTGTAACAATTAGCTCACAATTACTCACCTCTGGGTTAGTAAAGCGAGTAACCACTGACCAGGCGCGTAGCAAGGATTATGTCATGGGGTGGTGTCATGGGGGGTTGGGGCAGGAAATTAGGAAAAACTTTAAAGATAGAGATAAAAAAAAACCCGCTATTTTAGGTGTTTTTGCATTACAAGGTAGAGTCATACGGGGTTCTAACTCCCACTCTCACCCGTGGCTAAGCCACTGCCACTGACGCTTAGTGACTCGATTGAGAGTGATGCTGTTGCCGACTGACAATACTGGCACGGTCAAAGTAACGGATATGTGAGCCACAATGTCCTTCGCAAATGACGTACATTTGACTGACCATGCCGGACTAAGGGATGAGTCACCCAATTAATAAGTGTTTTAAAGAAAATTATCTGTCTTCTGTCCTGTTGTATAATCCTCACTTCTGTATCATGACAAATTTTCATTCTTCGGAAATATGTAATACTCAGTATTCACCACAAAGTTTTCTTCTTTTCCATTTCGTCAAACAGAAAGTGATTCGCGATAAACTCTCCCCAGTGGTATTCCAGTTTAGCTACAGACTCTTGGAAGATCAAATTTCACTTCAACGTGGTGAACTCCTTCCAATCCTTGGAGATGCAGA
This sequence comes from Holothuria scabra, assembly GCA_037179385.1. Classification (NCBI taxonomy): domain Eukaryota; kingdom Metazoa; phylum Echinodermata; class Holothuroidea; order Aspidochirotida; family Holothuriidae; genus Holothuria; species Holothuria scabra. The sequence goes on from CM074196.1 coordinate 31,865,510, forward strand.
CACTTTTATCACGGAACAGGTACACCTGAATGAAAATTAAATTAACGAGACGTAAAATATTATTTCAAAGTAGATGTTGATATTCTATCCTTAAGTAGATAGTTAGATGGACTTTTACGGCCCAGTTCCCAACCTCTTCGTTCAAGTCGAGCCGGCCACGGCCTTTTCCTAGTTGTGGCCCACTGGCTTGTTTTCCCTACTCCTTTGATTATGCTGAGCATCACGGACTGTAGAAAAATCTTCTTATCCAGACCGGGTCATACGAAGACTTAAAAAGGGAACCTAATTGTGCTTGATGTTCATGTAAGCAATCGAGTAGGGAAAACAAGCCTACAGTGAGTCTTAACTGGAAAAGGCCATAGCCGGCTTAACTTGAGTCAAATGGTCCCAAACCGGACAGTAAAACTCCATCTAATTAACTACCGTAACTAACTCCCTCATCTAAATGCATGAGGACACAAGCAAAACCAAATCTTACCCCAAACGAGATGACAACCCACAGAAGAAGTATCAGATTATATGTTTTTGTAAAAAGCTTACCCCCAATCCCATGGTAAGCATTTAAAACCCCCAACCCTATGATAAGCATTTAGAAGAAGCTTCATTGGCTGCATCTAGGTACACATAAAAAACTTGAGTAAGTTTGTACCCTCGGCTGGGTCAAAAGAAGTCGTTTTGGATCATAGTTTGCCCTAATGGCTTTGATCGCGGTTCCCTGCCCACTCAGGTTTGAGTCATATCTAACCCCATGTTTTACAGTGTACAGAATACGCACTGAAAAATGGCTGTGTATTGTTTTGCCCATGTTGACATAAAATAACTAATATTTTTCTCTCTTTAACAGCTTGTGCTTTTGAAAAACTGCAGTAACGAGGGGTGTTTACCAGATCTTAAAGTCGATATCGACCAGTAAGTCCAATAATATTGATACCGTACCTTTATGGCTCACAGACTGTATCCGATGGGGAGCTTCTGGGCTCAGAGGAACCCCTAACCCATGGTTCAAACTTGAAAACAAAGTAATGACAAAATTGCAAGATATGTCCGCTTTAACCTGTATAACGTTTTAGGCACAAACATTGCAGAGTTTCGCATCTGAAGACCTAAAATAGCCATCTCCCCTCTCCCAAAAGGAAGGGGGGTCCTCCTCTGTAGCTCACCTCCCGTGTCACTTTTCAATAGATTCATTCTGTGTTCACAAAGAAGTGCGTCACGGCTGGCGTCAAAATAGTTGGTAAGGAGTGCTGACACTGTCGTCACAATGAAAGGTGGTGGATTTCAGTAGCAAACACTCATGTGCTCTTGCGCATGCTCTATGCCAAGAGTAATCACCCTAATAGACCTTATGCATACGATATTACAGAACAAAAATACCCCCTCTTATGGGGGCAAAACACACGCAAAATTTAGTAGAATTGGAATGTACATTTCATTCGTAAGAAAATGTTAGCGCGCCTCATCAAATCTGTTGTCAGCAGCTGTGCACTGACATCTTTTTTTGGAAAACATTCTTACGTATGGCAATAACCTTTAATTCAACACACCCACCGTCCTTCTTTACCTCACCTCGATGTCCACCACTATCAGTTTCTTTTTTTTTTTTTCAAAAGGGTTGCTCTGATTAAGCCTTGGAAATTCGATTAATTGCTGAAAGGTTATTGTGACTTTCAAATGTTTTTGTACGCGTAGCGCCTACAGATGGTGGCGCGCCGCCTGAATATCCTTTTCGACTGCATCACACTCCTTGCCCCTCCAACTGCCACAGGTGCAATAAACGGTCTCGAGAGTACACCTATCTTTAGTATGCTTACTAAGTTTTTCCTTTAATTACAGCGGACTTGATCAAGTCATCGTAGGTAAAACAGAGATGCTTTTCGTAGACGTTGATTTTCAAAACAACGGCGAAGAAGCTTTCGAGTCTCGATTACACGCCAGGTTACCAAACGGGGTGTCATACGTTCGTGCTGAAAGTAAAAGTAGCGTGAGTAAAGATCGTGTCAGAAGCTTAAAAGCAGTCATTCGTCACCCTTAAATATACCTAAAATATCAAAAGTATCAATTGGCAATGCACCTTTTGACATCAAATTCAAAAATTGCAGAGTAGCTCATTTTACACATCATACACTGAAAGTGTTTTTTTTACGTATTAGGACCCTGATTAATCACCAGGGTATACTCGGAAGCGATACACAAGGATTGTGTCTGGATAGGGATGAGTTTAAGATATTTTGGGGAGACGCTAAAAGTTAACAGGGAGATTGGAACTGTCATGGGAACTGAATAAACAGTTGAAAAACGGCACTCGTTCCCACTGACCTGGATTTGCCACTGGCAAAATTCATTGGCTTCAAAATAATTTTTTGTGGGTTAAAAACTGCACCTCAATATAGCATATAGCGGTCGGAAGACACTAATTTCCAAAGCGGTGCAATTTTTCTCGAGATACAGTGTAGGCTGGCTATGGAAAATCTGTGAAATCAACACCGACATTAATTTGACATTGCACTTCAATATATTTATGACTTTGTGGCCGCTGCAGGGAATATTTAATAACATTGTTTGCTACACCCTACGTATGTTGTACGGATATGCTACATATAGGGATATTCAAACATTACAACAGTTTTAATATCAAGGAAAAACGGAAAATTCAATTATTAGAAAAAGCAAAAGGCACGTGCCCACATTCCATAATATTTTGCTACCTTTTTTATAAGTGGAGCTACTTTTTTAAAAGGATAACAAATCTTTGACACGAAATACCTGGGTAGGCCTTTATCTACATAATTTGGAGAAGATGGTCTGTAATTCCTTTTCTTTTACACGAAACCTTGGTTAAAAGCAACCAGAATATGAGTTTCATCATAGAGTTTTGTGTTAAAGAGGTTCTTATATTAATCACTATCTCTATATAGGTGTTATGTATATGACATCACAGCACAAAGGTAGGCCCTCCAGTGAAGGCAAACGCTCTTTCATTGCAACGTACAACAACAAATGCAAACAGCCGATAAGTACAAAAGTCTATAAAAGTCACAGTAAAGTCTAAGACGCACGTATTGGAGACGCACGTCGCTTGTGCAATGTACATCATTGCACTGATTCTACTATAATACATTATGTTTACTAATGATGAAATTATTCTTACACGTATACTGTAGGTAACGGTATTATGGTCGTAAGATAAACATGAGAAGCCAACCTTGAAGATAATAGATGGCGCTATTACCTTCCAGCTCACCCTCTTATGGAACATGAAAGTATCCTAGTGTCACTCACACTTTCAAGAAATGCTTGTAAACATGTGACCGGTTGAACTCGGTATATTTTTCTATTAGTACTATTTAGCATTTAATATAACTCGAGAAAGAAACGTAATTAAACTTCTGAATATTCGTTGCTTTTGTAGGATCTTCTAGTTGACTGCCAAGATATGTTTGACATCTCAGGTAATGTCAACTTAGCCTGTGACGTAGGAAATCCAGTCCCAGCAAAACATGTGGTATGTATTAGAACTCTTCAATCCAACTAAAAACCTAGCACATAGCCATGGGGTGAAGGCAAAATTCATAAAAGCAGAAATGCTTCACGCAAACGCTTCACGCGCACATTTGGCAAGCTGTTGTTCCATTTTTCCCCCTCCCCCCACCCCTACGAAATTTGACCAAATCATGATTTCATGCCGCCCACGGTCACACTACAACAGATTCGGATCAGATCCCACTCCGCAGGTGACCACAGCGTTGAAATGTATACTTATTACATCGTGACGTCACATCGACAGTCAGCTTTCATCGTTGTATGCTTGTTCTATAAAAACTGTCTGTCAAAGTGACGCAAAAAAAAACTTAGTTAACGTTTTCTTTCCATAGATCTTTGATGAAAATCAGACACTTACACTGGTTGGCACTTGGGGAGGTCTCTTTCCGACCAGAGAAGAAGATTTTAATAAAAAAAAGTTACAAAAACTGGATCGGAATCCGATCCGAATTCTCTGCAGGGTAACCGCGGCTTTAGTAAAACATAGTCTTAAACAACGTAGACCAAGATGTGTGATTAATAGTTTTTACATTTGTGATGTTTTTATTTTCCAGGTTCCATTCCGTTTACATTTCGAAATAGCGCTAGATGATAAGGATTCGGAGCATTTACATTTTCACTTTCATGCAAATAGGTAAGAGATCTAAATTGTCATTTATGAATAGTTTGTGGCATTGTTTTGGGGAAATTTTAAAGACAACTTTTACACTCTTAAAGCAGTAGTTAAATGTTCACCAACCGCTGGTCACGTATGTAACAAAACTTGCATTAGGTAATTTTTTCCAATAATTGGTCAGCCAAGCGATGACATCTAACCACATAATTCACCAGTAAATTAAACGATTTTGGAAAAGTTTTTTAACTTGTTACGTTCGGGACCAGTGTTATTATTTTACTGAACTGTTTTAGAGTGTTCATGTACACGTTGAAAGAAACAGCAATATCCTTAGAAAGTAAATGTTATTTACAATAACTTTTTCTTTCAGCAGGTCTGGCTCCACTTCCAATAAAAAAATTGTATTGGTGTATCGGTTTGTCATTTGCCCATTGTTTCGTTTTTATCTGCGTCAACATCCTTGCTTCTAACATTTTAATTTATTGACGAATCCGATCAGCGCTTGTGTTTAGTGACTGTAGGCAGCCAGAAGTCGGTTCCATTAGCCTTCATTGATTGTCTAAATGAATTTCAAACCCTCATTGTCAGGGAATTGAAGGAATCAAGATACAATTTAGTGTAAAACCATTCATGATACAGGTAAGCAAGGAAACTGAAAGTTCGAAAGGTGGTAGACCCCACTTATGGCCAACTGAAATCATACCAGGGAGGTGTTAATAACACCTCCCTGATCATACCATCACTTGCTGTCTGGATTCTTCTATAGACTCATTCTGCTTGACATCAGAGTTGATGACGTGCGCGTACGTTTTCTTCACAATGAAATGTAGATTCTGATTCGTCGACATTCTGAGTGCAATCGCGAGATTGTTGCATACGCAAAACCTAACATGTATACATACGTTCCTGCCCACACTTAATTGCCAACCAGTGACGTAACCATCAATGAATCTATTTATCTTACTTTGAGTGATTATTCCGGTTAAACCAACTGAATTCTTATCAAACCAACTTAAGTTCCTTATATCAATTATTGTCATTTCTCTTAGTTCTAATATTGATGATCCTGCTACGATAGATGATAACACCGTCAACATATCTATACCGGTCATGGTGGTCTATGATCTCAGTTTTTATGGGTAAGCATCTTTTGAAATGATAAATTAATAAAGAAAATATATATATATATATATAGATAGATAATAATAAATAAGTAAATATAAGTGCAAATAATAAATTAATCCATCAATGACGCAAGGTCATCAATTTCTATCTGTTTCTTTCTTACTTGATCTAGGTACGCCAATCCCGCGCAACTTGTTTATAATACAAACCACAGCTTCCCAGAAAAAATAACGAGTGAAGCCGATGTCGGGAAGGAAGTGGTACACTTTTATATAGTAAGTCCTTGTCAAATTTACATGAAAATATCAACTTTTTCAGACAATGCATCAAGAGCACCAGTCGTTTCCATACTCGTCGCCAGGTAACATTCTTATATAAGATCATGTCTTTAGAAACCCATGCGTTGGCCGATATGGTCCCATGCACCCAAGATTAATAAGAGACATATATGGGCCAGCCCATATGACTCAAATGCCCATATGGATGGGGAATATTATGCACCTAATCCATGATTGGTCAATGTCTGGTGGATAGAGCTTCCGAATGCAACCGGAAGGTCTGGAGTTTGAGTCCTGACATGTTCTTACTGAAGACTTTAAAATATGAAAACTACTGCCCTTGTGCTTGATGCTCAGCATAAGCAATAGAGTAGTGAAAACAAGCCAGTGATCCAAAAGGGATAAAAATGCCGTGGCTGGCCCTGACTTAAACCAATTGCTTAGAAACTGAACCGAAAAATTTCGTCTTACTAAATAATTTACCCATGCTTTACCCACATATCGATGGCCAGTACATGGGTCTCAGAACTACTCCATATGGTCCAGCTAGCCCATATTGGCTTTTAATGAATTCTTGGTGCAAAATTATATGGACCCATGCCCTGTCCCAGATGTTCCCCTAAGGATTCCATGTGGAAATGTTTACTGGATCTATACATCACAGCAACACATCACAACAAACTTTGCATTTAACTAAATGTATGATTGTTCATGAAAGGTTAGTTAGTTGGATGAGATTTAAAGACACATCAACACGAAGTGTGTTGTATAGTGTCAGTTAACTCGATAAAAAGTTCAAAGTTTAAATTTATTTCCAATTCGGTTCAAGTTCACGTTTGGTTTCCCTTTAGTCGTCTCTTACGGCAGGCGGGAACTACCGTGGGCATATTCTAGAACCCACAGCTCACAAGGGCCTGTTCATGATAGGCCTAAAATACAGTTAAATGTTCCATTTCTGCTTGAACTATACACATGCATTTACTAGATATTTGTTCTGTGTTTATATGGGCTTCAATCTGTAATATAAAATTCCAAGATCCTGAAAGTTTAAATAAATGTTGGTGCAAGGTTTAGTTGATTACTGTTCGAGGGGTCGAAGAGGAATATCCCCCAGTGTGTGGTAAATTTTGGCATTTTGACTGAGCTATGGTGGAGGTGCTAAAAGTGGTACTTGACACATTATGAAACATATATATGTATTTTTCCACGCAAGACGGTCAGTAGGTGGAATCGGGCCTGCTGTCCCCGCCTAGTTTGACCATTGTTATACTGGTAAGAGCATTTCATGTAGTTTTAAAACAGGACAGCGAGTACGTTTTTTTTTTCTTCTTCTTTTTCTTCCAATCCTTTTGTTTTTGTTCAATGTGAGCCTATGTATACCGTAAGTGTAATAAGTTCATACAGCGGTGTTTCTTTTTCTCCCAAACTTTCAGTTCCAAAACCATGGTCCAAGTGACATCGGTAAATCAGTGCTGAAGGTCCACTGGCCCATGTATACCATGGGCAGTGACTATGTGTTGTATTTGACGAGTATTTCACCGAGTAAAGGCGAATGTGTTCTAGAAGGGGGTGTAAACGTCAATCCCGAGGATTTGGAGGTTTGTTGCGGATTTTCCTAACAGTGGTATACGCCAGGATAAGAATTTCGTGTGGCACTACGCCCCCCCCCCCCTCTTTGTCGATACCCAATGATTGTCACTCAAATCTTGAGAATGGAATAAAATGTGTATAACTATAGTTTAGCAAGGCCAGAGAAAACTCATCTCTGGTAGCCGAGGTAGCAACTCGCGAAAGTACCATTAAAACATTATATTCTTGACGTACTTCTGTCCACTTAAGACCTTTTTAATTTCCTATGCATTTGCACATAAAGGATACCGGCATTTTCGTGTAATTAACTTTTTAGGGGGAGAGGTAAACTGATTCAACATTATTTACAGTCCTAAGTACCTAACTCTAGTCATTAGTTTTCTAGTTATGTTTGTGTTGCAAAAGACAAACATCTTGATTTCCACTTTTTGTTGAGGACAGCTCTTTCTATTGTTCCCAGCTTTTAAAAATTATCGTGAACGTCACACGTGACGAGGCAGCACGTCAAGACAACAATCGAGTCGCACGTGATGTGGATGATCTACCAACCCCTCAACCTTTAATGCTGATTGATTGTGAAGTAGGAAAATGTGTCGAGATAACCTGCGAATTTGATTCTCTCGGTGGAAGCGAACAGCCATTCGTCCTTTCTATACGGTCCAGGTTGTGGCTAAAGACATTAATACAGGTAAAGTACGACTGCTTTAGATGGCCGTCGGGTCTGCACTCAGAGTAACCAATACGAGGAAAGGTAAAATCATGGTAGAAGTTTTGCCGATTGGGAAGGGGTCTAAGGGGAGGGTGCCTTTTTCAAAACCGTTGACGTAAAATAGCGCGATAATCCCCAGACATCGACAGATTAAAGTCTTGAAAGTTTAGTTGTGGGGGTGCATTCATTGGAGTAATGCATTTGTTCTTCAGTACAAGACCGTTTTATTGCAAAATTAAGGGGAGGGTGTAAGTATTCATTGTTCCCTCCCACCCGACTTAATCCTAAGGATCATAGTTTAAGAGTATTTGAAGGTTGCTATGATTAAGGTTAAGCCAATCAAACTCGGGAAACAAAAACAAGTACGGTAAATTGTCGGAGTCACCGACTTTCGGACTCTATATTTTATGGTACCCTTTTCGGCTTCCAGACAAAACAAGAAAGTATTTCCTATGGAGAAACCAGTTTCCACAACGGAGGGGTTGTCAGCGTTGTCTCCTGTCACTGACCGACCTGGTACTGTCACATGGTTACATCCTTTCAAGGGACACAAAACTGAATAGGAATAATTCGTCAGTCTTGTAGACCTTACTTATCATGACGGGTCCATAGACCAACCCGAGCAGCGTGTGAAGTCTGTCACCAATGATGTCCATCAGCCTTAAATCGTCACTGTCTTAATTTTATTGTCTGTATGCAATTCTAATCACTCATATTCAGTTAAATTGAGGGAATCGGGAAGTATATATTTCAGTGTACAACCATCCATAATACAGTGAAGCAAAGAATTTGAAAGATTAAAGGTGATGAACCCCGGACTAAATTAGACCGTCACTTGACTGTTCGGATTCGTTTATACGAAACCGAAATTAGCTATCCTAAATATTGCCACCCTCATGCATGCCCATTTGTCTTGTCCCAGTGTGGATCGTCTGATAATAATTCAATAATTGGTCTTATAGTACACAAGTGCCGCGCTTCATGAACGTAACCGGTTTTGGAGTTGCCAATGGAGACAGATCGTATGAGAAATATTTATATTTGATGAACTTCTTTTTCTTGCTATTTAAATTCATGTGACATAAAAGATATTCCTCTGTCTATCACCAGTCTGTTCAAGAAAATCAACCAGCCACCGATTGGGAGATAACATCTACGGCGACGTTAGAAGTGAAAGCTTCCGCTTACACCTTGGCAAATGAACTACCAGACATCTTTGTGGAAAATGTAAGCTATCTTTTACTCGGCTTCCACTCAGAAAGATATTTAAACAATTTTGTTTGAAAAAATAGGATACTCATGAAATGAGTACCCCTCCTTGATTAAAGTGAGTACTTCAACTCAATTTGTGCTAAATTTTGCATAATTTGTGCTAAATTTTGCACAAATTGAGTTGAAGTACTTACTTATTTCGAGTAGGAATACTCATTTTCGTGAGCATCTTAATTTTTAAACGAACTTGGTTAAAAGTTTTTTTTTCAGTGTTGGTGTTTAGTATTTTAAATTGTCGAACAATCCTCCATTACTCGGGAGGTATACAATTTGGATTTCCAGAGGAAGAATGTTAATAAAAGATATTCCCATTGTGCATGATGCTCCGTATAGGCACTGAAGTATGGAAACCAAACCAGTGCCCCAAACTGGAAAAATGGGCGCCGCTAGATTATACTAGAAAACACAACATTCCGAAAAGCCAAACCATGTCACAATATTAATCATTTACAAATAATTTATAAAAGCGTCCTTTATTTGTGATGAAATACAAGGTTTATATATAGGCTTATATTTTACCCTTTTTTATTATTTTGAAGCCGTCATCTGTTAATGTATGAAAATTTGAATAAAGAACAGATATCGTCTGCATGGCTATGTTGGATTTCTCGTCATGTTGTGCGTTTTACAGTAGAATATGCAAGTGGATAGTCAGACTTGAAATGGAAGGTGGTGCGGTAACGTACTGAAGGCTCGATCATCCTCTAGAACGGTATTAGTATTTTGTACATCGATACACTATGTCAAGGGTATGTACTATTCAGTGCGGGCAGTGCAGACAATATCGCTTTGTTACTTTCATAAGTAGTGGTGATCCCCAACTTTTATGGTTCCATTTCGGCCATGTGACCGTGCGTTATCCCGCAAAAAACCCGCGAGTAACGGATAGACGCACTGAATCTGAGACGACTTCATTTACTCGGGTTATGTTTTAATGTGGTTGAAAACAATTCTCGATCTGGATCAGAACAGGGTAATTTTCGATCGGGCTCAATAATTCTTCTACTACTGAATGCGCAAGGGTGTACTAGGTGTAGTGCGTGCATCACCTATGTTAACCTCGATTGTGCATTATCCCGTGATGATAGGCGTTGTTAACTTGGTTAAATTTTAATTTTAATTCCAGTTTTTAATATTTTAAAGGTGTAAAAATAGGAAAACATGCCGAAGTGCAGCTGATAAGTAACGGTCTTTTTCCATTATTATTTCTGTGCTGCAATATATATCATCTTATTATCTTCTCATATTCGTACCCTAGGCGACCACAAGAGCATTCCCCGAATCAGAGTTTAGCTTCTCAAAGACGCCTTTTCCGTTGTGGGCATATCTTCTTGCCGCATTAATTGGATTTACTGTTTTATCCTGCTTAATAATGACAGCATGGAGGGTAAGTAGCGATTTATAAAACTACGCAAATAAATGATAAACACTTTCATGTTTTTCCTTTTGAATATTTGAAAAATGATAAACCGCGTATATTTTACATTTCTAAATGATAATCAGGCACTTTTGTAAATATCTATTCCGTTTTAACTTGGTTACCAAACCATTACTCGTTATTCATCTCATCGTTTGCAGGTTTGTGTATTACATGCGTCTGAGTTAAGTTACATTTTAAAGGTGAAATGCAGTCATCTTAACTTGCAGTCAGTAGTGTACACTCTAAAATCAAAAGAGTGAACTTAGTCACTCTTTGATCGAGTGAAAAGTGTAAATTCACTCCATTAGAGTGATAATTCACTCCAAGAGGAGTGAAGTTCCCTCCGAAAAGAGTGAAGTTCCCTCCAAAAAGAGTGAAATTCACTCTTCCACGAGTGCCTGCAATGATCGCTCTTTTTTTAAGAGCGATCATTGTGGGCACTCCATCAAGAGTGAAACTTCGCTCGTTTTAAGGGAATTTCACTCTTTTTGGAGGGAACTTCGCTCCTCTTGGAGTGAATTATCACTCTAATGGAGTGAATTTACACTTTTCACTCGATAAAAGAGTGACTTCGTTCACTCTTTTGATTTTAGAGTGTAGTTGACTGTCCTGTTTCATGATTGGTTCTTGGCAGTCATGTTACAATAGTTTTTAATCCTCAAATGTTGAATGAAATGAAACTTATAGGAATTACTGCTTGGTTTAACTTGAATATGCAATATTTTGGGCCTACAATGTTGTGAAAGATAACTTGAGGAGAAATAAGAAGAAAATTGTGAGATTGTAACCGTTTCTTCAAAACAAATTTAGAGTGACTGCTCTTACCCATAAAGCAACAAAACCAACTCTGCTATAAATGTATCTTTTGGCGGAGATGATTTGAAGCATCTTGTCATAATTTTGTGTTAGATTAATTAAGATGTACGTCTTGTGTTAGATCAGGTAGTTACTAGCAAATCCCTGGTTAGACTAGGACGTTTTTTGAATAACATCCGCAATCAATTGAATGCTTCAATCTCAAATTGAAAAGCACGCCCTCTTCTTTGTGGCTTTGTGTTTCTTATGTGTTTTTTGCCGCAAAGCAGGCATCACGTCAGGATGAAGTGCTGAATCATGTTTTGTGTCATATGTTAAAGTTACATTATGCTTTCGGCTCTCATACCTCAAACGAGATGAAAAGAGAATAAACTGAAAGCTGAGTAAATTGCGAGTGATGTCGATATCACTAGGAAAATTGCCGTCTTGAAACAAGACTTCATCTAGTTCCAACTGCATTTCAACATGAAAAGGGAACGTTTGAGTGGAAATGCAGTCAGCTCAATTTAGATTAGCGCAGTCTGTTGTGTGTCATGGTTGGCTCATGATAGTCATGTGACAAAAAATTTTTCTCCTTAAATATGCAGTTTACCAGGTTTAACTGCTAGGTTTACCTTGAATATGCAACTGTGAAGTCCTAAATTATGAAAGATACTTTGAAAAATTGCGATCTAATTGTTGCTTCAAAATCATTTTGGGGTGACTGATCTTGCCCTTTAAGAGGACGATGAACACTTTTGGGTCTTTTATTTTACAGTGTGGTTTCTTTAAGAGGAAGAAGATTGGCGAAGATGAGACGAAGCTTGAAGAGTAGGTCATGTGACAAAGTCAGGATATAGACCAATCCGGACAGTGAAGTGATGGTCTGGTTTTAGTCAGCCATAACTGGGGTCTATCACCTTTAACCTTTTAATTTCCTTGCTTACCTGTACCATGATTGGCTGTACGGTGAAACGCCGCTTGATTCCCTCAATTTCACATTACATGAGGGTTTGATATTTCATTTAGACAGTAAATGAAGACTATGTAAGGCTAATTGGACCACTAATGGCTGTCTACAGTCCCCTAACACAAGCGCTGATCGGATTCGTCTACATTGGGAGTATGACCATTGAGCTATTACATACTACATCTTCATGATCACCGTGGGAGGGCTGCTAAAGGAAGTTGACTGAATTTCTGTAAGAACGCCGAAGCTGAACCGTTGACATACCTTTGAGGAAATGATAAAAGCATTGATGCTTCGTTTAGTGCAAGAACCTGTTACCTCTGAGCCTACCAGAAAAAAAGACTAGCGGTTTTATTTTGTAGCATATAAGAATTGACCCGTGCCACGGGCAAAATGCAATACCGTTGGACAACAGTTTAAACTACAGGACCCATAGACAAAACAACGGAAGTGTTAGTATTTTGTAAGAGTAATAATTTAAAAATTATTTTTATGATATAAACTTGGACAATACCTCTGGAACCTCTTTGCTAGAGTAAACAAAATACGAACAATGTTTACATGCGCCTTATGTATACGTTTAGTATTAAAAAATAGCATAGATGGTTTTTTTTTCAAAAGGCGAATAACTTTCCTTTTCATTGAGATATTTCCGTAAATCTTGCCAAAAATCTAATAAAGAACTTTTCAATAGTACCTCTTGCCTTGTTTAATTACGAAAAACCCCAAATTTATTTAGACTACAAAACCTCTTAAAATACAAACTGGTGTAGGAATGCGGTGATTTTGACCCATCGAAGCGAATTTGTGGTGAAAGAAACTCAGACCGCCCGGGCGCAATAGACCTTATGTATTGTATTAATTTGAAGCACACTGCACGTTTCTCTTGGGTCATTTTACATGACAAAACCCTCTGCGCATGAACTGTGAATACTAGCATGGCAATCAGATATGCCCAGTGACGTCATGTGAAAAACCTCTAAGCTGTGAACCCGCCCCTCACCTGCTCACTGAGGACCGAACGAGTAGCAGGGTAACAGATTGTCAACGAAGATTTGCAAAGCAGTTCATAGATTTTTGCTAATCTTTGTTTGTTCGTGTGGTTTTTATTATTATTTGTTTATTTTCTCTTTCTTTTTTTCTGCTACTGCACAAGCAAGAAAAGTACTGTAATTTGGACCTTCCATTAGGTCAAGTCAGACACATTATTGCTGGCAACATCCCACTTTACCTTCTAAGCAAAAATCTCAACATACGAACGATAATTCCAAGTCTATGTGTAACATGTAACCTTACCTCAAAATTTCAACCAAGATGAAATATGTTTGAGATGGTTTCGGACGTTTGCAATTTTGTAACAGTTGGCATGATTCTCTCAAGCCTTGCTTTAGAGGGCGTTGTTTGAAAAGTACATAAAAATGGTCGATATTATACATGATTTTCGGAGTATGAACCACAAGAGAACCTAAATGTAAATGCGGTTTTTAACTAGATGCCTTTTGAAAATGTTAACCTAGAAAGCAGTTTAAGATTTATAGAGGTATAACGTATTTAAGCTTCTACAATTCCAGTTTTTTAACCATTTTAATATAAAGAGGTCTAGATTCTCCGAGGTTCAAATATGGATGTAAATATTATTGTCGTCGTATGTACTTAGTGAACGTACCGTGTGTAGTGTATCATGAAATAATCTAAGCTTTAAAAACGTCCTTTATATTTTGATAAAAAATATATAACAGTTACTGCCTTTTTAATCTTATTCCATTGTTATGTTTTTATGAACTGTATGACGCCTTAAGAATGTGACTTCAGTTTGGCTAATAATATAGATCATATCAAGAGACTTAAATGTGTCATTACTACCAAAAGAAACCTATAAATGTGAATGATGAACTTTGAAGAAAAATTTCAACCAGTTCGACCGTAGGTATTGACGTCACACATGGCCATTCTGGAGGGAACTTTATTATGAAGAAGGTGGAACCACACGCGTTCGATTGTTTAGAAAATGAGCCGCATAATTCCATCTAACTAGTAACTAACTTCACCACCTTCTTGCAGTAGACCTTGTATGCGTGTTATATCAGTGTATCCAAGTGGTTGACAAAACGACTGGTCGAATTTATTGTGGTAATTTAAATTTGGATGCACGCTTTCTTTCAAACGACGTGGCACTTTTGGTCTGTGACGTCATGTATGCATGAGGTCTATAAGTAATGAAGTAATGTGTTTCTAGAAGAAAGAGACTGGAGATGGTACAGCTACTGCTATCCATGGAAATAACGCTTGATAAAACTTCTCCAGCACACTGGGTTAAACCGTTAAAGAACACTTTGCATCGCCTGTAAACAAAACTGAAAACGTCACCGAAATTTTGTTCTCCATTATGATCAATTTTCCGATTCTGATCATAACGATGTGATGCGATAACTACTGACAACTGATCTAGAACAATTGTGTGTAAGTGTTGCCGGTGCAATCTCCATGAGCTGTTTCGTATTAAAGTACGAAGTGGTTAATGCCAAAGTTCGGACGAATCAATGGAGGTCATGCACGTGACGTCAGCGCTTTCAATTAGGTATACTGGATGGAACTGATCGTGCGCAGTCACACGCGCGCATAACAGCAACTTTGTAGCAATTGTTGTAAACTGGACGCCTAGATAGCAAAGTAGAAAGACGCCCAACGCAGTGAGGTCGGTGCAAGACCTCTATACTTTGACGTAATGTAGTAGTCATACACAAAATCAGTTTGGTCAGGTTGGGTGCAAGATTGGCCTGCAGGGGCGCGTGTATGTTAAAAACCTGAAAAGGGCGCCGGCATTCAATTTTTGTCCGTCAGGAGGCCTTCGCTCCAGATGGTGTGAACTGCATAAGAGATAAATTAGTCGTGGCAAGTTTACAAATGACTTTTTCCTAATATTTGAAATTATTTTGACCATTTGACTTCGTTTATATTCCCGAGTGTTGACTAATCAACGTTATTATAAATAATTGGACGCTTATTTGACAGATTGACCAGGCTAACTTTTCATGAATGAACGTCGTTTTCTACTTTTGAATAACTGACTTTGCCTTGACTAATTCACATCATTTAAACTGTTTAAAGGTGTTTGACTAATCAACGTTATTGTAATTAATTGGACGCTACTTTGACTAATTTACCTAACTCTTCACCAATGAAAGTCAGTATGAACTTTTGAATTATTGATTTTGCTTTGACTCACATCGTTAAACTATTTACGGTATTTTAACTAATCGATATTTTCATGAATAATCCGATCTCGATTTGGCTGATTGACGTAGTTTTGACTAATGAATGCCTTTTCGAACTTATTGACTTCAATTTTGAATTACCGGTGTTGCTTATTGATATTGTTTTGACTATGGTTGACAGTCTGATAGTATTAACTAATAAACATGGTTTCGACTATTTTACGGTATTTTGACTAATTGACGATGCTGTAAGTAATCTAGACTGGCTTTGACTGATTGGCATAGATTTGACTAATGAACATCGTTTTGGACTTATTTTCTTCAACTTTGACTTACCGATTTTGATTTAACTAATTGACATTGTTTTGACTATAATTGACAGTATTAACTGATAAACATCGTTCCGACTATTTGACGGTATTTTGACTAACGACGATGTTATAAGTAATCGGGCCTGGCATTGACCTGTTGACTAATTGGCATAGATTTGACTAATGAACTGGTTTTGGACTTATTGACTTTATTTTGACTAATCGACTTAAACTAAGCGACATCGTTTTGACTATAATTGACATTCTTTTGACTAATTGGAATTGCTTTGATACTATGTGTAATGAAGTACACATTGAACTGTTTTATACTTGGCTTTCCACTTTAAATTAAAGCCAGTTGCAATAATTAACAGAGGTTAATCCTAGTTTACAGGCCTGTATACACGATCAACATTTGTAAAACATTTTCAAAACACTTCGCCTGCAACAAACCCAAAACATGCTTGTTTTCGGTTTGTGGCACAGTGTAGACAGAGTAAAACCAATTTATAAACATTTTGAAAATGTTTTTTAAAGAATTGACAGAACATTTCTTTTGCAACATTTCCAAAACATTTTCAAAGCATGCTGTATACCCCTGTCTACTCTGTAAAACAAACCGAAAACAAGCATGTTTTTGGATTTGTTGCCTGTGGATGTTTTGCAAATGTTGCTCGTATATACGGGCCTTTAAGTTCATACAGTTTTCTATTTTGTTAGTGTGTGATCAGCCGCTTTATTTTTTAAGTTAATTACAAGGGTGCACATCACTTAACTAAGTATTTTGATCTCCTTTAACCCTAAATCGATTTGGAAAGTTCAAGAGTTCTAGTTTAATTATGTGTACAGTTCATATTTTTGTATTTTGGTATCCTACATTGTATAAGTAATATAGTAAAATATAAAGAAACTGAGGTTAATATAAAATAAACTTTCTCATGGTTTTCTTCTCTCTGTGATGATTGATTAAACGAAATACCAGTATGAAACTGCTCCCTGTCTTCCGAAAGCCTTACTGTCCATGTCATTTGACTATAGGTGTATCGGACCGAGTGCCCCTAAATTTACTTTTACGTTTTATGCCCTAATCAAAATGCCTTTAAGAAACTTGGTCCTTAAAAAAAATTTCCGCCTGGTCATTTTTTCCGACACGTGGTCTTTACTCGAAGAAGTACTGGGTGCAGGCTAGCCAAACACTACATAGCAGCAGAGGAAGTTTGTCGGAGACAAATTTAACTGCCTACAGACACATTTCAACTCTCCTACTTGCGAAGAACAGGACACAAGGTGTTTGAGTAATTAGGCAATGCGGGTGATATACACAAATATTATAGCACTAAAGTAGTGGTTAGATTTTCACGCCATTACTGTGTACGAGCCATCATTGTGTTGATGTTCTCATTTGCTTCTTCTACTTGAAAAACCATTAATACCCAACCAATTTGAAACCTGGTTTTGTTTGGGTTTGGAATGCCCTCAGCATCCATAGTGCTGACAGAGAGCTGGTACAGGTCACCAAAAGAACGGGGAATAAAGGCCAGGTCACACTACAGCGATATCGGATCGGATTTCGCTCCGATTTTTTTTGAGTTTTAAGTAATATCTCCTCCATCTTTGGTCGAAAAGAAACAAAAATTTGCCAACCTGTGTAGATATATGAATTGTTTCGCAGGACTACGAAATTCTAAGTTAGTCCAATTATTCCATGACGTCACATCCGCAGACAGTTTTATCGGATACGCGTAGTGCGATTAAAGTTTTTGCCAATGGAGCAACAAGTTAGTTGTGAGGGCTTAGTTACTTTGGATGAATGCAGCCGTGTCTTACAATCTATGCCTTCTCAAAAGTCTCCAGGCTCAGATGGTTTGCCCATTGAGTTCTATAAGGTTTTCTGGGATGACATAGGTGATCTTGTGGTAAATTCTTTTAACTATGCTTTTCAGTGTGGACGTATTTCCGATGAGCAGGGCAGAGCATGTATTACTTTAATTCCGAAACAATCTAAGGATCCTCGTTATATAAAAAAAGTGGCGCCCTATTGCTTTACTTAATACAGACTACAAAATTTTGACGAAGTGTTTAGCCAGTCGTATGAAGGCTGTTCTCCCAGATTTAATAAGTCATGAGCAAACAGGTTATTTAAAGGGGCGTTACATTGGAGAAAACATTAGACTTGTATTGGACCTTATCAGCTTTTGTGAAACAGAATCTGTTCCCGGTGCTCTCTTATTTATAGATTTTGAGAAGGCATTTGACTGTTTAGACTGGGAATTTTTAAACAATGCTCTCACTTTCTTTAATTTTGGAAAGGATTTTCTCACCTGGATTCGTACTCTTTATTGTAACATGTCCACTTGTGTTCTTAACAATGGTTATGCTACAAATTATTTCAGGGTAACTAGAGGTGTACGGCAAGGCTGCCCTCTAAGCCCGTACCTTTTTATCACTTGTACTGAAGTGTTAAATTTGTTAATTAATTCAAATAATAATATTTGTGGTATCAATGTTTTAGATGAATGTATCAAAATATCTAATTATGCTGACGACACGGTTATTATCACCGATGGCTCTGCAAATTCCATTCATGAAGTGGTTAGAGTCTTGAGGACTTTTTCTGAAATGTCTGGATTAAATATTAATCTCACAAAAAGCCATTTATTTCCTCTAGGACCTCTCTATAATAACAAACCCTGTCACTTTAGTAGACTTCCCTTTGACTCCAGCGATAAGCCTATTGCCTACTTAGGGATCAGTTTTACTCCCCATCCTGATGATTTCTTTCATCTTAACTACTTGCCTAAACTTTCTAGAATCAAAAGTTTACTTAATCTTTGGTCTTGTAGAGACCTCACACCAATTGGAAAGATTTTGATTATTAAGACATTTGCCCTGTCTCAGCTTGTGTATCTTTTCACTGTTCTGCCTCTACCACCTAAAAACTTCTTTCGTGATTTAGACACGATATTTTATAAATTTATTTGGTCGAAGAAACCAGATAAAATAAAAAGATCAGTATTATTAAGCAAAAATGCTAACGGTGGTTTGAATATGATTGATATTGAGCTTAAGGCATAAAGTTTACAGTGCAAATGGGTTAAATTATTTTTTGATGATAGTCGAAGTCCATGGAAAATCTTATTTGAGTTTGCTCTAAAGAAATATGGAGGAAAACTGCTGTTTGAAAATAATTTCCGGAAAAATGATATCACTTTGACTAACAGGTTCATTCAAGGAGTTTGTAATGTATGGTCAGATTTTAATTTTCGTTCATTAGATCTTGATAATTATGGGAATCAAAGCGTGTTGAACAACTCCTTTATTAAGATCGATAAAAAGCTTATTTATTCATCTGTTTTACACGCAAAAAATGCTTATTATGTTAAAAACTTCTTTGATGATGCTGGTAACGCTTTACAGTTTAATGATTTTATCAGAAAGTTTGATATTGATATTGGATTCCCTTTCATGCTTTACTATGGTATACTCTCTGCAATACCCCAAAGTTGGAGACAGAACATTAAACCAAATTCTGATTTGGCTGAGAACTACTCTCGTTTGATCTATTACACATCTTGTAAAAGACCTGTTAAAGCAGCTTATGACTATTTCATTACCGGGAAGCTGCAGACCCCAGTGCCATTAGGAAATGGGAGCAGTCTACTGATATTGATTATAATTGGACCAGAATATTCAGCCTTCCCTTCCTGGCAGTTCGTGAGGCAAAACTTCAGTTCTTTCAATTTCGTTTCATTCATAGATTAGTAGCTACAAATGTTTTTTTGCACAGAATCAAGTTTAGGGACTCCCCTCTATGTACTTTTTGTGAAGGCGAGCCAGAAACATTAGAACATCTGTTTTGGTCTTGTTCTTTAATAATGCAATTTTGGCAAAACATTTTACAGCTGTGTTTCAAAAATGCACCTCTCGTTGATTGGGAACTTGTGAAGTTTGGTTATCTGGATGACTTGAGGCATCCTTTAAACTTTTTTTTATTGAATGCTAAATATTACATTTTTAGTTGTAAATTTGAGAATATCAAACCTGATGCTAGAAGTTTTCATAAAAAATTCAGATTTCTATTAAATGTTGAGCTTCATATTGCGAACAAAAACAAAAATGAGGTGAGAGCCCTATATTTTGAGGATACATTTCAATAATTAATTGTTTTACTTTAGTAAAACTTTGAATGTCCTTACATTGATAATGAGATGAATGCATGTATATATTGTATATATCATTGTTATATATAAATTTCTACTAGTTATTTGTACTTGTTCTCTATGATTTCACAATGTATTTTCAGCCTTAGCAGAAGTAAAAACAGAACGTCTTGTTTTCCGCTCTTAAGTTTATAAGTTAATTTACAAAAACAAGTGTAACACCAACTGTCATTTTTGTTTCAAAGATTGTACATATGTAAAAAAATTTGATTTAGCTCAATAAATGAGATGAAAAAAAAAAGTTTTTGCCAATGTGACGTCACGCAATAAGTAATTTATATTTCATTTCAATGGTCCTCTCATACCGATCATATATTTACACAGGATGACAAATTTTTGGTTCTTTCCGACAAAGGATGGAGGAGATTTTAACTAAAACTTACAAAAATCGGACAGTAATCCGATCCGATATCGCTGTAGTGTGACCTGGGCCTAAGAGTAATGGCTCCCAATGGTCAACTTTAATTTGTCTTACAGGATTCATTTTTAATTTACACGTTGTAAAACGCTGAACCCAACCAAGCCATATCACATTGTAGCGGGTTTTGTCAACAATGTAGGCCTAAAGAGCATCAGTGCTTTGAAAAATAAAGGCGCAAAACTTTTCAAGTACCATTGTTAAGTGTGGCCAACGAAACCCGAGTTGGTAGTTTTAATTTGGCCCCATTTCATTTTGGTCACTTCCCGAACCGTTTCCTGGCAACATTCGAGTGTACATTTCGCGCAATTGGAAACTCAAATAAGTGGTAAGTGTGTGCTGATCAAAAAGGTTATCGTGAACCAAAATTTCACTATAACGTGTGACTTAGACGTCGCTAAGCCTCTCCTTGCCAAAGCATCATTCAGATGAGGTTTAAATATTTTTAAGGGCCAGTCTACTTACTAAAGGCAGTATAAAAAGGCATTTAGGAATAAAATGTTTTTAAACATTTTGTAAAGCATTTTTGCCCTTACGTTGTAAACACGTTGAGATGATAAACACTAGTCTTTAATCACTAAGATTTCACTTTTAATTTTCACGGTTAATTGCTATACGTTAAGTGTTTAATAGCTAAACATGTTTAAAATTAAACTTTTTCATAACTGAGGGGGACATTGCTGTTTTTTCGAGTGTAGTTGTATCTCCTCACATACCCAGACGGATAAGGCTTCTGGATTGCGTTTTTGTCTTATTGAACTGTAGCGAGTCGCAAAATTGGCTTGGCTTGGCTTTTTACTGACGTCATCGCTTTCAGTGTATCTCGTTGTTTGTTGGACATTTTAAAGGCCAGACGTGTACCTATTAAGGTGTTCACGTTTACTTCACTGGTTGGCATTGGTTGGCATAGAGCATGCGCATGCGTGTAGGCTATGTTAGCTTTTGCGTATGTTAACACTTGCGCGGTTGCACGCAGAAGGTAGACGAATTGGAATCTACCTTTCATTTTGACGACTACCCATTTGACGCCAAGCCGCATTTGTTTGTAAACACTGAATGACACACCGCTCTGTTTTTATAGAGCTGTGATCGTGCATCGTGCCAAATGGAACGCACTGTCGTGAACACCTTCTGTAGAAGGCCTTACCTGATTAAGTCTGAAAGCGCTTCCAACAGTGATCTGTGGCTTCTTCGACTCGTAAACGATTATGATACAAAGCAGAGAAAAGCCACTCACCACAAGCCGGATTTGAACCTACGCATTTGTGAAACACTTAAGTACATACCTTGGTGGGCTGGAAATCTCTTTAATTTCCTGCCACCGGGAAACACAAACCATAAAAGCAAAAAGCAATATCATCTTTAAATTTATAAACTTACTTAGAGACAAGATATAAAAATGCGTGTGGGACTAATAGTTATCATATTCATCCTGAAAGGTAATTTTATGAAGACCTCGATCGTAAAGACCTGGTAAAAAGGTTACACCCCACCCCCAGTTTAGCCTTAGGTATCCTTTTCCATAAATGTCTCTTTTAAGGGAGAATCGATGCATTTCAACAAAAGACAAGATTGAAATATTATAGCCTAGGCTTTGAAAAGTCCTTCTCGGTGATGTTATTCCCTGACTCATGTTTTGACGTTTCATCTTAATCAGTAAATTTTCAGAATTATAGCAACTATACCTATTCTAGAAAATGTGCCCTTTTGAGTTTTGAGTTTTCTCATCAAAACCAACTGGTCGCCACTTTTTGAAGTCGCACTTTGCAAATATTAGATTAGGAGGGGCGAAGTCCCCTAAGCTCCCCCCCCCCCTCCCCTTCCAGTTCCGATTCCACTGAAATATGTCCTGTTTCTTGATTTTATTTTCACTGTAGTCTATTTTTAGCATGTATAGTAAGAATGTTTTACCATATTGTCTGTTAAGTTAGTTAGTTCGATTGAGTTTTACGGCGCAGATTCCAGCATATTGGTTTAAATCAGGCGGGTCACGGCCTTTTCACCAATTGTGGGCCACTGGCTTGTTTTCCCTACTTCATTGCTTATGCGGAGCATCACGAACAGCGGCATTTTCAGAGTCTTCGGTATGACTCGACCTGGGAATAGAACCCGGGCCTTCCGCGTGGGAGGCGGATGCTCTACCGTTAGTGCTTTAAGTTGAAGTATACCTCAAGTCTTTAATTTCTAGAATATTTATTGAAATGTTTGAAAACGCAAAATTATTAAAGCCACAGGATGTTTCCCACCTGAGATGTAAAATTTTGAAGTTTACCTGATTTCATTGCAAATACAAATTAGTCAAGTGGTGTCTGAATGGACTAACCAAACTGGTCACTCATACTTGACTAATTTATGATATCTTACTTATTTCATTGTAATGGACTAAAGAATTTTAGTCAAAACTTAGTGACGGTGGCGTTTGTTAGAGACTAATTCAACCGGGTCAAATATTATAATCAAATGTTAGTCAATATTGTTGACTAACGTGATGAGTGCAACAAAACAGAAAGCGTTCAATAAATTTCTGAGAGGAAATAAAAAGCATGTAATGTGAGTTTACAAAAAAGACCCCATGATTAGCCGAATCGCATAATAGACTATTAAATTTGAATAAATTTGAACGTTAAATATCTCAAAAAGGAATATAAGAGGATAAATAAGGGTAAATAAACATCATTTCCCAACCTCTAAAATATATATATTCTTGTATATTCTAGTAATTCTACAATAATGAAACTTAAACTTCTCATTGAGTGCACTTTGGTTTTGAATATTGCCAATCGGGTAACTTAAAGTTTCATGTGCCTTCCTTTTTAAAAGAAATTCCGTTCCGAAGTTAACTGAATATATTCTGCCCTGGAGCTATGTATGATTCGACTCATGTTATTTATTGACCCGTAACCGAGTTATGTGTAAGAATTCATGCTGCATCTGCGGCAGGCATTTACATGTTACATGTTTTTAGTTATTTATTTATTTTATTTATTTATTTATTTATTTATTTATTTATTTATTTATTTATTTATTTATTTATTTATTTGTTACTGTAATTTTACAGGCATTTTTAACAGTGTAGGCAAGGTCAGAGGTCTACCGGCAAAAGCCCTACAATACCTCCGGGAGTTTGAACTCCATTCTTAATACTTTTTTCCACATTTGGCCCACCCTGAAAAAAACTCTCTACCTGGAAAACTATTTGCCCATTCAGTAGCTTGTTTGGCTACCGACCTAGGTGTGTTCATTTTACGCATATAAGACAAAACTAAAATAGACTTTGTGAGTTCTTTCCTCTGTGTGATTGGTGGCGAAATTGCGGCGTAAGGAGAACTTGGCAGCACCCTCGAAACACCCCGTGGATTTGTTGACATAGATGCCCCGACCTCCTCGGCGGGAGAGCTAGACGTCAATCGCTGCCTGTATCTTGGCAAATGATCCAAAACGTCAAACTTCATTTAAGACCCCATTGCTGGTCTCGCTCAGAGTAATGCTAATCCATCTACTTCCACGCCTTCCGTATTCAAAACCGTGTCAACAATAAACGCATTACGACCTAATGAGTACTGTCTGGCCTTGATTGACAGTGAATACAAAGCCACGATTGGACCAAACGTCAATCATTCAAGTGTTAATGTGAATGTAATGAACTGTCTATCAAGATGAACACAATAGAAAGATGAATGGTATTTATTACGGATGGCGGGCAAGTTATGGATTTGCCAAGAAGCTTTTGTCCTTGTTGCACACTCCAAGATATCGCCCACAGACAAGAGGCATTTATTCTGAACTTCGTTTCGAAAGACATCACACCATCACGCTTCCAAATTCCATTTTGAAATCATTCAGTGACCGATCAACTCGATTATTTTTATCTTGTTGCCTTCCTAAAGGTTCCAATATTAGAATTCTTCACCAATCTTGGTTCCTTTTTCGTTTCGTTATATTTACAACTTCTTCGTGCCTTTTTGGTCTGTTCTGTTTGTAAACGCAGCCATGAACCACCACGCATGGCTCCTCGTGGTCCTTTATATTTGGACTATCCAGAAGACGTCTTTGGCCTACATGTGGCCCCTTGTGTTCTCAGGCCCTCATCCCGATTCCCAAGATGTTGACCTGGATGAAGATCTCGAGGAATACTCTATCTATCATCCGCGGAGTACGCAGCGGGGAAATCGCTTAAATGATACGGTATGGTTACTTTTCATCTTAGATTTCATCTACCGGCAGTTAATTCATCTACTCACAATTAACTTAAGAGGAGAGTGTCAAAGGGTCACTACCACATGATAGTCCTTAAAGTTAGCATAATGAGTCAAGTTTCATATTGAAAAGTTACGGAAAAAAGTAAAGATTTATGACTTTGCGGTGTTCGGACTTGTAACGGTTTTGTGCATACTTTGAAAAAGCATGGAGTTGCAACTCCCTGGAAAGAGTTTCTGATCATGAATTTCTGAAATGCAAATTGTACCGTTCCTGCTCTCTCATAAAACAGTTATTTGTATGTATGATATGGGTATTGATGTTTTACCGTTTGTCATTGGTATGTGAAGAGAACTTAACAGGTTTGGAAAAATTTGTTAAATTTCATGAGCCAACTCCTTTTGCCTCTTAACGTTTTACAAAAATTCAATTATTTGGCACAGGTCTTTAACTGTTTAAATCACAGAAGTATTTTTTTTTAAATAAATGTACTGGAATATGTTAGGAATTAAAAATCACAGAATCTTGAGTAAAAAAAAAAAAATTCTGTTTTTAAGACCTTCACTTGAATACCAAGTTGATATTTTGGTGATATTGAAATACATTTCTATCTAATCATTTCATTTTATACGGGACTAAAAATCTAAAAGAAATAAAAACGTTTTGGGGAACGGTCATGTTCTAAAATATCAAAAGCATCACCGCGTCTTAGCTTTTTTTTTTTCAATTAAAAGCTCTTATAATTTGTATAGTCAGTTAGTTAGTGAGTTAGATGGAGTTTTAGGGCCCAGTTTTCAACCTATTGATTCAAGTCCAGTCGGCCACCGCCCTTTTACAGTTTTGGCTCATTGGCTTGTTTCCCTGCTCCATTGCTTATGCGGAACATCACACACAACGGCAGTAGCTTCCACTTTTAGAGTCTTTGGTATGACTCCACCTGGGAATAGAACCCGGGTCTTCCGCGTGAGAGGCGGGGTGTTCTTACCGTTAGACCAAACACGCGGTCTCTTATAATTTGTACAATTTGAGTGTTCCAGCCTGTTGAGAAACGAAGTCAGAATAATTCACTTTTGTAAACGGGGGATCTTAGTGGATTGGAATATTGACAGTAACATTGCACCTCAAATCTTACCGCCTACCCCATTTAACCCCACACCCTTACACACCCACTGTCACCATAGTGCTTTGATTTTTATTAATTTTTTTTTTATTTATTTTTGTTTTTGAAGGAGCGCTTTATTTAAACCTTCAAATACATATATTCAAACAAGTATTTACAGAGTTTTGATTTTTATTTTTATGTTTTTTTGTTGTTGTTTTTTTGAAAAAGTTTCAGATGGAATTGAGTGGCCAACAATGACGAAAAGTGCCGCAGGAGTTATTGTCGTAAATTTAAAACAAGCTAACGAGTCGTTTTTTAATTTTACTTTATATAATGCAACAGTATGTAAAACAAAGCCAACATTTCGCGTAACTGCACCTTCAGGAGCATGCCTTGAAAGTTTCAAGAGAAGGGAGTGGAAGCCTTGGTTGATCGCTGCTGCCTTGTGGGGGCGGGGCGTTAAAGGTTAAATTTGACATATTTTGTATCATATCAAAACACACATGACGATCCAAAGAGGGGTGTACGCCTGGTACGTCCCGTTTGGATCCGCCGTTGACTTTAAAAACGAAGTATGGGAATTAAACGTTGTTTTTTACAGTTGCACCCGCTTTGTAAACATGTGTGGATACTAAATACACATGTCTCCTGTCATTACGTTGTATAACACGTGTAATTGCTAAACATGTAGTGTTTAATACCTAAATATGGTAGTATTTTATTCTGTTAACAGACTAGGCATAAAATAAGTGTTTAATTGCTACACATGTTTTACATCTACAGGTATTTAACATTCATTTTTCTCTCTCTTTTTGCGTTTTCAATGGTTTCCTTCTAACTTGTATTGCTTGATTAATAGATCAAGATCGACCGGTCTCTTCATGTAGCCCGGCTATTAAAGAATCATTTGTGGTACATCTAATTTGTGAGAATTTTAGATGAAAAAGTCGAAGTCTCTTTCCTAAAACGTTATACCTTTCACAATTTGGTTTCACCGTTAGTATTTGAAATTCCGAATGTAATTGGATTTGCAGTTATTTCGATCTCGATTTGAAACTCTTGTTTTTTTATTTTCGAACAATCCAGTTTTTATTTAATCTCATAATTATTTGTCGAACTTAAAGTCCATACCCTTTTCATTCTTTTCTTTTTCATGTGTTTTTTTTTTCTTTAATTATTTTTTACGATTTCATTTTATGTTTTTACATTTTATGTTCAAATCAGAGGGATAGCTTAGATAATAATATAGTAAAGCTATGAAATAATGTGCTGTAATCGTTCAGAATTATATATCAGAGGACCTTCATGCATCTTTTAATTGATATTTGTTTCCGCAGATGCCGTGTCAGCGCGACAGGTCATGTGGTAAGGGTTTCTTCTGTGATTTACACTACGGTAACTGTCGACCACACAAATCTGCTGGTGAGCCTTGCAGGAGGGACGGCCATTGCGAGAAAGGATTTGACTGTAGATTTGGAACCTGCCAGACCTCGATTGCAGTTGGAGCTTTAGGTGGGTAACAGCAGCAGGACATTTAACAATTACATATATCCCCTCCCCCCCCCCCCCAGTTATTTTCTTCTCCTCTCACAGTAATCCTAGCATACCAATGCCGGGAAAATTAAAATAGAGTAATCATCCCTCTTAAAGAGCGGGTCAATACTGTACTCCAATCCAGTGCACCCAAGTCATCGGCACTGTGACGTCAGAGTATCTACTGTATTTTTCACTTGAAACAAAGTGCAATCCATACTGCAATAAACACTCGGGCGGACTCTTGTTTTCTTATCTGAGCCAGCTTCCACAGCTTTAACTGAACAAGAAATATGCCCACAGCCTTTTACAAAGACAAAACTGCCATGGGTCCTGTAAGTAAATAGATGAGGCTTTTGGTTTACGAATAAAAACTTTTTTTTGCCATGTAGGAACTTTTCTGAGTTGAGCAAGGAAGAAAGCATCTCTGCCCTCGTGAGGATTGGGTCCTGTCTTTCACCATTGTTTTTAAGTGATCGCAATTAAGAGCCAGAATCTTAAAGACGATGTAAAACGTTTTTCCACCACCCCTCCCTCCCTCACTGTACTTCAGCTGTACTTATCTCCCATTATACTAGTCGCGGGTTTCTAACTTATTTGTCTTGTGTAACTTCACACACCTTACATTTCAAACCAAGAAGGAGCAGGGTCGTTTCCAGATGTGCAAAATATTTTCCCATGGGCGGGGAAATAATATACTAATGTACAAAAATGGGTAAAGACAATGGCAATTTTTAATTTCTATATAGAGCGAAAAAATCCCTTGGGTCGCCATTATTCCCCCTCTCTACCCATTATCTTCCAACTTGTTAAATTTTCACTATTTCCTTTAACACGACATAGGACAGTTGCATTATTTCAGATCAGAGGCCGTGGAGCCAATTTTGGAATGCTGGGGCTAATCATCGAAGCGGCCCAATATGTCCAATAAAATAAATGCAGTTTAAGGCGGCCCAAAGTGCCCATCGCAAAAAGTGCGGGGCTAACCCCCCTCCCCCTAGCCCTCCGTCCCCGCGGTCCCTGTATTTGTCTTCATCTCCTTGTTAAATTGTTAGGAAGTCTCTTGAATAAATTAGTTTGGTTGATGAGGTCGTTTTTCGTGTAATAGTATTACTCTTAATAGAGTTGGGTAAAATGTGTACCAATGTTGGGAACGTATGTGATAATCCTGCAATCGGGTGAAACTTGTCAAAAATTGTTGAACTTACGGGTGAAGTGTATGGTTTGATAACACTTTCCTGGGTAACCGACCACTTGACTGACCAATAATTGGAAAAATTGCCCAATTCCAGTATTGTCACATACGTGACCAATGCGGTTGGTGAACATTTTACCCAACTGTCTTCAGAGTATACCAGAACTGCATGGTCTTCCTCTGCCCGTGTATTAGACCTATTAAACAAAAAACTAAACCTGAGTAACCAGTCGTTCAGCTTTGCCCAGAGAGTTCTCCTTTTATTGGATCTTCCTGGGGTTCAAAGTCCATACCAATTGTCAAACTTGCCCATAAATTCCGCAATGTCCGAATGGTTACCATATGGTCTCACTCTTTAGTAAGATTTGACTTTAAAAAAAAAAACATTTTTTGAGTTAAAGGAACCCTTCTTAAATGAATAAATAATGCACCATTATGAATCTGGAACTCCCCCTCCTCAAAAATCCAATCCAAAGGGTCCCCTTCCCAATCACAAGGTGTCTCCATCCCCCAGACCTCTAGTACGACGATCCATGCTCTTTTTGTCAGAAATAAATGTTTACCCCATCTTCATCTTCTACAGTACACTGTAGTGACCATTATCTGGACTGATTAAGTTTCTAGCACCCCGTTATTTCCAACAATAGAAAAGAACTTGACTTCAGTATGATTCCTGAAAATTCAAGGTCCACAATTGGTGAAAATTGTCATTCAATGACTTGGAAATCTCAGCTTAGACTAATCTTTCCTGTCTATAGGCAGAAAATACCATAGGGGAGGGACAAAGAAGGATTTACTTCGTTAGCGTGTCATTGTTTAGGGTATATTGATTAGGACTTCTGGTCGTAAAAATATACCACCAAGAGTGTGTTTTCAGATTTCAATGCAGAAGCTGTCGTGGTCGCAGAAGCAGTGTGGTCGTTGGAAGCGACAAAACAAACTCTATTGCTAAAAAATGTAGTTAACCCAATTTAACAACAGTAGCAGTATAGTTTCGTGAACGTATTTTGATAATCATGTGACGAACTATGCCTCTAATAAGTTTCATCCAATGTTTGAAATTATTTTCTGTTTGTGCATGAAGTGATAAAACAAATAGACGAAACGAAACTTACTTTGTCCGCCCTCAGTTGTAAAATTTACCAGGTTAATCAGTTACATAAGGTTTTAAGGCTCGTTTTCTTACCATTTTCTACGTCGGGACGGCCACTGCCTTTTCAGTTGTCGATCACAAGCATTGTTTCCCTGTTTTTTAGTCTGTTTATGCCAAGCACACTAAGACACGTTGGCAGCAGGTCGGGAGATTTGGAGTTCAGCTCCTGACCGGGTCATACCGAATACTAAAAATGGAACCAAATGCTGTTGTGCTTGGCGCTAAGCATAACCAATGGAGTATTAAAAAAAGCCAGTGAGCTACAACTAGATAAATTAACATGACTGAAGCCAATTGGTGAGAAACTGAGCCGAATAAAACCTCGTATAAATAGCTAACCAATAGGGAGAAGAGATTGAAAAATTGTGAGCAAGAGAACCTCTGCTCCAATGTCCTCCTTCTTTATTACAAGAATTTCGTTAATTCATGTTTCTTTCATGTGGTGCGAAAAGCGAGGTTTCTCCTTTGATGCTGCAATGTTTCTCAAAACAATCTCAGCGTGATTTAAAATTCAAACGTTGTGAAGACATACATTTAAAAAAAAAAAAGAAAAAAAAAAAACACCTTTACTGGGGCACGAATCGGAATCTTGTCGAACATTTGACAAGATATATTTTAAAACTGGTCAGAAATTATTCAAAAAATTAAGAATTCGTTTCTTTTATGAGCCGAATCTAGCAAAATTTTATACAAGATTCCGGTTCGTGACCCTATCAGTTAGATTCTGTTTAAATTTGACTATACGCATTTTGAAAGCATATGTTGTTGAGCCGTGGTTGTTTGTTCGTTCCCTGTTTTCGTTTTTTTTTTTCTAAGGGGGGTCAGAATTTTCAATGGTGACTTTCAATCCTTGGAAAATATATTTTTGAGATGCCATTCTTACTTGAAGCACATTCCTTCGATAATGAATTTCTTCCCAAATATGCCCTTCCCATTTACCGCAAATATGTAGCATGCTGTCAGAAAGGGAAGTTTGCTTATCACCATTCAAGAAAGATTTCAAATCGAGAGATAATCCGGGGTGCATGCACCCTATGCCCACCATTATTCCATTCTATGGTGTGAGACGCCAATTTTTGAAGTTTCTCCCCACATTCCGACTGTGAGGACGCTAACGGCTAATACATCCCACGCTAAGACGTGTCCGAGACTAGTGTCTGCGAGACTTGTCAAGTCGGATTCTAGCTACATGACCACAAACACGATTTCTTATTCAACAGGTCTCTTTCACAGAACTCAAGTCCTATTTTGTAGCATATATCAGACCACCCAGAGAGAAGCAAAGCGTGTTACCCCGGAGAGTTTGCATTTTGAACTAAGTTGTCAATCATGGTTAAGCTCCCTTGATTGGCGGGCTTTGAATGGCTTCGGTTGTGATTGGATATGAAAGGTCTGCCACTTAGTTGTTAAACCATGCGGGTTGGTTGTGAAAAGCAAGATACTATCTGTCATACAAAAAGTCACAGGTTTCCAGTTATTTCCTTGGCGTAGGTGCATTGCTTATTTAGGTAATTCTGAGAACAGTAAAATCAAGACTATCCCAGTAGTCGACAGACAGTAATCGAGAGTTGTATTCAATTATTATTTACGTGTTGTTTTGAATCCCGTGATTCTTTTGCCTGTCAATAACTTGTCAACATTTCTTTGAAGTCGTGCCTTGAATAAATCGCTGGTGCAGCACTTCGTGCGACTCAATGCAATTTGAAACGCTTGTGAAATTCATGCAGTGCCTCATTGGTGACAAAGTAGCAAGAAATCATTTTGGCGGTGGGGGAGGGGGTGGGGGTGGCTCACCAACGTAATGGGATCCAATCACCGGAGGACAAAAGATAAGGCCTATATATATTTCTTTTTTGAGTTTTCCAGAGAAGTTCAAGGAGAGCGAGTTTTTCTTTCCTAAGAAGATCACTTTCCGAGTCAGAATATCATGTAACAGTTTCTCGTCTCCTCTAGTAACGATTTTTTCTAGTATTTTTATCAAGTAACTAGAATATTTTGTTCCAAGAATGCACATAGTGGAACAAGCAGTCACCAAAATATTTTTAATTTAATTCACAAGGAGTTACTGTTTGGTTTGTACCGGAAAATGCAATATTAATGTTCTTAAATATTAGGAAAGATACTTTGAAGAGCTAAAAGATCTGGCTCTTGCAACCATAAACAAAAGTAAAAAAAAAAAAAAACAGTTTTGAACTTTTCCATGACTATAAGCATACAATCTGGCCAGAGCGTGGAATCTTATGTCACCCTTACCCCGCGGAACAGACTCTATTTTTTCAGCTCCTCAGCTTCCAAAACCACCTTTAGGATATGACTTAACAAGAAATGTGCCGTACAGCCACTACGCAGGTAAAGCCCCTCGGTCGCTCTTCTCCACATTCGCATTGGGAGTGGAATTTTTAAATTAGAATTTTAACCAAGCCACTCGTTTTCACCTGCAAACTTGTCCTACCATTTTGGCAAGTGCTTTGCTCTTTTGTTTTTCCTTTATTTTCATATTATTCTAATGTTCATGGAAGTTTCGACCATTTGCTATAAATGTTTTTATTTCCATTTATTTTGTTAGGAGCAAGATGTCGGAGTGATAAAGACTGCAGTCCCGGGCAATGTTGTGCTAAGCAACACGGCGAATCTATTTGTAAATCAAAACTTCCAAGTGGCGCGAAATGTTATGTTCCAGAAGGAGGAGTCAATTACGTCATTGATACAATATGCCCATGTGATACAGGACTGATATGCAAATTGACGAGACACCACAGGAGGACTCACGGGTAGGCATAATTTTATTCAAACCATTGGAAAATGGGAACCACATTTAGACTCTTAGCCAAGGCTAAGTGCTACCCCCCCCCCCCCCAAAAAAAAAATGTTTTCGTCCTTAGAAATTTTCAAGAAGTTGTAATGCGCTCAATACATTTCTACGCATTTTGCTCCCACCCAAATCCCCCTCCCCAAATAATAGGTAGAACCAAAAGTTTCTCCCCTGAAAGTCATTTCGCCCCTTCAGTGCCCTGTCCGTCTACAATGCCAACAAGAATGATAAACAGCCGTTCAATAAAATGTAATGGGCCAGACGAATAATTTGTCTTGACAATTCGCACGTTTGCTTTCAAATAAGACAAGACGTGGCGTAAGAAACTTGAATAGACGTAGGAGTTTAGATGTTAAACTTCATAACTTCTGCTAGTTAACAAAGTGATTGGATGCTAGGGCTAAAAATATGGGGGAATCCCCCCTCCTTTTTCAAGAGTGGGGACTCAAATAATATGTGGGTCTATATATCACCTGGCAACAATTACGTAGGTACTGTGTGAAGAGGAAAAGTGTGGGAATATCCCACAGACGAGAATTTTCTTTCCGGAATTAATGAATTGAGTGCGGGAATCCCGTGATCGAACACCGGTACTGGGTGGGACAGAGTCCAGCTACAAACCTTTACTGGAAAAGGATTGGGAACGGATCAGGGGGGAAGTCTGCCTCATTGAAAGGCAGATTTCGTTGTCAAAGAGACACTCATAGTTATGACAGGAAGTTATCATAATAGATGACCCGTGGAATATTACATTTATGAGATATCGGAGAAATGGTATGTCGGATGTAAGGGAAGGGGAACACCCGAACAGAAGGATGTGTACAAAATATATCAATAATGACTGGATTTATAATATTATATATTATATATGAACTTTAAACGTCTCTTCACTTGAGTAAAACACACTTGACGCTGAAGTTTTTTTAGTGTACGAGTAATTTATCTATCATTTAAGTGGTAAACTTTGTGCATTTGTTTCACAAAACTAAAACTATTTATCAACATGGAATGGTAGTTAAAATCATGATGGTGGACATCTTTAAAATTAGATTCCCCCGGATCAAAATTCAGTTATCTGTTAATGAAGAATGACTTTTATCACATATTCTGAACATTCAGATGAAGCAACTTGCAGAACCTCCTGTAATTAACAGGTGAGATAAGGCGAATGTGCAAGTTTACATGAGAAAGTGGATAGGCTTTCCAACAATTTTCGTTGTATGCCATTTTGGCGTGGTCGTGCGCGACGGGAAGGTCAAGGGACTGCAGCAACTCCAATTGGCCAAAACCGTTGTGCCGGGATAATGCTCTGCGGTGAGATCGCGAGTAGTGGGCAAACGCCCCCCACCCACCTATGGAAAGAGTCACGTGCGACAATGCATATTGGTAAATTTCAAACGCAACTTTTCTTTTTAAGTTTTATACTTTCTTGGTGATTTCATGTTTAGATGTGTTAAAAAAAGTGTATTTTTTCTTCGTTTTTTTTACAGTCGAGACACAACGATGAGGTACTGGACGGACCACAATCACATGCGATGCCAGGCTTTGTAACGTGGAACTCGTGGAAAGGTGTTTGGGAACAGCGCCCTCGTTATCGTATTCATTGCCGTTTCTATTAAAATATATTTCTCAATCACTCCGAGTTTCGTTTTCAAAAAAGGTGATTCTAAATAAGTAACTAACAACTGCAATTTTGCAGATTTTGAAACAAAAATTGTAATTATGTAAATACGAGAATTATATTATATTTTGTTACAAACAAAAAAATGTACATAAAACTTGTTTACGTTTGTTTACTAATATAACAAATACTTAATGATAGGCTAAAGCCAATGATTTCATTATTCAAACGCAAAATAGTACATAAGGACATAAAATTGGCAACGCATGTTTTTTTAATAGGTGTGAACACTATGGCTCTTAAAATTAATTTTAACTTTCATAACAGCTTTTCCTCATCACAATGATCACATTGACCAAAAGTATACAGAGTGTACATGTCATGACAAATAATTTACCCTTCGTAGCACATCTATGTGCTGACCTTTGCAATGTTCAGCTCAACCTGGAAAATTATCGTTATTTTAAAAGCATAAAGAAACTTCGTCTTCTACGCAGTCTCTCGCTTTCGATATACCTTTTCATTCTGTAGCCCAGAACTTCTTCACTCACGAAGTATGAAATGTTCAAACAGCAGTCAGTGGTACATATAGCTGTACAGGTGCAGGTAAACTGAGGGGAAGGCATGTCCTAAGGGACAGGGGCCCGGGGCAAGCAGCTACTCCCAACTGACCAAAACCTTGCTGAATCGAGCTGGCCTCGGTGCCTCGGTCGGAAAGAGCTTATGCCTTGGTTGGTGAATATTCACCGTCTCCTGAGAGGATGAGCTCTGAACGACCATGTGGCAAGGAGTAGACTCTGAAAACAAAAGATTGAAGTTATTCACTCTATAATAGAGTTTAAGTATGAGCACTCCATTGGAGTGGTAATTCATTCCAATAGGAGTGAAATTTCACTCCCTTACGAGTGTCTTCAGTGATTACCCTTTTTAAGAGTGGTGGTCTCCATCAAGGGCGAAACGTCCTTTTGGTGTGAATTTCACTCTTTTTGGAATGAATGTCAGTCTTCTTGGAGTGAACTAACACTATTCGAGAGTGAGTTGACTCGTTTGTTTTTCGAGTATAACAGCTTTGCTACACCAGGTACACCCCTTTTTGGTTTCGATGAAAGAGAAACCTATGCATTCACGCAGGAGTGTATGTGTGTGTGTGTGTTTGTGACACTTTGCTTGTTAACACGATATCTCAAGATAGGAATGTCTGACAGTTTTCAAACTTAGTACATAGATGTGCCATATTGTGAGGAAGAACCCTATTGTTTTTGGCGGAGGTCAAAGGTCACCTGGGGTCACCAGGGGTCAAAGTCTGAAAACCTTGTTAACACAATATCTCAGGATAGGAAGCTTGAATAGATTTCATATTTGGTATGTGGATGCGTTATAGTCAGTAGATGGTCCCTATCGTTTTTTAGGTAGTTCAAAGGTCATCTGGGGTCACCAGGTGTCAACATCTTAAAATCTCGTTAACACGATATCTCAAGATAGAAAATTTGGATAGATTTCAGATTCAGTACGTGGATGCGTTATGGTCAATGGATGGTCCCTATTGTTTTTGGCAGGGGTCAAAGGTCATCTGGGGTAACCAGGGGTCAAAGTCTGAAATTCTCGTTAACACAATATCTCAAGATAGGAAACTTGGATAGATTTCATATTTAGTATGCGGATGTGTTATGGTCAGGAGGTGGTCCCTATTGTTTTTGGTGGAGGTCAAAGGTCATCTGGGATCATGGGGGTCAAAGTATGAAAATCTTGTTAACTTGATATCTCAATGTAGGAAACTTGCATAGATTTCATATTTACTATGTGGATGCGTCATAGTCAGTAAAGGGGTCAAAGTCTGAAAACCTTGTTAACGCAATATCTCAAGATAGAAAACTTGGATAGATTTCATATTTGGTTTGTAGATTGGTTATCGTCAGAGGATGGTTGCTATTGTTTTTGGCAGAGGTCAAAGGTCATCTTGGGTCATCAGGGGTCAAAGTCTGAAAATCTTGTTAACACAATAACTCAAGATAAGAAACTCGGATAGCTTTAATATTTATTATGTGGATGTGTTATGGTCAGGAGATGGTCCATATTGTTTTTGGCAGAGGTCAAAGGTCATCTGGGGTCACCAGGAGTGAAAATCTGGTTAATGCTATATCTAACGATAGCAAACTTGGATAGATTTCATACTTAACATGTGGATGTGTTATTATCAAAAGATGGTCACTATTGATTTTGGTGGAGGTCAAAGGTCATTTGGGGTCAACGGGGGTCAAAGTCTGAAAATATCGTTTACACGTTATCTCACAATAGGAAACTTGGATAGATATCATATTTGGGTATGTGGATGAGTTGTAGTCAGGAGATTGTCCATATCGTTTTTTTGCAGAGGTCAAAGGTCATCTGGGGTCACCAGGGGTCAAAGTCTAAAAAATCTGGTTAATGTGATTTCTCAAGATAGGAATCTTTGATAAGTTTCACATGTGGTATGTGGATGAGTTATGGTCAGAAAATGGTCCCTACCAGTTTTGATTGAGGCCAAAGGTCATCTGGAGTCAACAGGGTTGAAGTCTGAAAAACCTTTTTAAATGCAATATGTCAAGATAGCTGTCTCTCTGTATGCATGTTTTTTCGTCTATCCATCTATGGCTTTTATGGAGGTCAAAATAGGTGTTAACACATCTTAAGGTGGGAAACTTTAATAGATTTTACATGTGGTATGTGGATGCACATTATGGTGAGAAGATGATCTCTATTTTTGTTAGTGGAGGTGAAAGGTCATGTGGGATAAAATTATTTTTTGAACATGCTTGAGTGAGAAGATAATGGTACATGACGAGATTATTCTAATGGAACATTTAAGTATCATCGAAACCTCAATGCATTTTTGCATTCTGGTTGTGTATTACTTCCTTTAACTTGAGGAAAAACCCACTCCCTCTGTTTTAGGGGAAGTTTTCCTTTTCCAACTCAAGTAGTCAACGGACAACGAGGTGGTGGCGCATTCTAGACTTGCGAACTTGCTTGCCTGCAAGGTGACCTCTACCAAATGTATGTATGTTATTTCACAAAAGAAAGAAAAACAAACAAAAAGAGGATGTAATGTAAACGGATCTGGAAAATTTCAAATTTGAAAATGTTTCTTTGTCATACCGATGTTATCAAACTATCATACTGTCTAATGTAATTATTTTTTCAATTCCTGAACAAGAAAACGACTGGACATTAACAACTAAACCTATTTTAAGATTATGCTTCATGTAAAGTGAACTGTATACTACTTATTGCACTCCTCGCATATTAGATCCATCGAAAAACATTTCTGTTACCACATACTTCCCAAATATAAGTGCCGCAGTCGAGTTTGGAAGCTTCGAGTCACGAGTCCGGCAATTTTCAACTTTCAAGGACTCGAGTCAACTCCTCTTGCCGAGTTTTTCAAATTCTTGGTCCGATTCCGGACTCGACTACAGCACTGCCAAATATACCTTTTTATTATTTGTGGTGAATAGTAAAATATCTTTAACATTATAACTTTCAGAAAAATAAGATGTCAGATGTAATCGACAGTTTTGTTATTTTGGAGAAAATGCAATATAATGACAGGTGAAATGAATAATGGAAAAATGTTGTTTTTGTTTCAACTGTTTTCATGGGTCTGAACTTTTAATCATAAATTGAGGAAAAATACACATTCCCGATGGTATGTTTATATGGCATTTCATGATGAATGTAAGTTGCTCTCTCTTTTTCTGCCTTGAAAACACCCCCTCCCATATAAGACTTGGTTTTTTTCAACGGACAAAATTGTAAAGTATAAGCAGAACACTGTGAAAATTTAATTACCCGTCTATATTGCACAAAGTTGTTTAAAATCAGCGTCCTTTATACACGAATCCGAGCAGCAAGTGATGGTCTTATTTCAATGGACCATACCTGGGGTTCGTCACCTTTAAATCTTTCGATTTCCTTGCTTGCCTCCATCTTGGTTGTTTGCATACTAATTTCTATCTTAAATTCTCCAATTTCACTACATATGAGGGTTTGAAATTCATGTAAACAATAAATAAAGACGAATTTAGGCTGATGGACCCCACTAATGGCGGCCTATAGTCACTAAAAACAAGAGCTAATCGGATTCGTCCATAAGAGACAGCCTAAATCACTTTCACACTTAGTGTGGTGCCGCTTTTATAAACTGACATTGGTCCGTCTTCTTTTCAAACTACAAGGCGATCCAACTCAGGCTCTTTGTTAATGAATATTGCAATCTTACAGAGGTATGAATAGGGGGAAGCCCCAAACCTAATAACCCTTTGAAAAAGTGAAAGTTTACTTTTCAAAATTGATAACCCCTTATTTGTCCCCCTAAGGAAAAAGTGCAGTTAACTTTGCAAAAGTGTATAAATGTTTCTCAGCAAGTATTTTTCAAAACCCACTCAAAATCACACTACCAAAATATACATTGAATGTTTCCAAAAAGGGGGGACGGGGTGGGATCCATTGTCTCTATCTGGAATGTTCATCCCATGCCAGCTGAAAATAGCTGTCACGTGACTACTTACCCAAGTGGTTTATACAGTATTTCAATTTGTAGGAATGCTTTTTTATGGACTATTTTGCTTATTATGGTGTGTTGAACAGTTCAGCCTGATAAGCTCCTAACTCTTACAAGTTCAAACTTAGAATCGGCCTGGACAATACTATAGTTCATACAAAACTGTGCTAAAGGTGTAGATATATTGAAGAGTCATTCTGATGGGGCACTAGGTTCCTCTACCATGCATGAACAATGTGTGCTAGAAATGGGATAAACAACTCCCTCCCCCTCCCCCCCCCCCCCCCGCCCGGCAAACTATTTTACTGTAATTTGTATTCTGACGAAGATGTTTTTGATACATTTGTTGTCAAGCGATGCCGTGGCAGGTAGAATAAATGAGGTCTAATTTAAATCGATGACGCTTGGCAACGAGAAGGGGTAGGGCTCTACTCTTCGCCCGGTCAAAGAAAGACATGGTACTCTATCCAACGGCAATCTACGGTTTTCCCATTTGAACGGGAAACATTCAAAACAAACCATTCAAAACAAACCAAATTTGATCTAAATTGTTGAGTTCTTTAGTCACACGACGTGAAGTTGTAATTCAAAACCATATAGTCTTCTCAATCTTTTCGCAGTATAATAGAGTTGTCAAAACAGCCACCCTTTAAGGCCTCGGTAAAATATGAATATTATTAGAAAATAAAAGATTAATAAAATTAAAACTTTCTCTTTCTTTTCTTTTAATTATTCTCTACATTTACTGATCTATTTATAATAAGAAACAGAGAAAACAGCAGGGCAAATTTAGTAGAGTGTACCTCGCACAACAATACCTAGAAACAAAGAGAGATATTACATCCTTTCGATTTAACAGTTTTTGTTTGTTATTCCGTAAACCGTGCGGTTTTATTTGCTTTCTGCAATTTATTTTGTTAGTGCAGGAATTTCACCTAATTATGCAGTTCCTTTCCGAAAGAGGAAGAGAGTTTAGAATTAATAAACTCTTTTTTTAGCGAGGGTAAACGTTACTTTCCAAGGAGGGAAATCCTGCGTTCTAATTGCATCAACAGAAAACAGACGGAAATTTGTTAGTAGCGTTGTTAAGCCCCGTCCACACTATGCGACGCGAATTATTGCAACAAGACTGTCTTGTCGTGGTGAGCGACTGACCAATAAATCTGTAAATAGTTTTAAGAGCATAGTGTCCACATTATGCAACAAGTCGCAGGTCCATGAAGTCATTCCCACAAAAGTAATACGTTAAAATACTTTTTATTTGTCACGTGGAAGAGACAAGAATGTGTTCTGTCCATTAAGCTTAACTGATCTTCGGGGGCTTCATTCCAGAATTCCCTCATTGTTGTCAGTTGCACGTTTCAGTTTCATGTGACCGAACTGGGCTGCGCGTCAGCTTCCAACTAGCTAATCCAGCCCTGTCTGTTTTCAACCTCACCTCCCTGTTCCAACCAATTGGTTCAAGCCGAGCCAGCCACGGCCTTTTTCCAGTTGGCTCACTGGCTTGTTTTCCCTACTCCATTGTTTATGCTGAGCACCACGCACAACGGCAGTAGGGACCGTTTTTAGAGTCTTTGGTATGACCGGACCAGTTCTCGAACTCCCGAACTCCCTATACTGCAAGTCGGATGCTCTAACCACTTGACCATGCAGTCGGTCGTTAACTTCAATAACTTTTAGCAGTGCAACTAAATTTGTAGTGATTTATACATAGCACAATTGGTTTACATTGCTGCCACATCGATATTGGATTCTAGAATTGCAATTAATTTGTGTCCCAGATTATGCATCTCATCTGCACAGAAGAGTTAATTGCCGAGTGTCTCGAAAGACGGGATTCCCCCAATATGAGCCACCAGCACCCTCATTGTCGATCGGAGATGAAAAAACATGACATTTAAAATATTAAATAAAAATATTACATAATTAACTCAATTTAATATTATTGTACAATTGCAGATACATGGTCTAAATATGGTCTAATGAAGAAGAGAATTTCTCATAGTTCAGCTTAGGATTTAGTGGATGTGTTATAATCTTTCGATTTTTCTTGTTCTGAGCGATGCTTAATTTTACCAGGATTGAAATGCCCATGTCACCAAAATGGTTAATTTAAATGTAACGAGCGAAATATGGAAGAATGAGATATTTATGCGGGATATTGACCCCCCAATTTCAAAATGCCAAGCTGCTCCACAATAACTGAATATGAACAGATGTATGAAATGTCAACAAACTCGCAAAATTCGAACCTCTCTAAATGAGAGTAATTGCTGCTGCACCACAAATGAGATGCATCGGAGGGCAAAGTGTTCATTCATGAGCCGTGTCTCGCAAGCATTTGATTTACGAATTGTGTTTAGTTAGTTAGTAAGATAAGGTTTTTCGGCTCAGATTCTAACCAGTTGGTTTAAAGGGCCAAACCTCTCACCCCAAACTACAATTTTGGTACGGGGGTACCAAAATTCTCAATTGGCTCAGCTCTTTGATCAACAGCTAATTCAAACAATGCAGAGTACCAAAGCTTATGTTACACAGCATGAACGGCACCGAGAGTATTTTGATTAGTTTTTCTATACTCACCCTGAAGCAATAAACTGAGATTGTTCAGTTTCTCGATGAGAATGAATTTCAGACAATTGTGGGAGGGGCTTTAGGTAAGAAGGTTAAAGGAACTGGTACTGTTTGGGGTGAGAGAACTGGGCCTTTAAGTCGGGACGGCCACTGTCTTTTTTCTACTTTTTTCTAACTGGGTGGTTTTCCCTACTCCATTGGTAACACTGAGCACAAATCACAGTAACGGTGATTCCATGTGTACTACATCAAGCTTCGAGTTTCGATTTTGATCAGTATTAGTGCTCATATTAGTGGAGATCACGCGATGATAGCTTTTGGAAAATTGTTTTAATTAATTTACTAGCCTAAAAAGTGCCTCCATTTTGCAGTTAAAGTTTTGGGTTTCACTGAACGGCCCTTTGTCAGAGGGTCGGGAGGACGAAAGAAAAAGCTTCCATTTTGCGTACAGACACTTCTTTAATTCAAAAAATTTTGAAAAGGGCACAGAGATGGCCATGACATCATCGCAATTCGAAAAGATGGAACATATGTAATCGTGTATAGAAGTGTTATATACAGATACAGAGAGCCATTGGCGGCTTGCCACAGTGAGAGAGTGCATGAGATGATTGCCCTCTGGAACTAAAACATGAAAATATTCGGAAATTTGCCATCTGGTGTTAGATCATATGATCAAGTAACACCGATGAGCTACTGTGCGAGCCTAACAATGGAACAATCGATATTTGTAAGAAATTTTACTGCCTTCACAAACAGATTCCATGATTTTTAA
Organism: Holothuria scabra; assembly: GCA_037179385.1. Lineage (NCBI taxonomy): Eukaryota > Metazoa > Echinodermata > Holothuroidea > Aspidochirotida > Holothuriidae > Holothuria > Holothuria scabra. The sequence continues at coordinate 31,907,491 of CM074196.1, forward strand.
AAATATAGATATTGCAGATTCAATGTGGTTATTGATGTATCCACGGATTTCACCAGTTCAAAGGTTTGCTATTCCACTTTCGAACTGGAGGACCTTCCATGCAACATTTTAGCGGACTCTGTAAATGTTATTCACTGACGGATAAATTAAATTTCATCATGAGCTGCACGAGTTTCATTTTCTCATTCAAAAAAATAAACAGTTTTTGTTATTTTCCGTTCTTCCCTATTATTAATTGTAAGTGAGTTGTTTTATCAGGTTTTTATATACGTGTCGTTAGCTTCAATATACTAGTGCTTTGTGGTAATTATACGCGCGTAAAAGGGATTGTGTCATTTGCCGTTTTTGCTATTATTTTATTTTTGAAGATCGGGTTCGACTCCTGGACCAGTCGTACCGAAGATTTTTAAAATAGAACCTGCTGCCATTGTGTTTGGTACTCAGCTTTAGCATTGGAGTATGGGTAAGCCATCGATTCCTAACTGGAACAGCGGCCGTAGCCGGCCCTTCTTGAAGGTCCCATCCTCTCACCCCAAACTTCAATTCTTGTAAGGGTTTACCGGAATTCTCAATTGGCTCAGCTCTTTTATTGACAGCTAATTCAAACAATGCAGGGTCACAAAGCCAAAATTACACAACATGAATTGTACTGAGACTGTTTTGATTATACACATTGAGCTATTTTATAATCACCCGAAGCAATAAAACCAGATTGTGTCTGAATGAGGATGAATTTCAGTTAATTGTGGGAGGGGTTTAAGTAAGACGGTAAGGGAAATTGGTACTGTTTGGGGAAAGAGCTTTGGGCCTTTAAACCAATTGATCAAAAACTGAGTCCTAAAACCTCGTCTTACTTCAAGATTGGTTCAGGTGTTTCAATCATCGGAACCTTCCACCCCTTTGGCTGAACGTCCCTCCATCGGCTCTCGTAAGCACTTTTTAACAGCAGGTCCATTTAGCCTAACCTGCGTAGCACCTCTGTGACTACAGCCCCCTTAAGCTGCCGCCCCTCAGTTGGTGGTTTTTACGGTAGCGATGGGCCGAACGAAAAGAGTTCGTCCGCTCCGCGGGCTTCATTTAGCCAGGCTCTTCTGTGGGGGTGGGGGTTTGAAGCGGTAGACAAAACTAAAATAATCTTCTTGATTTCACGGCCTCCAATTATTTGTGTAGGATAAGTTATTGTGCCTTGAACGGAACTCATCATCTCATGGTGGCGGAGCAAAGCTGCGGAAGCTATGAAGTACGACAGTAAAATTGCATTGTACGGTTCATCAGTCAATTGTGGGTACTTAAAAAATCACAATGACTACAGATTAACTATTTTTATTACGATCTAACTTGGAAAAATAGGTTTGACGACGTCACGAGTGTCTTGTCGGTGGGAAGGTGGCGAAAGATTTAGGAGTTCTTTCTATAGAGGAACCTTACTGACGTTGCAACTTATATCGAAGCGCGCCCCAATACCTCACTTATTCGGGCATACGGAATAAGTTTTGGACACAATGACAATTCCTATGCAGCCGTTATATGTTGCACTTGAAATAACTACATATTTTGCAATTTTGATAACTTAGGAAGATTTCTGCCACAAACGACCACAGGAGGGGATCCCTTGAAAGCTTTAAAAGATATAAGTGCAATTGGATAAAATCTATTACCTAATATTTCAACTGTAAAGGCAAAACTAGGTGGCGCTAATTATGAGCAGTCTAGGGAATGGGTGTACTTGGTAACCTAATGAATCTGAACGAAGTATTTGACCATTTCAATTAACAATAGGGTGCACACTCCGCAGAACGTAGAATCACAGTTACATAATTATTTTTATAATTACCTGATTAGGACTATAAATCGGTCGATTTGGTTGTTCAAGTGAATACGAAATGCGTGGATGATGATTTTGATCTCAAACAAATTTTTGGTACAATTAGAAAAAATAAAAGATAGTTCTTCTTTGACAAACAATGAACATTTAAAAGATACAAATAAAGGTGTTGACTGAAAAAAGACACGAAGCCAATTTTTCTCTCCGTATAGAAACAAGAAGATTTGTATTACACTCTCGTTTTTGCTTTCGCTTTCACTTTAGAATATTATCATGATATTCATCAAGTAAAATATAGCCAAAGAGTTGAAAAGATAAACTTTAACAGTTTAAACAGCAAAAACAACTTTGACGAAAGGCGATGTTGATGTATGAGGTATTCTGGTTTTTCACAGAACTTTATCATTCTGATTATTTTTCTAAATTCGCACGGCATGTGAATGGACCAAACACCTTTGGAATTTAGTAATATGTGCGATGTAGAATTATCACAGTAGTGCAATGCTCGTACGATGTAGGCTACGTGTAATAAGCCGATAGATGAATGTCTGCGCAGTGTAGTTCGTCTTGTCAGGAACGTGGCCAGACAAGGTACCGAAGGAGTGGGTGGGGAGCGGGGATAAAAATTGCTTCAGAGGATGGAAAAGAATTCACGTGGGGAATTTTGTAAAACTAGGGGCGTCGATCTGTTTTGTGGATGGGGGGAGGGGCAAAAATTTTCCAACAGCCGGAACCTTGCTGGAAATCTTCTATTACCAATCCACCTACACGAACGTGAGCACAAACATACATGTTCACTAACGTTGACACGCACAAACACAAGGCATAAATATAGATGGCGCATTATCAATACAGTATTAAGTTTAAAAGGCTCAAACTTAGACTTTTCTCGAAACAATAAAGATATATAAATATACCATAATGTTTTTCAAGTGTTTTTTAATCTACCTGAATTATGATGGTGGTCAAAATATGCCCCACCAATATTTTAATTGGAGGGGCAACGTCCCTGTGTAAAAATGTATAAAACCAAACAATCAATGGCAACTTGAAACTTTCTTTATTGGGTGAAAGAATTTCGGGGAGTTTTGACCCCTTGGTCCCTTGCTATGAGCCTCAATGTTTTACTGTAAAAATGTAGCATGAACATCGGTTCTGTGAAACCTTAGTTCCAATGAGTCTAGAGATGATTTGAACTTAACCTTTTTTTTCTGGTTATTTTCTTTGCAATGAAGTCCTACTGGCCAAATGAAGATGGTTTCTCGGAAGTCTATCTTAGCTTTAGTTGGGGATTTCCGAAACTCAGCCGAAAAGGAACCCTATCGAACGCGAAGTTAAATCCCGTTCTTGAAAAAATTTTAAGCGACTGCTCAGTGCTACAGCCGTTTACATTACGATTACTTGCATCACTGAACGGTTCGTGTCTAAGTTATTGGTGTACTATGTTGGATATAGAAATGAGTAAACGTACCGCGTCTGCTTAGCAGGATATCCGAAGATTCGATCTATGTGCCGTCTTCTCGTTTAGTTGCAATCCTATATCATGAAATGCATTGCGCGCCAGCGCGTAGCCAGGATTGTGTCATGGGGGGGGGGGGTGGTTGGTGTCATGGGGGGCTCGGGCACGATATGAAGGGAAGAGTCTAAGGATAGAGAGGAAAAACCACTATTTTAGGTGTTTTTGCATTGAAAGGTTGGGTCATGGGGGATTCTAACCCCACCCCACCCCCGTAGATACGCCACTGACTGCGTGGTAATAATTACTTCAAGTGATGCTTAATGTTGCCCCACATTTAATCTGAGGGCATACGTTGATATTCAAAAAATTCATAATGGGGAAACGTGTCCTCTTCCTCTTAGACCCCTCCTCCGATCCGAAAGACAGACCCAGTTGGCCACCCCCCCCTCCCCTCTCCACAAATATCCTGTCTACGCCAGTTTGACCATATAGGCCACCGGCATTCCACAAGAACGATGGTTCACGAGATCGAAAGCACACGTAATCGAAAATGAAAATGAGAAAGGTTTCATAGACCGTGGTTCGCAGGACAGGAAATGGGGTACAGTAGAATCCGCCACGGGTCACAGAACAAAAAATAAAGAAATACAAAGATATTGCAAAAAGTGTAAGAAACATTTGACACTTAGTTGCCAGTACTTTTCTGTAATTTTCGTGTTAAATTTTATGTATCTTCTTATTTTAGCAGTGTTACTCCCTGTGTCATTTTCGGTCTCGTAAGTCCATTTTTTATTTTCGGTCACGCAGGCCTTTGATCTAGCCTAGGCAATTTCACTGACGTCATTTGACGAGCACGCGTCTACTTTATCAACACGCGCAGTAAGAGTACTCGCCACACGCGCACTATATGTCACAGAGGTTTCTATGGGAATACCGTGTGCATTTGTTGTAAATACGCTTACCGCGTTCGTGTTTTGCCCTTCAATGCCGGGCAAACTGAATCGCTTGACGTCACATTAAATTGCCCTATTGAAGTGAGTACGTGCTGGCACGATTTCAGTCAGCTTCAAATTGCTTTTACTCGCTTCAAATTTCTGTTACTCGTGAGAATGGCTTGGTACTAGAACTCCCGAAAAAAATGTATTAAAACTAATATTCGTCAGGGGTGGCCCCAGGATTTGCCCGACAGTGGGGCCAAGCTCCCCTACAGGGAGGCCAGAATTTCAAGGCCCCGACAAAAGCGATGTTATCCCGGTGAAACGTGACTTGACAGAATTTGAGGCTCGCTGAGCGCGCCGAAATTTTGGGCCTTCTTTTTAACAAATACTTAAAAATCTGGAGTTAATTTGAAGTAAGAATTAAAACTTTTGTAAGAAATTTGGCTTTTGCTGTTATTATAAAAAATTTAGGTGTTTATAGAAAAATCTGTCCTTCATAAAGAAAAAAATTAAAAACCTTATATGGGCGACAACTGAAATTCTTTTGGGGTTACGAATTGAATCGTATAAAACCTTTGAAAGATAAGAGCTTATTATAATGGAGAAATTTTTGACTTTAATTTGGTTTTTTGGTAAGGTTATAATGAAAAATTTGGTTTCTTTTATAAAGTGATATGTCTTTCAGGAGCAAAATTAGGTAGTATGCCGGGTGATTAAAAGAGTTGGCTTTGCTTATTAATTGTACGGACTATCCATCGAAATTGGAAAATTTTGCCACTTTTAACAATCTAAAGCTAATATTAGAGAAAATTATAATTTTATAACAGTTTGGGGGTTTTATGGAAAATCTGACGTTCTCATGAGGAAAATCAAGTAGGGGTGATCTGTAGTTTTGTTGAGGTTACTGAATATCATCATGCAGATTTAGGCCCTCTGACCATATTGGAGCATTCTCCCGAGGAAAAAAATTGGCTTCGCATATATTTGAAGTTTTTTATTTTATTTATTGTCATAGGCGTACGGGAGCGTGTCAGTTTGGGAGGGGACATTGCGTAATGTACCACTTTAATTTGAGTGGATAATTTTCAACATTTTATACATCAGATCAAGAATGTCCTATGAAGATGGGAGTTGGACTGTTTGAATTCATTTTTCATGTGTTTATTATATTTTTTATTTTTTTAACTTGAGGAACACTTTAAACTTATAGACAACCTGGGTAGTCGGCTTACTACTTAGTGGTGGATGCAGAATAAGCCATCTAGGGGGCAGGTCAGTTGAGGCGGAAGAAGAATTATGTATATGAGGTGTCGAGCGCGCGTACAGCAGGAGTAAGCGGAGCGCCATCATTAGTTGGCGCGAAGCGTACCAGAAAATATTTGGCTCAGTGCAAACCCACCAGATGGAAACGGCGCTTCCCGAATGAGAATATATCCTATGGAAAATGGTGCAGTTATTTTTGTTTTTCAGTACTGAGCAAATGACTGAATAGCTTAAACGAAAAAATATCACCGATGTTTAACATCTATTTATCATCTATTTATGTGTCTTAGATATTAAAAGTTATATTCAGAATATCGCCATTCGAAGGTAACACACAGACATAAACAAAGGACGGGAGCATTTCAGTTTGAGGAGATTCTCCACCGGAAATGAATGCAAATCTGCCCGAAACTGACAAGCCTAGCTGGGGCGTTAGAAATTTTGAAAAATCGCGACCCCATACAACCGGAAATGGCATTTCCTAAAAGCTTAATTAAAGAAGTCGTTATTTTGAGCTTTCTGTTGCAGAAATGTGTAGGTTAATATAAAAAAAATAAAAAAGTGCAAAATGATCAGGAATTTGCCTAACAAACTGCCGGGTTTACTTGGCTTGAATAAGGGACAGAGTCGAGGGATATAATTTTCTAAGCAAATATGCCACATCACATAGGTCTATAAAGTTCGAACAGAGTATTACTATTAATTTGTGAAATAAACAGAAATTCCAACTTTGTTTTGGCAGTGGTACCCCAAGAGTCGCAATAAGGTAAAATACACTAGTAGGCTTATGTTTCAATTCCATTTTATAGTTTCTCCTACAGTATACAAGACCATTTCATTCAATGATAGTGGTAATTTTTTCTCGTAATTTCCTGATCAAAATAGCGACTGCTGAGAGCCTCCTCCTACTAAGCCTGGAAAATACAATTGCTGGGTGTATACGAGGCCGATTTCTCAAAATCTTCTGTGCCCTCCGCGCCAACAAATAGTGGTGCTCTGCTTAGAGTCTTCCTAGAAGGATTTTAGTTTAAAGTAACTATTTTGCCAACTGTTTCTCAAAATAGCGACTGCTAAGATCCCCCTATAAGCCTGGAAAATTGTTTAAGGAGTCCAATTTTCAAAATTGTCTGTGCTCTCCGAGCCAACCAATAGTGGCGATCCGTTAAGTATTTCTTGCTGAATTTTAATTTAAAGTGAATACTTTCTGCAACTGGAAAACTCAAAATAGCAACTGCTTAGATCAACCCTTATAAGCCTAGGAAATGCCATATTCGGTTGTCTGAGAGGTACGAATTTTTAACATTTCTGTTCGCTCCTCGCAAACCTATGGTGGCCCTCCGCTTAGAAAATGGGCAGTAAACTCCATCTAATTTACCTAACCTAGATAGCTTTTCGGGCAGAATTTCATTTTCGGGAAAAAATCTTCTGCCCCGAACTGAAATTCGCACCGTACGTCTATGGCACTTACCAAGACATATATAGTCAAATTTTTATGTCCCCAGTGGCCCCTAATTTGAAAAGTCAATGGAGCATTTTCAACGCAGTAATGACTACCAGAGATTCACTCCTGTGATGAAGGACCAAATTCCTCTCTGAATTCAAGACATCCCTGTTTACCCCATGTCTCCATCCCATCCATTCCCCAGCTCTAATTTCTTTCACTTTTCAATCACAGCAGTACGCATCAGCTCCCATAGGCAATGCAACAGACATTTTTACCTTGAGCTTAATGCAGTTGGCAGTTATCCCTGGTATAGCTCAAAAAATTCTAATCGATTGAGCAGAACGTAGTAGTTCTCTCTATGTCATTCACCACGGGGAAATTATGCATCCCCTCGTGCCAAATTTATCATCCGACCATGGGACATGTTTCAAAATGGAGTGTTTTGGGCGTGCTTGCCGCGGAAACCGCGAAAAGATAAAAAATGGCAGTGCTTTAACCTCCATATGAATCGGAAATGAAAAAAGTCCACCAGATATCCTCGCGTAGTATCGTTTTTCAACACTCGAGAAAGAAAAATTGACAATGTCACATGTTAATAAACCCGGATACAATCTGCGGTTGAACCGATTACATTAGTGGGCCTACTATCCAATGTCTCTATAGATCTTTTGATATCCCTCATGCATATTCATCCTTAATCGGTTTCGGGAACAATTAGGTAGGAAAATTATTTTAAGGCGACGTACATTTTCCCTACATTGTAATTACAGTTAATATATTATCCTTATACTTGAAGTGGATATTTAAGGAAAAGTAACCACGAAACTATTAGTTCTATGATATAACTATAAGCCTCCCTGCAAGGCGGGTACTTAGAAATCGTGACTGTCACCGCGGCGTTTTGTTGCGCTTTGTGGCGTAGTGCTTTTCGTAGCTATGACTTGAACGAAAAAAAATCCCCCTCTCCATGGGGTATCTCCGAGGTGATAATATATTCCGAAGCTCTGATTGTGATTCGACGAATAACAGGGGTGGCGCCAGCGGGGGTGCCAGGGGCCATGCCCCCCCCCCCCCGTCGGGGAGCACTGCCCCCCCCCCCCCCCTTTCCCCGTCGAGGAAGGTAGGTGGTTTCGTCGGGGAGGCCTACAAAATAAAAATAATAATAAAACCCCACAGTGACTGAAGTTACTGGATGGGCGATCTAGAACATATTTTTTTGTTTAGTAATTCTATTTTAATACATATCGGAATCGATTTTCACCATTTTCAATTCATTCTGATTTTTTTTTTTTGTCAAAGCAAACAAATGAGCAACAACCTAGAAACTTCTCTCTGATACATTTTTTTTAGTTCCATAAACATTCAGGATTCTGCTATTGTTCCGTCGTAAATCCCTTGAGTGCACTCAGGCACATATGCACCCACATATAATAGGATTGTTTTTCGCAGGCTGGCTTAGCATACACATTGAGTAAGGTAGTCAGATATAGACGTATCAAAAATTATGTTCATTATTGGATGTAACAAAATAACTAAAAATGGACAGAGAAATACGCGAAAAAATCCAGCGGGGAAAGGAACACAATTAAGGCAAATACAATTTTCACTACATTATTACCGATCCACAGAAGATCCCAAAACAGATCTACCCAAGTTATCTTAGTGAATCGTCAACAAGTCACTAAGGTGCTACGGTAGTCAGGTGACAGATTCGCACATGACACCCTAGAACAGACAATGACAGTTTGATAAACTCAATGTTTCCACTTTGAAAAGACATTTGGGGTAAATAAAAAGTTGTTAAAAGGAATACCTTTTTTGAAGGAATTAATTAACGGACAAATCAAAATTGCTTCTGATAGCAAATGAAAGTAAGTCTTCGCCTTTGGCTACTAAACCTAAGTTTTGGCCTTTCCTCCTCTTTAGTCGGAAAAACAACATGGGTCATCCAGCCAACTCTTAAATGTTAGGGTCCTTTGGTCTTTTTTTTTTTTACTTGAACTTGTTGGTTTGTGATTCTACTAAGCTCTAGTTGCAATGTTTTGCTTTGGTTGTGTCGCCTTTGTTGGCTTGCACTGTTATCTGAGCACTCTTAAGTGACTCTCTTGGCCTTTTGGTCTTTTTGACTGAAGACAGAAGAGGTTTTCTCAGCTTCCGCATGAATGAAAAGGAATCCTGCTCAATGGTACAAAGAAACCTAAAGAATTACACAATGTTGGAAATGAAAACGATTTGTGGAAGTACAAAGTAGCAAAAGTACAAACACTCTCATTGTTAGACTTAGCACGTTACAGAGCTGCTCTCTGACCGAGGCTAACAAGTTCCGTGTCCAATGCAGGAATTTTTGAATGCGCACAAACATTTTTTGAACTACCTTAACGTTGGGCCTAAAGCTCATCCAAAGTTGCGAGAGAGGGAGAGAGACACAATCAGTCTGGGTAGCATACACATTTTCTAAACAGCTGATCTCTTACTCTTGCAATGCACATTGTAAGTATCCGTTGTGGTCCAGGCCTTAGATAGGCTAGCCTTAGTATAAAGTAACGTTGGAAAATAGAATCAGCCTAAGCTCTAACATCTAACATTAAGTCTTAGTTATGCCTGTGCTAAGCAACTGTAGAACTAACGAAAGTGAGAGCCTTTACCGGTCTAACATTAGTTTACGCTTGATGGTAAGACCCAGCCTACTCCCTACTCAGGTGGACATAACTTAGAGTCCTCTTGGAACGGTTAGTTTCTTCCATTAAAACCTTGGTTTCCTCTGCTTGGAGGCTTAGTAAACCCCTAGCCTAGGCCTAAGCCACTTGAACTAGATTTCAAGTGGGGCAAATTTTGTTGTAGCCTAGCCTAACTCTAGGAGTGCCTAGGCCTAAAAAGTTATGCCCTAATTGTTGAAAGCAAAGAAAGGTAGGCCCAGGGGGGAGTACATTAGTTTCCTCCCTTGTTACTTTCCATTCCTTAAAAACGGTGTTTTCCGTCCATTTTATTTGTAGCAGAAAACATCTCTTAGTTTTGGGGGTAGAACGTAATGGAATGTTAGCCAGTAGTACTTGTGTCAAATGAAAATTTTATCAAATTTTCTTTTGAGTTTCAAACATTACCTATTGATGTCTTACACTGTAATTGCTATTCAATGCGACACTCATTACTGCATGCCACTCTGTACTTGGCAAGATTCTCTCTGTAGACTGTAAGTATAGGCAGCTTATACGTATTTATGTAAAGGGATATGATATTCAGTGCTGTAAACAGTTGTTCACACATTCAGCATGTAAGCCTACCTATAGACACACTGACTACTTTAACGTAAGAAGTTAGAAGTCTGTAAATATACTTGACTGACATTTATAAAAAGATCACAAAATTCATTCTTTTGACGAGGATGCTGGAAAAGTTTTAGACCTATCCACAAATTTTATTGTTGCTTTGTACTTGGATTTGAAATTTTAAAGTTATTTACAACACATGTAAATTAAAACATTACTTTCAGTCCCAAGACAGGGGCAGAAAGTAACGTTTTAAACATTACTTTCAGCCCCTAGACAGGGGTGGAAAGTAACATTTTAACTTACTGTACTGTGTATACAGTACCGGTTCGTCGAGGTTAGCGCGATCGTCAAGTTGCGAATAGTCCAAGTTAGTCAAAGATCGTCAATGTACGTCAAAGCCCAAAGTTTCCCAAATGCCCAAACTGAGATCGTCTAATTTGACGATGTTGGAAATGTTCGTCAAAAATCGTCAAGATTAAAAACAGCCGCACAATAGCTTGTGGTTGTTCGGTAATAAGCTTTGCGGTTTACTACTTGCGACTTTTTTACCGACAACACGACAAAAGAAACAAAAGACCACAGCTGAATAGCAGTCTAATTCCCTTCACTAGTTAGCTCCACGCGCACGGCGTAGTTAAAAAGATTTTATATTTTTGGCAAAGCACATTTTAAGTACACAGAAATCAGTTAGCTTCCTCGGCGATCGTAAAGTATTGGCTTCCATCTTTGGGTGCACGTCACAACATCCCAGAAGTGCATGCAGATTGTCTTCAAAAATTTTGCATTTCTCATTTAAATCGCCACTTTTTACTTTTAGATCGTAAAAGTTATCGTGGCCTTTCTTCAATGTTTGTTTTGCACCTTCATTGCATATTTCCGTATTGCTGTTTTACCAGCATACTTGTTTGGTATGGCGTTTTGTTTTTGATTTTTTTTTCGCGCAAACATTCTGGTCATTAAGTTACAGGTGTCAGGAAATCCAAATATTTTTTTGCTTGCATGCTTTGGGTTTTTTGTTGTTTTTTCTTGTTCTTCTTCTTCTTCTTTTTTCTTATGCATGTAAGCCTTTTAGTTTTTGACGATCGTGGAAAACTTGAAAGCGATTATTGTTGTGTTCATATTCTGGGAATACACTTCAGTTCCCCAACAGAAAAGTTAGAAATGAACTTTGGGGGAAAGTAAACATGTACACAACTGTTTCCAGTTCGTGGATTTACTAGCAAATCTAACCTTGCAAGCAGGAAACCGCTGACTTGTACACTAGCGTTAAAAAGAACAAGTGGGTATATTTCTCCCGTATTACCCCATACTCACTGTTAACCCAATGATCTCGCCGAATTCCTCCATTGCATGTTAGACTAGAGCCTAGCTATGTACATATAAATAAACCGAACACACGGTTAGCAAGAGTACTTAGCTTAGTTTACCCAGCTTTTGCCGAGAATTTCCCCGCAAAGATGATCAATATTGCACTAGTCTGCTCTCCAACCTGTGCCGTCGACCGGTAAGCCGACAGTTTTTTCGGACAAAACGATAGATCCAACTAATTATCGAGAGAAAATTGAAGGAAGGTTCGAGAAGAACAGCAAAAATTTCTTACTGTTGCTTCATATAAAATACTAAGAAACAAGCTGCAAACGGGCAGAATGTATCGCTTAAATGAGTAACTTTCACTTTTACACAAAATAAAAAACCTCTTGGTCAAACCATCGATTAAAAAAGAATTTTTTGAAGTTTTCCAGAAGTACCCCCGACTCTCGGTAAAGGGTCAAGCCGCTAAACCAAACCACTGTGTAATGCATCGCGAACGGGTGTACCATCGGTTCTTCCCTCTTTCTGCCCGTAAAGAAAATGTCATCTATCATTAATGTTTAAGCCTACCTTATGCAGCATAAGTTTATATTCTGTGCCTCTGTTTTTTTATAATCCGAATTATTAATCCTGCAGGTTGTGCCTTTAATCGTATAAGGCCTGTTACATGGACGGTTCCCAAAGCATAATGGAAATAAATCTCTTCGCAATAAATATTTACATAGAACTCGTGGAGCCAGTTGCAAAATAAAGTTGTAAGGCCCGTCTCATAAGTATCAATACAGGACCCACTATATCTCCGCATCGGTGCAATTAGTGTTGCAAATTTCTGCACGGAGGTGACAGCTCTTTGACCTCCGTCAAAAACAGTGCTTAGGAATTCGTTTACCTTTTTAAAGTTTTTGTAAATTGCACAAACCGTTTTCGGTGAATTATTGTTTGAACCATATGTCGAAGCAATCAAAACCTCCCCCTCTGTAACCGATGTTGACAAATTGGACTCGCCTTGATCTGCCGACCAATCACGCGCATATTTATCACGTACACAGAATAGCTCATTTGCATGTGCAAAAATAACTACTGCCGTATATGGCGCCCAAACTCGATCACCGCGAGGTTCACGTGGCCATGCTTGAGAATGAGATAGCTGCACTCGTTCGTACTGTTTCAATGCTGCTATACTGTAGGACCGCAGTACACTAAAAATCATGTCCCAACATGTTTTAAGACAATACTGCATGGTCCCGCACGGCTGTACAGTTCGTTTTTAGCTTCCGAAGGTTCCACGTAAAACACACCTACGCATTTATCCCGCCAATGACCGTGGCGTAAAACGTCATGTGCTTCGCCGTGACAACAATTACAGCAAATCAGTGGCGAGCGTTAGTGGGACTTTCCAATGACGTAACCAATCTCTGTTTCTCAGGCCGACGCAGCGGGCTCGAGCTGTCGGCCACTTGAACGACTCGCTCTCTAGTTTAATCGTGCACACTTTGTATGCAAGTAAAATTCAGTGTAGTATTTACGAAGCACTGTTCAGTAGATCAGTTGTTTTCGTTAAAATGCATGGACCAAGTCAGCGTGTACTGAAGTCGGTCTCAAGAAAAACTGGAATGTTTGTAACAGATAGATTTGGTGGAGTGATGTGGGGCAATAAAATTATACAGAAATATCTGTCAGAAACGATTGGATACTATTGCTTCGGCCAATGTGGTTATCGTTCATTTTTGTAAAGGGGGTTGGGCGGGTGGGTGGGTGGGTTGGGGGTTGTAAACAGCTACGAGTTCCAAGTTTCACAGGGTCGTAACCAGTGGGGTGGTCAGCAGGCACGGATTCAGACATTTCAAAAGGAGGACCTGACTTATGAGAAAGCAGGGTTGTGAGGGAGTTGCTCTGCTCAAATTTCCCGTTTGTTTTGCTGTTGATTTGACGAAAGGGAGATTTAGCGGATAAAATCCCCCCCCCCCCCTCTTGGATCCGCGCCTGGGCAGAAAAATCGGGTAGGGAAGAAAGGCAGGAAAGAGAGGAAAAGAAGGGGCCACTGGTACGGATTCGGGAACCTCTTGAGCTTTGTTCCCCCCTACCAGACGGCCAAAACGGACTGGTTACACACACCCCACACCCGCAGCCAGACAAATGTACCGGAGAGTGGCCAATACTTTCCAAGGGGAATTTTTTCAGGGGTGGGGGCACGTGTTCAAATGAACGACGTCCCCAACAAAGTCCCACGCGGGCCATTTGGTTTTGCAGGATATGTAAAACCCAAGCCAAGAAAATACATGTGGCACGGTGACACGACCTACATCTGCAACAAGTACGGCGCCAAACGTATGACAAATTCTTGACAAACGTAGAAGATTCTAGACAGCCCTCGCGTCATCTAGTCTACTCGGCGGTAAACATCAAACAGGTGCGCATGAGAACAGAGGTCATTCACCCAGTTGCACAAAATGGTAACATATGATTGACAGATTCCTCGATGTTTTTGAACCCTGGGAAAACGGGACTCAAGCATTTGTTTCAAACATTTGATACAGCGTAAAAACAACTTGAGCTTTTTAAATCGGCAGTTAGTGAGCGTAAAGCTTGTTGTGGAACAAATTCCCAACAGTTAGCCTAGGCAATCGAAGTTGGTCTACTGAATATTCGGCTATACTGATACACCTTAAATGGATTTTATTGGGATATATAACCTTTCTGTGTGGAATAAAAAACTTAATACAAAGGTAAGACACTTTCCGTTTAGCATGCGTAATAAACCCCGGTTTGTTTAGGCTTGCGGGAAGAAATGCAAGGTCCCTCGTTGGGTGGACTACATAGGACGGGGGACATGGGACTAGATAGAGCGCGGAGAGGGCGCACCAGGACCAGACTTTTAACGGGGGTGCTCAGCCTTCTCCCAATTGGGGCTTACTGTTGGGAACATCTGCAATTCTCGGAACATCTAACCCCGGGAATAACGAACCTTGTAACCATCGCCAAATCATTGAGACATACGAAAACGGGGAACATCGAACCTCGGGAAGATCGGGTAGGCCCCGTGAGAGGGGGGGGCATTACCCTTAAAATAACAAGCCAACTAATCCATTTTTACTTAATTCGAAAAACTCTCAGTAGACTAGAATTAGTCGCGATATTATAATGCATTGGATTCCATTCGAAAAACGATCACAAGATCGACGCTGTTATTATATTATTTTTCCCCGTTGGAACAACTGCACTATAACAAACTTCATTTATCTTGTGAAAATAACGAAAACCTAACAGTTTAAGGGCCCGTTTGGTTTCTTCTTTCCTTTGCATGTGTTGGAGCCTAAAACAATTCGCAGCATTTCAATAAATATCGGAAGAACTAGTAGAGCTACAACTTCCTTAAGAGAGAATACTTTATACTTAAAAAAAAAAAACTTCTTAGACTTAGCAGGATTTGCTCGCAATCAGAATTTTTACGCGAGTTTGGATTTTTTCAAATATTTTTGGCTGTTAAGAGCCATTTCAAACATACGGAAACATTTTCACACGTAAAGTTAAGAACTTGTACAACTCGTCGGATTTTTTTCTTCCTGTCGGAATCCGAACCCATCTTGAGCTAGTGGGAGAATTTCCAGAGCTCCTCTTCAACTTTTGAAAATCTTTGTTGTATTAACAGATTAAGGGAAAATCAGCACAGGTCATTTGGAATATTTGAGCTCGATAGGCCTTTTCTAACTGTTTGAAGCTTTGTTGCAGTTTGGAAAGCTCCCCATAAATAACGGTGTAAAACAAACCAAACAAAGTCGCGATCAAATTCCTAAATCTCCGTTTTGAAAAAGAAAAAAACACCCAGAGAGAAATGTCACAAGCATCCCTTACAGAGGAAGAATGTAAGACAAAAAAAATTGAAATACTAAATCGAAATTGAATTTTTCAAATGCACCGCCTATCTTTCCTCCTTATAGATAATGTCTCTCACGATAAGGTATACAGCTAGGTGGATGAAGAATGTATCACCTAAAACATAACGATAAAATTTTCGATCGGAATTCTCTTTCTTCCTTTGACTGCCTGCGCGATTTAAATCTTCTCAATTTTGTGACTTGTAACCTTTAACAACTCCTCAGATATTTTTTGTCATGTCCAAACCGGGAAACATTCTTGCGCGAATGAAAACTTGCAGATCCCTTCCTTAACTTTTGGAATCTCCGTTGTAAAAAGGAAACATCGCACAAGTCATTTGGAATATTTCAGCTTGATGATGTTTTTCTGCATGTTTGAAGCCCATTGCCCTTTGGAAAACTGCAGACATCCTTCCATACAAAATGGGATAAAACAAACAAAACCCTTATATCAAATTCTTAAATCTCCGTTTTGAGAAAAAAAAACGCACTAACATACACCCCAGAGAGGTTGTCAGAGGCACTCCTTACGGACATGCAGAGTAAGAATGTAGGAAATACAAATTTTTTCATGAATATCGATCGCATTTGACTGTTTGATGTACCGGCTCATCCTCACCCCTTGTGTCTCTCACGATAAGGCATTCGGCATGAGGGAGGGAGAAATTATCACCATCAACATTACGAAGAAGTTTTCACATGATCGGGATTATTTTTCTTTCTTTTGATTGTCGGAATTATTTCTGAGCGATTAAAACCTTCAGGTCGGAACCGGGAAACATTTTTTGCAAGAGCAGAACAACTTTCAGACCCCCTTCTTAACTTTTGAAAATCTCCATTATGATAAAAAGAAATTCAAAAAATTGTACGTATCATTTAGAAGATTTGAGGTTGATCGGAATTTGATTTGTTTGAAGCTTCCTACGCTTTGGAAAACTCTGTCCACTACAGTAGCTCCTGAAAATCTCCGTTTTGAAAAAAGAGAAACCACACTTAATGATCTTGCATAGGAATACCGTAGGACAACATTTGTGGAAGATTTGTTGAAGGGGTTTGTGAAGGCAGTGCAGGGTTTTGCATGTACATTACACATTAAAAAGCTGTACACGTAAATTACGGTACGTGTGTGATTGGATCGAGTAGAAAATTTGGTTCTGATTTCCCTGTTAGGGTAACATTTTCCATTTTAGGCAAGATCTAGTATCTGTTCAAGTTAGAACCTAGTCAACTTTCTGTGGCATTAAAAGCCTAATGTATCATGCAAGCTCTTTTGTCACGATGTTACTTTCTCTGAATAGCGGCCTGTTTAGTGGTCCATTCATGCACGCTATTGTGTCAAAGATTACGGAGTACAGTTTTGCTGGTATTGAGAGGATTATAAAACACGCACAATAGATCGTCAAGCCGTCGGGATTATGACGATCTTTTTCATTGTATGACCGAAGTGCGGTCGATATAATCTTCTCATCAATAGATGTTCTCTAGGTAAGGATTACTGGAGTTGATTTGACGATATTTGACGATTAGAAAATTAGAGAAAAACTGCTGGTCGTCAAAGTTAGTCTCTGATAGTAAGTCATCGTATCATGCGTCAACGTCGGCTAACCTCGACGAATCGGTACTGTACGTGTGTTGAAAATAACTTCAATTCTGGTTTAATTCTGGTGTAATTCTGGTATGGAGAAAGGCCTAAGCCTTTGAGCAAACAAGGGATGTAAGGACATAAAGTGTGGACACTGAATTGAAGTCACCCCTCTCTTTGATCGCATCATTCCCTTTATTTTGAAAATATTTAATTTGATTTTCATTCCCGTCTGTCGGTCCACTCATCCTATACTTGAACAGGACTCTGTGCTGCGTCCACATTGTTTTACTCTGCACTATAGTTCTTGGCCACAGTGCATGAGGGATACCAATATCAATGTTATTCCTTTGTAGCATTTCCTTATTTTGAAGTTTACTTTCCTGAAAAATCCAGAATTTCCTTACCGTTTGACCCTTTTTCATATAAACAGATTCAAAGCTCATTTGCTACCTTGTTGAGGTGATGACTTCATTCAAAATACACTTTTTTCTCCAGAGTCGCAAATTTACACATATGACATTTTGGTATCACATTTCCATTGCTCCTCTGCATGCGATTTTTACACTCACCCTCCGTCATGTGACTGCACTGGCAAGCTGATGCAGGCAGACTGCATGATTCATTCAGGTGCTGTAATTGACTGGAATTTTTTACCTCCAAGTTCCACCCCCTTGCTCACATCCATTTGAAGAAAGACTGGTTGACCAAGAAATTGAATGTTACAACAAAGATCATTCATGGCAAGTATGGTAATTGTGGGTGCATTTTGGAAGATCTATTAAGAGTTGAGGATTTGCATGCTGTGCTCGTTGCCAACATCGTTGCGATTTAGTAATGGCGTTAGCCTTTGGCTAAGGACTGTGTACGGAGTAAGTTCTTCTGTTAAGAGTGGTATGGTCAATGACTGTAAATATTGCGCACCCCAGAAATAGGATACCTTACAAACTTAGCAACACAAAAACCTAGCCATTTGATGGTTGAATATTAAAAGTGTGACATTTTTCATTAAAATTTATCCATTGTGAGTTCAATTTCTCTTTAAGGTCATTTAGTATTTTGAAGTATATTACCTCATTTGCTAGTATGATATTTTTTTGAAAAGCTATGGAAGCAGTGTCTCAAATCTGTTGTTTTGTTGGTCACACGATGTTTTTGTGACTGGAAACTTTGATGACCAGTCTGTTCATTTACATGTTGTGCATGTTTACATGTATCAGTTTTGGGAAGCAGAGTGATATAAGTCTTTTTCTAGCTATTGTGGCAAGGGTTCAAAAACATTTCGCCTCAAATTTGAGGTACGTAGTTTTACAAGGTGCAATCAACCTGCTGCACAGTACATTCCAGTCATTTATCCCGTCCTTAGGACATCTATAATAATACTGATGCAGGGCTCGATTTTCATGGTTGTCCGATTGTCCGGGACAACTAAAATTTCATTCGGACAACCAAAAGTTTAAGGTTGGTTTTCCGATGGACAACCATTTTTCTCTCACATTGAAGAATTATAAAGCTGACTGATAAACTCTTTCAAATTTTTTGGCCAACCATGTTTCAGACTTGAAGTGTTTCTGTCTCTCTATCATCCTAGTTTTTTTCTTCATGAACACAATTACTGTTTTGTAATTGTGTGCAAAGTGTTTCGGACAACCAAATATCATTGTGGACAACCAAAACTAGTGAAATGGTTGCCCGAAGGACAACCATAAATTTTCCTGAAAATCGAGGCCTGTGATGTAGTTATTTCTTGGGCATAAATGACGTTTAATACTTTTTTCACTGTTACTTAGTGCCATTTTGGGAGGGTAAACAAAGACAAATTTCACCAGGCCTTTAATTTAAAATCAGTGGAAAACAGTCATTGACTTCGTCAACAGAAACCAGGTTTTCGTCAGTTTTAACTCGTTTAAAGCCTGATACATTGCCAAAAACCACTTTTGGCAATGTCTGACAAATGTAGTACCTGTTTTTTCTCCCTCAAAGGATGCCATCACTAAAATTTATGGTGCTCAAAACTTAGGGACATAAAACAACTTGAAGTTGTGACAATAGAGCCCAACTTCAATCAAGTTCTTCCTTAAAGGTCCAATTCTCTCACCCCAAACAGTACCAATTCTCCTTACCCTCTTACTGAAGCCCCCCTACAATTGTCTGAAATTCATCCTTATCCAGACATAATCTCAGTTTATTGCTTCAAGGTAAGTATAGAAAAACTCAATTTTAAATCAAAACACTCTCAGTATCATTCATGCTGTTTAACTTAAGCTTTGATACTCTGCATTGTTTGAATTAGCTGTCAATCAAAGAGCTGAGCCAATTGAGAATTTCGGTACCTCTGTACCAAAAAAGTAGTTTGAGGTGAGAGGTTTGGCCCTTCAATATCTATTTAAAGCATGTCAAAGTATGTCTCATATCAAAATAAAGCAAAGGAATGATAGTTTGGCTTGGTTATTAGTTTTTTGACTCAAAGGGTGAGTTGACTATGATGTTTACAAAATATTGCTGGAATGCTGGAAATTTTCATAAAACCATGTTACACAAGTCTATAGTACATGTTCCTGTTGAAGGATTAACCCATCCCCATGCTAAAAAGTGTTAATTGCTCCTTTTGCCACTTGCAACCAGTATGTGGAACATATTGACACATATGAACAGGTCTTGAGTTTAAGATTTTCTAGGTGTGCTGCAAATCACACTCCTCAGCAAATTAAGGAGTGTGGTAGGTGTGCTATTTCATTACACTTAAATAGATTTATCTGAGTTCAAGGTGCACAAAAAATCACACTCCTTTCAGTGATTTGATTCGAGTGGTAGTGTGCGATCATGCTCACCCACCTAAAAATTCAAGACCTGATATGAAACAACACAAGAAACAAAATCAACAGTACAGCAAGTTTTTTATTTCATGTTGTTTCTTTCTGCCCCTAGAAATGGTGTTTTCCGCCAGCAAAAATCAAGCTCGGAAAGCAACATTTTGAAGGGACTGAAACCACCCAGGGCAAAAACTACTGTAACATAATACTGTACCTGCCTAGGACTGGCAGGAACTTTGCTACACATTTTTTTTTTTTTTTTTTGGTCACACATAGTCTTAAGCTAGAGAAAAGTACAGTTAATTTTGTGCATTATTGCAAATTTCTTTCACTGTACTGTAGCTATATACAGCAGCAAAGCCAGTGTACACAAGCTGTAGATCATGTAGAACATTCCACCAAGTCGTCCACACAGAAGCCAAAACAGGTCAGTACCATCTTGTCTTTGGCCACATTTGCGCATTTATACTGTACCTTCAGCTGATGTTCATTCTTGAACTATAGTCCATGGAGATTGCATTGTTTGCCAAGAATTTATTTTCCTTCACCATTGTTAGGAGATGTGTGCCAGTTTATTCAGCCAGAAGTACCAAAATCTATTGCTGATCCGATAACTGACTGAGTCATACTGAAGACTGTAAAGTATAGTACGAGTCTTAGAGCATGGTCAAGTGGTTATCTTGGCATATGAATTGGAGCAGGGAGATTTGGAGTTTGGCTTCTGGCAGAGTCATACTCAAGACTTTGTAGGTCTTAGAGCATGGGCAAGCGGTTATGGATCTGATTTTGAACCAGGAGATTTGGAGACTCGTGGCCGAGTCATGCTGAAGACTCAGATGACTTGCAAATTGGAAGATCTGGATTTGGAGTTTTGACTCCTGGCCAGGTGTTATCAAGACTTAAAAAAAATGAACCTACTACTGTACCATTGCACTTGATACTCATCATAAAGTGCAAGCAGTGAAGCAGGAAAAGAAGTTGGTTAGTCAAAAGTGGAAAAAAAGGTCTTGGTCGGCCTGACATAACTACACCAATTTGCTAGAAATTGAGTTAAAAACCTCTCCTTCTGTTGCTAACCAGCTAGCAGCAGAAATACCCCTACTTTATGTCCTCCCATACAGTTATCGATCATCACTTTGGAAGCAGTGGAAATATTCTATCCTACTGTATTCGGAAAAATAATCATCCATGCAATAATTTGCATGAGACCGCATGTGGAACTGCTACTCAGAGCTGGAAAACATGTTCACATTCTAGAAAAAGGAGTACAGTATGTTCAGAAAAATTATTTCTCAGGAAGAGAGTTAAATCTCCCACAATTCTCCCCACATTTTATGTGTCAAAAGGGAAGTTTTGTCCCAATTGCTAAAATATCCCTCTAAAATGCCCAAATTTCCTGGGAAGGATCTTCTAGGCTGCCCAACTTTCTCCATCCATGCTACATGCTGAACTGGAAGAGAAACTTTCAACTGTAATGTGTATTAATCCAAGAAGTCCCAAACTTGCTTAAAGGACCAATCCCCTCGCCCCAAACTACAATTCTTTTAGGGGTTTAGAGAAATTCTCGATTGGCTCAGCTAATTCAAACAATGCAGAGTAACAAACCTTATATTACATAGCAAGAACTACACTGAGAGTGATTTGTTTTTATTACACTTATTGAGCTTTTTTATATTCACCCTGAAGCAATAAACTGAGATTGTGTCTGGATGAAGACAAATTTCAGAGATTTGTGGGAGGGGCTGAAAGAAGGTTAGAATTGGTCCTCTTTGGGGTGAGGGAATTAGGCCTATAAGGACATAATCCTGTAACAATTGATAATTAGACTTAACCCTTTATCGTTGTGCTCCGATCGGGGCATATTTGCGCACCTCGGGATTGGGCGGAAAAGCGGACGTAGCCGGCCCCGCATCGGCTTCCGTAGGCCATTGACCCCGTGACCTTAAACTATTGTCTCTCTCGCTGTTGTGACCGAATTTTCGGGTAGCTACTCGCAGTTTCGAGCTCCTCGTGAAACAGTAAAGATGTGTGACAGCCGAGCTCTCCGCATGGGTCCAAAAGGACCCAAACAACGGTAAAGGGTTAAGTAGCATCTAGTTTTTGGTCTGGCAGTTAATACTTTTTAATCCTTTCCAGCTGGAGTCAAGCCCATTGACACCCTTTCAAATGATTGAAATGTTGGGTGACATGAAAATGATAAAGTTGGGCATTTGGTGTTTAGTACCATAAAAAGCAATGAAAATCTAGAAAATACCACAATTTGCATCAAAGTCCATAAAATATTGACCATTTTACAGGGTAGTATCTGATTAAAACTTATTTGCATAAACTTACTGCATAAACATGAGGTAAATATGCAAATTTTGGGATGTTGTGAGAAGGACATGCGATATACTTTATGTCTACAACGGCAGGTTGAGAAGATTTTATCAAAAACTCCAAGAAATCAAATTGGAATGTTGTGTTGTTGTGTGACCGAGGTTTTATCCTTAATTTTTTCAACCTTTATAAAAAGGAGTGTTGCAATATTTGTATGTCCTCAGGGGTGTTTTGTTTTTTTCTCTTGAAGTTTAAATTATGTCCTTGAAACCATCAGTACCAAACCATACAAATCATGAAGTATTTGATGATTAATTAAGTAATAGTTAATACAAGGCTTTCAAAAGAAATATGAACAGTAAGCAGCACTCCACATCTTTATTTTCGAATATTTAACAAATAACTGTCCCTTTTTAGAAACATTTAAATTTTGAAGTGTTATGTATGGGTAAAATATATATTGACATAGAGTAATTACAGGGGATATTTCATTGGGAAGCATTTTATGCTTTATCTTTCAAGTAAAGTCGGGGTTTTTTGCTGGCATGTCACCGTACCTTTCAATAGAATATCAGTCATTCGATATCAAGGAAATTACTGACAGCCAGTAAGAAGTCTTGATAAAAATTGAGAAACAACTGGTAAGTTGTAGATACTGTAAGAGCAGATACAGTACTGGTGCTATACTGTACAGTAAGTCATGCTTCGTAATTATTTTACTGAAACCATTGCAACCAGGAATACATGGTGTAATCATGTTTGGACATAGAATAGGCTGGTAGAGGTGATGTTTCAACATGTTTGTACTCTCTTGGGCTGTAGGGAATGCAAATATGTCAGTCTCCATACAAAAAATTAGTAGTGGCAAAGCCCATGCATAACAGACTGTGCATAAGTAGTACAATTATGTAACTAAGTATAATGCAATGTGCATGCTTCAATACTGCAGCAAAAAGGGATAAGTCTTATTGAACCATGAATGAACTACAAAAGAAAAGATACAGTACGTTAATTTGTGTATAAATAAGTTCAACCTGTGCAGAAACACTCTAATATGTCAAAGCCAGGGGCTTAGAACAGGAAAAAATATTGAAGGGGTGGGGGAAGGTTTAAGTGCCAGCAAGACTATCTGTAAAGAGCACCACCACCATTTGGCACAAAGCATACAAGAAGCATAGGGACATTACCATTTTAGCTCTGATCTCATTTACAGTAGATGGTTTGTTTTACTCTCTGGTTGTGATCCGTCTCTTTACTATTCTTCAGAGGTATTTGAGAGGTTTTTTTTTCTTTAACGTATTCCCCCCCCCTTTACTATAGAATATCGCTGTGGGGCAAGCAGGGACGTGAAGCATTCGACTAGAGGGGTTCATTCCCATCCCCCCTCCTCCATTACCCTCTGGTGATGTGTATGTATGATTTGAAGTAGACCATCATGTCACAGCTACTGTACCTGTCTGCTACAGTACTGCACCTGTATGCACTGCTTTTAATTGCAGTTCAAATGTGAGCCTAATTGTTACACAGTACAGTAGGTCTTCCTGTTTATTGCTTTTGTTTGTCCACCCATCTCACATGATATGCATGTACAGGCACCAAACTTGACACCATTTCTATTTTTGTTCATGACAAAGCATGGCACTATCTCTGTGGTGACAGTCATCACCTCATTATGTACAGTATTTGTCATGTTCGGTACCAGGCCTCAAGTTTTAGATTTTTCAGGTGTGCTTCAAATTGCACTCCCATGAAAATAAAGGAGTGGGGCAAGTGTGTTGTTCTAGTAGATGTTCTTGACCTCCCACCCTCTATCAAGGTGTGCTAAAAAAATCACACTCCTTGCTGTGATTTTAGGAGAGTGATAGTATACATTCACATCCCCATGCCTCAAAATTCCAGGTCTGATGTATGAATAATAATAATCAGGCCTTGTTACAACCCTAAGCAACCATGAATGTGGGAGAAGCCATTGGCTTATGAATTACAACTTCAGGTCGGGTGGCAACCAATTTAGCAATTTGGATCAAATTTGGGTATATTTTTTTTTGAAAGGTCAGTTCAGATGGGAAAACTGTAGATTGCTCTCGGATGATAAAACCACCTTACTTTGACCCAGCCAGGAATCGAACTTCATACCTCCTAGTTGCTAAAGCTTCATCACTTCAGATGCCACCGCCTTTATCCTCTCAGCTGTAGCACTGGTTGACGTACAAACACACTTGTACACAAACATGTACCACTGTTTGAATTGTATTAAATTTATGTCCAGGTGTGCTTCCAAACACTCTCTTTCCATACGATTTAAAAACCAGTGGATCCTGTAGGCAGGTTCCAGCATTCTTTCCCTTAACTTGGAGTTCCGTGATTTAGTAACCACAGTTATCACCCGATCCAGGAAACAACCGTTCAGGACTGTGAAATCTGATGTCCTATTGTATGTACATGGAGGCATTGTATTGATACCTATGCGTAAGAAACATTTGTGCACTAATAACATTTTGCAATTAAAGAGGAGTTTCAAACACAAACAATGTAAAGTACAGTACCTTTAGTTCACAAGTATTATATATTACAGTATCAAGAGACCGAGTGTTTGGTCTAATGGTAGAGTTTCTGCCTCTCATGTGGAAGGCCCAGGTTGGCTTCCCAGGTCAAGTCATACCAAAGACTCTGAAAGAGAAACCTACTGCCCTTGTTTGGGATGCTCCACATAAGCAATGGAATGGGGAAAACAAGCCAGTGAGCCACAACTGGAAAAAAGGCCGTGGCTGGCTCGACTTGAACCAATAGGTTGGAAACTGGGCTGTAAAACTCCATCTAACTAATACATTAACAATATCACTCAGACCTGACATTAAATTGGAAAACTGTTCTGATTTTGCAAAGAAACCTGGAAATCCCTTGTCAAACCTGGAATATATATAACTATTTAAAGTTTTTTCTAAACAAGGAAGACTTGTAGATGTACACCTCCATTTAAAGTTATGATTCCATCTAGAGTATAATGCAGGTAATCATTAAAATTCATGCAAGGTTTGCATTAATTTTGTTGAAAGGGCTGTTGCACTTTCACTTTTGTAGTAAAACAAGTGACAGATTGTATGACAGCTTTAACTAGATACCCCAAAAAGTTATTTTCACTTTGAGGTATTTCATTTTCAATGTGAGTGAATCCCAGAAACCATGAGAGTATTCTAGAAATTTTGAGAAAATGCTAGATGTACCATGAAAGAATGCCAGAAAATATCAGAGAATGCCAGAAACTGTTCAAGAATGCCAAAAACTGAGAGAATGTGGAAACCTTGACAGAATAACAGATACCCAAATAGAAAGCCAGATACCGTGAAAAAATGCCAGAAACCAGGGTTGCCATTTTGGTGCTTTTTCTGCCAAATTCCTAAAATTTGGTGCTTTTTCAGATTGGTTGGCAGCAGAAAAATACATTTGTTACCATGGTACTTTTTGGCTGAAAATTTTGCGCTTTTCTGGACTTTTGCAATACATTCTTCAAAACACATTTTTTTTTTTCAACCACCATGTATTTTCAACTCTTTTATAGCAATATTGGTGTACAATGTACAATTTTTTACAAGTGTCAATTCCTTACAGTACTTTCATTTCTACAGAGACAATTTGATAATACTATATCCGTTTAGGAGTTGGATAACAAAAACAACCGTTTATTTCTCATCGTCTGAACGGTAAAAATGAAAAAAAAAAAATGCAAAAAATGCAATTAACAGAAATAGAAGCATACAGCCAAGCCGAGTGACAAAATATAAAATATATCCATTTGACATAAAAGGGACAATGAGAGTTTGACAACAAATAAAACCTTTTGTTCAGGCTTTTCGTTTTTCCCTTTTTGTGGACTAGCTACACCGGAATCTAAAGACAGTGAGGAGGTCTTTTAAGTGAGAAGAAAAGTTATTTTTCTGTTAATGGAATGGGGGGGGGGGGTTGGGTTAAAGAACATTCTTCAGGTAACACAGAATATAACACAAATGAAAGACTATACGACCTTATCCTTACAGTGACAAGTCAAAGTCAGACCATGTTGACAAATTCATTTTTTTTTGTAATTTACACTTCATGTTCGAAGGTGATGCAGAATTAAAGTCAAGGAAAACTTGTCAAAAACAAACTTTGGATAGCCCCTTTTAAAAGAAAACATTACTATGAAACTGCCCATTTTCTAGATCAATATTAATTTGCAAATATTATGTACGTGTCTTATCACCTGTCACTAAGTCAGTCCTTCAATAAATCATTGAAAAGAATTGTTCCATGACAGAAAGCATTCTTACTGTAAGTCTCTGACTTCCAATCACTGTTTCGGTCAAATTTGTCCTTTCTCACTTGGCTGTTGCCCATTCATGTTTGCATGTAAAATAATGGTATATTATTGTAGTGTAGTGTAAAGTAGTATGTAGGCTTTACATGTCCAACCTCATGCCTTTCTGCATGGGCTTGGAAAAGGCAGTATGTTTTTGCATGTGCATTTTCCTGCACTAAGATGTGTTACTGATATGCATTGCTATAGGTCCTATAGTGAAAGAAAACTGTGTAGTTACACCATGCCCATGAAACAATTCTTAAAGTCCTGCACATTCCCTTCGTATTTAACCTATTTGGTAAACGTTACATCTTATTGACTTCCAAAGGGCTGGCTAGAAAGATTTCTCAGAGCATTAGACTTACTAGAAAGCTGGTCAGGGCAAAACAATAAGAAAAAACAGTAACATGCATGTCAATTAATACATCAATTCAGGCTTTGGTTCAATATCCAAATGAACATAGGTGTCATTGAAATTCTCTTGAAATCGCTAAAATGATGGAAAACTTCGGAAAAACAGTCAGCCAAAGCACCTTTTTTGCTCGGTGAACTTTTGGATAAATTTGTTTGGCACCCTTTTTTTTGGTGAGAAAAAAACTGAGTGTGTGAGACTCATGAAACTATGAGAGTGGGCTAGTCTGGTAAACTTGGCAAAAAAATCAGTGCCAGTTCAAGTTAAACATTGAACTGCTTAAAAAGTCACCTAAAGATAATAGTAATTTGCAGAAAACCAGCCTAGTCTCACAAAAATTCTCTTACAAATCACTTGACTTGAATCAATAGGTTGGAAACCGGGCCATAAAACTCAATCTAACCTATGCATACAGTAGTAATGCACAACCTCATGACTGATGAATACATGGGTTATAACTATTTCAGTTTTATACTGTATGCTGTAGAGTGTTTTACAGCCTGGATGAAACTTTTGGTTTCCTTTGAATGACGGTATCTTTCAGTCTTTGTGTACCACTGTGTTCTCTTCACAAAGTGCTATTCAAGAATGACCTACGTGTGAATCATTTACAATCCTAGTGCCAGAAGCTGCATGCAAATGAATATTTTGTCTGAGTTTCAACTATCCCCATTGACACGGTGTTAAAGGATAAACTCCAGAAATAGGCAGTTGATGTATTATCCTTCAAACAAAAAATATTATTTCTCTGTCATCCTTTATTCAGTGAATTACTATTTCAGTTTTCAAAGGAATTAAGTGAGTTAGAGAATGAATTTTACAGACAGTATATCCAAAATGAAAGCTAATTTTAAACTTGCTGTCCAAGATGAAGTTATTCCTTGTGAATTTGGATTTCATTGAGCAGTCACTGCTAATCAGTTAAATCACTGTACCATATTTTATCTCCTGGCATTTATAATTGCTGATAATTGAGCATCAATAAAGTCTGTGCTCAGTTTTGACCTTGTATGGCTGACCTATTCCTTTTCATTCTCACATGACATCACAATGCTTTCTTATCAAATTCCTTTCATGGGGTAGTCAGGTACTGACATGCTGTAGTTATGTACACTGACACCATACTATCATAAACACTGATGGAAATGATACCCATAGTATGCATAGAAATGTGGAGAGTCATATGATCTCTTCACGGTTACAGTTGGTAAACATGATTTATATATTCGTAGCCTTTGTACAATATGTCAACATCCAATATGGCCATATCAACAACTACTATTGTATGCAGGTGGAAATAAGTAAATGTTGAGAGTTAAGAGTGAGTTTAGAGGCATGCAAGGGGGATCACACACCTTCACCCTCCTCAAGTGACGAAGTGAGAAGTTCAATTTTTATGCATCCCCCTACATTTTGGTAAAGTATTGGAATTACTGTAATGCCTCCCAGGCCCGGACACTCATTAGATTTTATGACTTTACTATTGCATATTCAAGGTAAACCAAGCATTATTTCTGGTAAATTTCACATTTGAAGGGTAAAACATTGTCACAGGACTCCTGACAGCCAATCCTGAAACTGGACAGTCTACTACACTTCTTCAATCTGGGATGACTGCTCCTGCCCTTTAATTGAAATAATTTCATTGAAGCGACTATTGACAGATCAAAATTCCT
The DNA here is from genome assembly GCA_037179385.1 of Holothuria scabra. Taxonomy (NCBI): domain Eukaryota; kingdom Metazoa; phylum Echinodermata; class Holothuroidea; order Aspidochirotida; family Holothuriidae; genus Holothuria; species Holothuria scabra. The sequence goes on from CM074196.1 coordinate 31,936,013, forward strand.
TGATATTTGTTGACCACTCATTATTCTTTCAGTACAAGGATTTTATCAGAATGAAAATTGATGTTATAATTGATAAAATATTGATTGTGTATGAGGAACTAACATTAATTATTTGACATCAATTAATGATGAAAAACGTGATCATGTAGAGAAGCCTTAAAATAATGTTAAAAGTATGAAAATGTGATAAAAAGCACACCTACAGTACTACATAATTTCCTGATGGGTGGAATTTGTAGCAGGCTGGAAAAATCTACAACTCAAAGCCTGGTGAAAGGACTCACTTATTTCCCTGTAGAAGTCAAGAGCTTGTCGTCATTGTCATATATTCTTTGGTGTTTTGGATAGATAACTTTTACCAAGGTACTGCTAGTGAACTGTAATGTCCAAAAGTTTGACTCCAGGAGAAATTGCATCTCCCCAATTTGAGTTAGGTGTACCATACCCATCATAATTCCAGCAACAGTTACCTGCAGCATTGCCATGGTTTTTCTCCAAGGGGGGAGGTGGGAGGGGGAGGAGGATGGTAGTATCTCCCCAATTTGAGTTAGGTGTACCATACCCATAGATCATAATTCCAGCAACAAGTACCAGCAGCATTGCCATGATTTTCTCCAGGTGGAGGAGGGGGTTGGGGTAGCATCTCCCCAATTTGAGTTACATATGTACCATACCCATTCATCATAATTCCAGCAACAGTTACCAGCAGCATTGCCATGGTTTTTCTCCAAGGGGGGAGGTGGGAGGGGGAGGGGGATGGTAGTATCTCCCCAATTTGAGTTAGGTGTACCATACCCATAGATCATAATTCCAGCAACAAGTACCAGCAGCATTGCCATGATTTTCTCCAGGTGGAGGAGGGGGTGGGGATAGCATCTCCCCAATTTGAGTTACATACGTACCATACCCATTCATCATAATTCCAGCAACAGTTACCAGCTGCGTTGCCATGATCTTCTCCAAGAAGGGGAAGGGGGGAGAGGGGAATAGATTACAAAGGGTAGATTAAAGATACTTGGAAGAAAATAAAACAGATTCACAAGAATACTCAAATACTGTAGCAGATTTATTTAAATAAGTTTGGGATAACTTAATTCTAACTTCCATTGAGAAAAATAAAAATAAAAACCTATTTGAAGTAAACACTAAAAAATTAAATCTACAGTACTGTAGAAAGTTTCTACTGTAGTAAGGGATACTGTGCTGCATTGTTTCTGTATACTTTTAATCTTGATTCATCTTTGGGTGTAAAAGCATGCCCTGTTGTGAATATGAGTACAATACAGATATATCAAAGAATTATTCTAACCAGATGCAAATCTCCACTTTACCAATACCTAGTGGACAGTACGTATTTCAGCAAGATGAATTGATTGGACAACAGTTAAATAGGAAACCGGTTGTCTTGCAGGAAATTTGGTAACCCTGCTGATTTCCAGAAATGATAGAATTTTTACAAAAGCTTAGTCTCACTCATAAATCAAGAAAAAATTACCTGTGGTTTACAACTCCACATTGTTTTGAAAATTAATCAAGGAATAGCAAGTTGATTGACTTCGTATTCATTCCTCAATAATTCATGGACATAACATTAATTTTACTCAAAATGTTTGGTTGTCCATAGGACAGCTTCGGCACAATTTTTGAAATATTACTGTAGGTCCTGTAGTCCAAAATAATTCTGTTTGCCTCAGATGCAGAGATGCCTGTTAAAATCCTCCACTGCTTAAACCAATACCAATCTTTATATCTTTTTTTTCATGTTTTGTTTTCTTTCTACAGATGAAGTTATTACTTTTGTTATGTGTGATATTTCCAGTAGCGTTTTGCGCTCTTTGCCCAGACCAGCAAACACGATGTGATGCTAAAAAGACCTGCTGTCTGCTAGAATCTGGAGGGTATGGCTGTTGTCCACTGCCTAACGTAAGTGTCTGTGAGTGGTCGTATTTGAAGCTAGTAGAAATTAGCTAGTTCGGTAATTTGGTGATGCACAGAATTGTAGGGCACAGCATGTGGTACAGTACACAAAGAGACCTCAGAGCTGTTTTTGTGCAGTTTGTGCATACATGTAGAATACTAAGCATGCACCTGAATAGACAACCTTTATGAAAATAGGGACTCGGCCCTTTTATGCATATATTTTACATCAAAAAGGCAATTTAGACAGTCCATTGCTTGTAGTAACCATACTTATGATTTCTCATTATGTTGTGGTAAGATTAAGAAAGAATCTTGTCACCTAGTTTTCATGTTAACTCAAATTTTGGAACATGAGTTGTAGGCATCACGTGAAATGGCCCTTAGTAAAATTGCCTACCTCTACACAGTCTACAACCCGACTTTTAGGCAGTTAAGTCAGGTTTCTACTCGATGTTTGCACCTACAGTTTATGGCTACCCCAACGTTAAAATCAATAAAAATATGATAAAACCCAGTAGGCATTGGACTGGCCATAAACTGTGGATGTTAACAATCAATTAAAAACCTGACTTAACACCCAAGAGTCGGGTTTTAGGCTTTTAAGTGGAAGGCAGTTTCAGTAAGGGCTGTTTCACATAATGGTGAGGGATTGGTTTGTTTATACCAAAAATTTGGAGGATGTGCACATGTGCATAGCCACCAAAAGTAATTATCAATCAGAGGTGTAACTATATATGCATTTGTGTTTGACATTTGAGTGCTATGACATCTTTTTAAAGGAGAAAACAGTTGACTAATCTCAATGGCAATTTTATAGAAATTGAAACAGCCACAACAGTGTGTATTCTAGAATATGATATGTTGTCAAAAAGTGTTGCTTCTACGATACTGAAATAACATATCAAGTGTGCATGTGTACACATTGTACAGGAAAGAAAGAATGCCTTCCTGCTCAAAATGAATATTGCTCGCCTTGCTGCATATTATTTGACTCAAAATGACAATGAACCTTCATGTTCATCTTTCTCTCTCCCCCTTCCCCACACTATACTTTAAACCCTTGCTCTGTGAACAGATATTTTAGACTGACATCCATCAATCTTGCACATTTGTGCTGTTTTTGTAAATCTTCTATATACAGTTAATGAAGGGGGAGCAGCTGCTAACCCTTTCTCTACCATTGTGGCCATTGATGACAAACAGAAAACTCAGTGAACAAACCCATGTCGTCGATCAGTGACTGCCCTATATTCATTTTTACTTGGACCTGAAATGTTGTTATATACCCCTCTATTTCCAAGCTGTGTTCTATTGTACGCAAATAAAGTATAGTATTGATCATGTGGTACAGTATATCACATGATGTACAGCACTGTATGTTCAAGTTGAGATCTTGGTTGGAAAATCAAGTCAACATCAAATTAACAAAGTTGGCATCACAATGGCCTCATGTGAAGCCTGTATTGATACATTCAGCTTGAGTTTGACTTTGAAAAAGAACTGTGCCATGATGAGGCATTGGAAAGTGAAAGTGATGACTTTAAAGTGAACCAAATGAATTAGGGGATAATTCTGACCAACTGGACAGTGATCCAAGAACCTGGTGTTACTTTTTGGCCTACAGTACAGTAAGTTCTATTAGACTAGGTTGAGTACATGATGTGCTTCTGCAAGTCCCTGGGTTAGGCCATGGACCCTATAAGAAAGAAAAGTGTTACATCACGTGAAAGATTGTGTTATATTGTACGTACAGTACTGAATGTTTTATAGAAGGTATGTTGAAGAGTTATAGGAAATGAAATGGCCATTCATTTTAATGGTTTACATTATAATGTGACTGGACTGAGAAGTGAGGGCGGTATACGGTGCTTGGTAGCAAAAGAGTAAAGCAGCGATCTGTAGGCTGAAATGATGGTTTACAGCTCAGTTTCTAACCAATTGGTTTAACCCAGGCTGACCACATCCTTTTCAGCTCACACATGTACTGTACACATGTGTGAGGTTATCAAATGGGGCAGATGGCATCAACTTTTTAACAGAAGTCTTCTTCTTCCTCATTTTTGGAGATTTGAGGCTGAAATTTTGGTGTATGATTGCTTCGGACCTACTTACATTCTTATATATAGGAAATTTAGGTTGTGTTTTGCAGCTGTTTTTTTTTTTTTTTGCCTGCTGAGCTGTTAGTTGTTTATTTATTGCACTAATACAGTAGCAGTGTGCTTGGTTGTGTGTTCAGTTCTTATCTTGCACATCTGTATATGCAGGATATTGAACCTGGTTCTTTATGTTACAGCTGGTTGAACAAAGCTTATCTGTTGCGGAGATACCTTTCATTCTGTTCTGTTCAGTTTATCATGAATTGGCCAAGCCAAGCAATACCAACATAACTGTTTGAGTTCAATAAGCACAATACAGTAGGAACTTCTTGAGTCTCTGTATTTTATTTTAATCAGTACAGAGCCATGCAGTGTTTACTTGTGGATTTATAGGTGCAACTGAATGTACTTTGCAATACCTGAACAGTTTACAGGTAGTACACCATACATAAGTTATAAATTTTATCTTACTGCCTAATGCCTTTAAGAATATACAGTCCAGGCTTTCATGATTTGAGAAAATACACAGTGATATTTAGATCTACCATAAATTTGCTATATCAGATGTAGATCTACTTGCAAAATCACAAATGTTTTGTCTTCACTATTCTTTACTTCCTTGCATTTAATTTTGTAATGTAAGGAGGTTCAGGAAACAGATAACAGATAAAATTTGGTTCAACTTTTGAGTTTCGCTTTTAATATACAAAACAGGTTGTGTGAGCTTTGCAACAGCATTACTGTTCTAGTTTATGTAGCCATACAGATTTTTTTCCCCAAGTCCATTCCTCATGATGAGCACAAAACACAGTCACACTTCTGTAGGTTCAATTTTTCATTTTTTTGGTATTAAATGGAAAGGAGTCTAACATCTAAGTTCTAACCTCCTGGCTGCAAGTCAGCTGCAAGGAGAGGAGCACACTTAAGCACAATGACTTCTAGTATAGATGCCTACGTAAGCATACCCCATATCACATGGCCAATGAGCGACAACTGGAAAAAGGGCAGTGTCCGGCTCGACTTGAATCAATAGGTTGGAAATTGGGCCGTAAAACTGTCTCTCTCCTGTAAGTACTGTAACTATAACCCATATAGCATTACTGTGTGCTGTATCATACTGAAATTAACATCATCTTTATCCAAAAATGAGTTCAATATCACTTACTGCATTTATTTTAACTGTAGCCTTGATTTGTGACACTGGTTTGATAAGACTCAATTACATCTGAAGTGGATTGTGTATCATTCATCTTTATTGTAAAATTGAAATTAAGTGTCATCAGATCTTTTTAACTTTTCAGACTGTACTTCCACACAACCCACTGGTTGATTCACCTACTCTAATTGAGGAAACGTTCCATGATTAGTGTTTAACAGTAACAGGGAGGAACGAATAGAAGGTCTTAATTGGGTGCTAGAACCCTAATTGTGACCTGTGAAGTGCACTTTGTTGTGATCACAACTGTGTGGACTTTTTTAGTGTGACTGTGACATGAAAATAACAAAGTTGGGTACAGTATTTGATGTGATGAGCATTAAAAACCAAGAAAATACTGTAACTGCAATTCTGGTCAAAATCTTACTGAGAAATTTTTGATTTGCACTTAATCATGCATAAGGATGAGCTACTGTACCGGTATACTGTATTTTGTAATGTCTTATGAAGGAAATGCTATGCAAAATGGTACAGTATCATAATTTGCTTTTGCAATCTTTATTTCTGAAGGTACAATTATAACATCATTAAGGTAAGTCCTGAGGGTTTCATTTTGTATCCTTAAAAATCATCAGTATCAATTTCAGACCTGTATTAAAACTATTTGCTGAGAAGTTAAGAGATATAAGTACTGTAATATAAGGTAAACGAAAAAAAATTGCAACACTGTGCAACATTCCGCATCATTATTTTAGCACACAGGTAAGCTACATGTTGCTTCAGAAATATTCTGACCAGTGTTGTAACAAGTCACGACTTGAGTCACTTCCTCTCAAAATGATAGCGACTCGATAGAATTCAGGAGTAATTTCCCCATTGAAATAGTACAGTGACTCGAGTCCATGAGTCGACTCAAGTCACTTAAAAGTTTCGAAACTGGTGACTCGAGTCACTAATCTAGTGACTCAATTATAACACTGATTCTTACTGTCCTGAGAACTGTAAAAGATACTGACATAATTCCAAATGATTGTTTTTCCTTAAGAAAGCCTACTTCTTTACGGTAAAGTAAAGTCAGGGCTTTTTTCATGACATGTCACAAACATTTCACTGCAATAAAATAGCAAACTATTTTGTAGGGCTCATTGTGAGTTGGTTGATTACAAATTCAACAATTTTTTCCAAAGCTGTCTTAAGATTCCTTCACATACTAATGATAAGTGGTCAAACTTAGAGAATCCCCATATCATGCATACAAATAATTGTTTAATGAGTGAGCACAAAATGGCTGAATTCGTTTTTCAAAAATTTGTGACTAGAGTTGGGTGGTACCATGAAAATATTGGTAGCGGTATTGTAAAACACACAGAACCTGTATTGAGGCAGTACCGGTTCTCAACTCTCGGGTAGGGAAGTTGGGTGGGAAGGAACCTAAGCCATGCATGGCTACCATGTTATCGTGAACATTAATGCATCTGGGTGTTTGATTGGGTTAATTACCGTGTAAAAACCTCTGCTCTAAATTTTTGTGTAATTGTTTTAATCATCCACACATCCTAACAGTTATTTTTGTCAGCGAATGTAATGAATACTGGTAATTTTTTTCAAGTACTGGTATTTTCTCAATAACCGATATTAGTGACACACCAAATATCTTCGGTATTTTCATTACCTATACCTCTAGTACTGGTATTGACGTCAGTACTGGTTTACCGCCCAACCCTTCAGCTGTATTTGTGACCAGACTTGTTGGGTATGAAACTTGACCAGTTGTGCTAATTATAAGCATTTTCATGGAGTAGTGCCCTTAAACACTTTCCCTAAGTTATAGATTTCAACTCAGAGAGCCCCATTAACTTATTTGATCCTAAGAAACAGTAGTTGAATAGGAAATTCACTGATAGAATTTGGATTTGTAGTGGTGGTTAAGTTCTAGAGATTGCAAAAACTTGGAAACTTGGTATACAGTAGTTTTCTAGCATCATACATGTACACTATGCCAGACTTCTTTAAGAAGAACTTACACAGTATGAGACTTGCTGGGAATTCTGCCAGGAACTCAAAGGTGAGAGGAGGGAGTGATTTATTACTGTTAAACCCCAATCCAAATTGATAGTGCCCTTTGCCAAAGTTACAGGTGGGTTCATATGGCACAAAAATTTGCTTTAGGGTCCTGATAAGGTACAAGATTTCAGGTTTTGAAAGCTGCAGTATGTATTTGTTTATATCAGTTCATAAATTTCTGCTAAGGTGTCCTCTAAGAAATCAAGATACTGTACTCCATTGCTCTTATTTTTAAAAAGGGGGGGGGGGGGAGGGGGGGAGGTAACCTTCTTTCTGAAAAGGAGGAATGGGGAGGGAACAGAATTACCCTTATCCCCCATACCTGGACAGAAACACTGCCTGCTTTTCAAAACCTGTGCGTTCTTTGCTGTCTATCACTTGGTTCGTACCTTCAGGCAACACCACTCATTTGAAAAAAGGTATTTCATGAGATTTTTGTGTTTAATACTTGGTACAATTTTGGATGATGTTTTAATGCTTACCTGAGAAAATCACTTGGTGTCATGTATCAAGATGGATTTAAATTTACATTTAATATTTCCAGAAACTTCTGTTAGGTTTAAAGAAATTAGTCTCCTGCCTCTGGAATCTATTTGCATAATGTCCTGTATAAGTATTTTAGTAAAATAGCTGAGATTTACCAATACAGTCATTTCAAGTTTTACTAAATAAACCATTAAAGTGCTGGTGGTTTCAGGTTGAGATGAAATGTTGTATCCATTGTGTTGGAATAGGCAGACCTGAATAGTGCTTCTACAAATGCAATTAAAATCAATCAAAAACCAATTAGTAGAGGAGACAAGTTAGGGTAAGGCTTATTTCCACGAAATATTTGGTAATCCCTTCATAAAGTGGATAATAAAATATCAGCATTGGTTACAGCATAAACCTATTTCCAAATAGCAATTACAATGAATTGTGGGACAGGGTTTTGGGTGTACAGTACATCAGTTTTCACCACAGTAAAATGCCATTGACGAAAATGACAAACACCAAAACTCTATCCCACAATCCTTTGTAATTGCTATTTGGAAATAGGTCTATTGATAAACCTGTTTGATGTGTCATTCTCCTTTAGAGTGACAGCTCCCAGGTGTGACTACTCAATAGACCTATTTCCAAATAGCAATTTCAAAGGATTGTGGGATAGAGTTTTGGTGTGTCATCATTGTCAGTGACATTTTACTCTGGCAAAAAATGACACCAGGCTTCGACAAATCCTCAGCCCGACAGTCCGGGACAAGTAAAAAGTTACTCGGGCAAGTGCACTACTCAATGTCGTAGCCCAACGGGCAAGTACCATAGGAAAGTCTCCACAAGGACATATTAAAAGTGGAAAAATAGATATGCATGCGGACAAGTAGACTTAAAGAACAGATAGCCCGATGGACAAGTAACGAGAAAAGAATTTGTCGAAGCTTGAATGACACACACCAAAACTCTATCCCACAATTCATTGTAATTGCTATTTGGAAATAGGTCTGTGTCTGTCTGTACAACTATCTGCCTGTCCAGCTGTTCACAACTAAAAGTGTACCTCATGTCCAAAAATTCAAAAATAGGCCCTATATACATTAAGGGGAACAAAAAATTAATTTCAAAAGTCCAACTTCCATCTTCATAGGACATTCGTAAGCTGAGATATGAAATGTCGAAAGTTATTTACTGAAAACAAATTGGTCCATAGACCTATTTTCAAATAGCAATTACAATGAATTGTGGGATATAAATTTGTGGATGTGCATCAATTTTCACCACAGTAAAATGCCTTTGACAAAAATGACAAACACCAAAACTCTATCCCACAATCCTTTGTAATTGCTATTTGGAAATAGGTCTTGCACAATAATTACAGTACTACATTTACCTGCTTTGGTTTCCTTTAAAATTAAAAATGTTTTTATGACCTTGAACACTTCCTACTTGCTTACATGGCATTTTGCATGGAGAGGGCTTAATTAATTACATCTCCCCATAATAGTAAGAGTGCTATCACACCTTGGTACAAGGTGCAGTAACCTTTTAGAAAAGCAAAGAAATACTGTACAAATTAAGATAAAATTTAAATAGTACAGCAATGATATGACAAATTATTGGTCAATGTACCATTTTAATTTGAGGGAATAAAATTCAACATTTTATATCTTGGCCCAAGAATGTCCTATAAAGATGGGAGTTGGATTGTTAGAATTCATTTTTCATGCTGTTCATTATATATTTTCGAATTTTTTTGACTTGAGGTACACTATAAGTTAGTTACATGTAGATCTAGGGGTTTAGGGACCCACCAGCATGAAATTGTCAGTGTTACCTACAGATTTTAAATACAGTTTAAATTTAGTTTCAAATTGAGGGTTTCGCCTCAAGTGACCTCTTTACTACAAAACTGGTGGGGTATACCATGGACATTTTCTACACCCCCCAGCCTACTGGGGGTTGGTCCAGTGTAAGTGTCTTTACTTTGTTTTATTCCTTACACCTGAATTGATGTAAGGTTTTCCATCAATGGATTTTAAAGTGTCCGCCCCTCTTACATGGAATGCATCATTTTTTATCTTCATTTTTTGCATTTTCACAGGCTGTTTGTTGTACTGACAAAGAACACTGCTGTCCCTCTGGGTACACCTGTAACGTTGAGGAGGGTACATGTAACAAAGGCTTGGAGGCAATACCCTGGATGACTAAAGAGTTGGGAGAATCAGTAGGAAATCAACGATGTCCTGATGGCAAACATTACTGCCAAGACAACCAAACTTGTTGTCAAATGAAGACTGGAATTTTTGGTTGCTGTCCATTAGAGAAGGTTAGCACTGAAAGTAATAATGTCACAGGCCTTGGGTTTAGGTTTTCCAGGTGTGTGAGAGATCACACTCCTCAGCAGTTTAACCTCGTCAATGAGAACAGTAAGGAATTGTATCTAAGATGGAAATCCTCCACCCCCCTCCCTTCATATAGTTTTTTTTCCTTTTTTTGGGGGGGGGGGGGAGTTGAGGCACAAAGAGGAAATAAACAATATCCTAGTTTCACTGCAGTGTGTTTTATGACTAAGGCCTATTGGTCTAAAATTTTTCTACTCAGTCCATTTTGCATCCAATTACATGATACTGTAGCCAGTAGGGTTGGGCAGTACCATGAATATATTGGTGCTGGTACTGTAAAGCTCACAGAACCGGTACTGAGGCAATACCAGTTCTAAAATCTGGGGCAAGAAATTCAGGTGGGAAGGAACCTAAACTGTGCACGGCCACCCTGTTATCCTGCAGCTGGGCATATGATTGCATTATTAGTGTGCAGAGACCTCTGCTTTGACTTTGTTTACCATATTTCTTTACAGTCATGCACAATTGTAATTAATACTCCTGTTTCCTGTCTTGACCTTTCCAGGGTAGTTTTTTCAAGTACCCGTATTTTTCCAAGAATAAGTATTAGAAAAATACCAAATATCTTCGGTATTTTTATTACTTGTACGACTAGTACCGGTATTCACATCAATACCCGTATACCGCCCAGCCCTAGCAGTCAGTGTTTCCCAACCTTTTTTAGCACAGCGTCTCCCCTTAGTGAATTGGTTTTGTTCAAATACCCCCTACAGTTCATCAAACAAGAAACAAAAAAGTACTATTGAATAATTTTCTTAATTTTTCATAACCAGACAACTTGAACAAAAGCATACCACATTATTAAACAAAACATTATTAAACAAAACATTATTAAACAAAACATTATTAAACAAAACATAATTGGCAATGGTAGATGTTGGGCACATTAATGCAATAGGCCTATAAATGAAATTTAAGCTGGAATGAGATACAGTAGTGGTGTATAATTATTGAATTATTGTTTTTTTTTATTGTTTCGACTGAAGAATTTGTCCTCTCATTTCCTGCTAATTCCCCCTACCTCCCCCTTACAGCCCCTTGTTGCCTTCAAACACTCCCAGGGGACGGTAACCCCCCTCCTTGGGAACCACTGTTGATCATTTTGTAGACTGCTTGTGTTTTAGGTTCTACATCTAGTCAGAAACCATTAGTTTGCTCCAAGTTTTGTGAGAAAATGAACAGAAGTAAATCTATATTTATTTGTTTTGGAAAAAAGGTGGAGGAGTTTCCAACTTTCACTTTAGTTGGTGGGGGAGGGGGGGGGTTTCACAACAGCTGGGGGGCATCGTACTTAGATTTCTTGTAAGGAGCAGCAGATAGTACTATGTGTGGGCTTGATTTTAGATATTTCACCAACATTGTCACGATAGTTGAACATGTTCTCTTTTCCTGATACCTGTAGGATGCATATAGTTTTAAGCATTTGTGGCAATTAGAAGAAGTAACAGTTCAAAACTAGATCATAACCAAAATTTGCACCCTGTGCAGTGCTCTATGAACAAAGTCCCATACAAGATACTGTAATAGACCTAATACACATTTATGACACACGTCATTCATGCAGACAAAGCAATGGAACATGTGGTCGCACACATAAGAATTGACCCCGCACATGTAGCAGACTATGTGTGTATTTGATTGGTTGACAAATCAGCTGTCTGCATTTGTCGATGTTGGTTAGATTTTCCCCTCAAAGGAGGGCGTGCCTGCTGCTCTGTGACATCATGTGCATAAGTTCTATTGTAATTTGTGCCAGAAAGTTTCATTTCACTTCAGTTATTTAGTTTTGGTTTATCACAACACAAGATAAGAACAAGTATCACAGAGTAAATAAGTAACAAAGAGCGTGAAAGGAAGTGAACATAGAAAGCCTTTAGGACTTGTCGGGAAGTGACACTTCCTAGAAAAAAATAAAGAAAACACGAAGATGGATGATAAGATGATGAAAAACAAAAGAAAATTCGATAATAGACACAGTTTTGGACTAAGTGGCTTGTAAAGGCAGTTACTTGTCACCCATAACGACAATTTTACTCTGGACATACCAAAATTTCTCAGTTGTTGCATCCGTTCGATTGAATTCAAATTGAAGAAATGAAGAGTAGCTCATAATGCTCAGCAAGCACTGAGAGTGTTTTAATTACACATTTTGAACTTGCTTGTATGTGCACCAGTGTAAGCCCTGAAGCAGTATAAAGTTTGCCATGGATTGTGTCTGGATAAGGATATGTTACAGCCATTGGACATGCTGTACTGAGAGTAAGCAGTTTGGGAGAATTGGAGCTATTTGGGATAATGAGTATGCATCTTACCAAAATTCTTCCATGCTTTTTTTCCATACTGTTTTTGTATTAGCATAGAATTTCATGTTATATTATCGTTTCAATATAAAAAGAGAGCAAACAAATCAACTGTGAAGAAAATTGTTAAATCTTTGGAGCAAACCTCAAAACCTATAATACAAAGTAAAAAACTCAGATACTTATCTTTTAAAACTTATGAATTCAAATACAATAAACTTTAAAATCACTGATAATATGATAAAACCTGGAAACATTAATTAAAGGGGCTGTTTTCAAAATTCATTTTCATATGATTCTTCTTCAGTACCTAAGCCAGCTGGCTTAGTATATCTCACCTGTAGGAAGTGTTTTAAAGTACAAATTGAAATGTATTTTTCTTCCCTTTTAAATAAAGGCTGAGTGTTGCTCAGATAATGTCCATTGCTGCCCAGCTGGCTACAATTGTGAAGTTTCTTCGGGGAGATGCTTCAAAGCTGGTGAAACAGTTCAGTGGATTGAGCATCCTGAACCAAATGTGGAGTCCATCACTTGCCCAGACGGACAAACATGTCCAGATGGCAACACATGTTGCATTTTATCAAGTGGACAATATGGATGCTGCCCTCTACCAAATGTATGTTATGGAACATAGCCTTTTCTAGTCCCCAGCAGTTGGCGATTACTGCTTAACCCAGTGTGCTCCTACTGAATATTCTGAACAGCCCAGTGGCCACAAGCAGTCCACCGGGCAAGTTAATAAGGCAGCCATGGGGAGAGACATATTTCCTTGCACATTAGACAGCTTGTGATCATTGGGATGGGCAGAATACAGTGCTCAGTAGGAGGAGCACACTGGGTAGAATAGCAATCTGCTCACTGCTGGGGACTAGAAAAAGCTACAGTATGCTCCCTTATTATTTTCCTAATAAATCCAAATTCATCATCATCCATGCAAGTATTCTGCCAGAAACACAAAGGGGGGGGGGGGGAGGGGCATGGGATTTCTTACTGCCAAACCCCAAGTCCAAAGTGACGCTCTCCTGGACTAAAGTTATGATTGGGTTTAGGGGGACAAAAGCTGGCTCCAAGGCCTATGTAAGATGCAATTTGAAGGGTTTTAAAGGCTTTTTATTGATGTAAGTTAAAGCGATATTGCTTCAAAAGTATCTTCCTTTTAAGGAAGAAACCAAGATATTGACAATTTTTACCTGCCTGCTTCTGGATAGTGGTTGGCAAGTCTCCCTTACCCCCCTCTGGTGGGAACACTTCCATGGGAAAGATTATTGTTTTTTTTTTTTTTATTAAAGCCCAGTCAAGTTACTACTTCACCAAAACTTTCTCTTTTGTGATGTGTTACCAGTGGAGGATTTTGACAGTCATCTGTCCTTTTCTCTGTAACAACTATAATTTCTGTCGAACTACTCAATATTTCAAAAATTGTGTAGAAGGTTGTCCTGTGGACAACCAAATATTTTTAGAGCAGTGACTGTAATTTTCATGAATTAAGGAGTGAAGATGATGTCAATCAACTTGTTATTGCCTTATTTGAACTCTAAAGTCAAGATGAGAGATGTAATTGCCATATTTTTTTTTTTTGAATTTGATGTGTGACTCTAGAATTTGTGAAAAGTCTGCCATTTTCTGAAAAATTAGTGGTTCCAGATTTCCTATAGAACAATCATTTCATTTTCCTATACACTGGTTACATCCAGATGAAGTCACATATTCTGTTGTAGTGGGCATTGAGCCATACAGTGTAGGCATTGGCATCAATACTTGTTTATATGATATCAAGGTAGCAAAAGTCGCAAAAACTTTTTTGCTCGATGTCCTTAGCTGGAAAGCTTGGATGGATCTCATACTTGATAAGGGAATACATAATGGTGGAAAGCAGAACCTTCTTGCTTTTGGTGAAGGTCACAGGTCATCTGTAGTCACCAGGTATCAAAATATCATTACCATGTTTACACAATATAGATCTCAAGATTGGGGTCGTGCATGAATTTTACACATAATGTGTGGATGTGTTACAGCCAAGAAAGACCCAATTATTTTTGGTTTTTGGTGGAGGTCAAAGTTCATCTTTGGTTGCAAGGGTTCAGGTCTCATTACCACATTTCCTCAATATTTCAAGATTTTAGTCTTGCATTAATTTTGAAAGTGATGTGTTGATTTGTTGTAGCAGATCAAAACGGTATTATTATTGATGGAGGTCAAAGGTTTTGTGGGGTCTCTGAGGAACAAAATCTCTGAACCTGATTTACACAATATCTCATGGTAGCACACTTGTATACATTTTAAACCAACAATACTATGTTGATGGCTAATGAAGCACTCTCATTTAAAAAAAAATAAAAATAAAAAAGAGACTTGCATTACAGCTGCAAGAAACGTTTACACCTTTTGTCTTCCTGATTGTTTTAATGTACTGTAGTATAGTATGTGGATGTGATCTCATGAGCAGAACCCTAGTTCTTGTAGAAACATTCAGTGCCTTGCAAGTACACTTTGTGGGTACATTACTGTCAATTTGAAAAACATTACAGAGCAATATCAATATGTAAAACATTATGAAGCACTGTCAATTTGAAAAAACAAGGAAGGCTTAAATTTCAGCAGCAAGGAATTGCTAAGCCTTTTGACTTTCTGTTTTTTTTTTTTTTTTAGGCTGTCTGCTGTTCTGACCACCTTCACTGCTGTCCAAGTGGTTACACTTGTGACGTTTCTGCAGGAACTTGTACTCAAGGAGATGAAGTGATGACCTGGTTTGAGAAGACAGAAGCTAAAGTAAAGTCTGTGATCTGTCCAGATGGTCAGAGTGAATGTCCAGATGGAAACACTTGTTGTCAGCTCTCTAGTGGACAATGGGGATGCTGTCCTATATCAAATGTTGGTGAAAAGAATTTTATAAATGCTTTTCTCCTTACGAAAAAGAAAACTACCTTTTGAACAATGCCATGAAATATTTCAATTGCTACAATACTGTCCCAAAAAGGAATTGTTTGTCCCACAGAACTACTTTGTAATGAAATGTGTCAATTTTTGATTGTCTATTTGTTTTTTAGGCTGTCTGCTGTTCTGACCACCTTCACTGCTGTCCAAATGGTTACACTTGTGATGTTTCTGCAGGAACTTGTACTCAAGGAGATGAAGTGATGACCTGGTTTGAGAAGACAGAAGCTAAAGTAAAGTCTGTGGTCTGTCCAGATGGTCAGAGTGAATGTCCAGATGGAGACACTTGTTGTAAGCTCTCTAGTGGACAATGGGGATGCTGCCCAATACCAAATGTTAGTAAAAAGAGTTTTTATGATTATTTTTTCTCCTTAAGTAAAGTACAACTACCTTTTATAAAGATATAATGAAATTTTAATTGCTACAATACTTTTCTAAAAAAGAACTGTGTGTCCTACATAACTGATTCCTTATTAATTGTGTCAACTTTAAATTTTCACTTTGTTCTTTCTTAGGCTGTTTGCTGTTCTGACCACCTCCACTGCTGTCCAAATGGTTACACTTGTGATGTTTCTGCAGGAACTTGTACTCAAGGAGATGAAGTGATGACCTGGTTTGAGAAGACAGAAGCTAAAGTAAAGTCTGTGGTCTGTCCAGATGGTCAGAGTGAATGTCCAGATGGAGACACTTGTTGTAAGCTCTCTAGTGGACAATGGGGATGCTGCCCAATACCAAATGTTAGTAAAAAGAGTTTTTATGATTATTTTTTCTCCTTAAGTAAAGTACAACTACCTTTTATAAAGATATAATGAAATGTTAATTGCTACGATACTTTTCTAAAAAAGAACTGTGTGTCCTACATAACTGATTCCTTATTAATTGTGTCAACTTTAAATTTTTACTTTGTTCTTTCTTAGGCTGTTTGCTGTTCTGACCACCTCCACTGCTGTCCAAATGGTTACACTTGTGATGTTTCTGCAGGAACTTGTACTCAAGGAGATGAAGTGATGACCTGGTTTGAGAAGACAGAAGCTAAAGTAAAGTCTGTGGTCTGTCCAGATGGTCAGAGTGAATGTCCAGATGGAGACACTTGTTGTAAGCTCTCTAGTGGACAATGGGGATGCTGCCCAATACCAAATGTTAGTAAAAAGAGTTTTTATGATTATTTTTTCTCCTTAAGTAAAGTACAACTACCTTTTATAAAGATATAATGAAATGTTAATTGCTGCGATACTTTTCTAAAAAAGAACTGTGTGTCCTACATAACTGATTCCTTATTAATTGTGTCAACTTTAAATTTTCACTTTGTTCTTTCTTAGGCTGTTTGCTGTTCTGACCACCTCCACTGCTGTCCAAATGGTTACACTTGTGATGTTTCTGCAGGAACTTGTACTCAAGGAGATGAAGTGATGACCTGGTTTGAGAAGACAGAAGCTAAAGTAAAGTCTGTGGTCTGTCCAGATGGTCAGAGTGAATGTCCAGATGGAGACACTTGTTGTAAGCTCTCAAGTGGACAATGGGGATGCTGCCCAATACCAAATGTTAGTAAAAAGAGTTTTTATGATTATTTTTTCTCCTTAAGTAAAGTACAACTACCTTTTATAAAGATATAATGAAATTTTAATTGCTACAATACTTTTCTAAAAAAGAACTGTGTGTCCTACATAACTGATTCCTTATTAATTGTGTCAACTTTTAATTTTCACTTTGTTCTTTCTTAGGCTGTTTGTTGTTCTGACGGCCTTCACTGCTGTCCAAATGGTTACACTTGTGATGTTTCTGCAGGAACTTGTACTCAAGGAGATGAAGTGATGACCTGGTTTGAGAAGACAGAAGCTAAAGTAAAGTCTGTGGTCTGTCCAGATGGTCAGAGTGAATGTCCAGATGGAGACACTTGTTGTAAGCTCTCTAGTGGACAATGGGGATGCTGCCCAATACCAAATGTTAGTAAAAAGAGTTTTTATGATTATTTTTTCTCCTTAAGTAAAGTACAACTACCTTTTATAAAGATATAATGAAATTTTAATTGCTACAATACTTTTCTTAAAAAGAACTGTGTGTCCTACATAACTGATTCCTTATTAATTGTGTCAACTTTTAATTTTCACTTTGTTCTTTCTTAGGCTGTTTGTTGTTCTGACGGCCTTCACTGCTGTCCAAATGGTTACACTTGTGATGTTTCTGCAGGAACTTGTACTCAAGGAGATGAAGTGATGACCTGGTTTGAGAAGACAGAAGCTAAAGTAAAGTCTGTGGTCTGTCCAGATGGTCAGAGTGAATGTCCAGATGGAGACACTTGTTGTAAGCTCTCTAGTGGACAATGGGGATGCTGCCCAATACCAAATGTTAGTAAAAAGAGTTTTTATGATTATTTTTTCTCCTTAAGTAAAGTACAACTACCTTTTATAAAGATATAATGAAATGTTAATTGCTACGATACTTTTCTAAAAAAGAACTGTGTGTCCTACATAACTGATTCCTTATTAATTGTGTCAACTTTAAATTTTCACTTTGTTCTTTCTTAGGCTGTTTGCTGTTCTGACCACCTCCACTGCTGTCCAAATGGTTACACTTGTGATGTTTCTGCAGGAACTTGTACTCAAGGAGATGAAGTGATGACCTGGTTTGAGAAGACTGAAGCTAGAGTAAAGTCTGTGATCTGTCCAGATGGTCAGAGTGAATGTCCAGATGGAGACACTTGTTGTAAGCTCTCTAGTGGACAATGGGGATGCTGCCCTTTACCAAATGTTAGTAAAAAGAGTTTTTATGATTATTTTTTCTCCTTAAGTAAAGTACAACTACCTTTTATAAAGATATAATGAAATGTTAATTGCTACGATACTTTTCTAAAAAAGAACTGTGTGTCCTACATAACTGATTCCTTATTAATTGTGTCAACTTTAAATTTTCACTTTGTTCTTTCTTAGGCTGTTTGCTGTTCTGACCACCTCCACTGCTGTCCAAATGGTTACACTTGTGATGTTTCTGCAGGAACTTGTACTCAAGGAGATGAAGTGATGACCTGGTTTGAGAAGACTGAAGCTAGAGTAAAGTCTGTGATCTGTCCAGATGGTCAGAGTGAATGTCCAGATGGAGACACTTGTTGTAAGCTCTCTAGTGGACAATGGGGATGCTGCCCTTTACCAAATGTTAGTAAAAAGAGTTTTTGGTTTCGATGAAAAGAGAAACCTATGCATTCATGATGGTGTGTGTTTGTATGTATGTGTGTATGTGTGTGTGTTTGTGACACTTTGCTTGTTTACACGATATCTTGAGAAAGGAAGATCTGACAGTTCTCAAACTTGGTACACAGATACCCCATGCTGAGAGGAAGAACCCTACATATTTTGGTTGAGGCCAAAGGTCATCTGGGGTCACAGGGGGTCAAAAACCAAAATCCTTGTTTACACAATATCTCAAGATAGGAAACTTGGATTAATTTCAAACTTGATATGTAGATGCGTTACGATGTAAGGAAAAAACCTATTGATTTTGGTGGACTTCAAAGGTCATTTGGAGTCACGTGGGGTCAAACCCTGAAATCCTTGTATACAGAATATCTCAAGTTAGGAAACTTTGATTCATTTCAAACTTGATATGTTGATGCGTTATGATGTGAGGAAGAACCCAATTTATCTTGGTGGAGGTCAAAGGTCATTTGGAATCACATGGGGTTAAACTCTGAAATCCTTGTTTACATGATACATCATGGTAGGAAAGTTGGATTCATTTCAAACTTGATACCTTGATGCGTTATGATGTAAAGAACAATCCTATTTATTTTGGTGTAGGTCAAGGGTCATTTGGGGTCACGTGGGGTCTAACCCCAAAATCCTTGTTTACATGATACTCATGGTAGGAAAGTTGGATTCATTTCAAACTTGATATGTTGGTGCATTATGATGTAAAGAAGAATCCTATTTATTTTGGTGGAGGTCAAGGTCATTTGGGGTCATAGGGGGTCAAACTCAGAAAACCTTGTTTACACTATATCTCAAGGTAGGAAACTTGGATTCATTTCAAACTTGATATGTTGATGTGTTATGATGTAAGCAGCTTGTTTGCAGAATATCTTAAGGCACGGTATGAAATTTGGCTTTTTGAATATAGAAATGTTTTGGTTAAAAGAAAAACCAGTTACTAACAGGTGGAGTCAAAGGCCACTTTGGGTCA
Source organism: Holothuria scabra (assembly GCA_037179385.1). Lineage (NCBI taxonomy): Eukaryota > Metazoa > Echinodermata > Holothuroidea > Aspidochirotida > Holothuriidae > Holothuria > Holothuria scabra. Next base: position 31,955,535 of record CM074196.1, read on the forward strand.
CCAGTTACTACAAGAAATGTAGCATTTTGTTGAAAAGAGCATGTATGTATCATCGAAACCTCAATGCATTTTTGCATTCTGGTTATAAATGCTTTTCTTTATAAGTGACATACAATCACCTGTGAGAGAAATGTTATGAAATTATTTTAAACTGTAAAGTTATTGTTCCAAAAAGGAATTGAATGTTCTATCCACCTTGTTCTTATCTTAATACATAACATGTATAGAGATATTGTCATACTTAGCTGTTTACTAGCTTTAGCTGAATATCCTCTTTCTTGTTACTTTAGGGAGGTTTTACATTTTTACCATGATATCTTGTAGCTCTTGGCCATGGTATAATATATATCTCGTAGAATTTGAGATAGAAAATGTTAACAGGTCATTATTTTGACTGAAAATAGGTCAGAGAGCTTTGGTAAACAAAACAAAACAAAGCCATTGCAGCCTGGCGCTTACACTGCTTTTTCCCATAATGCATTGTTTAGTCTGCTGTTTTGTTTTTGACCTTACACCTTGGTTAAATCAGGTGTATTAGACTGTTACAAGATCTTGTCCTGTCTTACTGTAATGTTTTCCCAGCCATTGTCTTGGAATGAGGAAGTTCATGTATTAACAACTGCAGGTTTCAGCAAGATTATAAGAGATTAGGGAGGGTGGTGTTGACCAAATTGAGTAAAAAAAGCAGACTTAAAATTAGTAAGGCTAACAGTTTCATTCTAGAATTTTTGATAACCATTTTAGGTTTTGAACTTGAAATGCCTAGTATCAAGATATTATAAGATATTATAAATCTGTGCTTTAAATATTTTAATGACCACAATGCAATAGCTTAAAGGGGATGTATAAGCAGCCTTCCCAACTAGAAGTAGTGTAGCAGAATGTTGTGTTTGATGATTGGCTCATGATAGTAATGTGACAAAATTTACTCTTCTTGAATATGAAAATTACTTAGGTCGAGTACCTGCTTGGTTTACCTTATGCAATTATGATGTTGTAAAATATAAGAGAGATACTTTGAAGAGGAATGAGACAAAAAGTTAGATTTACCTGTTGCTTCCAAATTAGTTTGTGGCAACTGGTCTTGCCTTTAAACCTACATGTTTTGTGTGAAACACTGTATATAATGATGAAGCAGGTGTGACTCATATTTCATTTTAGCAAAATGATCTTCTCTCTTTCCTATTGTATCACTGAAAACTTCAATGCCTAGTTCCACTGCTTTGAGATTGCAATTGATCCTACATTTACTTTTAGATTTTGCAGCATAGCTGCTCCAGTTAACAAAGAAGATCAATTTTCTATTCTCTCTTTGTTCCTTTAAGGCTGTCTGCTGCTCTGATGGCATTCACTGCTGTCCAAATGGTTACACTTGTGATGTTTCTGCAGGAACTTGTACTCAAGGAGATGAAGTGATGACCTGGTTTGAGAAGACAGAAGCTAAAGTAAAGTCCGTGGTCTGTCCAGATGGTCAGAGTGAATGTCCAGATGGAAACACTTGTTGTCAGCTCTCTAGTGGACAATGGGGATGCTGCCCTATACCAAAAGTTAGTGAAAAGAGTTTTTAATAAATGCTTTTCTTCTTCTTAAGTAAAGTACAACTACCTTTTAAAAATATATAAGGAAATGTTTCTAGTTGCTCCAATAATTTCCCAACGAAGAACTGTATGTCCAATATAACTGGTTCCTTATTTGTGTCAACTTTAAATTTTCACTTTGTTCTTTCTTAGGCTGTTTGCTGTTCTGACCACCTTCACTGCTGTCCAAATGGTTACACTTGTGATGTTTCTGCAGGAACTTGTACTCAAGGAGATGAAGTGATGACCTGGTTTGAGAAGACAGAAGCTAAAGTAAAGTCTGTGGTCTGTCCAGATGGTCAGAGTGAATGTCCAGATGGAAGCACTTGTTGTAAGCTCTCTACTGGACAATGGGGATGCTGCCCTATACCAAATGTTAGTAAAAAGAGTATTTAATGAATGCTTTCTTTCTTCATGAGTAAAGTACAACTACCTTTTTGATTTCTTGCAGAAGGCAGGCAAGGAATCTATGCGATGGTGATGTCGTGTGTGTATGTATGTATGTAGGTGTGTGTGTGTATGTGTGTGTGTGATGTCCGCTTGTAAATATGATATCTCAAGAAGGGTAACTCTGAGAGACCTCAAACTTGGCATGTAGATTGCCCTCATTGAGTAGAAGATCCCTTTTGTTTTTGGTGGAGGTCAAAGGTCATTTGGGGTCACCAGAGGTCAAATGGTAAATACCTTGGAAATCGCTTGTAAACACGATATCTCCAGAAAGAAAAATGTGAGTGGTCTCATACTTACCATGCAGATTGCCTGTATTGAGTAGATGATCCCTATTGTTTTTGGTGGAGGTCAAAGTTCATTTGGGGTCAGCAGAAGTAAAAAGGTCAAAATTTTGTAAACACTCTATCTCAAGAAGCGTAACTGTGAGTGATCTCATACTTACCATGCAGATTGTCCATATTAAGTAGATGATCCCTGTTGTTTTAGGTGGAGGTCAAATTTCATCTGGGGTCACCAGAGGTCAAAAAATCAAAACTTTGTAAACACTATACCTCAAGGGGGGAAACTGTGAGGGGTCTGACACTTAGCATGTGGATTGCCCATATTGAGTAGATGATCCCTATTGTTTTTATTGGACGTCAAAAGTCATTTAGGGTCATCAGAGGTTACACCTTGCAAATACTACATCTGAAAAAGGGTAACTGTTAGAGTTAATATTCATTAGTGGATAGGGTTAAGAGTTTTGAATGGCATGGGTAATGTAAGATGCATAGGTAAGCTTTGAAATCCACTTCATTATGTAAATGATCAAGTTGGGTAATTTCAAAATGTGTACTGAAGCAAACTCACAGTATTAAGAATGTCTAAAGTGCATAAAAGTGCACATTATTTGGTACAGTATTTATGTTGATTTTGGTTTAAAGTTTTGCCCTATTACATTTAGTGCCAGTATTAATACACATAAGAGTAAGTGGGTAGAACGAAATCTGAGAAAGTTAAAAAGAAAAAAAAACTGTTCATGAGGCTGACATGTTAATTACTTCATCTTTGTCAAAGGTATACTGATTTTGCCACAAGTATCTAGGCCTATAGATTTTCATGAAATATATTTCCAACTGTTTAGTGGAAGTTTCGAGCAGGGTTTGGAACATGTGATAAAAACAAAGGCTGTATGAGGCTCATTTGGAGACATAGTCTGAACATATTGGAGAGAGCTTCCATGCCCACAAAGCAGAGGAATTGCTCAGTGGGGAACTTCATAAGTGTAAACTTTGAACAGATCAAGTGCTCTGTATGATGCACAAAATTTCTTTTAGAGCATAAAAACATTGTCTCTTCCATAACCCTAAAGAAAACATGAAGATAACATTAAATTTATGCAGTGGTCAATTGTAATCTTCACCTTACCCCCCTCAAGCTTGTTTACATTATATCTCAAGGTAGGAAACTTGGATTCATTTCAAACTTGATATGTTGATGCGTTATGATATAAGCAGCTTGTTTGCAGAATATCTTAAGGCACAGTATGAAATTTGGCTTTTTGAATGTAGAAATGTTTTGGTTAAAAGAAAAACCAGTTACTACCAGGTGGAGTCAAAGGCCACTTTGGGTCACCAGTTACTACAAGAAATGTAGCATTTCATTGAAAAGAGCATGTATGTATCATCGAAACCTCAATGCATTTTTGCATTCTGGTTATGAATGCTTTTCTTTATAAGTGACATACAATCACCTGTGAGAGAAATGTTATGAAATTTTTTTCAACTGTAAAGTTATTGTTCCAAAAAGGAAATGAATGCTCTCTCCACCTTGTTTTTATCTTAATACATAACATGTATAGAGATATTGTCACACTTAGCTGTTTACTAGCTTTAACTGAATATCCTCTTTCGCATTGTCACTTTAGGGAGGTTTTACATTTTTACCCTGATATCTTGTAGCTCTTGGCCATGGTATAATATATATCTTGTAGAATTTGAGATAGAAAATGTTAACAGGTCATTATTTTGACTGAAAAGAGGTCAGAGAGCTTTGGAAAACAAAACAAAACAAAGCCATTGCAGCCTGGCGCTTACACTGCTTTTTCCCATAATGCATTGTTTAGTCTGCTATTTTGTTTTTGACCTTACACCTTGGTTAAATCAGGTGTATTAGACTGTTACAAGATCTTGTCTTGTCTTACTGTAATGTTTTCCCAGCCATTGTCTTGGAATGAGGAAGTTCATGTATTAACAACTGCAGGTTTCAGCAAGATTATAAGAGATTAGGGAGGGTGGTGTTGACCAAATTGAGTAAAAAAGGCAGAGTTAAAATTAGTAAGGCTAACAGTTTCATTCTAGAATTTTTGATAACCATTTTAGGTTTTGAACTTGAATGCCTAGTATCAAGATATTATAAGATATTATAAATCTGTGCTTTAAATATTTTAATGACCACAATGCAATAGCTTAAAGGGGATGTATAAGCAGCCTTCCCAACTAGAAGTAGTGTAGCAGAATGTTGTGTTTGATGATTGGCTCATGAGAGTAATGTGACAAAACTTACTCTTCTTGAATATGAAAATTACTTAGGTCGAGTACCTGTTTGGTTTACCTTATGCAATTATGATGTTGTAAAATATTAGAGAGATACTTTGAAGAGGAATGAGACAAAAAGTTAGATTTACCTGTTGCTTCCAAATTAGTTTGTGGCAACTGGTCTTGCCTTTAAACCTACATGTTTTGTGTGAAACACTGCATATAATGATGAAGCAGGTGTGTCTCATATTTCATTTTAGCAAAATGATCTTCTCTCTTTCCTATTGTATCACTGAAAACTTCAATGCATAGTTCCACTGCTTTGAGATTGCAATTGATCCTGCATTTACTTTTAGATTTTGCAGCATAGCTGCTCCAGTTAATAAAGTAGGTCAATTTTCTATTCTCTCTTTGTTCCTTTAAGGCTGTCTGCTGTTCTGACCACCTTCACTGCTGTCCAAATGGTTACACTTGTGATGTTTCTGCAGGAACGTGTACTCAAGGAGATGAAGTGATGACCTGGTTTGAGAAGACAGAAGCTAAAGTAAAGTCTGTGGTCTGTCCAGATGGTCAGAGTGAATGTCCAGATGGAAACACTTGTTGTCAGCTCTCTAGTGGACAATGGGGATGCTGCCCTATACCAAACGTTAGTGAAAAGAGTTTTTAATGAATGCTTTTCTTCTTCTTAAGTAAAGTACAACTTCCTTGTAAAAATATATAAGGAAATGTTTCTAGTTGCTCCAATAATTTCCCAACGAAGAACTGTATGTCCAACATAACTGCTTCCTTATTTGTGTCAACTTTAAATTTTCACTTTGTTCTTTCTTAGGCTGTTTGTTGTTCTGACCACCTCCACTGCTGTCCAAATGGTTACACTTGTGATGTTTCTGCAGGAAGTTGTACTCAAGGAGATGAAGTGATGACCTGGTTTGAGAAGACAGAAGCTAAAGTAAAGTCTGTGGTCTGTCCAGATGGTCAGAGTGAATGTCCAGATGGAAACACTTGTTGTCAGCTCTCTAGTGGACAATGGGGATGCTGCCCTATACCAAACGTTAGTGAAAAGAGTTTTTTGTTTCGATGATAAGAGAAACCTATGTAATCATGATGGCGTGTGTATGTATGTGTGTATGTGTGTGTGTGTGTGTGTGTGTATGTGTGTGTTTGTGACACTTTGCTTGTTAGCACGATATCTGAAGATAGGAATGTCTGACAGTTTTCAAACTTGATACATGGATGCGCCATATTGAGAGGAAGAACCCTAATGTTTTTGACGGAGGTCAAAGGTTATCGGGGGTCACCGGGGGTCAAAGTCTGAAAATATTTTTAGCACAATATCTCATGGTAGGAAACTTGGATAGTTTTAATATTTGGTATGTGGATGCGTTATGGTCAGAAGATGGTCCCTATTGTTTTTGGTGGAGGTCAAAGGTCATGTGGGGTCACCAGGGGTCAAAGTCTGAAAATCTTATTAGCACGATATTTCAAGATAGGGAACTTGGATAGATTTCATATTTGGTATGTGGATGTGTTATGGTCAGAAGATTGTTTGTATTGTTTTCGTTGGAGGTCAGAGGTCATCTGGGGTCACCGGGGGTCAAAGTCTGAAAATCTTGTCAACACAATATCTCAAGGGAGGAAACTTGGATAGATTTCATATTTGGTTTGTGGATGCGTTATGGTCAGAAGATGGTCCCTATTGGTTTTTGGTGGAGGCCAAAGGTCATCTGGGGTCACCGGGGGTCAAAGTCTGAAAATCTTGTCAACACAATATCTCAAGGGAGGAAACTTGGATAGATTTCATATTTGGTTTGTGGATGCGTTATGGTCAGAAGATGGTCCCTATTGGTTTTTGGTGGAGGCCAAAGGTCATCTGGGGTCACCGGGGGTCAAAGTCTGAAAAGCTTGTCAACACAATATCTCAAGGGAGGAAACTTGGATAGATTTCATATTTGGTTTGTGGATGTGTTATGGTCAGAAGATGGTCCCTATTGGTTTTTAGTGGAGGTCAAAGGTCATCTGGGGTCACCAGGGGTCAAAGTCTGAAAATCCTATTAGCACGATATTTCAAGATAGGGAACAGGAATAGATTTCATATTTGGTATGTGGATGTGTTATTGTCAGAAGATGGTCCCTATTGTTTTCTGTGGAGGTCAAAGGTCATCTGTAGTCACCGGGGGTCAAAGTCTTTGAATCTTGTTAGCATGATATTTCAAGGTAGGGAACTTGGATAGATCTCATATTTGGTATATGGATGTGTTATGGTCAGAAGATGGTCCATATTGTTTTGGGTGGAGGTCAAAGGTCATCGGGGGTCACTGGGGGGCAAAGTCTGAAAATCTTGTCAACACAATATCTCAAGGGAGGAAACTTGGATAGGTTTCATATTTGGTTTGGGGATGCATTATAGTCAGAGGATGGTCCCTATTGGTTTGGGTGAAGGTCAAAGGTCATCTGGGGTCACCAGGAGTCAAAGTCTGAAAATCTTGTTAGCACGATATTTCAAGGTAGGGAACTTGGATAGATTTCATATTTGATATGTGGATGTTTTATTGTTAGGAGATGGTTCATATTGTTTTTGGTGGAGGCCAAAGGTCATCTGGGGTCACTGGGGATCAGAGTCTAAAAATCTTGTCAACACAATATTCAAGGGAGGAAACTTGAATAGATTTCATATTTGGTTTGTGGATGCATTATAGTCAGAGGATGGTCCCTATTGGTTTTGGTAAAGGTCAAAGGTCATCTGGGGTCACCGGGGGGTTAACGATATTTCAAGGTAGGGAACTTGGATAGATTTCATGTTTGGAATGTGAATGGGTTAAAGTTAGGAGATGGTCCCTACAGAGATGCCAAGTATCTTGATTTAGGTGGAATAATTACCATTTCCACCCTCGAATTACAAATATCCTCCAAAAATTGCTCTTTTCACACGTAAAGGATCTTTGTTGAAATCTCAAAGTGCCTAGCTCCCTAAACTGAAAAGTTCAGGCCAAAATGGTATGGTTCAATTGAGTAAGTGGGCTAGTACTTTCTGCTTAGGCTTAAAGTAGGCCTAAGTAAGGCCTAGCCGACGCTACATCTTTCATCAAGCAGGATCGAGTACTGAAGAGGATCAACAAAAATCCACTTGGCCAAGAACATAAAAAATATTTAAAAGGCATTGGTAAAAAACCCTTATACAACAATCTGCAGGACTTTTGTGAGCTTTAGGTGTAAAGTTTTTCCCTGCAATGTAATTTTCTTCATCATGTCTAATGTCTTGGCACTTTTGCCATTGCCTAATGCATAGCATATATGTACATTTTGAACCTATTCTACACTTGTATGTTTCTCTGTAATATCCTAATGCTAGCCTACTGGGAAATTTAGCTTTCCTACCAATATTTTAGTTGTTCTAGAACATGATAAAAAGCATGCAGCAGCATATTTTGGTAGCAGGGTGGTATCTGCAGCGGGTGAAAACTTACAAACTCTCCCATATAGTGTTATGAGAAGCTGTTCAAGAGTTCTCCCATATATATTAGTGTTACGAAGTGTCATTGCAAAATAATGTCTCGACTCTGCAGTATTTATGGGGTTGGTTCAAACCTCTGCACTGAAATCTAACCCTCATCAGTCTTAAAAGTATTATTAAACCTTTCAGCTGGAATGGATGGGGAGAGGGTCCTTAATTTAGAGTGTTGTGAACTCTCAAGACTTATTACAGGTAATTATACAAAACCATCATTATGTCATTTCTTAATTGTACCATGGTTTTTTAGGGTTGCCCTAGCATGAGAGGGGTCCACTTTTAAAGAAGGCTTGCATGATTCCTTTTTTTCATTTCTTGAAGTCAGCTCGAAGCCTTTTGAAATTGCAATATGTAGAGGTTAAAGGTTTTGTAGGGTCACTGGTGGTCAAAATGTGAATGACAACCTTGTTTAATAGGTGTGAAGACATCTTAAAGTGGGAGACTTAAATAGATTTCATATGTGGTTTGTGAATGCTTATAGTAAGAAGATGATCCCTATTTTTTGGTGGTGGGGACAAAGGTCATGTGGGATAACAGAATTATTTTTTGAACATGTTAGTATAACATTTGAATGAGAAGATAATGGTACATGATGGGATTGTTTGAAATGGAACATTTGTGTATCATCGAAACCTCAGTGCAGTTTTGCATTCTGGTTAGTGAATGCTTTTCTTCTTCTTAAATAAAGTACAACTACCTTTTAAAAATATGTATGGAAATGTTTCTAGTCGCTCCAATAATTTCCCAACAAAGAACTGTGTGTCCAACATAACTGCTTCCTTATTTTTGTCAACTTTAAATTTTCACTTTGTTCTTTCTTAGGCTGTTTGTTGTTCTGACCACCTCCACTGCTGTCCAAATGGTTACACTTGTGATGTTTCTGCAGGAACTTGTACTCAAGGAGATGAAGTGACAACCTGGTTTGAGAAGACAGAAGCTAAAGTAAAGTCTGTGGTCTGTCCAGATGGTCAGAGTGAATGTCCAGATGGAAACACTTGTTGTCAGCTCTCTAGTGGACAATGGGGATGCTGCCCTATACCAAACGTTAGTGAAAAGAGTTTTTAATGAATGCTTTTCTTCTTCTTAAGTAAAGTACAACTACCTTGTAAAAATATGTATGGAAATGTTTCTAGTTGCTCCAATAATTTCCCAACGAAGAACTGTATGTCCAACATAACTGCTTCCTTATTTGTGTCAATTTTAAATTTTCACTTTGTTCTTTCTTAGGCTGTTTGTTGTTCTGACCACCTCCACTGCTGTCCAAATGGTTACACTTGTGATGTTTCTGCAGGAACTTGTTCTCAAGGAGATGAAGTAATGGCCTGGTTTGAGAAGACTGAAGCTAGAGTAAAGTCTGTGGTCTGTCCAGATGGTCAGAGTGAATGTCCAGATGGAAACACTTGTTGTCAGCTCTCTAGTGGACAATGGGGATGCTGCCCTATACCAAAAGTTAGTGAAAAGAGTTTTTAATGAATACTTTTCTTCTTCTTAAGTAAAGTACAACTACCTTGTAAAAATATATATGGAAATGTTTCTAGTTGCTCCAATAATTTCCCAACGAAGAACTGTATGTCCAACATAACTGCTTCCTTATTTGTGTCAACTTTAAATTTTCACTTTGTTCTTTCTTAGGCTGTTTGCTGTTCTGACCACCTCCACTGCTGTCCAAATGGTTACACTTGTGATGTTTCTGCAGGAACTTGTACTCAAGGAGATGAAGTGATGACCTGGTTAGAGAAGACAGAAGCTAAAGTAAAGTCTGTGGTCTGTCCAGATGGTCAGAGTGAATGTCCAGATGGAAACACTTGTTGTCAGCTCTCTAGTGGACAATGGGGATGCTGCCCTATACCAAACGTTAGTGAAAAGAGTTTTTAATGAATACTTTTCTTCTTCTTAAGTAAAGTACAACTACCTTGTAAAAATATGTATGGAAATGTTTCTAGTTGCTCCAATAATTTCCCAACGAAGAACTGTATGTCCAACATAACTGCTTCCTTATTTGTGTCAACTTTAAATTTTCACTTTGTTCTTTCTTAGGCTGTTTGCTGTTCTGACCACCTCCACTGCTGTCCAAATGGTTACACTTGTGATGTTTCTGCAGGAACTTGTACTCAAGGAGATGAAGTGATAACCTGGTTTGAGAAGACAGAAGCTAAAGTAAAGTCTGTGATCTGTCCAGATGGTCAGAGTGAATGTCCAGATGGAAACACTTGTTGTAAGCTCTCCAGTGGACAATGGGGATGTTGTCCTTTACCAAATGTTAGTCAAAATAATTTTGATCAATATTTTTTCCATAAGTAACGTACCACTCCTTTTTAAAAATAGTTTTATGTAACATACAACTACCTTTCACAGTGATGTTACCAAATGTTTTGTAACTGGGACAATACCATGCCAGAGAGGAAACATATGTTCTGTTTAATGGCTTCTTAAAATGGGTCAACTTCGGATTTTTTTGGGGGTTCCCTTTTAAGGCTGTTTGTTGTTCTGACGGCCTTCACTGCTGTCCCAGTGGTTACACTTGTGATGTTTCTGCAGGAACTTGTACTCAAGGGGATGAAGTGATAACATGGTTTGAGAAGACAGAAGCTAAAGTAAAGAATGTGATCTGTCCAGATGGTCAGAGTGAATGTCCAGATGGAAACACTAGTTGTAAGCTCTCCAGTGGACAATGGGGATGTTGCCCTTTACCAAATGTTAGTCAAAATAATTTTGATCAATATTTTTTTCCTTAAGTAACATACCACTCCTTTTTAAAAATAGTTTTATGTAACATACAACTACCTTTCACAGTGATGTTACCAAATGTTTTGTAACTGGGACAATACCATGCCAGAGAGGAAACATATGTTCTGTTTAATGGCTTCTTAAAATGGGTCAACTTTGGATTTTTGTTTTGGTTCCCTTTTTAGGCTGTTTGTTGTTCTGACGGCCTTCACTGCTGTCCCAGTGGTTACACTTGTGATGTTTCTGCAGGAACTTGTACTCAAGGAGATGAAGTGATAACCTGGTTTGAGAAGACAGAAGCTAAAGTAAAGAATGTGATCTGTCCAGATGGTCAGAGTGAATGTCCAGATGGAAACACTTGCTGTAAGCTCTCCAGTGGACAATGGGGATGTTGCCCTTTACCAAATGTTAGTCAAAAGAATTTTGATCAATATTTTTTTCCTTAAGTAACATACCACTCCTTTTTGGTTTCGATGATAAGAGAAACCAATGCAATCATGATGGGGTGCGTGTGTATGTATGTATGTGTGTGTGTGTGCGTGTGTGTGTGTGTGTGTATGTGCGTGTGTTTGTGACACTTTGCTTGTTAACACGATATCTCAAGATAGGAATGCCTGACAGTTTTCAAACTTGGTACATAGATGCACCATATTGAGAGGAAGAACCCTATTATTTTTGGTGGAGGTCAAAGGTCACCTGGGTCATCAGGGGTCAAAGTCTGAAAACCTTATTAACACAATACCTCTAGATAGGAAGCTTGGTTAGATTTCATATTTGGTATGTGGATGTGTTATAGTCAGTAGATGGTACCTTATGTTTTTTGGGTAGTTCAAAGGTCATCTGGGGTCACCAGGGGTCAACGCCTGAAAATCTCGTTAACACGATATCTCAAGGTAAAAGCTTGAATAGATTTCATATTAAGTATGTGGATGTGTTATGGTCAGGAGATGGTCCCTATTGTTTTTGGCGGAGGTCAAAGGTCACCTGGGGTTACCAGGGTTCAAAGTCTGAAAATCTTGTTAACACAATATTTCAAGATAGGTAACTTGGATAGATTTCATATTTGGGTATGTGGATGCACTATAGTCAGTAAATGTCCCTATTGTTTTGGTGGAGGTCAAAGGTCATCTGGGGTCCCCAGGGGTCAAAGTATGAAAACCTTGTTGAGGCAATATCTCAAGGTAGGAAACATGGATAGATTTCATATTTGGGTATGTGGATGCTCTATAGTCATAAATGTCCCTATTGTTTTTGGTGGAGGTCAAATGTCATCTGGGGTTACCAGGGGTCAAAGTCTGAAAATCTTGTTAACACAATATCTCAAGATTGGAAGCTTGGATAGATGTCATATTTAGTATGTGGATGTGTTATGGTCAGGAGTTGGTCCCTAATGTTTTTGGTGGAGGTCAAAGATCATCTGGGATCCCCAGGGGTAAAAGTATGAAAGCCTTGTTAGGGCAATATCTCAAGATAGGAAACATGGATAGATTTCATATTTGGGTATGTGGATGCACTATAGTCAGTAAATGTCCCTATTGTTTTTGGTGGAGGTCAAAGGTCATCTGGGGTTACCAGGGGTCAACACCTGAAAATCTCGTTAACACAATATCTCAAGGTAAAAGCTTGAATAGATTTCATATTAAGTATGTGGATGTGTTATGGTCAGGAGATGGTCCCTATTTTTTTTGGTGGTGGTCAAAGGTCACCTGGGGTCACCAGGGGTCAAAGTATTGAAGCCTTGTTAACAGGATATCTCAAGATAGGTAACTTGGATAGATTTAATATATAGTATGTGGATGGGTTATGGTCAGGAAGTGGTAGGTAATGTTTTTGATGGAGTTCTAAGGTCATCTGGGGTCACTGCTGGTCCAAGTCTGAAAATTCTGCTTATGCAATATCTCAAGATTGGAAACTTGGATAGTTTTTATATTTGGGTATGTGGATGCATTGTGGTTAGAAGATCGTCTCCACAGGTTTTGGCAGAGATGAAAGGTCATCTGGGTCTCCAGGGGTCAAAGACTGGAAACCTTTTTAAATGTGATCTCTCAAGATAGCTGTTTGTCCATTTGTCTGTCTGTTGTTTGTCATTCTAGCTATGTATGGCTTTTATGGAGGTCAAAAGGTCATCTGGAATGACAAAATTATTTTTTGAACTTGCTAGTATAACATTTGAATGAGAAGATAATGGTGCATGATGCCACTCTTTGAAACATAACATTTGTGTATCATTGAAACCTCAATCCATTTTTGCATTCTGGTTAAAAATAGTTTTATGTAACATACAACCATCTTTCACAGTGATGTTACCAAAGTTTTGTAACTGTGACAATACCATGCCAGAGAGGAAACATATGTTCTGCATAATGGCTTCTTAAAATGGGTCAACTTTGGATTTTTTTTTTTTGGTTCCCTTTTTAGGCTGTTTGTTGTTCTGACGGCCTTCACTGCTGTCCCAGTGGTTACACTTGTGATGTTTCTGCAGGAACTTGTTCTCAAGGAGATGAAGTAATGGCCTGGTTTGAGAAGACTGAAGCTAGAGTAAAGTCTGTGGTCTGTCCAGATGGTCAGAGTGAATGTCCAGATGGAAACACTTGTTGTCAGCTCTCTAGTGGACAATGGGGATGCTGCCCTATACCAAACGTTAGTGAAAAGGGTTTTTCATGAATGCTTTTCTTCTTCTTAAGTAAAGTACAACTACCTTTTAAAAATATATAAGGAAATGTTTCTAGTTGCTCCAATAATTTCCCAATAAAGAACTGTATGTCCAACATAACTGCTTCCTTATTTGTGTCAACTTTAAATTTTCACTTTGTTCTTTCTTAGGCTGTTTGCTGTTCTGACCACCTCCACTGCTGTCCAAATGGTTACACTTGTGATGTTTCTGCAGGAACTTGTACTCAAGGAGATGAAGTGATGACCTGGTTTGAGAAGACACAAGCTAAAGTAAAGTCTGTGGTCTGTCCAGATGGTCAGAGTGAATGTCCAGATGGAAACACTTGTTGTCAGCTCTCTAGTGGACAATGGGGATGCTGCCCTATACCAAACGTTAGTGAAAAGGATTTTTGATTCCTTGCCGAAGGCAGGCAAGGAATCTATGCGATGGTGATGTCGTGTGTGTGTATGTGTGTGTGTGTGTGTGTATGTTTGTGTGTGATGCCTGCTTGTAAACACGATATCTCAAGAAGGGTAACCCCCAGGGATCTGAAACTTGGCATGTAGAATGTCCACATTGAGTAGATGGTCCCTATTTTTTTTGGTTGAGATCAAAGGTCATTTGGGGTCACCAGAGGTCAAAATGTAAATACCTTGGAAATTGCTTCTTAACACAATATCTCCAGAAGGAAAAATGTGAGCAATCTCATACTTACCATGCTGATGGTCCATATTGAGTAGATGGTCCCTATTGTTTTTGATGGAGGTCAAAGGTCATTTGGGGTCACCAGAGGAAAAAAGGTCAAAACCTTGTAAACACTGTATCTCAAGAAGGGTAAATGTGAGGGATCTCATACATAGCAGGTGGATTGTCCATATTAAGTACATGATCACTGTTATTTTTGGTGGAGATCAAAGGTCATTTGGGGTCATCAGAGATGAAAAGCTCAAAAACTTGTAAACATCATATGTCAAGAAAGGTAACTGCCAGGAATCTCATATTTACCAAGTGGATTGTCCATATTGAGTAGATGACCCCTATTGTTTTTATTGGATGTCAAAGGTCATTTGGGGTCATCAGAGTTCAAAACATCTAAACCTTGCAAGCACTATACATCTCAAAAGAGTATATAACTGTTGAAGTTAATATCCATGAGCGGTTAAGGTGAAAGGGTTAGAATAATTTGGCATGGGTAATGTAATAGGCATAGGTATATAATTTTTTTGGAACAATTTATTAACTTCACTATGTAAATTCTTTAGTGAGGTAATTTTGAAAATGTGTTTGTAAAGTACTGAAGCAAACTCATAGGAAGAAGGTCTTAGGTGCACAAAAAGGCACATCACGTGGTAGTTACTGTACAGTATGTTGATTCTGGCATGAAATTGTGCCCTGTTATTACATTAAGTTCCAAGTATTAATACATGAAAAAGTGGGCAGAGCAAAATATAAAATCTTAAAAGGCAAAATCTGTTCATCAGGCTGGCATACATGCTTCAATGCTCATCGGCATGCTGATTTTGCAGCCACAAGTAAATAGATTTTCATGAAACTGATGTGGAACATGTGAGTTTAAACAGTCTGTATAAGGTTCATTTAAGGACATAGTCTGAAAATATTAGATGCTTCTATGCACACTAAGTAGATGACTGATGTGGAACTTCATAAGTGTAAACTTTGAACAGAGAGTACTCTGTGTGATGCACAAGAATCTCTTTTATAACATACCTACATTGCTTTTTCCTTAAAGAAAACCTGAAGAAAACATTAAATTTAGTGGCAAAAAGTGCTAATATTTGGCAATCCTTGTGCCTAGTGTCCTCATGAGGACATGTGCATGCAAGCATGCATGAATTGGAAATGGGAATTGATTAATTAGATATACCACAGTTAATTAGCTTTACAAAAGAGAACCTAATTTATACTGATCATTTGGTATCAAATACCCTTCAGCGCACATGAACTGTCATTGCCTAATAGAGTGAATCAAATTGTGACTGACCCATTCTTTGCTACTTGGTTACAGTTAACTGGCCTTATTTTTCACAGTTGACTGCCAGTTATCCCCACAGTGTCCTGAAGGATTACCTCATACAAACATACAGCTCAATTGACTTAAGCTTTTTACTGTATAAGTGGTGTTAATTGACTCTTATAAACCCTCTGAAGAAAGCTTATTTTTATCTCAGTACATAACCATGACAGCCCATTGTTTGTATATACTCCTATTTCCTGCCATTCCCTGCAGGCATTTAGTACTCTATTTGTGGTCAAAATGTCAGACCTCCATGAAATTCACACCTCTGTAATATCAAGCATAAAATAACTGTCCACATTATCTTGTCTCATCTGACCACAAATAAAAGTTGTTTGCCTAGCCATTGTCTGGAGATGGAGAAGTTCATGTACACTTGATCAAGTTTCTAAACTGAAAGTCATCTTAGAAATACTGTAGTTTGACACCCTTCAGAAATAGTGTCCTTTACATAGAAGCTGGTGGAATTGAACAAATAGTGTGTTTGTATTAAGATTTTTGTAGAACACAACTTTTAACATTGGTGTCTATCTAGATTGGTGCTTCTGCTTTACAGTTTCAATATGCTCTACAGTGATTATTTATCACTTAGTTTCAGTCTAGAATTTGTTTTAAATTTTTGATAGCATAAACTGTATCAGCATACTACTTGCCTCATCTCTACATATATCTGGATAACCGCACCAAAGTAACCCCTGTGTGAAGGATTATAGTTATGTCAAATATCATCATCGAGTGGGAATTCTTGTCTCACATTTCTTTTTTATCCATGTCTTTATCCCCCCCCCCTTGAAAAAAAAAAGTGTATCATTAAGCTTAATGCATAGAACCATTGCTTCAAGATCACCCTTAATGACACTTTTCAAAAGTATTAAGATTTTATTTTGCATTGCTGCAGCTGTCGTTTAAAATTAGTTCAGGTAATAAGAGCAAGCATAATGTTGTATAGTGTGTATCAAACAAGGAAAACTTGTACTGTGTGTTATGCTGTACCTACAGTATAAGTAGACAAAAGGCAAATTAAAAGTCTTGTTAAATTATGGATTAATAGAGATAACAGCTTTTCTTAATTTGCAAGGATACCATAGACAATGGGTGGAGCATTTCCCCCATAGAGCAGAAATTGCCGTCACTAATAGCCAAGGTTACACATCTCTGTTCAGATGTCTCTTTAGGCTCGGTGTCACATACCCCGCAACACCCAGTGTTAACTCGTGTTTACAATCAGACAAAACTGCAGGCTAACCCCGTGTTTTCTAGTCGTGTTCCCACGTACCCAGTGTTTCGTTGATTGGATAGTGTTACCATAGTAACGAGGTCAAATATTTCACACACCGATTACAGTAAAATGTAAGAAAATACCTGTCATCGGGGCCATAAATACCTGTGACCTTACTTGATTAAAACAAACACGATGTTTAAAACTGCTTAACCCTGCGATTTGAGGTGGATTGAAATTTAAACACCGACCCCATGTTAACCCGCAGTCCCACGTTACTCGCGCGTGAGGTAACACAGTGTTACCTCGAGCGTGGGGTATGTGAGAACACAGTATTTGATCCAATGCATGTAGGAGAGTGTTTGGATGAGGGCTTGTTTAAACACTAACCTCAATGCAGACTTTTCAAAACATAGAGGCATCGGAACATATACTTCAGAATGGAGAGCTGTCCCCATTGATCAAACTTTTGATAAAAATGGTTTCAAAATGCCGCTTTATCAAGTAATGAGACAAAACAGATAAAACCCTTTAGACATAATATTTTTAGGGGGATAACTGTGAGGGATCTCATACCATGGAGGTAGTACTTCCATACTCATACTGTACTAAGCTTAATTTTGAATTGCTCATGTTGATGGACATGTTGGTGAGGTGATCACTATTGTTTTTAAGGGGTCGAAAGGTCATTTTGGGTCACATGAGGTCAAAAAGTTTTGGCCTTACTAGTATGATATCTCAGTTCAGTAGGATAATTATATGGGATCTCATGCATGTCATGTTTGTTTCCATATTTGCTATGATATATCATATGGCAAGGAATCACTAAGCCTGTTGGCTTTCTAGTTCATGAATGCTTTTCTTCTTCTTAAGTAAAGTACAACTACCCTTTAAAAATATATAAGGAAATGTTTCTAGTTGCTCCAATAATTTCCCAACGAAGAACTGTATGTCCAACATAACTGCTTCCTTATTTGTGTCAACTTTAAATTTTCACTTTGTTCTTTCTTAGGCTGTTTGTTGTTCTGACCACCTTCACTGCTGTCCAAATGGTTACACTTGTGATGTTTCTGCAGGAACTTGTACTCAAGGAGATGAAGTGATGACCTGGTTTGAGAAGACAGAAGCTAAAGTAAGGAATGTGATCTGTCCAGATGGTCAGAGTGAATGTCCAGATGGAAACACTTGTTGTAAGCTCTCTACTGGACAATGGGGATGCTGCCCTATACCAAATGTTAGTAAAAAGAGTATTTAATGAATGCTTTCTTTCTTCATGAGTAAAGTACAACTACCTTTTTGATTTCTTGCAGAAGGCAGGCAAGGAATCTATGCGATGGTGATGTCGTGTGTGTATGTATGTATGTGTGTGTGTGTGTGTGTATGTGTGTGTGTGTGATGTCCGCTTGTAAACATGATATCTCAAGAAGGGTAACTCTGAGAGACCTCAAACTTGGCATGTAGATTGCCCTCATTGAGTAGAAGATCCCTATTGTTTTTGGTGGAGGTCAAAGGTCATTTGGGGTTACCAGAGGTCAAATGGTAAATACCTTGGAAATTGCTTGTAAACACGATATCTCCAGAAAGAAAAATGTGAGTGGTCTCATACTTACCATGCAGATTGCCTATATTGAGTAGATGATCCCTATTGTTTTTGGTGGAGGTCAAAGTTCATTTGGGGTCAGCAGAAGTAAAAAGGTCAAAATTTTGTAAACACTGTATCTCAAGAAGCGTAACTGTGAGTGATCTCATACTTACCATGCAGATTGTCCATATTAAGTAGATGATCCCTATTGTTTTAGGTGGAGGTCAAAGGTCATCTGGGGTCACCAGAGGTCAAAACATCAAAACTTTGTAAACACTATACCTCAACGGGGGCAACTGTGAGGGGTCTGATACTTAGCATGTGGATTGCCCATATTGAGTAGATGATCCCTGTTGTTTTTATTGGAGGTCAAAGGTCATTTAGGGTCACCAGAGGTTACACCTTGCAAATACTACATCTCAAAAAGGGTAACTGTTAGAGTTAATATTCATTAGTGGATAGGGTTAAGAGTTTTGAATGGCATGGATAATGTAAGATGCATAGGTAAGCTTTGAAATCCACTTCATTATGTAAATGATCAAGTTGGGTAATTTCAAAATGTGTACTGAAGCAAGCTCACGGTATTAAGAATGTCTAAAGTGCATAAAAGTGCACATTATTTGGTACAGTATTTATGTTGATTTTGGTTTAAAGTTTTGCCCTATTACATTTAGTGCCAGTATTAATACACATAAGAGTAAGTGGGTAGAACGAAATCTGAGAAAGTTAAAAAGAAAAAAAAAACTGTTCATGAGGCTGACATGTTAATTACTTCATCTTTGTCATAGGTATACTGATTTTGCCACAAGTATCTAGGCCTATAGATTTTCATGAAATATATTTCCAACTGTTTAGTGGAAGTTTCTAGCAGGGTTTGGAACATGTGATAAAAACAAAGGCTGTATGAGGCTCATTTGGAGACATAGTGTGAACATATTGGAGAGAGCTTCCATGCCCACAAAGCAGAGGAATTGTTCAGTGGGGAACTTCATAAGTATAACTTTGAACAGATCAAGTGCTCTGTATGATGCACAAAATTTCTTTTAGAGCATAAAAACATTGTCTCTTCCATAACCCTAAAGAAAACATGAAGATAACATTAAATTTATGCAGCGGTCAATTGTAATCTTCACCTTACCCCCCTCAAGCTTATTAACACTATATCTCAAGGTAGGAAACTTGGATTCATTTCAAACTTGATATGTTGATGCGTTATGATGTAAGCAGCTTGTTTGCAGAATATCTTAAGGCACAGTATGAAATTTGGCTTTTTGAATGTAGAAATGTTTTGGTTAAAAGAAATACCAGTTACTACCAGGTGGAGTCAAAGGCCACTTTGGGTCACCAGTTACTACAAGAAATGTAGCATTTCATTGAAAAGAGCATGTATGTATCATCGAAACCTCAATGCATTTTTGCATTCTGGTTATGAATGCTTTTCTTTATAAGTGACATACAATCACCTGTGAGAGAAATGTTACGAAATTTTTTTCAACTGTAAAGTTATTGTTCCAAAAAGGAAATGAATGTTCTCTCCACCTTGTTTTTATCTTAATACATAACATGTATAGAGATATTGTCATACTTAGCTGTTTACTAGCTTTAGCTGAATATCCTCTTTCGCATTGTCACTTTAGGGAGGTTTTACATTTTTACCCTGATATCTTGTAGCTCTTGGCCATGGTATAATATATATCTTGTAGAATTTGAGATAGAAAATGTTAACAGGTCATTATTTTGACTGAAAAGAGGTCAGAGAGCTTTGGAAAACAAAACAAAACAAAGCCATTGCAGCCTGGCGCTTACACTGCTTTTTCCCATAATGCATTGTTTAGTCTGCTATTTTGTTTTTGACCTTACACCTTGGTTAAATCAGGTGTATTAGACTGTTACAAGATCTTGTCTTGTCTTACTGTAATGTTTTCCCAGCCATTGTCTTGGAATGAGGAAGTTCATGTATTAACAACTGCAGGTTTCAGCAAGATTATAAGAGATTAGGGAGGGTGGTGTTGACCAAATTGAGTAAAAAAGGCAGAGTTAAAATTAGTAAGGCTAACAGTTTCATTCTAGAATTTTTGATAACCATTTTAGGTTTTGAACTTGAAATGCCTAGTATCAAGATATTATAAGATATTATAAATCTGTGCTTAAAATATGTTAATGACCACAATGCAATAGCTTAAAGGGGATGTATAAGCAGCCTTCCCAACTAGAAGTAGTGTAGCAGAATGTTGTGTTTGATGATTGGCTCATGATAGTAATGTGACAAAATTTACTCTTCTTGAATATGAAAATTACTTAGGTCGAGTACCTGTTTGGTTTACCTTATGCAGTTATTATGTTGTAAAATATAAGAGAGATACTTTGAAGAGGAATGAGACAAAAAGTTAGATTTACCTGTTGCTTCCAAATTAGTTTGTGGCAACTGGTCTTGCCTTTAAACCTACATGTTTTGTGTGAAACACTGCATATAATGATGAAGCAGGTGTGTCTCATATTTCATTTTAGCAAAATGATCTTCTCTCTTTCCTATTGTATCACTGAAAACTTCAATGCATAGTTCCACTGCTTTGAGATTGCAATTGATCCTGCATTTACTTTTAGATTTTGCAGCATAGCTGCTCCAGTTAATAAAGTAGGTCAATTTTCTATTCTCTCTTTGTTCCTTTAAGGCTGTCTGCTGTCTGACGGCCTTCACTGCTGTCCAAATGGTTACACTTGTGATGTTTCTGCAGGAACTTGTACTCCAGGAGAAATGTTCTAAATTGCTACAATACTTTCCCAACGAAGAATTGTGTGTCCTACAAACTGCTTCCTTATTTGTGTCAACTTTAAATTTTCACTTTGTTCTTTCTTAGGCTGTTTGCTGTTCTGACCACCTCCACTGCTGTCCAAATGGTTACACTTGTGATGTTTCTGCAGGAACTTGTACTCAAGGAGATGAAGTGATGACCTGGTTTGAGAAGACAGAAGCTAAAGTAAAGTCTGTGGTCTGTCCAGATGGTCAGAGTGAATGTCCAGATGGAAACACTTGTTGTGAGCTCTCTAGTGGACAATGGGGATGTTGCCCTTTACCAAATGTTAGTAAAAAGAGTATTTAATGAATGCTTTCTTTCTTCATGAGTAAAGTGCAACTACCTTTTGTAAAGATACAATGAAATGTTTTAAATTGCTACAGTACTTTCTTTACAAAGAACTGTGTATCCTACATAAATGCTTCCTTAATAATTGTGTCAACTTTTAATTTTCACTTTATTGTTTTGTAGGCTGTCTGCTGTTCTGACGGCCTTCACTGCTGTCCAAATGGTTACACTTGTGATGTTTCTGCAGGAACTTGTTCTCAAGGAGATGAAGTAATGGCCTGGTTTGAGAAGACTGAAGCTAGAGTAAAGTCTGTAATCTGTCCAGATGGTCAGAGTAAATGTCCAGATGGAAACACTTGTTGTAAGCTCCCCAGTGGACAATGGGGATGCTGCCCGATACCAAATGTTAGTGAAAAGAGTTTTGATCAATATTTTTTTCATTAAGTAACATACCACTCCTTTTTGGTTTCGATGAAAAGAGAAACCTATGCATTCATGATGGCGTGTGTGTGTATGTATGTGTGTGTGCGTGTGTGTGTGTGTGTATGTGTGTGTGTTTGTGACACTTTGCTTGTTTACACGATATCTTGAGAAGGGAAGGCCTGACAATTCTCAAACTTGATACACAGATACCCCATTCTGAGATGAAGAACCCTATCGATTTTGGTGGAGGTCAAAGGTCATCTGGGGTCACAGGGGGTCAAACCCCGAAATCCTTGTTTACACGATATCTCAAGATAGGAAACTTGGATTAATTTCAAACTTGATACGGTGATGCGTTATGATGTAAGAAAGAACCCTATTGATTTTGGTGGAGGTCAAAGGTCATTTGGGGTCACAGGGGGTCAAACCCCAAATCCTTGTTTACACGATATCTCAAGATATGAAACTTGGATTAACTTCAACATGATATATTGATGCGTTATGATGTAAGGAAGAACCCTATCGATTTTGGTGGAGGTCAAAGGTCATTTGGGGTCACAGGGGGTCAAAACCCGAAATCCTTGTTTACACGATATCTCATGGTAGGAAAATTGGATTAATTTCAAACTTTATATGTTGATGCGTTATGATGGTAAGGAAGAATCGTATTGATTTTGATGGAGGTCAAAGGTCATCTGGGGTCACATTGGGTCAAACCCTGAAATCCTTGTTTACACTATATCGCAAGGTAGGAAACTTGGATTCATTTCAAACTTGATATGTTGATGCGTTTTGATGTAAGGAAGAACCGTATTGATTTTGGTGGAGGTCAAAGGTCATCTGGGGTCACATGGGGTCAAAACCTGAAATCCTTGTTTACACTATATCGCAAGGTAGGAAACTTGGATTCATTTCAAACTTGATATGTTGACGCGTTTTGATGTGAGAAAGAACCCGTTGTATTTTCGTGGGAGTGAAAGGTCATTTGGGGTCACATGGGGTCAAACCCCGAAATCCTTAATTACACTATATCTTAAGGTAAAAAACTTGGATTCCTTTCAAACTTGATAGGTTAATGGGTTTTGATTAAAAGAAAAAAACCCAATTAATTTTGGTGGAGGTCAAAGGTCATTTGGGGTCACATGGGGTCAAACCCTGAAATCTTTTGTTTACATGATACATCATCGTAGGAAACTTGGATTCATTTCAAACTTGATATGTTGATGCATTATGATGTAAAGAAGAACCCTATTTATTTTGGTGGAGGTCAAAGGTCAGAAGGGGACAAATCCTGAAAACTTTTTAACACAATATCTCAAGGTAGGAAGCTTGGATTGATTTTAAACTTGATATGTTGATGCATTATGATGTAAAGAAGAACGCTATTGATTTTGGTAGAGGCCAAAGGTCATTTGGGGTCATAGGGGGTCAAACTCCGAATACCTGTATAGGACAGCTCAAGGTACGAAACATGGATGTATTTCACAATTAGTTTGTGTATGAGTTATGGTGAGTTGAAAGTACTGTACCTGTTGTTTTTGGTGGAGGTCAATGGCCATCTGGTATCACCCGGCATCAAACTCTGTAAACCTTGTTTGCAGAATATCTTAAGGCACAGTAGAAATATGGCTTTTTGAATATAGAAGTGTTTTGGTTAAAAGAAAAACCAGTTACTTACAGGTTGAGTCAAAGGTCACTTTGGGTCACCAGTTGTTACAACAAATGTAGCATTTTATTGAAAAGAGCATGTATGTATCATCGAAACCTCAATGCATTTTTGCATTCTGGTTAAAAATAGTTTTATGTAAAATACAACTACCATTCACAGTGATGTTATGAAATGTTTTGTAACTGTGACAACACCAACCCAGAGAGGAAACATATGTTCTATTTAATGGTTTCTTAAAATGGGTCAACTTTGTATTTTTGTTTTTGTTCCCTTTTTAGGCTGTCTGCTGTTCCGACGGCCTTCATTGCTGTCCCAGTGGTTACACTTGTGATGTTTCTGCAGGAACGTGTACCAAAGGAGATGAAGTGATGACCTGGTTTGAGGAGACCAAATCCATAATCCCCCATAGTAATATTCTTTGCCCTGATGGAAGTGAGTGCTTGTCTGGTACTACGTGCTGTAGTATGTCTGGTGGACAGTATAGTTGCTGTTTAGCACAAGATGTAAGTCTCTTGTGACATACATGCCAAAGTTTGGGAGTTAGGCTTTTAGAATTTATTTGGTTAAAGTTTTACTTTGTTGGGTCTGCCCTTTGTTAACATTTAGCTATTAATATGTTAATAGTTATAATGTAAAGGGCAGGTCACGCTAAAGCGATGTTGAATTGGATTTTGCTCTGACTTTTTTGAGTTTTTAATTGAAATCTCCCCCCATCGTTGTTTGGAAAGTTAGGTAGTTAGATAAGATTTAAGGACACAGCAACAGGAATGTGTTATACAGTGTCAGTCAACTCAATAAAAAGTTCAAAGATAAAATTTATTTTCAAGTATGGTTCTTAAAATTTGGTTTCCCTTTAGTCGCCTCTTACAACAGGCGGGAGATACCTTGAGCATATTCTACAACCCCCAGCCCACGGGGGGGGGGGGGGGGGGGTTGAATGGAATGAAAACAAAAATTTGCCAAGCTGTGTAAGTATGTGAAATGTATTTCAGGACTGTGAAAATCTGAGTTATACTTGTTATTTCGTGATATCACATCCGCTGACAGCTTTCATTGAATGCATGAAGTCAGAAAAAACTATTTGTCAATAAGACATCATGAAATAATTAGTTTGCATTTCACTTTCGTGGTCCTCTTATACCAGGCTTCCTCAAATAGCATTGAGCTATTTGAGGAAGTGGCGCACCACATGGTTTGGAGTGGCACAAATAATTACTGGGGGGATTTTGAAAAATTTAACTTTTCGTTAACTTTTCTGATCTAACAAAAGGAGCATCCGCCTCTTCAGGCAGAAGGCCTGGGTTCTTCTTCTAGGTCCAGTGATACCAAAGACTCTAAAAATGGAACCTACTGCTATTGTGCTTGATGCTTGGCATAAGCAATGGAGTAAGGAAAACAAGCCAGTGAGCCACAACTGGGAAAAAGGCAGTGGCCAGCTTGACTTGAACCAATAGGTTGGAGACTGGTCCATAAAACTCCATCTTACTACCTAGCTTGGAAGAGATGTAATTTATTTTGAACTTTGTTTCCATGGTGTTAGTTGAAAAAGAAGCATGATGTATCGTCATGAACAGACATTGAAAGGAATGAAATAAATACCAACTGGAGGTTGCAAAGGTTTTACTAAAAGCAGCTGCCAGGGTTCTAGCCATGGTGGCGTGCTGTAGCCAGCACTGAACTTTGTCAACTTGCACAAAGAGCAAATTGCCACATGACTAGTCTCCCAAAATTCACTAAAAGTTCCATAGTGAATGTCATAAAATTGATAGGAATTTAAACTTTAACAATGTAAAACTTCTCACGTTTTTATCGTGTCATTTGATGAGAAACAAGACATCTATCAGTCCCGAACAGCTACAGTAAAGGCATTTATGAGTCCCCAGCAATCAAAGAAGGCATTTGTCAGTCCAAAACAACAAGAGTAAGCTTTCATCAGTCCCAAACAATCATAGTAAGGCATTGGTCAATCCCAAACAACCAAAGTATTAAGGTATTCATCAGTGCCTAACAATCAAAGTATGACATTGATCAATCTCCAAAACTCAAAGTAAGGCTATCATCAGTCCCAAATGAAGTAGGACATCAGTCCAAAACAACCAGAGTAAGCTTTCATCAGTCCCAAACAATCATAGTAAGGCATTGGTCAATCCCAAACAACCAAAGTAAGGCTTTCATCCGTGCCAAACAATCAAAGTAAGGTATTCATCAGTGCCTAACAACCAAAGTAAGGCATTGATCAATCTCAAAAAACCAAAATAAGGCTATTAAGTCCCAATGAAGTAAGGCATTTATCAGTCCAAAATAATCAAAGTAAGCTTTCATCAGTCCCAAACAATCATAGTAAGGCATTGGTCAATCCCAAACAACCAAAGTAAGGCTTTCATCTGTGCCAAACAATCAAAGTAAGGTATTCATCAGTGCCTAACAATCAAAGTAAGGCATTGATCAGTCTCAAAAAACCAAAATAAGGCTATCATCAGTCCCAATGAAGTAAGGCATTTATCAGTCCAAAATAATCAAAGTAAGCTTTCATCAGTCCCAAACAATCATAGTAAGGCATTGGTCAATCCCAAACAACCAAAGTAAGGCTTTCATCTGTGCCAAACAATCAAAGTAAGGTATTCATCAGTGCCTAACAATCAAAGTAAGGCATTGATCAGTCTCAAAAAACCAAAATAAGGCTATCATCAGTCCCAATGAAGTAAGGCATTTATCAGTCCAAAATAATCAAAGTAAGCTTTCATCAGTCCCAAACAATCATAGTAAGGCATTGGTCAATCCCAAACAACCAAAGTAAGGCTTTCATCCGTGCCAAACAATCAAAGTAAGGTATTCATCAGTGCCTAACAATCAAAGTAAGGCATTGATCAATCTCAAAAAACCAAAATAAGGCTATCATCAGTCCCAATGGAGTAAGGCATTTATCAGTCCAAAATAATCAAAGTAAGCTTTCATCAGTCCCAAACAATCATAGTAAGGCATTGGTCAATCCCAAACAACCAAAGTAAGGCTCTCATCAGTGCCAAACAATCAAAGTAAGGTATTCATCAGTGCCTAACAATCAAAGTAAGGCATTGATCAATCTCAAAAAATCAAAATAAGGCTATCATCAGTCCCAAATGTATGGCACGCCAAAAGGCTCACCAAATATGATGATGTTCTAAAAATACACGTTCATGTACTAAAATATACATACATGTACTAAAATTACACGTTCATGTACCAAAAATATACGATGATGTACTAACTTCATATGATCATGAGGTAAATTTACACCATCATGTACTAAAATCATAAGTTCATCATGTTAAATGTTACGTTGTACATGTAAAATCACACGTTGTACATCTTAAAACCCAAGGTTGTACATATAAAAACGTAAGATCATCATGTTATTATTGTCTCTTCCGCACGCCATACAGAGTGAGCCTTTCAGCTTACCAGAAGTCCGCCAAAAGGCTCACCAAATTTGATGTAGTAAAAGTACACGTTCATGTACTAACTGCTTAGGATCATGTACAAATTTCATACGTTCATGTACTGATTTCATACGTTCATGTTCTGATTTCATACAATCATGTACTAAATGTCTGTACATGATCGTAAGAAATCAGTACATGATCGTATGAAATCAGTACATGAACGTCAGCAAACAGTACATGAACGTAAGAAATCTGTACATGATCGTAAGCAGTTAATACATGAACGTGTATTTTTACTACATCAAATTCGGTGAGCCTTTTGGCGGACTTCTGGTACGCCGAAAGGCTCACTCTGTATGGCGTGCGGAAGAGACAATAATAACATGATGATCTTACGTTTTTACATGTACAACGTGTGTTTTAATATGTACAACGTGTGATTTTACATGTACAACGTAACATTTAACATGATGAACTTTTGGTTTTAGTACATGATGGTGTAAATTTACATCATGATCATATGAAGTTAGTACATCATCGTATATTTTTGGTACATGAAAGTGTAATTTTAGTACATGAACGTGTATTTTTAGAACATCATCATATTTGGTGAGCCTTTTGGCGTGCTTTACAAATGAAGTAAGGCATTTATCAGTTCAAAACAATCAAAGTAAGGCAATCATATCAGTCCCTAACACATTAAAACAAAGCATTTATCAGTCCCAGACAATTAACATAGGGCATTTGTCGGTCCCCAAAAATCAAAGTAAGGCATTGATCAATCCCAAACAATCAATTTGCAGCATTTGTCAGTCCAAGAAACAATCACTCATATTAGGAGAAGATACAAGTTCAAGACATGAGGGTCCCCAAGGAACCATAGCAACCTGCATTCCTTTTTCCTCATTACACTTCAGTCCCCTTTTGAAATCCTCTAGCTAGGATCCTGATACAGTACATAGTTACTCGGCTGTAAAATTTTTACTAAGGTCTTGTGATATGATAAAATTGGGTATGCGATAAAAGAAAAAACTAAAAACCTAGAAAATAGCCACAATTCCCTTCAAAAGAAAGCAAAAAAATTTTTTTGAAAATTGGCAGTTTTACAGAATTCTGAGCTCTTATTCATGCATAAACATGAGCTAAATATGCAAACATTGTGTTGCCAAGAGAGGGACAGACCAGCTATAGCTAATGTTATCCTTTGTTTTTTGCAACCATCATTTCAAGAACAGTTGTAACATTGTTTTGTCTTGAGGGTATCACTTTTGAAGTTTAAATTTTGTACTTGAAGATCATTACTATCTTTCACTCAACTGTAATCTATCAAATAAGAAATTACAAGATAATTAATATAGAGTTACCAAAGGAGGTGTCAACACCATGCAATATTTACATAATTTGTTTGTTTGTTTGTTTGGTTTTTTTTTTTTTTTTTGCTGAGGCATCAAGATATTCAGAATCATTCAAACTTGGAGCTGGTTCAGTTTATCTTGAAAACAGTACGAGATACTGACAGAATTTCAACGTGATGTGGTATTTTACCACACTTTTGAGTACTTTGGGGCTATCAAAGAAATGTTATGTCCAAATTATTGTTTGTTCGTATTTGTGTCATTGAAACTGGCTCCAAATATTCATCCTAAAGATGTTCATGGGGCACCTGTGCCCTTGTCCATCTCCCATCCACAGTTTCTACTGATTGTTCAATAGGTTTTAATCACTCCTACATTTTTCCTTGCAGGGGGTCTGTTGTGACAGTGGGCACTGTTGTCCATCTGGCTACAGCTGTAACGAAGGAGCACGTTCTTGCACACGTGGAAAGCATTTCATACCATGGGTGGAGAAAACACCCTCCATGCCAGGACATAATTCAAAGCTGCCCTTGAAAATGATCACTTGCCCAGATAAAAAGGTAATTATGTACTGATCATTGGAAAGTTTAGAAGGTACTGAAGTAGGTCTTTAGCCAAGGTTTTAAGTTTGGGTGTTTTGCTGGATACCTTAGGGTCTTATGTTCCAGTCCCAAGGTTAGAAGTACATTAGAAACTAGGCCCTACATTGACCTATTTCGAAATAGCAATTACAATGAATTGTGGGATATAGTTTTGGGTGTACGTCAATCTTCACCACAGTAAAATGCCATTGACAAAAATGACAAACACCAAAACTATATCCCACAATCCTTTGTAATTGCTATTTGGAAGTAGGTCTATAGCATACCAAATTCAGAATTCATGGCTCCAGCTAGTGCACTTAATTGAAACAAGTAAAATTTCCCACAACTCTCCCAATATTTTTCTGTACAGAAAAGGGGAATTTCTTCAGCTCAAAAAATTTCCCTTCAGATCGGAAGGGAAATTTTTTGAACTGAAGAAATGTCTTAGAAGAATAGTCCGAAGCCAAATTTATTTTGGTATGTTAAACAGGGACATATTCTATGCATTCTGGTGAAATTTTTATTTATTTCCCATGTTTGGTTCTCGAGATATTGGCAATTGAATGTGGCAAGTTTTCAACATAGCATAAACTTAGAGCAAGCAGGCATGATGTCACGGATTCACTTTTTTAGCCAACATTTTGTTTTTCTTCATAATTTACCTGGAATTTTATGCAACTGAACCTTATTATATTGATACCATAGGTGCATCTTGAGCAATGGAATTTTAAAACCTTTATATGCCTTAGGGACAAAATAGCATGCCTAATCAATTCAAGGTCAAACAAATACGATGGAAAATTGGTAAAAACAAAACACTGGCCAAGAATTAGAATCCATGACATCACACCTGTTTGCTTCAAGTTCACTTTCTCTGGAAAATATGCCAGATTTAATTGCTAATATTTGAAAATGGAGCATGCAAAATGAATGCAACTCTCACCAGAATGCTTAGAATATGTTTCTCTTTAACATATCAAAAATAAATTTGACTCCAGACTATTCTTTTAATTTACTGGAAAGAAGCCTCCCAACGTCCCAACTTTTTCTGCCCATGAATTCAACTTTTGTTGAAGCAGAGCACCACTGAAAGCTTATTTTGTGTCAAATAAATAATCTAGTTCTGTAATTCGTTTTTGTGCCTATGCATGTGTTCACATGGTCCAAATTGTTGGGATAAACAACCCAAACCTGCACCTACAACACGTATTCCAACATTTGAAAATTCCAACATGAAAATTTGGTGAACTCATTCATTCTTAATCCATCCATAACATAAAGAGGGATCTCAAGTGTGGTTTTGTGCAAATGGTTTGTGTCTGTAATCTGTCTTTTTGGCATAAAAATGGAAAATTTTAACCTGCTGTAAAGTAGGACAGAGACCCCTATATTCTTTCAAGTTGGCTAGACACCTAATGTAGTATGCACATACTGACAAAAACAAGGGAATGCTATACACTATATGCTGATCTGGGTTTGTGAATCCCATGCTGTACTCCTTATTTCCATGCAGCAACAAATGACTGAAGTTGCTTATTGACCTTTGTCATTTGTATCATTTAAATTTCATTGATAACACTAACTGTAAAAATTACAAAATCATTGCTTTCATTTCATGAAATATCATGTCTTTTAAAGGGAAATATTGCATTTGTTTTACAAAAAAATTTCATCCTCTTAAAACCAATATTCATCTATGGCAAAGACTGATTAATAGTTACAAATAAGGCAGTTTGGTAGCCTTAATTTCAAGTAATAAGTTCCACTCAGACAAAAATTCAGTTGTTTGTTGCTCACAAATAATTTGTTAACCCAAACTTTCAACATTTCAAAACATGCACCTTCCATAGCTCTTCTTGTGCAGAATATTTTGAGGAGATGAAGCTGTTGATGAGGTTTATTGTTGAGACTGGATGATTTGTAAGTGGTTGAAGCGATTTACTTTTAATGCTATGTTGGAGCATTTGAAATGCAATATTCCCCTTTAAGGTACATTTGTCAACACTGTAGGCTGCAGCAAACACAGCTAAGCTGCAGCTGCCTCAGCCATAGTTTGTTGCAACACCCATTACACAACATCATCATTAAACTGGTCTGTGATGTGATTGGGGAGTGTATTATAACAAATCATGGGGGCGCTGCTGCAGTTTGACTGAGCAAACTATAGCTAAGCCATTTGGACATGTTGCCTTGAAGATGATGTCATTGGGTATTAAGCCTATGACATCACGTTTGTTTCCACAAATTATTTCTTTTGTCTCAAGAACAAAGCAAAGTAAAGACATATAAATGTACTCAAAGTGTGTATATTGCATTTGTCTTTGACTGTTCAAAGGTCAAGTCATGTCATTTAATCTAAGTGTTTCTAAGGTCTTAAATTTTAAAATTAAAACATGAAAAGTGATAATTAATTATTTTACTCCCATACACAAGACATTTCCATCTGAGATCTAATAAATTGAATCTTATTCACTCCATTCACACATTGCAGCAGGGGCAGTCTGGAGTTTTGAGCCCTGACTGGATCATACCGAAAACTTTAAAAACAGAACCTACTGCCATCATGCTTGGTGCTCAGCATTAGCAATGGAGTAGGGAAAACAAGCCAGTGAGCCACACCTGGAAAAAAGGCCATGGCTGGTCCTGACTTAAAACAATTTGGTAGAAACTGAGCCATAAATCCCCATCTAACTTAACTAGCACCTAAAATTTCAGCAATGGAACATGTCATTAAAAATTATAGTTGATTTTTCAACCTTTAAAATGTATTCTTGAAATTTTTGACTGAAGGTACACTTTAAGTGCAACCAGAATTCATACAATCATGGCTTCTAAGCAAAAAATCATTAGCTAGCTTTTCTACCCACTAAATTCATGTATATTCATCTATTCATCATTCATTTAGACCATTTGTCCAGAAGGTGCAACCTGTTGTCTTGGTGGTTCCAGGTATAGCTGCTGCCCTGCACCTCATGCCACATGTTGTCCAGATAAAATTCACTGTTGCCCTGAAGATTTCAAATGCATCAACAATTCAACAACATGTCAGGCTAGAAATGGTAAAAGTGTTATGGCAGCATTGAAGAAAACTGTCGGAAAGGTAAATGTGTGATGACATTGTGGGGTTGGTCTGTGCACATCACTTCTGCCACTTCCCCATGGCAACATTGTATTTAGTGAAAAAAAATGTATTGTGTGTATTCTGCATGTTGTATGGTGAGGGGATTCTTTTCCTTCCAACCGTGTATAGTGTATAAAGCAGTGTCTAAATTCTACCATGTTTTGGTCATCTGAGGTGACCAGAATTTCTGTGGGACCACTAGCTTATCCCAAAACTGTTGATAAAAGTTGTCCTTTGGATGACTGGAGAATCTTATTCAGATTCTGAAGGAAAATCAAAATTTACCCTTGTGGCTGTCCTCCACACTACAGTATGATTCTTGTTCAAAAATTTGTACACTGTTAAGGTGTTTCCATATGGTCATACTGCAGTCAGTTTTTGTTTTCATTCCAACATTGCTATGGCAACAAAAAGATTTGGATGACCGACCAATCCCATTCTGTCAAAGAAGGACACATGTCAGTCATGTGGCTTTAAACCTTTACTTCTAATAATTGGCAAATTTTTGTGATTTGAGTTATGGTTTGTGTTGTTTCATTTTGTATTTGCCTTTAATGTCATGTCATCATTATGTCAAACATAACAGGAATGGTATAGAAACATCTTTACATGAGGTGAAAGGGTGTACCCATAAACCACAGACTTATATACATGGACACAGCATGTAACATGTACGTCCTATCCGTAGCTGGTCGCCACCGAGTGGGACAAAAAAGGCGCACCAAGATGGCCGCCGTGAAACTATAAGTCGTCTTATTTGACGACGACTCTGTGATATTTCAAACAAAAGTTAAACTTGAATGGGAAACAATTTCAAATTCCTGCAATGCGTGAAGTGATTTTGACCTTACCTCGCCATATTTCAAAATTATTTCAACTTTCTTGCAAAATATGGGGGTATACCTGAGCAAGTCCAAATTTTCATAAAGCCATAGCAGACAGCCGCTTTTTTCACACGGACAGTAGTGACAATGTACTGTGCAGTAGGCTCAGTCCATGTATAGGAAGTCTGTGCCTTTAACCCAATAGGGTTTGTGACTATGCATTTCTAAGGCAATGCAAGCAGTGAATTGTTAATGCAAATATGGCGGCCTCCATACAAAGACAAAACAAGGGAATGTACAGTAATCTGTGTAAAGCAAGCCCAGCTGTGGGTTTAGAAGCTGTGTGGTTTTGATGAAGATATCAACAAGGAAGAAGACATGGATGAGGAAGAGAGTAAAAATTATTCTTTAGAATTTGATTCTGAAATAATTAGCAAAACTCTGCAATTTTTAAATGAAACCTGGTATATGCCTAACACATACATAAGTACTGTGTATAAGGAATATAATGTATAAGGAAGTATGAAGGGATGGGTCCCCTTCAGTCGAAAAAGGGTTAAAAGTTGAAAATGTAGTTTATAGTAATTTACAAAAGTGACCAAAAGATCAGAAAGTTGTGTCAGATGGGCTTGATTGTCTGTCTTGCAACAGTCAACTTCAGCTAGAGAAACAGCCCCCCCCCCACCATCCTCCTCCCCCCCAGCACCACCCCCCCATCACCCTATACCAAACAGCTTTATCCAGGCTTGTCAATTTCACAGAATTTCACTGATAAAAGCCTGCATTGTGGAATTTCATCCATTTCATCAAAGTTCATTTATGCCACAATCTTTTCTGTGCTTGGCTACAAATTTGAAGCAAATCATTGTTATCAACTACATCAAACTTTGAAAGGTCAAGAGCAGTCAACCCAACTTGAAATATAAAGTTGCCCTTACCAAGTCTTAGAGGGTAAGGGTTATTTAAAGCAAAAATTTGATTTTGAAAAGAGGAACAAAATCTGCACAGTGAGGTGAAACTTCAATTTAAATCAAGAACAGTTATGTATTTCTCGAGATATTAGGTAATGAAATCACTAAATTTGTGGTCTGAGGTGAGCTTGAGAGCCGCACAGGTTATATCACTTCCTCACATTGACCAGAAATGCTTTGCTTTGCTTCCTTTTGTTTTTACCTCAGACTGTTGTGTTGACCTTGAAGTTAACAGGAACAGGACCTCCTTGTGGGGAATGCAAAGTTTGTGAAATTCCCATGCTACTTATGTAATTATATTCTTCTGATATGAGATTGTTGAGAAAAAAATGGCTGTAAAGTTTAAAAGAAAATTAAGACTGTCCATGACTGTGAGGATATGATGTCATATGTATTTGCATCACCTTTTATTGAAGATGTGACAACTTTACCTTCTCATATCTTGAGAGCTACACATCAAATTTCAATGTAAATTTACGAAAATGCTTAGGATCAGTACCCCCTTTTGCATATTGAAACTTGATGTGACCTTGAACCCTCCTTTAATAACACACATTACAATCTGATACACAGAAAGGCATTGTTAAGGTATAACAATGCCTTTGCAACCTTAAGTGTACTTATGAAACATGACATATTGACTCTAAAAATTTGCTGTTAAAATAATTTAGATTCTTGAATGGCATTTGGGTGTGGTTTTGAATAATAACTATTGTAACAACATTTTAGGGTTTGACTGTACATCAGAGTTTGGTTAATTAAAATCTGTAAAGGTTAAGTACTTGTGAATATTTGTTGGTATCAAACAGTGACTGGCCTCCGTCTGGGACTCTTCAAACTTGGGTGACCTCAAGGCCTCCATGTGTACATAAAGTTTTATTTGTGATCTGGTATTTCCACATTTGTTATAATATTACATTACCACTCATCAAATATATATTATCTTATGTGTAATTGCGGTCTTCGATTTACTTTTTTAAATAGAAATTGCCATCAGTAAATGGGCTACTTACATGTGGAGATGGAACGGCTTGTCCGTCAAATAGTACTTGTTGTATTCAGAGTGATGGTTCATATGGCTGCTGCCCTCTGGTTAATGTGAGTATATGACAACGAAATGGACATGTATCATTGTAGTTGTAGAAACCGATCTATAGTGCTTTATACCTAGCATCAACACTCCACAGATAACCTTCTGTCAAATCAAACCACTAACGTTCACATAAAATCATTATGTCGAATAAACCTTCATTGAATCCTCTACCACTTGACAGTCTAAAACCCAATGATTGAAATGAATTGGATTTTGAAGTAAATTGAATTAAATTAAAGTTTTAAAATTAAATTGAAAATTAAAATTTTTATTAAAGTTAGGCTGTTTAGTAGTAAGCAGTTCGATTAAGGGCTTCTTTATTTAATGATCTCTGGCATTAGTTTTACATCCATCATTTTAAAGTTTAAATGAATAAATTGTTCATTGGTCACAAGCTTTAAAATTTCGAGTCGGGGCTTTAAATGAGGATAAAAAATCATCTGTCGTAGGGACTGGTAGATGAAAAATCTGGTTGTCTCTTTGTACCTCATGTTGTCCCACCATAAAATTATTTTGGGATGCCTTTGGATGTCATTACAAATTGTTCAAGCTTTCAGTCTAGTGGTACAATATAGGCTTTGTCAGTCAAAAAATACGTACTTGTATATTTTAATAGACCTTTGCGGGGGGGGATTTCGCTTCCAAACAATAAATTGTATCATGAAACAGGCTGTTATGAAGTATGTAGACAGGTATAGATGTAGGTGGTTGTCTGTTGGTCAAATAAGGTATAAACATTAGATGCTCAAGTCAAATATCATTGTGCGGGGCAAGTGGACAGCTGCATATTTTGAGCCCTTTCCAGTTACTGTTTTCAATTAATCTCATTCTGTACTTAAAAGTAATGAATTCACATGTAGAACTTTGCTGAATCAGAAATGCACTAGTCTTCTTTAGGGAGGGTCATTTATCTAGGTGGGCATCATGGGCAGTTGGGCACAGGAAATACATAAGTGACTTGATAATAACTGCCATTCAGATAAATGACTCTGCCCTAAAAAGGGGTTTAGTCACCCATTTTTTCATACTATATCAGAAGCTCATAATAGTTATGGATGCCTGCATTTGTTCAGTTTTGACATAAAAACAAAGAAAAAATATTTGGTTTTATAAAAATAAAATGTTGAAGTTATGTTTTAGAGAACATAGTCTAGGGTTCTGAATACTGTGAAGCGAAGTAGCGTCCCTTGTTGCTTTGAACTTTTAAAGATCGTGAACTAAATTTTATAAAAAATGGAAAAAAACTTTGCTGTGATAATTTTGCACCTGTGTTTATGTGTTTTGCTAGGGGAACCCCAAATGCTGATGGTTTTAAAAGCTTGACATTAAGAGTGAAATAACAGTTGTTGCAAGACAGTGGACACTTTGGGTAAACTTTTGGTAAAATTGGATCTTTCGCAGGCGACGTGTTGCCCTGACAAAGTTCACTGCTGTCCTTATGGCTTCAAATGCTACGATGAGAGTTCTACATGCCTGCAAGGAAATGTTAAGTTACCTTCCGTCCTGAAATTACCCAGCATTTCTCAGCCAGGGAGGCATGTGGGCTCGAATCAGATTTGCAAAGATGGCAAGACTCATTGCCCCGATAATTATACTTGTTGCGAAGAAAATCAAGGAAGTTTTGCTTGCTGTCCATTACCACATGTGAGCTCTTTAGATAGTTGAAGTTTATGTTAAGCTTCTAAGCTAGTTTGGTAATTCCTTTGCACTTGTGCACATCCTCCAAATTGAAATTGTCATGATTAACAAAACACTTTTGTTGAAACATCCCTTTTGCACCTTTTTCACCCATTAAATGTTTCGTTTCGTTTCATTTATTTGATTTATCACTTCATACATAAAGAGAAAATAATTACAAACATTAAATGTGACTTTGTGCTGTGAACTACATATAAACTGCTTTTTTGCTATAGGAATTTTTTATTTCACATGCAGTATATTGGCTTTGAGCCTCTATTTTTGTACAGTTTGGCTCAGTCGTTTTACATTAAGGTGTGGTCAGATATGCTGCTAGGTACTCAAATAGGGGAATGCAGGACATAATTTGCTGATTTTTATTTGTGATCTAAGGTGTTTCCCAGGATTCCATTCAACAATGAATTACCAAACTTGCTTATTTTGCAGGAAGGGAATATATTTTATCTAATGTGGAACCTGGTTTAGAAGTAACAATTGTGACATGTTAATACATATTAGCAGGCTTCAGGGTCAAGATAGTGAAGAAATGCAAATTATATCCATTTATAATCTGATTGTATGACATCACATATTTCCCATAATTCAATACACTCACTGTCAGTTGATCATGTTCTTAAAAACTTTGTAACTTTTAAATGCAGCATGCTATAAAGGTGGGATTTTTGCACAGACTTTCTGTATACATGTACAGAGCATGTAACGTGTATGCCCTCTGCGTAGACTGTCACCACAGACTGGGACAAAAAAGGCGCACCAAGATGGCTGCCATAAAGCTGTAATTTGCATGATTTGTCTAAGGATCTGTAATATTTTCACCAAACTTTACACTTGAATGGGAAGTAATGTCATACTCCTGCAATACTTGTACTGATTTTGACGGTACCTTGAGTTATTTTGAAAAGATTTCAACTTTCTTGCAAAATCTGTCGATTTGAACCATTTGATCCAAGTCCAAACTTTCACACACAAAACCATAGCAGACAGCCATCTTGCTATGCCTATACTGACAGGTATGGTAGCCACAATCTACTCATAGTATGCTCTGTCCATGTATATGAAGTCTGTGGATTTATGCAAATGAAGGGAGAAAAAGTGTTTTGATTTCATGAAAACTTGTATTGTGTCTTTGGAGTACAACTTTAACCTTGAGCACAATGTCAGCAAACATATCTTACTTTGTGTTTTGTTTTTGTTTTGCTCGCTGTTTTTGTTTTTTATACGGATGGCTCTTTTACAAGCTCTATGGAGCTTTTCTGAGTTTCCTCCTGAGTTTCTCTTTTAGTTTTGTTTCGTTGTTTTATTTCTTGCATTGTGTTGTAAATCCAGAGAATGACTCAAATAAATGTTGTCGAACTTTGAACTTTTTACTTTCTAATGTAACAGGCTGTCTGCTGCCCAGACAAGCAACATTGCTGTCCCCATGGTTACACCTGTGACCTTCAACGTGCAACCTGTAGTAAAGGAAGTGACTCCATCACTTGGTTGAAGAAGGTCCCTTCTTTGTCATTACCAAAGAAATCTAAAGAAATAACATGTCCTGACCAGTATCAGACGTGTCCAGAGAACACTACCTGTTGTAGGATAAATGATGACTTATATGGATGCTGCCCTCACCCAAATGTAAGTTTTCTAAATTTTGTGTAAATCTCAAGCTAAACACTCTTTGGTGTTTCCTTTAATTAAGGATTAAACTGCATATGGCTGACAAGTTTTTGTGAATAATCAGTGAGACTCCTCCAAATTTTTTTTTAATTCAATTCAATTTATTTCTCATATGTACAACAATCATCAACAGAGGTATTATTTAACAAATACTAAAAACAAAGTACATATGATGGACACTAGAAAAACAATGCAGTTTATCAAGGCTAGTGACCATACAAACATAGACAAAAAGATGACAAAAGGAAAAGAGAAAAAAAAAAAATCTTGACAAAGTGATGAGATTTGAGACTAATAACTAAAAAGTTGCTAATGGTAACTACTTATAAGGAAAGATTTCAAATTCCTTTGAAAAGAATGGAGTGAAGGGCTTGATCTAACACTAGGGGAAAGTTTGTGCCAAACATTATAACAATAATTTTGGAGAACTAATTTGCCATGTAAAGTTTTGTGATTGGTTACTGAAAAGAGACAATTGTGGCGGGTCTGCATTGGGAACTGGGCTACATTAGGTGGCTTTATTACATTAGATAATACCTTCGGTAGCATATCATTACAATATTTGAAAACGATTACACCTATGCGAGACCTGTGGATATCCTTGATTTTTAATATGTTATAATCAAAATACAACTGATTTGTACTGAACCGTTTCGGTTTCTTTAAGAGAAGCTTAAGTATTCTATTTTGAAATGTCTGGAGAGGTTTAAGGACAGTAGCACAGGCTGTACCATAGACTTCAATAGCATAAGTAAGTCTAGAATAAATAAAAGAGTAGTAAATCTGAACTGCAGTATCAACTGGAAGAATATCACTAATATGATAAAAAATACCAATATATTTAAAGAGGGAATTGCGTAAGTCATTCACATGCTGTTTCCATGTTAAATTTTCGTCAATAACTAAACCTAAATACTTTGTAAAATTCGATTTCCTAATCCGGGTACCATTGAAGCAAAAGCTATCAATGCAAGCATGATTACAGTTTTTTCTTGAATGAAAGATTGTAAAGGAGGTTTTATCGACGTGGAGGGTAAGTTTATTCGACTCAAACCATATTTTTAATTGACTTAGTGTATCGGTAACCATTTCAATCAAATGTGAACAGTCTTTACTGGCTAGAAAAACGTTTGTATCGTCGGCAAAAAGACGAGTTGATACATTGGGGGCAGCATGGTGAATATCATTAACATAAATGAGAAAAAGTAGAGGTCCTAAAACGGAACCTTGGGGTACTCCAGTGGTAATATCTGCATAGTGTGAATAGGAATCGTTAACAAAAGTACATTGCTTTCTATTCGATAAGTAACTAGAGAGAATATCGTAAGCTTTGCCACGAATACCGTAGTGTAGGAGTTTTTGTAGTAGTATCACATGGTCAACAGTTTCAAAAGCTTTCTTGAGGTCTAAATACAACCCTAGGACATTATAACCCTTATCTAAATTTACGCGGATGTTGTCTACAACTTCTAATAAAGCATGAGATGTTGAATGCCCCTCCCGAAAACCAAACTGAAATTTATAAAAAACATCGTGTCTATTAAGAAAAGATCGCACTCTTTTTTCAATTACACTTTCAAGAATCTTATCTAAACATGGAAGTAAACTAATGGGCCGATAATTTTCAGGTAACGAGGGATCACCCTTTTTGAATAATGGAATAACCTTTGCAATTTTAAGGGCATCGGGATATACACCAGAGGTAAAGACGTTATTAAAGATATATGTGACTAATTTGGCCAAATAGTGAATAAGGCAGTGTGGAGACCAGTATTATGCCAAATTTGGAAATTTGGGATGCGTGAATTAAGGAATAAACTGCATATGGCTGACAAGTTTTTGTGAATAATCAGTGAGACTCCTCCAAATTTTGCCAAATAGTGAATAAGGCAGTGTGGAGACCAGTATTATGCCAAATTTGGAAATTTGGGATGCTTGAATTAAGGAATGAACTGCATATGGCTGACAAGTTTTTGTGAATAATCAGTGAGACTTCTCCAAATTTGGCCAAATAGTGGATAAGGTAGTGTGGAGACCAACATTGTGCCAAATTTGGGGTTAAGATAATTAAGAAGAGAAAATTAGTCATAAAAGTGTAATTTATCCCAATTCTATCAACAAAAGTATTTGGACAAGTATCATTTTTGTCAGTTTGAGAAATACTGATAGTGTGTCAGAGAGTATTTAACCAATCATAATGCAGGATTGGCAAATGTGTTGATATGGCAGAATATTCTACAATGCTCACTATGGATGTAAGATGCTTGAAACTGTGCACATATCAGTTGTTGAACACACAGTGCTACCCCAAGCAAGGTTGGTCAATGTTTGCTGGGACGATTTCACATTTCGGTGCATTGATGCATCTCTATGTCACGCAATTGTTCTAACATGTCAAAAACGTTGATGCACTTTCCGTGAAGAATATGACTGCATGGTCAAGTGGTTAGAGCATCTGACTGCAGCCAAGAGGTCTCTGGAGTTGGACTCCTATCAGGGTCATATTGAAGACTTAAAAATGGAACCTATTGCCATTGTGCTTAGTGCTCCGCATAAGCAATGGAGTAGGGAAAACAAGCCAATGAGCCACAACTGGAAAAAAGGCTGTGGCCTGCTCGACTTGAACCAATAGGTTGGAACCTGGGCTGTAAAACTTCATCTAAACTAACTGACTGAAGAATAGGACACCTTTGCTGTAATTATAAAAGCATTTGACTCACCACTGGCTTTTCAAAATAAGTTTTGTCATCATTTCTTATTTCATATGTGAAATATTACATGAAGTCTTATAAAGAAAGCGCATTTGGTTTCAAAGTTCAATAATGCTTTAGGACATTGGTGCAGTCATTGTGTTCATCAGAGTAACAAGACCCCAGGGGGACTTGATTTCTGTATTCTTTAAACCCTCAGATACCCTAGACATTGTCCACCCAATCTATCTGCTTGCTACACCTTTAAGTAAATCAACTATGTAGAACTGAAGGCAGTGCCCTATTGAAAATGGTTATTGGCAAATGGCCCAGGGCAGTGGGTAAAAGGCCCTAGTTGATTTTTTGGAGGCAGCTATGTAATTTTTCGGGCACAGCAGTTTTATTGAAAAAGAAAATGCAAAAACCCGTAATGAGGACAGCTTATATTCTACTTACAAGCATGAGAAATGCCATTTCAGGCTATCTTAAGGGTCATGGTTTTTCCAAATTTTGTGGAAACTCAGTGCCAGATGATGGTGGCACCCCTCTCAGGTAGTCTTTTATGCAAGATTACATATTTCATAGGAAGGTTTCTTTGCCCCCATGCTGTTAATGGAGTTTCTCAAATAAGATCCATTAGAAACATACTCCTATCTCCTTTGCTTCATTTTGCTTGAATTGGTTGATATCATGGTACCATTTCAGAAACTGGGGCAATGTTTTTATTTTGGGGGCAGACTTGACCTTACAACCTCCCCCAAGTAGAGTGGAGCCCATATGCCTTTGACAACGGACTTAATGTTTTCATACAGTAGGGTTTTTAATTTTTTTTCAGTGCAGCTGCCTTTTAGGCTAACTGGTCATCCATCTTATTTCTCTTCAGGCTGTCTGTTGTGACGATGGACGTCATTGTTGTCCAGCTGGATTCAGTTGTGATGCTGCAACAGGCACTTGTAGTGATGGTTTCAAGAACATTCCTGCTTCGAAGAAGTCTCCAAGCAAAAAATGATGCAGGTTTTTTATAACAAAAAGTACAAGATTATAATTTCTTTTATATCTGGCCAATGGGAAGGAAACAAATTTGTGTTATTTGGTATTATCTCGTTTGATACTTTTTGTTTGGATAGCAGGTTATAAAATTGAATTGGGATATAGTTATTCATTTTCATTTCATTTCATTTTGCTTTTGAATTTCTGTTGCAGATCCATAAATATTGATTTTCAACAAAAGTTTGAACATGTCTCTAAAACTGAAAGTCTTTGTGCAATAGAAATGGACTTTAAGTGAAATACTTTATTCTCTTATGCAATAAGCACAGGCTGTACATTTTTAAGGCACAATCTTCCCAGCATACAATGCAAAATTTGGGAACGTAAGTTAGGTAATTGCATCCAATTCTCTCATCTGAATGTAAGCTTATGCAATGTGCTTCAAGTCCAGCTTGTGATATCTTTCTTTAAGCAGTCTGTTAGTCAGGTTAAAGGGAAATACTGCATTTGTGTCATAGTGGATTTCTGAATATTTAACTAGTGAGGTGGCTGAATAATGTTTAAATCAAGAATTTAAATTTTCAGAGTAAAAAATTCACAGATTTAAAGCAATGAACATTTTGTTCACTCGATGTTTAAAATTTTCAGTGATACAGCATACATTCCTTTTGTAATGCTCCTTTGAGTAAAATATACTGCTATCAGAGACATAGATGTACAAGGATCAATATTTCTGGGGTCAGGGATAATTTTTGGACCAATTGGCCTCAATTTTGATATTGCTGTGTCCATTCTTATAGTCATTATGGTCCATTCTTATAGTCATTATGCATATGATGTCACATTGTAAGAAGAATTATGCCTTTCTTTAGAGGAATAAGAAATCAACACCAAAAAATACAGACACCTGATTGGTCAACCAAGCATGTGTAAAGTATGGTAGGGCAAATTTCCTGCATGCTGTCCACCCATCTACATGTATCCTGCACAAAGATCAGTAATGCAGCCATGTACACATTGGTATTCGTCCAAAATGTCATCAATGATTATGTTAGTCCATTAGGTCTACAACATATAATTGATCAGGATAAGCATAAGC
Organism: Holothuria scabra; assembly: GCA_037179385.1. Lineage (NCBI taxonomy): Eukaryota > Metazoa > Echinodermata > Holothuroidea > Aspidochirotida > Holothuriidae > Holothuria > Holothuria scabra. Next base: position 31,998,486 of record CM074196.1, read on the forward strand.
CGATTAAACAACAGAGAGATTTTTGACATACTCGATGCGACAATATTTTCACCAAGAAAAGAGAAAATAGAAATATTCTGGCCCTTTTCCTTTTTTCCAAAGATCATGACCTACAAAAAGAGTTAAATTTTCTTCTTTGCTGTCTTATTTGCCGAAAAGATCCATAATTTTTTTTCCTTCATTGCAAGGGCACAGGACTCTCATCCCCAACCCTACCACTCACTTTGTATGCTTAGCGTGAGAAATATTCAGTCTGTTCCATGTTGATGCAATAAACGATTTCTCTCTTAAAAGAATGTGTAAATGCAGATTGCCATGATTAAAATAAAACTTGACCATTTAATTAAAAAAAAAGAATAGTGTTGAAATACAAGCAGTAAAAATTAGGATCCAAAGCCACGAACATTTTGTCTTTATCCTAGCCGGTGGTTGTTTTATACGAGTATTTCAAGTGATTACAAAGGTTCTCAAAACTTCATGTTGTCATGAACCGAAGAAGATCGTCAGAGAAACCCCTGAAACCAATGTTTTCATTGGAGCCCATTTACAATTTGCCCCATCAGAGGTAAAAAAAAAGACACATCTGGAAATGTGTCTTGAAATAAGAATCACATGTGTAATATGAAGTGTGATGTATGATCCCACAGACATTTGTGCATTTTGCATTAAGTTGAAAAATTGGTCTTCTTTCAGAAAATATTTCGAGATATTACATCTTAGCTGGGTGACTATGTGGAGCATGTTGGAATCCCTTTCTCAATTCTTGGACAATAATCACAAATCTGAGCTGCAATCACATTTTCTCCTTCGTCCAGTGGCACAGTGACTTTGTTATGCTGTTGCCTGGATCCTTAAAAAAAGCACTTCTGAAATGTAATTGATATTTCTAGAGGGCAGCATTCATGAAAATGTCCTCATTTCCCCTTGTTTTTTCACACTATTTACCTCATAGATTTAACTTGGGTAGGGATAAATTTGAAATAAAAGCCAGACAGGTCTTGTATGTTCAGGAATTGTTGGTGTATCACAAATTCATAAGGGAAATCTTCACACTGATGCAAGTTGAGTTTTTGTGGTTTTTATGTAAAATATTCATGATTTTTCATGTGTTTTTAAATTTCAGTTGACAAAATAGAACCACAAACAAATTAACTATGAGTGTCTGAGACTACTGCCTACTTTCTATGTAATGTGTACAGTAATAACGTGATTCACTTTACTTCAAGTTAATAGCATTTGCATCCTTCAAATGGCACTAGATACGATATTAGTGAGTTCAACCATTAGTTGCTGCTTGGAATTGTGGGAAACAGGATGGATGCACAAGCCAGGCTCAGCATGTATCATGTCCATTCCTTCATCCATACAGTTAACAATAAGACATACCACTAGGCCTTCATTTAAGTGTGGCCAGCTCATAGCCTGAAAATGTGGCTTCCACATTTATTTAATCTTAATTTAATTTTTGGGGGGCAGATTAAAAGTCCAGAAAAAATGCAGATAGTGATGGAAAGTTTCAAGAAGCAGCTGTCTGGCAATGAGAAATGAAATTCCCACTTCCTTTTTTACAAATTGGGGCATGAGACCTGTTTTGTTAATTATTTTGTTAACTTGGCCTAACAACTGTAAGAAAGAAATGGAAGTAAGACTAATTTAATTCCCCCAATAAGATTTAAATGTAGCTATAATTTGATTATATATTTTTAGTATTTGTGTGTCAAGTATCTAATATAACAGAATATGATTAAATTAAATGTGCCATACTCAGTGTTGCCATCCTGAAAGAGAACCCTTTTTCTTAGAATTTTATTTTTTAGATGGAATGTATTCAAGTAATTAGTCCTTTCGTTTGCATTATGTATTAGGGCTGCAGAGAAATTCTTGTGCACTTCCACATAATGACTTGCTGGGAGGCAGTAGGATCATAACATATGTAGAAACATTGTCTGTGATGGGGGTTGCCCCTTGTTTCAGGATGTAAAAACATGAATTATGCTTCATGGTGGATTAATACTCTCACAAAGCCATGGTATAATTTGCTTCATGTTTTGCTGGCAACATAAGGCATGGTGGTACTAAATGCAATCAAACAAGCTAGAATTACTTTTGAAAATCCTGAGGGAAGAGACCGACTGGTCTAAAATTTTGGAGTAATAGTCAAACTTTTGAGGAATTCCATCATTCTCCATTTATTATTAATCTCAAATAAGTTGGAAATGGATGCTTTTTATCAGATTGAATATTCTTAAGGTACTAATTGTCATAAAATTGAATATTCAGTGGAATAGATGAAATGTATTTGAATATTCATAACAGCATTTTTGTGCTGGTAGTTAAACTTGAATATGCACAGAGTTTATTATTCATTAAGGAAGTAGCAGTGACAAAAATAGATTCAAGGTATCACTTATATGTGTTTACAAAGTGCTTTCAGTTTTGTGCCATTGAAGGGATGACAAATGTTTCTTACTAGCTTTCTTTTTTGTGTATTTGTTATTGGATATATAAATTTCAGACAACACTAAGTGTTTATGGTTATTCAGTAAATTGAAATATGGAAAAAGTTACCCGAGAAATTGTATACTCAGATTTGTACCAGCATAAGACTTTGGTTAATAAAATTTTGGTTTTTTTTTTTTTTTTTAATAGATGCGTATAGCAGCAAATCAGACACGTTCCAAGTGAGAGATAGGGGGAAGGGGTGGGGATGAGTAACAGAGGGAGGGACATGGAGGGAAGTAGACTTTCTTGATAGCTATACAAGAGAAAGATTTGAAGGAGGTACAGTGTATGCTTTTATCATTGCCTGAAATGAATAGATGTGACTAGGTACATATGCAGCTTGAATGCTGGGGTATATCTGTGTGTCAGTACTGTCTTCAAAATCTTCTGATGATGAAAAAAAAGACTACTTAGCACCCTGTGTTTAGCTTAGCAGCCTTTGACAGGTACCTACTGTACTCCGTATGAGTGCTGCACACCTGGGAAAGGGAATGCACCCTTGGAGAGGTACTGCATCCCCTGTTACTGGTACTGCACCCTGGGACAGGTACTTCACCCCTGGGTCAGGAATTGTACCCTGGGATAGGGACTTCACCCCTGGGACTGGTACTGCACCTAATGGGATGGGTACTGCACCCTCTGGGACATGTACTTTGCCTAATGGTACAGAGGTACTGTACTCGGGGACAGGCAATATACCCTGGATTAGGTACTGCACCCCCTGTGATTGGTACTGCACCCTTGGACAGGTACTGCACCCCCTTGGAAAGGAATTGTATCATGGGAAAGGTACTTGTTTGGAAAGGTACTTTACACCTTGAAACAGGTACTGCACCCTGTGACAGGTACTGTTACCATGGGAGAGACAATGTACCCTGGAACAGGTAGTGTACCATGGTGTATAGAAACATCATTTTTGGGTAGCACTCAAATTCTTGTGAAAGGAAGATATTTCATTAATTTGTATAATGTAGACATGATATTTTTTTAAGAGAGGGCTACGTGAGGACTGATTTATGAAAATTTGGTGTGATGGTTGTCTAAGTAACAATGAATTCGCTCCTCTATAATTAAAGAATTTGTAGAATTAAACACAATGAATAAGAGTGTCAGCTTAAATTTTGTAGTTGTAATGTCTTGTAATTTTAAGTTTCAATTTGTGGACTGGTTCCAATGTATAAGATACATGTGTGACAGAAAATGATCACGAGTACTTTGCAAAGCAAATCATTAAACAACATAAAGGGAAGAAATTCTAATATTCACTGTGTTTATTTTATTGAGTAGCACAACATGATATGAACACACAATTAACATTTTAATAATGTTCTGAAGTCACAATTTTTCTGTAAGCCTTTGGCACTTTGAAATATTACTGCAGTGACTGATGTCAAGAAATCCCCTAAGAAATATCAAAGTGAAATAATAGAAAGGAGTTTTATGAATCTGAAACAATTCAAGCAGAACAAGGCAGAAATATTCGTAACAGTTAAAACAAGGCTTAGGACGTATCACTCTTTTTTTTTAACTAAATTAATTATTAAACTGGAAACCATTGCATAGTGGAGTGGTGATTGTGTGGTTCTGTTACTGGCAGAGTCTGGCATGTGGGGTGGGGAGGGGTTACACACCTGCCCCCATGATGCAAGTTAGGAAAAAAAGTCTGCAAAAAAACAAAAGGTGACTCTGAAAATTGTATCACATTTGAAGCACAAACTCTTCACCATTCTGCATCTGTAGAACTCAGTGAACAAATTTTCCCTCTAAAGATTTAGGGGCCATTTCCACATAAGTACACTCAATAACCCTTCTCATGACTTACAATGGCTTGAGTACCTGGGCAAGATTGTCCAGGCCAGCATTGCTTTCAAGGCTGAAATTTAAAGGGTACATCTCCTGACCCCAGGCAGTTCCAACTCTCCAACCCTTTCTTTTTTCTAATTTCGCACAGTGTAAAACTGCTTCTCCAGACACAATCCTAGTTTATTACTTTAGGTCATGTCCTGGTGAGCATACAAGTATAATCAGAACCCTCTGTGTATGCTGTGTAAAACGAGCCACTCTGCATCTTTTTGACTTTCTTGTCAATTCATCACAAACTGAAAAAATTTTACACTTTACCAATTCAAAAACCATATTTGGGTTGATAAGTGTCTGTTCTAAATGCTCTTCCTAACTATTATAACCATCACCTCTAGATAAAGAAGCAGAGATTAAAAGTGCTAATGATAAAACGCATCTTTTTCTGCCTGATTGTACACGACATTCAAGGGCAAAATTTAATTCATGTTGGTGATCTGTAAACATAGAAATGACAGATTTAACCTTTTAACAGTTTATCTTTCTTACAACAACTTAGTAGCGAATGGTTAAGGGGGGAGGGGGAGAGGAGTAACTTTCCAGGAACTAGCAAGTTGTCCCCCTGCCCTTTGGGCCATTTTCTTTGTTTTCACAGTGAAATCAAAAAGGCTGATGTTTTCAACCCATCCCATATCAAAGGGGGGGGCGCTGAGGGAGGTGATTGGGGGTGACCCTTCGACCACCGTAGACAGTTTTTCCCATGATAAACATCCAAATTACCATTGCCTAAATATATTGCGCCACGTCTCGTCCCCTGAAAAATTTTGCTTCCCCCTCCCTGAAAGCAGTTAGTCAGATTAGGTTTAACGACACGCCAACACCTTTGTGTTATAGTGTCAATACAGTTTCAATACGATTCAAGTCCTTCCTTTTAGTTGCCTCTTACCACGGGGGAATACACCATTAGAATATTCTATGATCCCCAGCCCACAGAGGAAAGCAATCTTACTCATTCAGTAATAGTTCCATCTCTGGCTGCCTCGGCAGTTCCTGGAAAACCATAACAGTAAAAGCCATTTACTCTGATGAAATCATCTTCCTCAGATCTATATGCTTAGGGGAATGACCTCAAAATTATTTTTTTTGTCACCCAGAGGACTAAACAAATATAACAAGCATTTTTTAAAAGCTGATAAAAATGAAGGAGAAATTCATTTGTAGAAAAGCATGTCAGCAGATATCTCCTTCACCACCTGATAAAGTTAAGCTTTTAACATCACATAATATTACATAACCTAATTACAGTAAGATCAGATGTCTGTCTCATTCTCATTCACAAATTAAAAACATTTGAATCAAGTTACACATTGGCATTGAAATATGAGTGCAAACAGTTTTCCCTCTGGTTGCTATTAGCTATTTTGAAGGCAATTTAGTGATATTAAAGCAGCTCATTGAGTCTGTTCATGAAATTCAGCAAATTTTTGGACACCTGGTAAGTTTTCCTCACATACAGTACCAATGACAAATGGTCAAACTTAGACAATTCTACATTCAAATATTTGTTTTACTGAGGAGTGTGTACTAAGAGGTTCAATACCATTTTCAAAACTTTGTAACCAAACACTTTTTCAAATTATGCACAAAACCGTTTAGTCAGGACAGCAAAAAATCCAACATTTTAACTTTTTGCATAATTATCAGGTATTAAGCTTGACCAGTTATGCTTATTATAAGCATTTTCATGTGGTAGTGACCCTTATACACTCTCATTATGTTGTCAATATCAACTGGATGAGCCTCTTTAAAGGAGGACTACCAAAATTAACTCTTTAGTAATAACAAATGTGTCTTCACTTCATTACTAGAATGACTCCAATGAATAGCACTTTAAAAGTAAATTGTTTTACTTGCAGGTTAACCATCTTGGAGCACTAGTTCAAAAACACTTTTACCATGTCTATCTTATTATGAGATTTTACAGATACCCTTGAGACTGATGGAAATTTGAATGCCAGTAACATTAAAGCATGAAAGAAAACAAAAATAAATGTTCACGCTTGAAAAAATGTTAAGTAAGCAGCCACAAATTTGTACCAAGGCAGTTTAAATATCACAGTCATGCACTCATTTTGATGAATTTTGTAGAAAAAAAAAAAAAAACTAAGAAGCTTTTGGCCTGTTCTATGATGTATATGTACTTAGCCTGTGATACTGTTATGGTTGGAATATATGTGCTTAACTCACTGTAGGCAGAGGGTTGCAGAATATGCACACAGTATTTCAAGCCTCTTGTAAGGGGTGACTAATTAAAGAGAAGGACTTGCATGCTATCTCAATTGTATTTGAAACCAAACTTGAACATGGATTGTACAGTATCAAAAACGATATTAAACTTAACCTTTTTACCTAGTTCACACTATTTGACACATATGCTGTAACAGTGCTTACTGAGAAAGCAACATAGACAACCCCAGTAGATCAAAGGTGGTGTGGGGTGTAACTGATAACTGAGTTTGGTGCATGATCTGTGCACTCAAGTGAGCTATGCTTTCATTGTGTTCACACTGTGTGAAAAGCAATTGACACATGCTTGACTGGCCTGTTAGGTTATGTCAAATGTTAGGTAACTTTTTGTGTATTTTAAAGGGCCAAACCTATCACCCCAAACTGCAATTTTGGTACCCGGGTACTGAAGTTCGCAATTGGCTCAGCTCTTTGATTGACAGCTAATTCAAACAATGTAGAGTACCAAAGTTTGTATTACACAGCATGAATGGTACTGAGAGTGTTTTGATTATATAAATTGAGTTTTTCTATACTCACCTAGAAGCATTAAACTGAGATTGTGTCTGGATGAGGATGAATTTCAGACAATTGTGGGAGGGGCTTAATTAAGAAGGTTAGGAGAATTGGTACTGTTTTGGGTGAGAGAACTGGTCCTTTAATATATCTGTTACTGTCAATCAATCAGATGTGAAAGGCACACACATCAAGTGTGCGTGTAGTGGACTTCATTTGTGTAGTGGACTTCATTTCCTCCCTGAAGTGATAAGAGGTAATTAACCAGGCAGACAGAGAAAAAGGATGTAACAAAAAGTAAGAAGGAATGTTTCATCATGATAAGTGTTAAGTGTGTGGTTAACTCTTATCCAGCTGAATCCCGGAGGCATACTGTGTAGGTTCGTGCTCGGCAAACGTCACAATGATATCTACCGCCGTCAGTTTTAAAACATTACTGTGTAAGATGTGAAGGTTCAGATATCTGCACCTGATCATTTGCATTTCCAAGTTAAGTTGGGTGTATCTAAACCATGTCTGACAAAAGGAAATATCTCCTTACCCCACCCCCTTACACCCCTTGACCTTACCTCCCAATTCCACATCTTGGCGCACACAACTTTAGCTATACTCTCATTATGACAACAGAAATTGATAAAGGTTTTCATCTGGAATGGAAATTATATGCACCTATATTTCTGTGGCTACCTTGAAATTGAATTCTCTAAGAATACTTTCTAAAAAAACATGGCTGATTCTGCCAAATTTCTGTCTGCATTTCTACTTCTATTTTTAATTCTTTCCATTCTGAATAAAAATGCTTGGTCACTCCATGAAGTAGAGGCTACCTTATATCTAATGAGAGAGTTATATTCTGTAAGGTCCAATACTGGTCTCCTGTATCTGTACAATTCTGTATCATCACAAACCGTTTATCTGATTCTGGTGTTGGAGTGTTGACTGTCAAACACTGCTTCGTTCTGGAATGGATGAATTTGTGATTCTGAAGTCAAAAAAAAAGAGCAAAAAAGGCAAATTAGTTGTCAGCCTGATTGCATGTAAAAGAAATTTGAGGGATGAGTTCAACAATGGTTAAATTAAACTGTAAACTTGGTTAAAATGAAAGTGGAATTCTGAAGAGAGAAATATAAGATTAAAACTAAACAAGTTGTCAGCAGTATGCCACTGAGCACAAATTGTGGGAAGGAGTGTCTCATTTGATCTCCCCTCCCCCTTCTCCCCTCATCCAGGTTGATACTTTCCTTTTTCCAAAATATGTGAATTAAGTAGCATTGAAAATGACCAGTGTCAATTTTTGATATTTCCATACTCTAAAAAATTTCATAATAGAGGCTTTGCAATTGCGTCACGGAGCCGCCATGCTGGAGGACATTCACGCCAAATACACGTGGTTTTGTGCCGAACGCACTGCAAAGTGTGCACTGTGATATGCACGGTGTGTACAAATTCAACGAGCAAGCGCGTCCCGTATGGTTTACTACGTAGTTACATGTACTCCAACATGGCCGCCGGAGAGTATTATGACGTCATGTGAAAAGCCTCTATAGGATGCCCCCCACAGACCTCTCTAAAAAATAAATAGTCCCCACATATTAATTATGTTGGGGTCCACTGACAAGAACCTAGTGGATCGACTTTTGAGAATAGCTTAAATATGTTCTACATAGACTTAGATGATTAAGTGTAAAATATTTTACCTAAGATTACATAATTTTTTTAACTTTCGTTTTATCCAACAGCTGGAATAACATGATTTTTGTCTACCAGTTAAGTCATATATTTTTTGTATAGGTGGAGCCTGGGGACATAGTATATGGAGTCTGAACTGAAGTTCTGCTCAGGATTGGTCTCTAGATATCAGAGCAAAAGGGGAATTTGATTCAAATCAAGTTGTAAATGTACATCCATTACAGGTTAATTTGTTAGAGGAGGCTTTATGGCTCAGTTTCTAACCGAAACTGATTTATGTCTGGCCGGCCAAAGCCTTTTTTTCCAGTTAGATCGAAGTACAGATTTATGATAGAAGAGGTTGAATCAGAGAAGACATCAATCGCAAGATTTTCACTCCAATATCACAGGGTCAACTCAAAATTTGTAGAATAGCTAAGGGAAGGGGTTGGTAAAGGAGTTGCAGTTACAGCAAGTCAGTTAAATAGAGTTTTACGGCTCACTTTCTATAAACCAATTGATTTACTAGCTTGTTTTCCCTATTCTGTTGCTTATGCTGAGCACCAAGCACACACAATGCATGGAAGCACAGGTTCCATTTTTACAGTCTTCAGCATGACCAGGCCAGGACTTGAACTCCAGACCTCCCAACTGCAAGTCTGATGCTCTTACCGCTTGACCAGGCAGGGGGTGTGTAGTTCGTACAAAAGAATACACACTGCAAGACATCCTGGCTCCATGGAAGACTCAACAGTGAAAAAGGCTTTGCAGGCCTCCTAAACCACGCCCCACCCCTACATGCAAACAAATGAAATTCTGACTTTGCTATTTGACCAATTCATTTTACTAGATGCAAACTTTCAATTCTGATGGTTTTAATACTTATAGGGGTTTTGTTAGATGAAAAACACTATCAGACAATCCCAAAAGGAATTAAAATATTAGCCACTTCCATCAAAACAAATGTTGATTATCCAAGACCAACCTTTTTATTAATGCTCCATTCCTGCCTCCAGGCATTGGTGGTCTTGCCTAGGGCACAGAGTTCCAAAGAGACGTAGTTCCCTTCACCTTGGGGTGTGAGACAGTATCGGTCATGTTGAAGCTGATCATAGACATTTAGGAATATAATCTGAGAGAAAACAAAAAGAAATTTACAAATAAAAGATGGCAGCCACTATTCCTCTTTTAAACAAGAATGAACCACCGAACACAAGATTTGGAATTATTAAGATCATCTGCCTCTGTGTAGCCAGGCAAGACACTGACGGTGGGAAAATGTCTTGTGGAGTGTATAAGTTTTATCAAAGAGCCCAAACGTGTCAAAGTGCATTTCATTCTTTTATATGATCCTGATATGATCCTGACAAATAGTCATTTTAAAGGGCCAAACGTCTCACCCCCAAAGTAAAATTTTGGTACGATCACCAAAATTCTCAATTGGCTGCAGCTCTTTGATCTACAGCTATACAGCTAATTCAAACATGTAGAGTGCCAAAGCTTATATTACACAGCATGAACAGTACTGAGAGTGTTTTGATTATATATACTGAGTCTTTCTCTACTCACCTGGAAGCAATAAACTGAGATTGTACCTGGATGAGTATGAATTTCAGATAATTGTGGGAGGGGCTTAAGTAAGAAGGTTAGGAGAATTGGTACTGTTTGGGATGAGAGAGCTGGGCCTTAAAGACTTCATAGCAAAGTACTTTTTGTTAAAGAAACTTCTACGTATGTGAAAAATGATTACCATAAACATCTGGGCAAAAGCTGCCCTCACCTGGAAGCACATTATCTCTCAGATCTGAAACCAAACTAGCAATCTCTCAGCTTTCAGACCTCTGCACTTCGAGTTAGTCACTTGTGACCAGTGGTGTAGTTAATGGTAGATTCATGGGTCTGTGTCCAGGGCCACTGAAGGCTAAAGGAACCGACCACAGAAGGCTGGTGCATGTGTTTCACTTTTACCTTTACTTTTGGAGCTTGGAGGGATGAATGGAAAATGAGTTTGGTGGTCCCTTGCCTGTCTCTTGCCTGCGAGTCCTGAGGTTATTCTATGCCCCCCTCCCCACCAATTAACTGGCTGAAAAGAGCACATAAAAAGAGCTACATGAAGTCTTGGTTGAAATGCACAAAACAATAAAAATATTACAATAAAATCTACCTCACCTGGTTCATGCTATTCCGACTACAGGTGTCAACTGTGACCCTACTCCCCAGCTTCTTACTTTCACCAGCAGCTGAATTGTCCAGACATAGACCAGTGTCTTTATTTTGAATCTGAAAGATAAAAAAATTCTTTTGAAATTCAATATTGGCAGAAGATAATGTTGGATAAGTGGTCCAGATGCCTGATATGCACCTGCCGACTGGTTTTTAGGTATTAAGTATTTTCGTTTTTAGGTGTTGAGTATTTTCGTTTTTAGGTGTTGAGTATTTTCGTTTTAGGTGTTGAGTATTTTCGTTTTTAGGTGTTGAGTATTTTTGTTTTTAGGTGTTGAGTATTTTCGTTTTTAGGTGTTGAGTATTTTCATTTTTAGGTGTTAAGTATTTTCGTTTTTAGGTGTTGAGTATTTTCGTTTTTAGGTGTTAAGTATTTTCTTCCAAGTAGGCCTATAGGAGATAGTTTTTTTTTTTTAAGTTAAAATTTTCCTCACTTTTTCATGATAACTGAAGAGCAGAAGTAAAAATTGGGTATAGGTCTTTTTAAAACAAGCAGATATTGTGTGTCCAACTTAGCAGTTCAGAACCTATCACAATTCACTAGGCTAGGGCAAAACCATAAGTAATCTAAACACTAAAATTATATGTTCCGCAACAAAAGCTGAAGAAATCTTTTCAGGCACACACTGTAGATAGAAACTATTTACTTCAAGAATTTCTATAGAGAAATCCAAGCAGCTAGTCAAGGCTGTCATCTTTCTAAATGACAAAACATTTTAAAACCCTTATATTTAGTAAAACTGAGGGAATCAAGAGGTATTTTTAATAGTGTGCAGGTACAATCATCCATAAGATTGGAGTAGCTTTTCACCTTCTAAAGTCACAAAAATCATATCATAATCTAATCTGAAAGTGTTGTAGTACAACCTGCATTTTATCCCCAGTACTCACCTGCCCCAAATGTTTGTAGTCCAGGGGTAGGACATGACCACGGTAAACATTTTTCAGATACCAATCAAAACTCTGGCACTTCAAGGTTTCCTTCAAATTCTGCCTACTTTTTACATTGCCATATTGCACTTCTAAGTATTTTGGAGTCAGTGAATAGAATACATGTCTGTAATCTTCCGCCCACGTCTCTAGTATCCTGCGATTATTGTGAAGGAATACAGTCTCTGGATCACCTAGGAAGGAATATGGAGTGGTGCTTCTGAACACGTGCCCAACTCTGGAACAAGGTACAATCTCTAACGACCCACCACATTGCCAGACCTGGTCAAACAGAGGGAAAATTACATGTTCATATGTAAATCCTTGCAATCAAAATAATGTTTTATAATTGGATACTAAACAGTGATGGGGCATGCAAAAGCACATTATAATTGACAATCTGAAGGGGGTTAAATGCACCCAGTGACAGAATTAACCCTCAAGAGTGCAATGTTCCATTCTAATGCACAGGTCCAGAGTTGTTTGAGCTACTTCATTCATACACAGCAAATAGAAAAATTTCATTTGTTAATAACCAGAATTAAAGCAGCACAACCCTAAGTAAAATGGAGTACTTGGCCAGCAACTTTGAATAAGTTAATCCAATGACACTTAGTTTTTTGTTGATGGTCCCCTGACAGACCATCAGGGACTGCACCAGTGTATTTTAAAGGGGTGGGGGATTCATGAGTCGGGTGCCTTTTTTCTCCCCCCCCCCCCTTTAATTCCTTCTCTGTTCACAATTTCTTGTAAATGTAGGGGGTTGTTGCTCACCTCTCCTTACAATGCCCCTGATGACAATATGGATCAATCAAAGTTGAGGATATAGCATTAGTTTGAGTGAATGAATTATGTCTCAAAATGCTTCATGTGGTATAAAAAAAATGAAACTATGTAAACCTATGGCCTGCTAATGCTTCATCTTGACAATCATGCACTGAGGAAAATGATAATATGAGAGAAATACACTAGGATCAAGCTATATGCATGTAAATGCAATTTGATCTAATGATAAAGCTGGATGACTAGATCGCATCTAGCATGTACCCACAGACACCGAAGCACACCTTTTTATAATTATACTGTGAGACAAATGCACTAGGATTAAGCGATATACATGTAAATGTAATTCCCTGAAAAAAAAACTTTTAAAAGAGTCTTAAAAGAAGAAAAAAATGTGCTTGGTTGTAATGATCGCAACCTTGCTATGCATATGCAGTTCTTTTATACATGCAAAATTACTTTTGTTTGACCTGGTGGGCAATGATGACTAAGAAGCAATCAACCTTGGCCTACTACAGTTTTCATTGAGGTACAATAGTGACATTGATTTAATCTTAAATAAATAGTGCCTGTGTGAGCATGATTACAATAGCAGCCCCATGATAATCTGCTTTGAAACTTAGCAATATGTTCCACATAATATCACAGATAAAAACCCAACATCAACTCTCATATGTGCTTGTTGTCACACACCATTTTACAGAGAAGACCCAGTGCCAATGCCAAACAAAGGAAAAGGCAAAAATTTAATTTCCATATGTGAAAGAGGAACTAAATCTACAGGTGAGGTGAAACTTCCATTCAGATCAGACATGAATTTCTCGAGATATCAATGAACAAAGTCACAAGATTTGTGTTCCAAAGTGATTTTGGGGGACATCCCTGTGTTCCAAGATCTCTATGTTCCAACAAAAATATACTTTGGTACTGACAAAGTGTACTTCGGCATAGACAACAATGAACTTTGGCCCTGACAATATTGTACTTTAGCACCGATGAACATGTACTTTGGCGCCGATGAAAATGTACGTTGGCACGGTATTGTCGGAACATAGAGACATCGGATAAGGTATAGAAATGTAACGGTGATCTTATGGGCAGCAGAGGTTATATCACTTCCTCACATTGAAAAGGTATGCTTTGTTTTCATTTGTTTTTTCAGACTGTTGTGTTAACCTTAAGGTTAGTTGGAATATAAAGACCTTCCCGTGAGGAATGCAAAGTTTGTGAAGTCCTCATACCACATACACAATTATGTTCCAACGATATGGGATTTTTGAAGATAAAATTGGTAAATAAGTTTGGAGAAAAACAAAAAACTGTCCATTAATGTGAGGATATGATGTCATATGTGCTTGCCTCAAGTTCCCCTTTTGTTGAAAATGTGACAATTTTACTTGCTCATATCTTGAGAACCACACATCCAATTTCAATGCAAATTTCACCAAAATGCTTAGAATAAGTACCCCTCTAACATAGCATGATGTAATGGTTGCGGTAAAAAATTGCAACTGATTTCCTTCCTTGCCCAATTACACAATTTGATGATTGACAGACATTAATACTCCATGCAAAGACACTTGATCCAAGTCAAGAAACCCTAGCCACAGTATGCAGAGCACATAGAGGGGGTTTTGATTACAATCCTGCCCAAAGAACTGTGAAATATTTTGCAACTTAAGTGAACTAGGAGCTCGGTGAAGTGGTAATAATAGACCTCCAGCAGTAGGTTTGGAAACTTGATATACCTCAGTTGAACAATAGATTACTGAGGTTAGAAAATCAACTTTTTTACCGCAATAGAAACAGCATGAGCAACTCTTGTTGGAACTTTGAACCCTGCATTAAAGGAAGGAACACATCAACAATTAAATGCCACAGAGCCATAAAACAGGGCCTAATACTCTGAATCAAAAATCACCAAAAACACCAATTATCAATCCAATCCCTGATTTAAGGAGTAGGAGTATCATTCATTGACATATATAATGACATCATATCATACCACTCGAGAAACAAAATATCTCACACAAAGAATGGCACCATCAACTAAAATTGCCGCTGTCATCATGGAGCTTAAAGGTTGTATGACATGTCAGCAAAATACCCTGACTTTACTTGGCAGTTACTGAGTGATCTTTTCTGAGGAAAAATCCATTTGGAATTCAATATCTTTTACTGTCTACAAGAGATAACTCTTCAAAGTTTGAAGGTTTCTGAAGCAACTTGTGGTTTATGCAAAATTAATAATGTGGATTGTTGCACAGTGGTGACATTTCTTTTAAATTCTATATTAATTATCTCTTAATTACTCATCACACAGTTTACAGTTTGGTAATATATACTGATGATTTTCAAGAACACAACTTAACTTCCAAAATAAAACCCTCAAGATAAACTAAATTTAACAATTGTCCTTGAAATGAAGATTGTAAAACCAAAGGATAAAATTAGCCATATACAGCATTTTCCTCTCATGACGATACAAGAATTTTTTTTTTTGAGCCCATATATTTACCAATGAATAAGACCAAATCAGAAATTGTCTGTAAAATGATCCAATTTTTGATGAATTTTGAATGGCACTTGTACACATGCAAGAAGAACACAAGTATAACAAAAAATGCACTTTAATATATATCCTCTGACAAGAATGGAATTATCCTGTTACCTTCTCTTACCATGTCTGCCTATGATAAATGGAGGAAGAAGAGTATTGTACCAATACTAATTTGTTTGCTTTGTGATTGACTCCTCACAACTGTAAGGGAGGCTCTCCTATGCAGGCCCAGCACTTGCAACGTAAAAGTGCACATACACCATGCAAAAATGTGTGAATGAATAGGACTGGCTATCTCAGTGCTTGTTTTTTTTAAATAACTTAAATCTTACCTTAAAAGACAGCTCCAGATTTTCACCTCCCCAGATTTTAAGGTCTGGATCATAATATCCCAAACCACGGAAAAAGTTTTTGTCAATTGCAAACAGCCCACCAGATATTGTTGGTGTTCTGTAAAAGATGAGAAGAGGAAAATTTGATCTGATATATATTTTGTTACTTATTCAAGGCATAAAGAAGTATACATGTGTAAACATTTCCAAAATTAGTAAAATAACCATGGGTGGATAAAGGCTCTGTCCCAGAAAATGCTAGCATCTGGAGTTAAAATTTTGGCAATTGAAGAGCAATTTTCTGTACAGGCAAACATATGGGAAATTTTCCTGCCTGTCAGGGAAATAATTTTTCTCACACCCTAGGGGAAATAGACATTTTTCCAACACTGATAATATGCAATCACCACATTTTTTCAAGTTTTGTTCCAAGATGAATTAGTTGTAGACAATCTTTCATTCTTTTCACGTGGCAATTGATTTTGTATCTAAATTATTACTTGAAAAGAAAATACTTTCTGAATTTACAGAATGCTTATCAAAAAGCGTGGTTCATCCTTGTCAAAAGATCCCTTTAAAACGATTTCCAATACAACCCCCACGTACATATCAAAGTTTTTACTGTTTCACTAGAAAAATAACCCTTTCCTGACACTTACACAGTCCACCTGGTCACATATGCCTAAGTTATTTTGTTACATAAAAAGAATGACAGAAGACAGAAGAAATCCTTTAAACCTGATGTAAGAGATGAAAGACAAATGTAGGCCCACCTTCTAAAAATTTGATATTCAGGATTTTCTACCTGGAGGAGGGGCCTATGTCCAGGGTTACCCTTCAAATCATTTCCCACCAGGAGAAAGCCTACCCTAGGTGAAAAATTGTGCCCCTATAGCTTCTCTATTTTCCAAGTACGCTCATGCAGCAACAAGTACATTTCTGTAAAAGGACTAAAATCCCCAAAAATTCTCCCCACCACCTTTGACCACCTTTGGCCATTACATGTAGTGGCCAAGGCAATTTCTTTGTCTCAGAGCAAAATGGATTTCCTGAGAATTATGCTCAAGACTTCTGTTTCCAAAAATCAGGAAATTCCTAAACTCTTACTCCTCTGTGATGTTTAAAATAAGGAACTGGTGACAGATCACATACAATCTTAAAGGGAAAATGCAGTCAATCATTTCAATATATGTGTACTTCATATGCTAATTCAAAAAATGGTTCTGTTCATGTATACCATACCTCATACCATACATATAATCAAAATTATGATACTGATCGAACTGTTCAATTTGTGCAAAGTTATTCTAAGTTTAGGCTTACTTTTGATATCTTACATTTTGTTTGAGCACATCATAATCTAAAACATTGCAATAGGAAAAAACAGAGCTTTCAATTCATATCAATGTTTCCAAATAATTTGGGTGAAAATGCTCTTATTTTCTTCATAAAGGGAAAATTCCATTATCCCAATTGAAATTGGTACATCTGGTATTGTCTAACATTAATTTTTAATTAAGTTACAAAACTTTTGCTACCAATTTTCAAAATAAATGCAAGCTGAGTTTGTATTTTCAATGTTTATTGCTTGGAAACATCATTGTACTGTAAAGAGAAATAAGAGAAGCTTAAAAGATTTTGCTTTTGCTGCAAAATAAATTTGTAGGTTTTACTAAATTATTACTAGGCCTGTCAAAGAGTTTATGTGCTCAGATGCAGCCTTAATTCATATCACAAATCCGAGAAGGACTGCAGATTGGTACGATGATGAGTGAGTTGGGTAGAAGAAATATAAATCCAAATATAATCCAAATATAAGCCAGACATGAAAC
Organism: Holothuria scabra; assembly: GCA_037179385.1. Taxonomy (NCBI): domain Eukaryota; kingdom Metazoa; phylum Echinodermata; class Holothuroidea; order Aspidochirotida; family Holothuriidae; genus Holothuria; species Holothuria scabra. The sequence continues at coordinate 32,015,918 of CM074196.1, forward strand.
AACACGTCTAAACGTGAGCTAGGCAAAATGGAGGAGGAAGTTAAAAGGTATTGGCCGCCCTCTGCTGGTAGGGTTGGTACGGTGTTATTAGTTTGCCAGACGGTATAAGTATAGCTATAAATGGTGCACATAGGGTGATAGGAGGCAGGTGAGGAGTGAAATAGACTCTGTTTTACAGTACCTTTTCGTAATTACATTGATGTCTACAATTTGAAACAAATACATTTTAAATTTTGCTGAACTGCTAGATTATGCCAAATGTAAAATGTGATAAGATGACAGCCTCTTTAATTACACATCCCTTTTATCCTGTAATAAGAAATGATGAAGCCCTGAGGCTCACAGAGACATCCATCTTAATCCCCAATGAGACTGATAAAATCCAGCTTGCTGAATTCTGACTGAATCAGTCATGTTTGACATTCAGTGCATGTACCAAAATCAGCAGGATCTAGCTCTATTATTTTTTTTTTTTTTGAGATTCTACTCTTTAAAGGAACACATTGAGTTCAAATGCATAACTAAGCTGTGAAGGGGGGAGGGTGTGAGAGTGCTGTCACATGACAATACTTTTTATTTATGTAATTAGTTTAGTATCAAATGCACATCCGAACCAAAAGTTACAATCTTAATTTGTTGGTTTCCTGGCTTGTAATGGTTTTGCACATAATTCTGAGTACCTGGTCACAAATATTTAAAATCTGGATTGACTCGATCATTATTTACTGGCTCAAGAAATTTTTATTTGCATGTATGTAGGTTGTGAGGATTGTCTAAAAAGTTTGAAGATTTTTTACTTGCATGTGAAGAAAACTTTGGTGAAATTCATTTAAAAATCTCAACACACTGCTTTTACAGTTTTTACTTTTGCTTTTCACTTTTAAGATTCTAATCTTTAAGCTGCCTGCAGAAGGATGATCCGCACAAGGGTGTCATCTTTTTCCTTCTATACCTAACTTACAGGACGGAATAATTTCAAATGCTAGAGGAGACGCTTTTACAAGAATCACAATATCAGACATTCAGACTGCATGTTAAGCTTCATAAAATGCAAATTTTACATCATATTGATGTTACTGTTCTTTGCAACTTACATTTAGGCATTTTCTTCCTCTTTTAATTGAGGCCTACCCCTTAGGGGTAGTGATCAGATCAGCAGTCAATGAGATCTACAATGTTTAAAGGCCCAGTTCTCTCACCCCAAACAGTACCAATTCTCCTAACCTTCTTACTGAAGCCCCTCCCACAATTGTTTGAAATTCATCCTCATCCAGATACAATCTCAGTTTATTGCTTCAAGGTGAGTATAGAAAAATTCAATTTTATGATCAAAATATTCTCAGTACCATTCATGCAATGTAATATAAGCGTTGGCATTCTGTATTGTTTGAATTAGCTGTCAATCAAAGAGCTGAGCCAATTGAGAATTTCAGTAGCCTGGTAACCAAAATTGTAGTTTGGGGTGAGAGGTTTGGCCCTTTAAGTTGCAGATCATTTACTTCAACCAGCATAATGAAAAAAATTGTCACATGATAAAGTACATGCCACACCCCTTTGATCCTCCATTGATCAATCCGAACATCAAGCGACTGAGCAGAACGACAAATTAACTGAAAGGGGCAAAATGACATCCACGAAGAGGTACAATGTTTATGGAAAATCCTTACAGAATGGGATGGGGAGGAAAAACACATTCCAGAGTAGAATTTCTGCCTTGCAGAAAATTTTGTGGAAGTAACTATTGCCCGAAAGGGATAAGAGCCTGCAGTCATCCCAAACTGTAACAGTCTAGTAGGCTATCCAGCTCTATGAATAACTTTTACAAATCAAGTGACAGTTTATTGCTTCCTGATTTATGAAGTGATCTCATTACTTTACATTAGATATGCAAGATTCAAGTCTTGAAATCTGAAGAAAGATATATGTTAAAGCAAAATTAGGAAATAATAGATAAAAAGCTGTTATTTCAAAATATGTTTGTGGTGACTGCTCTTTACAATACACCTTACAGGGAAAATGCAGTCATCCAAATTTTGACTAGCATAGTAGTATGTTCTGCTTTATGATTGGCTGTTGAGAGTCATGTAAGAAGATTTTTCTCACTAAATTATGAATTAACTCATTGCGATACCTTGAATATGCAATGTTTATGTCCAACAATGGTGACTGTTCCATGTTCAGACACCCCTATTTTCTGACAATATTAGGCTATATATTCATCTAGGATAGAGTTGTCTGAACATAGGGGTGTGGGTACAAAGCCTTTGTTGGAACGTAGTGGATCTGTCGGAATATACGGCGGTAACCCCACAAAAGATACTGGAAAGTGAAATAAGAAGAAATCGTTTGGTTTTGGATCTTGCGGTTGCTTCAGAAAATCAGTTTGGAGATTGTTTTTACTCGGTAATATACCTCTGTGTATGCCACCCCACCCTTCCCCCCCCCCCCAAAAAAAAAAATGGAAAGCGGGTAATTCATTTCACTACCCTGACAAAGATTTCAAGTCAACATCCTGCATCCATTTGCCTTGGATACAGCCTGCTCTAACAACGAAATTCCAGTTGGAGGGGATCAGGGATACATTCCACATAATGAGTTGTATATCTTAAAAATTGATCTAATTAGAGTTCTAGCTTGTATTGAACCAATTTAGGCAGCTCACATGCATGCAATTAAAGTTGTCATCTGCAGAAAAGATCTACCAGCAGTATTACTGCAGAGGTCAAAGCAAGGAACTGATTTTATTTGTATTGGATTCAGTTGACTAGTTAACAAAATACTTTAACACTACCAATCATTGATTACACAGGTGGTTAAAATCTGAAAGGAAGTTCACAAACATAAAAGTTAAGGTCATGCTGAGGATCACAGCATGCTACCAAATTTGAAACAGCATGCGGTCTTTTGTGATGTACTGTTTGATCTCCTAGCCTGTAGCTACCTGTTATGCCCTTGGTAAATGTTTTAAGAACTGAAGATTGTTTACCAACTCTTATTTAGGACAGAGCACTTTGTAGACAAAGTTTGACTTGAATTGTTGAAGTAAATAGATCTTTTGGGGACAAAAGATTGACTGAAAAATCAAAACTGTATTTTGTCACACATGACTTCCTCTTTACCCCTACTTGAATGTTTAAATTTAATTATATGCACAAAGATTTCAGTTCTTCTGTGAGTAACCTAATTGCACTTCAAGCTGAGTTTGAAAAATTGCTCAGTCTGAATTTTTTCTTAAGCAAACAAAATTTACATATTTTTCCAGATCCCACTCTTGAGCTCATACATTCAGTGGAAAATGCAAGTTACGATATACCTTAGGCCTATATGCATTGACATCACCAGGAATTCAGAGAGTAATAAATCTAATGTCACAGTCTTCGAGACAGCCAAACTTTATTGGATATATACGATGAAAACTAAAAGGGATATGGCCTTTGACGGAAGCAGACAATAAAAGAGCACCTTCCAAACAGAATGATTGCAAAAATAAAACATGCACAAGTCACATGCAGTCATGCTGCAGAAGTGGTACAAATTACATTAGCTGCATGGAATTATGAGTTTTACATTTTGTATGCTACATAAGGCTTGGCTTCTAGAAAGTTTTCCAATGGACTTTGCATCTTCAGGGTTTCATGCTCACTGTGCCGGGAGTTGATAGTAAGTTTCTTTAATCTTGTTTGATGGAAAATTGCAAAGAAAGTTCAAAGACATTTTGTGAATTTTAAAGGAAACGTATGTTCAAGAAGTACAGCAGAAGGGGGAGTGGGGCAGAGACTTCTCTCCCATGAACTGTTTTTGCCCTCAAGCCAGTTGCCATTGAATAGATGCACTTTTTACATATTCGGCATCCTGAAAACTTCCTAGGAACCCACCCCCTTCACTGAGAACCCTGTCTGGCTTCAGGCCATGCATGCCATGTATTTCCCTTGACCCCTGACAAGATGCATGCTACCATGCCGCCCCTTCAAATTTATTTTTTCCATCTACAAAACTGCAGTTTAAAGCCCCAACAAATTGCAATAGTCCCCCTTTCACTGTGTGTTGTAAGACTCATTTAAAGGTAAAGAGCAGTCCCCCAAACTTATTTTCAAGAAAAAGCTAAATAACTCAATTTTCATCTTGTTTCCCTTCAAAGTATCTTTAATTACATTTTATGACTTTACTATTGCATGTTCAAGGTAAACCAAGCAGTTGTTTCTGGTAAATTTCACATCTGAAGAGAAAAAACATTGTCACATGACTCCTAACAGCCAATCATGAAACTGGACAGTCTACTACCCTTTCTCAGTTTGGGATGACTGCTCCTGCCCTTTAGCTTTCACAACACAGATAGTGGTCTGAATGTAAAACACCACAATAACTGTGACCCTGCTGCGTCGTAACGACTGTTCACAGGTCAATGGATGTAACATTCATGAGTAACCTGTTAATCATTAATGAATTGCAGAGAGCCCAACAAAATATTTCCTTTATCACTGCCTGTGTGATATGAGGGGTTTACCCAACAGTTGAAAACATTTCAAGCAACAGCCTTGTCATCTTTTATATGTATTAAACAAAATGGAGATGGCCAGAATTACAAGAGATGAGAGTGAAAGCAGGATGGTAACAAGAGCCTGATGACCATTATATAGGCACATGTCACTATACAGGTAGGGTAAATGACTTCTTACTCATATTACATTAGATACACTAAAATATTGTGGCTAACAGGGGCGTCAGCTCCATTCATTAACCACCATGGGATGTAGCACCTCTTAGGCTTTTATGGAGACTGCTGAAAATTACTTGTTTAGTTACAACACAGTGCCGATATTTCTATTTTCAAAATAGTTACGAGGATAAAATACTAAAAGGGCAAGAGGTTAGAAACAGACTGTGAGTGGGTGAGGGTGGTTGGGGCTGAGAGGAGGTGCAGGGTGCAGGGAGGGTGCAATATTATAAACTGTACCTCAGAGGTAGACTGCGATCACCATACACCCTTTTCTTTTCTGCCGGAGGAACACGTATCCACATGAATTCTGGAAACCATGAAAACCCTCCAATGTGTGGCCAGCTGGTAGTACTGATGTACTGGAATGTGTGGTCATCGATAGCATCAACAACTGGACTCACCACCCTAGTTCTTTGTGTGTAAATAAAAAACAATAGGAGGCATTGTTTTAATACCTTATGACAAGCATGTACAAAGGTGAACCCTATACTGACAAAATAAAATTACAGTTCTAACTGCTCTGGAGAAAATTCCAGTTGAAACCTGTTGAACAGGTTTAAACAGGTACAATACGTAATTGAAACAAAATTAACATGTTTTTAACAGGATTTTAACAGGTATCAACAGGAACCTGTTGACATTTTCGGTGTTACCTGTTGATGCCTGTTGACTTTCATCACTCCAACAGGTAATTTTGGAACATTGCCTGTTCATTCCTGTTAATACATGTACCTGCTCAAACCTGTTGGAATTTCAACAGGAATTTTCTCCTGGTTGAAGGGATGTGCAATCACAAAGGCATGGGATTGTGAAGGGCAATGACTATAGTAAACCAATCGAAAACATGTGGTGCTAAAAAAAAGACGTCAATTTAGAACGTCTCAAACTGTGTCTGACATACTGCTACTTCTGAATTTCCCCAAGCTTTTTAAAACGGACAGCACCCATGAACTTGACAGCCGTGTCAGACGAGCCAAATTCCTAATTACAAAAGTTGATCAATGAAATAGCTACCCTAGCCAATAGAAGTGTGAGACATTAAAATATTATTGTGCAATCACAAAGGCATGGGATGGTGTTTGCAATTGATCCCCAAATACTAATGCCCCCAAGCTTAAAGGTCAAGAGCAGTCCCCCCAAACTTATTTAATATCACAATTCTCGTCTCATTTCTGTTCAAAGAATCTTTCATAATATGTTATTACTTCAATATAACAAATGAAAGGTTAACCAAGTAGTAACTTCCAGTAAATTTCACATTCGAGGACGTAAAATGTTGTCACATGACCTTCAACAGCTAATCATGAAACTGGACAGTCTACAACACTGCTTCAAGTTGGGGTGACTGCTCCTGCCCTTTAATCAACTTGAAAATTTGTGATGCAACCGCAAGAGTGTTCCCAATTGTTCACCTGTGTGAAATCTGGTTCAATGCCTCCTCCCATTCAAGTGACAGGAAGTTGCATCAATTATATAAGCAGGGCATATGTTTGCACAAGTTTGTGTGTCAAGGCAAGCTGACCTACTGAAGTACATCACTGATCTCTTGTCCCCTTGATCCCCATTGTGTTTCCACTTGTTTTCTTAATCTCCTGAATGTGGTCTGATCCTCCACTGCAGGGGTGATCAAGCTCTCAGGATCTGGTCTGTGGAAATGAGAGTGTTACCATTTGCAAATTGATCCCCTATGGGGGGTCAGATTTGGATCTGATTGCCTGCTTGTACTCAAGTGGGAACACTCTCTGTGAAGCCCAGAGGTACAGTATGCATGGCCAAACATCTTACCTACTTAAGAAATTTCAATTCAATTCTTCAGGAATTAGAGAGTCTTCACATGGTTATCAAACATCAATTAGCAATCGGAAAGAACTTCCTTAAATCCTTAATTGTACACTTCTCTTTAAAGGTAAAGAGCAGTCCCCCAAAACTTATTTTGAAGAAAAAGCTAAATAACACAATTTTCATCTAATTTCTCTTCAAAGTATTTTTCTTTACATTTTATGACTTTACTATTGCATATTCAAGGTAAACCAAGCAGTTATTTCTGGCAAATTTCACATTTGAAGAGAAAAAACATTGTCACATGACTCCCAACAGCCAATCATGAAACTGGACAGTCTACTACACTTCTTCAATTTGGGATGACTGCTCCTCCCCTTTAAGAATATAGTGATGTGAAGCTTACAGACAAGTGAAAAATTTCCCTCAATATATTTCTCCCTATTACCTCAACTTGTTTCTTCCCCTACCCAAGAGTTCATTTCTCTCCTTTCCCCCATCATCCTATCAGCGAACTTGTCTTTGCAGGAGGCCTATATTTATGCAAGTTAAAATACATAACTTCTGTAACTCTTCTAATGCATAACATTTTGAAGAGAATGAAGCAGGTGCCTATGAGACTATGAGTGTGTTTATAGGTGAAACTGAATAATAATACAATCTACTTCTTTATGTGCCATGTTGGTGCATTTTAAAGACGATATTTCCCTCTGTAAAGGGGAAAAGCAGTCGAGCCAGCTGGAGGTAGTGTAGTACACTGTCCTGTTTCATGATTGGTTCTGGAAAGTCAATCATGTGACAAATTTTTTTTATTCAAATGTGAATTTGACCTGGAGGTTTTCCTTGCAAATAGTAAGGAAGATACTTTGGAAAAAAAAAGAAGAAAATTGTGAGATTTAACTGAAACTGATGTTTCAAGATAAGTTTGGGGTGACTGCTCTTGCCCTTTAAGGTGGGAAAATTTCAAAATGTCTAATAGCTTCTTCACAACAAAGTTGAAAGGAAAACCAGCAAAATGGATTACTCAAACTGCAATTCTGTAAGAAAAGCTTTCGTCATGTTTCATCACAAATTAAGAAAAAAATACAAACAGTTATATGAATAACCAGTAAATGCAATAGTCAGAGTTGACTGCAAGCAATTTCTGATCTGCTTTAAAATAGATTTTCATTAAATATGGACACTACAACAGTTTTACTATTTCTGGCATTTTCTGGCAACAAAAAATTGTTTGTAGAATGGTAGTTTGTAATGGCTATATCAAGCATGTTTCAAAAAGTACATTTCTCAAGGCCATAGTCAGCATGCTTCAAATTGTTTTATTAATGTTTCCAGGTGTTGTTTAAATAATACCTTGAGGGCAATAACATGAAAATACAGAAAAAAGTTAGGAGTAAATGCTACTTCCAACTGAGGAAGGGGGATCACTGATAAGTTAATGTTATCAAAATGTTGTGACTGTAAGAGATTGACAACCTTTTTACATATAATGTTAAGAGTCCACATCATTATGGTTTACTCTTAAACAGCTGTTCATCTTTTATTACGTTTCAGAGGCAATAAACTGTCTCAATAATAACATCAAATGTGGTCCCAAAATGGAATCTTTCTCCCTAAGGGCAAAAGCCCTAAAAGTAGGTGAAAACTCTATACAGTAAAAAAATCAGGCTGTAAACAACTTTTTGATCACTGGCACTGATCAGATCAATCAATAGGTCTCCTTCATATTCTGCTGATTGGTTCCACAAAGAATCTTTCATGGTAATGGCATGATTGCAATTAGTTTCCAACCAACTGGTTCAACTCGAGTCGGCCATCCCTCCCGCCCACCCTCCGGTTTCCAGTTGTGGCTCACTGGCTTGTTTTCCCTTATCTATTGCTTATGATGAGCACCAAGTACAATGGCAATAGGTTCCATTTTTCAAGTCTTTGGTATGACCCAGTCAGTGATGGAACTCCCAACCTCCCAACTGCTAGTCTGATGCTCTAACCACTTGACCATGCAGTTAGTGGCACAATTGCAGGTAAGCAGGTGAAAAAACAAAAATTTCAAGAAGAACCATTCCCGAGAAACATGGGATGGATTTGTCTAAAAGTGAATGAATACTGAGGAGAGACCAAGCTTTATAGTTTTGTCTCATTTTTCTGGACAAGAAATTTATAGTTGGTGCATTAATTAGACCCAAGGAAGTTTGAGGACTAGTTTTTTCATCATCAAAATTGATGAAATATGAATTTTACAATAACATTTAGGCCTACTTCATTGAAGAAAGTCTGTTTCATGGAGACAATGTTTATTTGAACATTTTGCAAAATTTTCTCTTGTGCCAAAACTCGTTGACATTTGATTTATGGGGACTTAAATCTTCAATCCCCTTGTGTTTATTGATCCCAATTTTTTCAAATACTATTTTCAGAATTTCCTGATGTTTGTAGTGTAAATCCCCTAGATGCTAGATGGCCCATATTGTACCAGAAGAATCACCACAGCTGATTACACAGGTGAGCCGCTCATTGGAACAGCAAATTGCAGTTATCACCCAGTAATCAGGCTGCAGTTTTTCTGTTCAAGACCTGCAAGTTTAAAAAGCAACAACCCTCTGCTGCCTCTTATGTATGAAAATTTGTATTACCTGTCTTTGGATATCCTTTGTAACAACGGCTCTAGCCATCCATCTGTACATTCGCAGTGAGAGTCCAGAAAGGTCACAACCTCTGACCTATTGCTGACCTTAGACAAAGCAAGCATCCTAGCACCAACCAGTCCAAGCCTTTGAGCAGATTGTAAAAGGTTTATAGGGGCACTGAGATTGGCTAGGTAACGAGGAAACCATTTCGACTGATGCCAATCTGAAGTGAAATTATTTTATTAAAAGAAGGGTTAAAGTTCAAATCAATTTTTAATATGTAAGGGGGGAACTTATGCTTATCATTTGGTGAAATTTGCATTCAAATCCAATCTGTGGTTGGCAAGATATGAGCAAATAAAGCTGTTACATTTTCAACAAAAAGTGAACTTGAAGCAAGCACATATGACATCATATCCACACATTAATGGACAGTCTTTTATTTTTCTTTAAAATTTACAGCCAACTTTCTCCTCAAAAATGCCATATATTATCAGAATATAATTGCATAAGTGGCATAACAATTTTACAAACTCTGCATTTCACACAGGGAGGTCCCACTCCTATTAACTTCAAGGTTGATAGGACAGTCTGAAAAGCAAAGGAATCAAAACATTCCTTGTCAAAGTAAAGAAGTGATATGATCTCTGCTGCCCTCTGGCTCACTTTGGAACACAAATCTCATGACTTTATTTACTGATATCTCAAGAAATATATTTTCAATTTGAATGAAAATTTCAATACCCTGTGAGGAATTGGTTTTTCAAGTATGAAAATTAATTTTTTGCTTAAAGGGCCAGACCTCTCACCCTAAACTATAATTTTGGTAGCAGGGTACCAAAATTTTCAATTGGCTCAGCTCTTTGATAGTTTGATAGAAAGCTTATTCAAACAATGGAGAGTACCAAAGCTTTTATTATGCGGCGTGAACAGTACTGAGAGTGTTTTGATTATATAAATTGAGTTTTTCTATACTCACCTTGAAGCAATAAACTGAGATTGCACCTGGATGAGGATGAATTTCAGACAATTGCGGGAGGGGCTTCAGTAAAAAGGTTGGAAGAATTGGTACTGTTTGGGGTGAGAGAACTGGGCCTTTAATTAAGCTTCCTTTTCAAACTCATCAAAAATGCCACTTACAACAAAAATTGTTCATAGATGTTGCAATAAGGTAGTTCGGGAAATCTTTGCCGCATGGAATTGTGAGGCACAACCTGGGATATACAAACTGCACTCAGCACGTAGTGTATAGTGTTCCCTTGTTTATGTCAGACATGCATACAACACTATCTGCATGACAAGGTCGAACGAAAATAGGGGTCCTAAGCCTACTTTACAGCCGAATAAAATGCAAATTTTTTCGCCAAATGGCAATTAAGACACAATCCATTGCACTAAACCACACTTGAGATCCCTCCTTATGTTATGGATGGATTAAGAAAGAATGGTTCCACCACATTTTCATGTAAACTCAAATTTTGGAATACGAGTTGTACATACGGGATTGGTTTGTTTACCCTGACAATTTGGACAATGTGTGCATGCACATTGCCAACAAAATGAATTATCAAACTGGCCTATTGTTATTCAATTTAAAATACTTAGCATACAACGCACATACATTTTTAGTAAAAAATTCCATTTACTAGACCAAACAATAAACCTCAAGCAAATGCAGCCTAAGTACCACCTTAATCAATAAAATTCCAGATTTTTTCAAGACTTTTTTCCATTTTCCATACTGTGAGGGAACACTGGCAAACTTAAAGGGCCAAACCTGTCACCCCAAACTACAATTTTGGTAGGGGGGTACCAAAACTCTAAATTGGCTCAGCCCTTTGATTGACAGCTACTTCAAACAATGCAGAGCACCAAAGCTCATGTTACACAGCATGAACCGTACTGAAAGTGTTTTGATTATATAAATTGAGTTTTTCTATACTCACCTTGAAGCAATAAACCAAGATTGTATCTAGATGAGGATGAATTTCAGACAATTGTGGGAGGGGCTTAAGTGAGAAGGTTAGCCTGAGGAGAATTGGTACTGTTTGGGGTGAGAGAACCAGGCCTTTAAAGGCATCACCCTGGTGTCATTTTTGCCTTTGGGCATCTGTTACTTTTGTCAAGTACCATGGCAAAATGAAGGTCATTTTGAGACCTATTTTTCTTTTTTTCTGGTTTAACACGGCTAACTTTTCATAATTTATGGATACCCCTGCTTTCAATACTGAATCATTAACATAGCAATCAAGTTGTCAACAATTTCCTCTACATGCTTGTTGTGATCACCATGGTGATACTTTGTTCCTAAATGTTTACTTTACTAAACATGAAACACATTGAGTGGAGTAAGAATGATTCTGATGACAAAACCATCTGATGAGGCTAAACATACTACCACCTCAAAAATTAATAAAGTTGGAGAAAGAATGTTTTTGTGGCACAGAATTTCTAAAAGTTCAGTACCTCACAAATTTGAGACAATAAGGAAACAATAAATATGACTCATTTGATCTCAATGCCGCAACTTACCGCCCAGATTACTAGCATCATTGACAAGAATTATTTCTTCCAGCAGATGTTTTGGTGATCTGTTTATGATGCTATGTATGGTACGAAGGAGAGTGCTTTTTGCTTCGTTATGGAAAGCAATGATAATACTTGTTTTAGGAAGTTGTGTGGGGTAAACGTATGCTTTGCATCTGTAAAATATGATAAAAAGAAGCATAAACAGAACATGATAATTGGTTTTAATTATTATACATATTCCTTACATGACTTTCTACATCCAAATCAATGTAAAATGGCAATTCAAATATTTACTGGCTTGTTTGTGATTTTGTAAAGTCCTAGGTGTAATTTGCACTTATCAGTTTGACAATGAAATTTCTGTCCTCCTCAACCCCCATGAGATGTCCATCAATGTTCAATAGGAGCATTATATTCTTGCACATTGACACAACCTTTTGTCATGAAATTGACACATTTCATAGACTAGGTCTAACCATATTAACCATGCAATACACAGTATACACATTGACCATCAGGTGTACGGTCAACTCGGCCCCTGAACAACTTGGTCACCGAGACATCTAGGCCCCTGCATGACAACGATGTCCAGACCAAGTTGTCTCAGGGGCAGAGTTGACCAGACAATGACCATTGTGCAGGTCAAATATCAGATCTGCAACCTAGGCTATAGGCCCAGGCTACAAGATAAACAGCAAGGATCTTGTGTTAGCTTGGCAAAGCACCGTAACGTGAGGCTTAGCCTAATATAGGACCTTAGAAGTGAGCAAGCGGCCTGTGGCAAGTCTGGCCACATGAGCTCTGTACTACTAGCTTAGGCTGGCTAACACTATAATGTACATAAATAAAACACGTAATTTGTATGTATAAAGTGTTGGCCAGCCTATAGTACCGAGCGCATGTGGTCTGACTTGGAAACTTTTCTGCGTAATCTGGGAAAATGTCAACTACATTTATATCAAATGAGTGGAGGCACCGACTTCTTATTAAATCTAGGTAAAAAAGTGTCTGTTTCTCACTTGAAGAACATGCTCATGTTTCTGAAACTACGATGTCATTGACTTCAGTCACCGCAGAATAAGACCCTCGGGAAGTTTTCCCAGGAAAAGAAGCAGCTGTTTAAAGGGTGCACGGTAATCAAAGACACATCAGGATCATGTAAGTTTATACAGTGCGTGACAATATCTGGAAAATTTATTTTCGAGCTTCTGTCGCACTGAACTGTAATAAAGTTGTTGCGATAATGTTCCCGCTATAGTGGGCAAACGCACAGAACGGCTTCACAACGATTCCAATGCTGGCAAAAAAGCTAAAACGCAAACTTCTCAATGTGAGAAATTATAGGCATATCTGTGACTGCCGAAAAACATAGATGCCTCCATTAACTTTCATATCATGTGTGTACACCCACTGTGGCAGAAGGTAGCATACCCCCATTAATTCCTCCATTGACCTACACACTAAATCCAAAAAGTAAACAGCCCTCTAAAAGCTTGTCGAAGTTTTCGCCAGGGTCAAGCTAACCCTCATATTCAAGCTGACAAGTTGATCATTCATGGCACTTTCAATTTACTATATCATGAACGTGAAGATTTTTTTGCTATTTCACCTCAAAGTTCAAACCACCTTTTCCGAACCTTGTTTTTCACTAAAATCTCGGTATGCCTCAGCCAGCTTCTAAGGCCCATAATTAATTTCCACAAAATTGCTTCAATTAAGCCCTTTTTTACCAGTGGTACTTCATTTAATATACTTTCACAAAAAAACTAACAAAAACCCCAGCTCATTCCACAACATATCATAAAAGTGCCCCTTTTAGGGACTCTATCTGAGGGCGAAAAAACGGACGCATTAATACACCTGCTAATTGGGATATGCTCCCAGAACCGATAGCACGCTTTTCTTTCGTAGAATGGTTAAGGCAAGGTCGATATTTCAAAAGGTTATCAAATAGAATGGGACTTCACGGCCACTTTACATGAAGGACGACCGGAAGATGTATTACTACTGTCAAAACAGGATGAAGGTGCCACCAGCAAATGCAAATTACTGGTCGTTTTCACTGGGAATTTTTCTTTGCGCGCGTACGATGTCCCCGTTGTGTGTTTCTGTTTTGTCCCCCAATTAATTGACGAATCGCGCCGTCCATGTACAAATTTTTATCTAGATAAATCTTGGTGATGCCCTATAGCTGGTTAGCTTCAGGAATATCATAGATTGTTTGTAGTAATTTATATCATGAGATTTAATGAGTAAAGACACACCAACAAGTTCATCTTCGGTTTCAACTAGGTTACAAGAAGGAATATCGCGGGCATGTTGCACCTGGCCCACTGAGGACCAATGGAAACCTGTATGAACATGACAAGGTTACAATATATGCCTATCAGATGGCGGAAGATTCATTGCCGAACGTGACTCTTTCTCTCAGGAGCGGTAACTTTTTGCCCGACTTTAGATCCCAAACCAGGGCATAATCTCTATCCGAGCACTGAAGTCTGCGCGATTCAGCAAAGATTTGGCCAACTGGGGCAATGCACCCCTGCCGCCGTCCGGTGGGGTCATGAATGAAATATAGTCCAAGTGAAAGAAAATACTCCTCTGACAGTGGAAGTACCCGAGGTATTAATTCCATGCTCTGGCGCCAAAAGAGAACTACATGTGCCATCAGAACGACCCCCTCTAAGTATGACGACCCTCACGACTAGTCTTATGCTAGTACTCGCTTCTTCTATACACGTGACTCACCTTTGCGGACGGTCGTCGGGTAAACTTCTATTCACAGCAATTTTGTCACTGACAACAACATCGTACTGGTAGAGAGGAAACAATTTTTGTGATCTTTCTGTATCATCTGGGCTAAGAAACACTGGGGCACCATATTCCCCGGCTCCAGTTCCCCCGAAGTGTTCATCCTTTTCCAAGTGGAGACCAGTAACTGCTTTGTTTTCTTTCGGTGACTGTTGTCTGCTGCCACTCTTTCTCGTGTTATTTCGCGTGTTTATATTTGTCCGGACATTCTTCGTTACTATTCCTGACGCATTGTTTTGGATGAAAACCTGATAGTCGAAAAATGCTTCTGGTAAAAACAAAAAGAAATGAAAAACGTAAGTAATGACTTGATGACTGTTGTAAATAGTTTGTGTTTACTTGTGAATTTCGGCAGGAAAGAAAAAATCGAGCCTATGCAGCTAAGGTATTTCCCATTCATGAAAAATGTCGGATGGGAGTGTTATTAATGCATATATATTCTAATCGATAGCGAATTCGTAATCGATTGACCTTTTAAACGACGAAGAAGCCATTTAAAAGAATAGCCCACACTGCCAGAGCCAAAGTTGTTTTAGATGTATTAAAGAGGAACATATTCTCAGTATTCTGGTGAAAGTTTCATTCATTTCCCATGTTCGGTTCTCGAGATATTAGCAGTTGAACAGTTGACACATTTTCTACAGTACATCAAGTGAACTTAAAGCAAGCAGGTGTGATGTCATGGATTCACATTGTTGGCCAATGTTGCTTTTATTTATTTTTCATCCTATTAGTTTGACCTTGAATTGATAAGGAATGTCATTTTGCCCCTAATGGATACAATGTTTTTAAATTTTGATTGATGGGGATGTACATATGAAATCTGTGTATCAAAGTTTAGTTGCCAAAACTGGTGGTAAATTATAAACAAAAACAAAACACTGGCAAACATTGTGAATCCATGACATCACACCTGCTGGCTTCAAGTTCATTCTATGTTGAAACTGTGCCACACTAATAGCTAATTTCTCGAGAACCGAACACGGAAATGAAAAGAAATTTCGCCACAATGCTAAGAATACGTCCTTCTTAACAAATCAAAAATTAATTTATCTCTAGACTATTCCTTTAAGAGGTTCTCAGCTGAAATTCCAATTAATTTTTAATTGCAAATTCTAAGCTGCGTTTATCTACACCCCATTGTTCCGCACTGCAAAATGCATGATAAGAACAGCGGTCCTCGAATTTGAAGTTTGAAAAGCATCAAAACTAATACAACATTGAATAGAGCAGTGGGTGACTGAGCAACTAGCGAAATGGCGATCTATACGTTGCTTCTTCTTTTTTTTTTTTTTTTTTTGTCCCATCGTTTTTGTCAAGGATTCTATGAAACTGCATCTTGTCTTAAGGTTGAGTTGTCAACTAATGGGATGAAATCGGTTTTGCAGGTCACATCTTACCGGGTGACGATGCAGCTTGGGAAATTGTTCGTGGCGTGTTACCCAGAAGTTGTAACCATGTTGCAACAGGCCTTCCCGATGTAACAATGGCAAAAGCAAAAAAAAAGAACTTGCCATTACGTGGGGTGGTAAATTGATATAATGATGACATTTGTAAATATGTTTTCCACAAACAACCAATGTCCTTTTATGTTTCCCTTTCCTAAGTCTCATGTGTTCCTTTCCTATGAATGACAAGGAGTTTATTGCATGATTTATGTAGAATCACGTGTGCGAATGGCGGGGGCTACTTTCGACTATACAGTTTCAACAGACCCAACGCTCTTTGACTAAGAGAAAAAATGTCTCGGGTGTTTACATTTTTCGGCGGATATTTTTCATTCCGATTCCTGACGCATTGGTCTGACTTAACACCTGGTAGTTGAAAAATGTTTCTGAACGTTAATTTAAATATTTAATTAAATATGTGCGAGTGACTGGCGGAGGTGGGTTATTTTCAAAACGAGTTAAAATAGATCGAGTTTCCAAACTTTCCTTCACGAAAAATTTGATGGCCGCCAACTTCGTCACAGTAAACAATATATGTGTGTTTTAAAAATGTTGCACAGATTCCAGTCCGATATCCAAGGGGCGTAACGGGTGTAAGGGGAGCAAGCCCGCTCTTTGGGACAGAGAGGGAGTTTCAGCTCCCTGTGCAAAGTAAAGGTTTTTATATTAAAACGGAATTTCAGAATATCCAAGCCCAAAACCAACCCTTTCTTGGAGCCACAAACTTTGTGGACCGTCCCCCCCCCCCTCCCCGCCAGAATCACCTATTTCTTCTTAAACTGTTCTTGATCCGGCCCTGCTATCATATCGCAGGTCCCCTATGGCAGCACCCCTATAGTCACAGCTTCCCCGATCGTGGTTACTATCGTGGTTCCCCGCAGAACGGATTCGGTTTTCTCCGTTCCTCAGCTTCAAAAAGCAGGAATATGAAACAAGAAAATGTTGTACAGTCTGCTACTCAGGTAATCATGATAGTGGTTGTTTTCAAAGAATTTTATCAACTCTCATCATGAAACCCTTGAATTGGCTCAGTTCCCAACCCTTACTTAAGCCCCTCCCACAATTGTCTGAAATTTATCCTCATCCAGGTACAATCTCAGTTTATTGCTTCAAGGTGAGTATAGAAAAACTCAATTTATATTATCAAAACACTCTCCGCACCGTTCATGCTATGTAATATAAGGTTTGGTACTCTGCATTATTTGAATTAGCTGCCAATCAAAGAGCTGAGCCAATTGACAATTTCAGTACCCTCGTCCCAAAATTGTAGTTTGGGTTGAGAGGTATGGTCCTTTAACTTAGGCTACAACTCATTCATGGAAAAATTCAATCAGGTAGCACAGCCGCGCGAATTGATGCTCATTCAATCGTAAAGGATGGATAGAAGCATATTTAACGAAACAAAATGAATCGGATTGTATACATGAATGAAATCCGTGATAGTCGTGAAAACCTTTCTCCGATGGAACGACCACACGAAAGTTCAATGGTCAAACCCAGCCAAACGAACTTATTCTACTGACATCATTGCATGTACTTAATACGCTTCTTATTAAAGGATAGCTTTTCAGTATATCACCTTTTAATCATGGGGTTACAAGAGTTCTAGCCACTTATGTTACAGCTCTCCTTGGAAATGATTTACACGTAGCTTCACACTGTTAACATGGCTCAGAATCTCTGTAAATTTACAAGACAAAAGATAAAGAGAAATATAAAGATTACAGAAAAATTATGAGTTCCCGGAATTGTTCTGTAATCTTTATGTATCTCCTAATTTCGATCTTTTGTGAATTTACCGTAATTCTTTACAGGGTATATGGGGTATGTCCCTCTCTCAACACCACAAACTTTTCCTAGGACATTTAGTTAATGTTTATGCATGGTAAGGTGCAGATCACAAAATATCCTGTAAAATTGTCAAATGTTTATGGATTCTGATGGGAATCGGCGTTTATTTTCATTTTTACAATACTTCTTATATCAAATACCCAACTCTGTCATTTTCATATGACAGACCTCTAGACAAGCACCATCTTCCAGGCTCCATAATGCTAGTGGACGACTGTCAAGCCGAGCACACTTGGACCGGAATATTAATTAAAATCTGTTAATAATTATGTGTGAAGGTCAAACCTCGTATAATCGCTGTTTGATATTGTCTCTTGACTCAATAACGACAGAACTAATTAACAGGATACATAAAATGATATGGCCAGGATGACGAAGTGATAGACAATACAAGCAAAAATGAAACCATGGCAACGTGCGGTAAACTCCATCCTTGCCATCGTAAAAACACAAACTGTGAAAACAGGTAGAATATTGTACAAGCTGAGCTAACAAGCCTTGTGAGAAAGAGTTGCAACTCTTGAAGGGTACTACTCCAATGAAAACGACATACATAGATTTTCAGACGGAGAGTATGAGAGCTCCGTCGCTATAATACAAGCAGGGAGTTGCAACTCCCTGGTACAAGGCAGACAAAATGCGTTTTACCCAACGTGTTGTACATAACACCATGCTTGCCCTAATAATATTAATTTGTTATTGTAACAGACAATGTCGCGACACAGCCAACGAATACACAACTTTTACAGATCAGAAACAGTTCTGTTAAAATAGTAATAACTGAAAAATAATATTCATTACGAAGGTCCAATTGTCATTACGGTATTTTTCGAGCTGACGAGCTGTGGCTCAAGAAGGGCAGTGGATGCGTTGCGTGTAGATGTAGACGCGGGTCGCTGTGACAATCGCAACCATTCGAGGTTTGATATAAGAGCACAAAATAATAAATTCAATCACGTGAATTAGTGGGGATCGAGGGGAACAAAATTTCACCGGTGCCATGGAAACCGTATGTACAAACGAAAGGACAAAAACTTAATTACAAAAATTAGTTAATTAGTGTGTATGTTTACCAGGGAGAGAATATAGATATTAGAAACTCAACCCATATGAGCTGCATATGCGTTCACACAAGTTTTCCCAGCAACATATGGGCGAATCCGATTAGCGCTTGTTGTTAGTGACAGTAGGCAGCCATTACTGGGGTCCATCAGCCTTTAATGGTCTTCAATTAATGTCTACGTGAATTTCAAATCCTCATATTCAGTGAAGTTGAGAAAAATAGGACACACTTTAGTGTACAACCATCCATGGAACAGGTAAGGAAGGAAATTTAAAGATTAAAGGTGGTGGACCCCTGCACTAATGGCCGACTAAAATCAGACCATCACAATCTGTCCGGATTCGTCTGTAGAACCAAAAACGTCGGGTATGGGCCTACAAATAAAAAGTAGTAAAGCTGAAAATGGTATATTATGCATTATCTGAATCTGATTATTTACAACCTTGAGATAGTAGATTGCAATGGAAAAAGTATCAAGTATCGTAATGTAAAAATTAAGTTTGGTGGAGAAAACCCACAACAAGAGTAATTGCAGTTTAATCACTTGTGTTTCTCGGTATGTCATTTTCCAGCAGAGTAGCCATAGCCCTGAAAGAATTAAAGCGACAGGGAGAGTTTACGGTAAAATGTGTACCCCTTCTTCAATCAGAAGGGTTTTGTTGGACAATAACTTCCATGTCTCAATATATACTGAATACCGGTACCGTATAGACGAATCCGATTAGCGCGTGCTTTTAGTGACTGTGCGCAGCCATTATAGTTGGGTTCATCAGCCTTGAATCGCCTTTATATATCTTCCACATGAGTTTCAAACCCTTATATGCAGTAGCATTGAAGGAATTAAGATACAATGTAGTGTACAACAATATTTGATAAAGGTAAGCAAGGAAATCGAAAGATCAAAAGGTGGTGGACCCCAGGTATGGCCGACTGAAATCAGACCATCACTTGTTATCCGGATTCGTCTATATATTCCCAAAGACCAGGAATCGCCCGATACTTTGGTCACCATCGTACAGTGGCGACATAGTTCTGCTGCTCATGCGCAATAAGAATTGAGAGCTTGGAATAAGTTGGCCTGCGTAGCGCCTCTGTGACGGCGATCCCTCAGGCTGCCGCCCTTGCTATTGATTTTTCGTTGCGATGAGCTGGACGAAAAAAGTTAGGCCGCCCAGCGAGCTGTGGACAAGTCGACTGGTCGGTTAGCAATGGCAAGCAAATAAAGGTGAATGATAAAAGGTCTGAGACCTTCATTGGAGGAAGTTTTTGGAGTGTCTGGTATGAAGAATTGAGGAACGTTTTTTTTTTCTTAATAGAATACATTCCTCTATTCAAGGTTAGTTATACGAACGTGCCAGTAACGTTTGGAACAGCCAGTAGTTATTATCAGAACGAACAGGCAGCGGGAAATACGGAAAGACATGCAGAGATACAGACACACAGACAGATGGATACACTGAGGTAAAGAAAGATGGACGGTGTAACTAAAACATGTCAAAATACACGAACAAATAAACAACAGGAACTTTGGGGAACTCAAATGTACCTTGCATTGTATTTTAGAATTGTGCAGCAGATTCATTGCATTCATTCACGTGGAAGGGTGAAGGGAAATATTTTGTGACCTATATGGTCGTTCAAGAGTAAGATCCTTGACACAAATTTCACGGATAGTTTATAATTATTCCTCGAAACGGTGTTAATTACAGTTAAGGTAAATAAAGGTTCTCGTCACCCTTTTTCATAGCATCCTTTACACGCACAGTGCGTTTGTTCCAAAAATGTCAGAATTTCCTACAAATTTCCTCGACTAAGCCAGGTTGCTTCAGCGATTTGCTTTCACTACATTTAACACTTGTACATTACTTTCTTTTTTATTTTCCTGGTAACCTATAGTTCTATATCGTAAAACAACATTTTAGACTTGCTTCAATTACATTACAAATCAACTTCAAACAGGTAGAATGCCATTATCTCGAGGACAAAGAATCCGATCAGCGCTTGTTTTTAGTGACTGTAGGCAGCCAGTCATTAAAAGGGTCCATCAGCCTTAAATCGTCTTTACTTACATGAATTTCAAATCCCTATATTCACTGAAATTAAAGGAATCAAGGTACAATTAGAATACATCCATCCATGATAATGGTAAGCAAGGAAATTAAAAGGTTAAAAGGTGATAGACCCCAGTTATGGCCTACTGAAATTTGACCATCACTTGCTGTTCGGATTCGTCATTACCTTTTTATTGGTTTTCGAAAATGAGTCTTAAAATCTCATTTAACAAAGTTGTGTACAAATTATTGTTTTTCTTGTCCCACTTACCATTCAGATGTGCAACAATCTGAGGTTCAATTACAAAATTTTTGCAACTTCTTGAATCTTTTTTCTTAAAGCGCACGAGCAGTCCTCTCAAACTTATTTTAAAGCAATTAACAGCTAAATCTCACAATTTTCTTACTTCTTTTCAAAGTATCTTTCATAATATTTTAGGACTTCAATATTGCATATTCAACTTAAACTAAGCAGGCACTCCCAGCAAGTTTCACATTTGAGGTGGAAAAAGTACTGTCACATGACCCTGAAGAGCCAATCATAAAACAGGACAGTAAATCTCACAATTTTTTTCTTACTTCTTTTCAAAGTAGCTTTCATAATATTTTACGACTTCAATATTGCATATTCAAGGTAAACCAAGCAGTGACTCCCAGCAAGTGTACGTGTACGTGGGTTTTTCTCCGGGTACTCTGGCTTTCCTCCCACTTGACATAGGTTTGCCTCTAAAATCGGTCGTCCAGCCGACGAAGTCGGTTGCGCGCCGGACTGAAGCACCTTCGGGTGGACCAGCTAAGTAGCCGACTTTGCTTTTTTGCTTTTACCAATTGCAAGGCGCACCATCTGACCGTGAACCACGGAATTCCTATAAACATTGACAGAGCATGTAACGTGTACGTCCTATCCGTACATTGACGCCACCGCCTGTGGCAAAAAAGGCGCACCAAGATGGCCGACGTGAAGCCTAATTTGCATGATTTGACGAACGATCTGTAATATTTTCACCAGACTTTAAACTTGAATAGGAAGCAATATCATATTCCTGCAATACGGTACCGCAGGTGCAGTGATTTTGACCGTACCTTGCATTATTTCGAAAATATTGTAACTTTCTTGCAAAATTTGTCGATTTGAACTACTTGAGGAAGTTCAAACTTTTACGCAAAAATCATAGCAGACAGCCATCTTGTTACGCCTATCTGCCTATACTCACGCGTACGGTAGCGACAATCTACGGATAGTATGCTCTGTCCATGTATAGGAAGTCCGTGCCCCGGCCAGTAACGGTGAATCATGAGTGCGTCATGTTCGCTCTATATTTGTTACCATATTCTACATGAACTTAACGTTTAATACTATGATTGGGTTGATTGCGTGACGGCGGTAAGTTTATGAGCAATATGTTTTACGATATATTGATCAATCTTGCCCTATGTCACAGAGTATAATTGGATAATGATTAAAGACCTAATTTCCTCAACCCAAACAGTTCCAATTCTCCTAACATGCTTATTTAAACACCCTTCATAATTGTCTAAAACTCATCTTCATCCAGACACTATCTCAGTTTATTGCTTCACGGTGAGTACGCAAGACCTTTGTCAGCATGTAAGGCGTAATCAAAACCACACTCTCATTACAGTACATTCCATGCTGTGTAACATGAGCTCTGTATTTTTAAGCTTGCTGTCAATCACAAAGATCGTCAATTCAGAATTTCTATGGACTACTACAAAAATTGTAATAGTTTGGGGTGTCAGGGTTGACTGCCTGTAAGAAACCTGCTGCTTCTTAAGAAACAAAGAGTTTTGCCACCATTACTGCTATGTCAGTGTCCTCAGTTGAACCCTCTTTTTTGTGGATTTGATAGACTGATAAAGAAGGGCAATTCTTCTGTTTCATAAAAAAGCCGTTTTTAACCATAATTTTAGGGCCTCCTTTCGATTAAACCCTTCTACTAGGAGTGATAGAGAGATAAAGAAGCCACATTTTATGGCAAATTCCTCAAAGAAGCAGTCTTATAGACCACAGGCGAAGAACTTGTGAAGAGATTACAATCAGATTGAGCATGTTTAGACTTGAGACTATTTTGCACCTCCTGCATTTAAATTAGTAAGCCGAAGGTATGCTATACAATGGCTTTAAATAATTCAAGAAATTGGGTGCTAATGTGGAACGTTTTCCAGAGTCATTCCAGTTGCCAATGGCAGTTAAAATTCCTCGGTCTAAGGGAACAAACTAGGGAGCTCCTTTTGACAAACCAACTGACCGTGTGTAACTATACGGTAGTTAGCGAGCCGCGAATTCAAATGTTCTTACATCGGCAAATATTCACCGAACGATTAAGGCCCTTGTAAACTTTTATGGGGTGCTGTTTCTGGCGGTGTTTGTTGTGGGGTATGAACAATTTTTCGTTGCTGTAGACCATACGATAAAACAGATATACTGTGCGAAGTTCAAGAATTCGAACAATAAACGTACCATGTCCCGCTCATTGCAATGGCCCTTACTAGCGGAGATGGTTTCTGCGTGTGTTGTCTCCAGCAACACACCTTTTGTAATAGGTGCTATATGCATGGGCAAAAATGCAAATGCCAAAGTCCAGGACACCGCTTTGTAAAGTCAGCAATGAGGTGTTCTCACGGACTTCCTATACATGGACAGAGCATACTGCACGGTACATTGTCGCTACCGTACGAGTGAGAAAAAAGCGCGCCAAGATGGCCGTCTGCTATGATTTTTGTGTGGAAGTTTGGACTTGCTCAAGTATGTCCCCAAATTTTGCAGGAAAGTTGAAATATTTTTGAAACATGGCAAGCTAAGGTCAAAATTACTTCACGTATTGCAGGAATATGATATTCTTTCCCATTCAAGTTTATTTTTTGCCCAAAATATAACAGAGTCGTCGTCAAATCAGGCGATTTATAGGTTCACGGCGGCCATCTTGGTGCGCCTTTTTTTGTCCCAGTCAGATAGGACATACGTGTAACATGCTCTGTCCATGTATATAAGTCAGTGGGTGTTCTTTAGACAGAGATTGTTCTACATAAATTACTACCGGGCTATAAAAGCTTTCCTGACATTTATTTAATCACAGGCATGAGTTACCGGATTAATCGCTTCGTTTTCCTCTAATCCTGGCTCTTTGTTACAGCTTCCTGAAAACGCTTGCAAGAATTATAATCTCGAAAAAAAGTACGATAATATTTGCAATAGTCCATGATACCTGCGTTTGTGATCAGTAATGGCATATAAAATGGTCATTGATCTTAAATAAATGTAACATTCAGCGGAAGAAATGTTTCGATGCGAATCGCAAAGTATCCGCCATTTACAGGTCGAGAAAAACTTGTTTTTATGGAACACCCATCTTAAAACAAAACATCCGTTTTATCATTAAATCGTTTGATCCAGGAAAACGCCAACCTACACACTGACAAGTTGATTTTACCACTACATCGATGTTGCCATGGAAAACCGTAGTATAGGATAACGAAAATGACAGATATCCTACTTGAAGCATGAATCCAAACGGTGCAACTGAGGTATCAGAGGTTAAATTATATTCACTAAAGGAAATTAAAATTGTAGTTTATGCAACAGTTTGTGACGTCATTATTATACTTACTCAAGTGACAGTCTTTTCTTCCAAAGGTCATATTAAATTGCGTCAAAAATGTGATCAGACTTTTACCTAGGCGCTATAGGGTGAACAGGTGAATTGACTGTATGCTTTATGGCTATGATGTCCCAAAGCCAAAAGTAGCCCCCTCCTTTTGAGGAACACGACGCGTATCATTGCAAGCTAACGCCACCGAACATAGAGAGCTGCAAACGCGAATTCAGAATTTTGAGAAGGGGGGGGGGGGGCACACACACACACCGTCAACCGAAGACCGACTAGGGAGCGCCGAAGATGCGAAGCCCTTTTTTCAAAAATGGTTGGTCATCGCAAAAGCGGTCGCACGCCGGGTGCGCCCCCACCAGGAACCTCGCCTGAGCTGATAGTGATACGTCAACCAATCGGGATTGCGCGTAAGTCTATCCCGCTCGGCGACTTCTTCTGCTTATAGTCACGTGTATATTGTGTTCCTCCAATAATGACGTCATGTGCATGAAGTCTATATAGTCCCCCCCCCCCCATCTATATACACAATATGCTAACGGTATACACGAATCCGGACAGCAAGTGATGGTCTGATTTCAGTCAGCCATAACTGAGGTCCGTCACCTTTAAATCTTTCGATTTCCTTGCTTACCTCTATCATTGATTGTTGTTTACTAATTTGTATCTTGAAGTCTCCAAGTTCACTAAATGTGAGGGTTTGAAAGTCATGTAAACAATACATAAAGACGATTTTAGGCTGATGGACCCCACTAATGGCGGCCTACAGTCACTAAAAACAAGCGTTAATCGGATTTGCCTATACAAGAAAATAGAAACCTTAACATATTTATTTCAAAAACAAAAAATGTGATGTGAGACCGTGAGTTGTAAACCATAAATTATTCGTACGCGGTTTCATAGTTCAAATTTAACTGAAAATATGTCTCAACATTTAAAGGTAGTTATTCATCCCGGGCAGTTCTAATTCTCAAACCTACTTCTAGCTCTTTCCAAATCTGTCTAAAATCATTCTCACACAGGCGCGATCCCAGTTATACTACTTCAGGGTAAGTGTACAAGACCCTAACGTATCAGTAATCAGAACACTCTCACTCAGTACACTAGTAGGTTATATGAAGTGTAATATGAGCAACATTGCTCTTTATTCTTACAATCAATGAGCTATATCAACTGAGAATTTCTTTAGACTCACTGCTAAAATTTTAGTTTGGGGTTGGAATTGACTACCTTTAATATCTTAGCAACGACAAATCTATGCGGGGATTGGATGAATAAAGATTCATAAATCAACATCTAATATAAATATATATACAGGCTGTTTGAAATTTATAGTACTCTCTTGCAGTTTGAGCACAACTCGCGCGGTTTAAGTTTTTCATATGCTGATAACAAAGGGGGAAAAGTTCCATGAACTTGTTTCAAGTTATTGCCAAGGGCATTAACACTCTTCTAACAAATTAAATTTCAATTGGAATTGCTGTTCGGCTTTTATCATCTTTTTTGGAAGGTGTAAAATCGCAGTTCTTCGAGAGTCCTGTCTGTGAAGTGTCATGTGTTTTGTCGGTCAATGTAGTTAATACAAATAATATTTGCTCGGATGACAGACCTGAGGGTCATAAGAGGTCTCTAAATAGTTGAAATCCATGCGACCGTCAGTTGTTTCTACTAAACTTGTGATAGAGGGTTGTAGTATATATTCTTGAGGGGAAGGCTGTGTGGTATACAGTATTTCGTTACGGTATCTTTCACTCTGTGGTATGGGAATATTAAAAGCGGGTTCAACCAGTGTGAGAAAAAAAGCACCAAAAATGGCCATCGGCTATCGTTTTGAGTAAAAGCTTGGACTTGCTCAAGTATATCTCCGTATTTTGCAAGAAAGTTGAGATATTTCTAAAATATGGCAAGGTAAGGTCAAAATCACTTCACGTATTGCAGGAGTATGATATCCTTTCCCATTCACGTTTAACGTTTGCGTTACACGTTACATACTTTGTCCGTGGTTTTGCCGCAAAAATATCTGGAACAAATGTGCCCTTAGCATTTTAAAGGATGATTGAACTTAGACACATCCTTGCACGCTGTGCAAAGGAACGTCTGAACATGACAGATGAAAAAACATTCAACTTCAAACTGACAATCCTAACACTTAATTTATTTTGTCATTACATATCCTCCCGACCTAGATTTTTCACCATACTTCTAGATTTCTCACCAATGTTCCCGGTCTTCGGCTTGCATTTCAATCTTTCTTAGGCCTATATAAGAAACAGAGGCAATTTCTGCTGGAAATAATCCCCAGGAGCTACCTCAATTTATCAGTTTATTATTCATTGAAATGCAATGACTTCAAATTGAACGAACCAGTCTGTAGGTCCAAGTTCCCTGATGGGAAATGAAGAAATGTTTCATGTCAAAAGACTCAGCAAAAAGATTCAGCTGAAAAGATTGAAAGCACGCAGTCCCATTTAAATTTACCTTGAACTTGTATTATCAACACTCCCCCTCGTCAAACCCCAAATTATGTTTTACCTAGTCAGACGAGCCCTACACTCCAATCATTCTGGTGAGACTACTACTTGATTTTTCCGTTCAATTGGCACAGTCAGAGAATTATAAAGCTGAAATTGGTTCGCTTCCTTCCAAATATATACCTTGAACAGTTAAAGGTGTTGTGGCCGAATGCCAGCAAGAGATGATAAAACGCAAGGTGGTATTTGACGCGATGAACTTTATTACCACTAGATTTGGGGTTCAACCCCCGACTCATGTGTCCATTAAATTGGGATTCTCACCCTGCACACTCTTAAATCCTTAAATTCGTGATTTTTTACCAGGTTCACAGTGCAGGCCTATGCCACCCACACAATTCTGGTTGAAATTAAACAGGAATTCATTTTCAAGCTAACAGATAAGAACACATGCGATTAACTATTCGGGGGGACCGGCAGCTGGTGGAAATTCACCGTTTTTGAGGTCAAAAGCAATCAGCGGTTTCCAACTGATCAAGGGTTTGAAAAGAAACCAAATTTGATCTTAATTGTAAAGTTGTGTAGCCACCCGTTAAGTTGTAATTTACTACTTAACCGTAGCAACCCCCTTCCTCCTTCACTCACCACCACCTTTACCGCCAACCATGCGTGGTCACTCAGCATTGTAAGCTAACTGACCTCCAATCACTGTGCTGCGTCTATTTTATGCGTTCTAAATCGGACATTTTGTTTTCCACTTTTTTCTTAACTTATCTGCCTATTGTTTCGATCGAAAATGATTCTTTGACAAGTGATGCCCAAATTACGAATGTGGCTATCCCATTGCAAGATGATTTTAAAGTGTGGTAATCAGTTAATGGAGTTGAGCGAACGCTTCACCACAAAGTAAAATTCTATAGCTGAATTTAAACCGAAGTCGAGGTCTCCAGGTCTGTATTTCCCACTAGGTGACGTATTGTACTCATGTTGTTTGCCCTGCAAATAAGGCTCTACTCGACACCCTGTTCTTGAATGCTCCAGGACATGCCAAAAACACGGGAACCTCTTTTGCGGTGCAGGATACTTGTACAGGTAACAGTTATCATGGATATACGTCACTCTTAGCCTGCATAGCGCCTCTGTGGCTGCCGTCCCCTTGACCGGCCGCTGAACGAAAAGGCTTCGTCCGCTCCGCGTCACCCTATGCATATGTGCGCCAGACGCGCCGCTGAACCATGTCTAGCACGCGGGGCGGACAAATTTTTTCGTCCAGCTCATCGCTACGAAAAACTCTAAGGGGCGGCAGCCTAAAGGGGGCTGCAGCCACAGAGGCGCAATGCAGGCTAAACCATGTCATACTTTCACTACTTACTTCGTTTTAAGTTTCATAATAAACTCCAAAGTTTGTTGTTCTAGTGATTTATTCCTCTCGGGTATATGTTTTGTAGTCATTGTTTTATTATATCATTGAAATTCATTTGTGAGAAGATATCTCCGCCATCTTGTTTGCTGTTCGTTCTCGTTGCACCACTAACCGAGAATGTGGTGTGAAATTTTGGTGCAAGAACAGTTCGCGAACGTGTTCTTTGGTGATCGACCCGAACAGGTAAACTGTTCTCTATTCCACAACAGGCCGAGAACAGGGAGTCGGGGATACAGCCATATTGGCTACATTCGTCGGTTAGAGTATGTACTTCTAAGGAGAACCACACATTTGACATCTAGAGACTCTACCACTTAAGAAACACTTTTACTGAATATTTCAGGCTCAGCCATGTGAAAGGAAGAAAATTCAGATCGGGGATGAAATATTGGTCCAAAGGTGCAGGGAGTGTGAAATGCATCACTGTTTGGCGTCCAATTAGCCACCTAAGCCCCAGCTCTGACTGTCCCTACCACCGATATTGTTGACGGGATGGAAGGGAAAATTAGGCTTATTCTCCCCATTGCTCAGGTGTACGCACATTTAAGGTCAAGAGCAGTCCCCCAAACTTATTTTAAAGCAACAGATAAGTATCACAATTTTCCTCTTATTTCTCTCCAAAGTATCTTCCATCATATTTTATAACTTCAGTTTTGCATATGCAATGTAAAACAAGCAGTTACTTCTAGTAAATATCGCATTTGAGGAGAAAAATTGTTGTCACATGACTCTCAACAGCCAATCATGAAACAGAACAGCCTACTACACCATGGGCGCAAATCCCGGGGGGCAAGGGGGGCCTTAGCCCCCTCAAGTGAAAAAGTGGGGGCCAAATCGTAATTTGCCCCCCCCCCCCTCAAAAAAAAAAATTGAGTAGACCTAAAAATATGGTCACCTTTTTTTCGGTTTTTTCGTTCGAAAACAGTTTTTCTGAAGCTTCGGAAACGCTAGAACTCAAGAGCTTCCGGGGGCTTAGCGCTTCGCGCTCGCGGTGCCCGCCAAGCGTGCACAGTTTAATACTCATGGACACATCAAAAGGATTTTCGCCCCCACTCTCAAACAGAGGTTTGCGCCCCTGTACTACACTACTTCAATTTGGGGTGACTACTCTTGCCCTTT
This sequence comes from Holothuria scabra, assembly GCA_037179385.1. Lineage (NCBI taxonomy): Eukaryota > Metazoa > Echinodermata > Holothuroidea > Aspidochirotida > Holothuriidae > Holothuria > Holothuria scabra. The sequence continues at coordinate 32,045,433 of CM074196.1, forward strand.
AAATAACTGTTGGGACATAAAATGCTGAGATGGCATTAAACTTAGAAGGCGGAGTCGAAGGATCTCCCCATGCATCGCTGTGTGGGGACAGGTGTGAATAAATTGGTGGGAGACCAGAAAGGAGCCATTGCTCAGAATTCTAACTCTGCTTTAAAGTAAGTTTATCAAATTTACGTGAGAGTGGATTCACTGCTGAACCATTTAAGAAGGAGCGAACCGCAAAAAACCGAAAAAGTACATGCATTCAACTGAAACAATTATTAGCTACCCGTAAAAACCTTTATTGCCTTCACATCGGCGAAATCAACTGAACTTGTCAAAGCCCTTTCTACTATCCGAACTTTTTACCACCCACATAACAATCAAAAGTAACATTACACACTTTGCAAATTGAAAAATCATGAGATTAGGTTAATCCTCCTCATGTAGAATACAATGAGCGAAATACCGAATTAGTAGAGAAATAGAGGAAGTTGTAGGTCTTTGGGCTATCAACATTTTTTCATGAAGGTGTAACTGAAACCATTTTGTACTTTCACACTTTAGGGTCTGATGCCTGTTGTTTGGAGCTATTGCATTATTTTAGACCTACATATTGATATATTTTCGTCGCCAGTTGAAACGAAAAGTACACTGCAGTCGACAACAACGAAAAGGAAATACAATTTGAGAGAAAATGCAGTCACCCCAATATGGATTACTGTAGTAGCCTATCTTATTACATGAATGAGCTACGGTATCTTGAATCAATTGAAATATTTTTCTTACTGAATTGAAAAAAGTGCGGAAAACGGCATGCACTTGGTTTGCGATATTCAACGCTTGAAAAATAATTGGACGTAACCATGACAGAGAAAGCAGGAACCGAGAGTCCCCAACCCACTCAAACGCCTTGCCCCGATTGCCCCTCCTCCAATGAAATTCGAAGGTAAAAATATATATTTGACGGGCAAAGTGTGTTTAAGACAAACACTTCAAAATCAAACCTTAAAAGTATGGATATTTAGTGTAAGACTAAAAAGTGTCATTCCTTTTATCTGAGAGGCAGCACAGCCAAAAATTTCTCTTCACACCACTATTTGACGATTAGAAATATATATTTTCAGGGAAATGTATACGCAACTTACAATTTTAGACAGTTTTCGAGGAAGAAACATCTTAATGCAAATTTATGCAAGCTTATTTCAAATGATGATTGGTTAGTTACTGTCAACCGATGACAGTGGTACATTTTTATCTGTTAATTTGCTGACCATTTTACAGTTTGCTCATTTTATTGTTAAGGTAAAAATTTATTGAAAACTAAAGTTTAAATTAACAACACCTTAGATTCCACTTACAAGCACGGGAGATGCCATTTCCGGCTGTCTGAGGATTTTTCAGAATTTTCTGCACGCTTCGCGCCAACTGATGGTGGCGCTCCGTTCAGATAGTGTCATTACTTCTTGCCCTACTGTCTGAACACTTGCCCGCCCCAGCTCCAAATGAAAAGCCTGCTTTCGTCACTGATAGAAGAGACATGAAGAAATTTGTGATATAGTTGTTGCTTTTTCAAAATTATTATAAGCGACTGCTCTTGCCCTCGAAAGAGCTACAGGCGCGAAGCGCGTCCCACTTCCTAAAATACACACTCTGCAGTACGCCGGGGTACATCTCATAATGCATATTTGACTTCTCATGCCCTTGAGAGAGCTACAGACACGAAGCACGCTCCGCTTCCTAAAATACAGTCACACCGCGTCTACGCCGGGGTATTTCATCGCATAATTCATATTCGACGAATGACGACTTGGGACACGACTCAAAAGCATCTACACAAATTTACATTCCTCTGTGATCTGGTGTTATCCTATATTTTTGTGATAAACAACTTGGTCTTACTCTGCCGTCGTCACGGTTAGCATTCCATTTTAGTGTGTTTGTTTGGGTGAGATAAATGTTAGGTTACGGGTCAGCTAATCTCTGGATGATGTAGCCTATAGAGCGTTATAACGGGGGCCCTACACAAAAGAAGATCACTGCCATCTCGCCTGAACGATCAAGTGTGACTGCATTGGAAGGACTGGAATCGTATGAACACTTTATGCTAGATCGTACTATAACCATGACTATGAAAAAGAAATGTAATTTTACAGTGAAACTGAATACTGGCAGATGGATTCTGAGTAGCAAACATATTACAGTTTTTCATTAAACAGCCATATCTTATATGACTGTACGTATGCAACCATTTTCCCTCAATACTAAACTTGAAGACCATTTTAGAGTTCAGAAATAAAAGTGGCTTCATAGGTACCGTTAATATTGGATTTACATACAACTGTAAAATAACAGGTTGAGCACCGGAATCCCAGCTTTCAGTATTACTGTAAAATACGGTAACGAGTTTATATTAACAGTGCATTACTCTTTACTTGCAGTGCTATAGTATCACGTGTTACAACTACAAGTCGGTATAGAATATGAAGTAGTTCATTACAGGGGCGTAGTTCTGGTTCGTGGGTTGGGGGCGGGTTCCAACGACCAGTCGAACCCTGGATCGTGTCCCGGACCGGATTAATGTATAAACATTCCATTCATACAAACACGAGCGCATACGTAAACACACACAGGTTACACATGCAAACACACTCAAACTGGCGTTTTTCTGGAACCCCTCAAGTCATTTCGCATATTATATTTTGTTTATTCTGTCTGCTGTTTCTTAATATGCCTCAATTATTGGCGAAAAAAAGGTATATTCGCTCCAATATTTTCACTGAGGTGACATCCCCCCCCCCCCCCGCCCCAGGATCGATCACCCTGGTTCATCGGTGAGTCACTTGGGAGCTCTGAGTAGTCGGCGGCTAGAAAAATGCTACCCTGGGAGGTAGCTTGGACAAGCACTCATGGGAGGCACTTCAAATACTGCTTACGCAGAGCAGCCTGTGGTATGGGACTTAAAAAAAAATCAGGGGCAGTTTCCCCCATCAACCAAATTATTAGGGGTGTTCCAACAACCACCCAAGTTCGTTGCCCCGTTGCAGGTTGGTGCAGTTCTAACAGCCATAGAATGTCATTTCAGTCATTTTCAGAGTTGATCAGGCGTACACGTAAGATTTTGGGGGAGGGGAGAGACATCCGTGAGCCTATGATTGGTATTCATTATAGCTTTTCGGGATACCGTTAGTATTTCCTTCACATCTAGCCTAAATGCGGCTTCTATAGGGAATGTGAAGTTCCATTTCCAGTGCTCTCTGAAGCGCTTTTTCCCAGCATTTTCTGCACTGAGGCTTGGCTAAAATGGTGGTGTTGCTCATAAATGAGTTATGGAAACTTTTTAAAGCTTTGGAAATGAAAAAATCGGATGTTGACGGTGGTACTTGATCGTCATGTGGCATCCGCATCTACACTGCAAATTACGTTACTACAGTCAGGAGTTGCAAAAGACAGTGATGTTCACACTTTGAAAGAATATGAAAATTTGGGTGGTCGATCCCCTGGAAAAAGGCTAACTTCCCCACTGGGGAGGGTGCGGATAGGCCCCTTTCATCCTCTTGGATCCCTTTCCAATGTCATAAATCCACTCTCATGCCAAAATCATGACTACGCACCCGAATGTAATTCAAGTATTCTGTCCGTAAAATTTGATCGATCTCTTGGGATACGACTTTTATCATACATGGGAGTGACGTCAGTTACATTGGTGACCTTATGCTAAACTTGAAACTGTATACGATGTTTAATTTCAGTTGTGATATCTTCTACGATCAGTCAGTATACTTAATACCCCATATTTAATCTCGTTGCCTCTAGCAACGGAAAGGACAGTATGGTATAGCTCACTTGTACCCCTCGAAAATCTAGTTCATGACCCATCTTTGATACACACCTGATTTCCCTAGGGATTTCCTGTGAGGAGCGTGAACTTTTCGTGTGGCTTTATAAGGATTTAAAAGGGCGTTCAACGTTCAATACCCGTAAACTGTTCCCTGTTCCCGCTAAACATATATGAGTATGTGCTTGACGAAACAACTGCAAGGCGGTATACGTGTCTACCGTGTACTTACATATAAGACTAAAAACCATAGCTTCTGAGAAAGCCAAGGGAAGCATTATACGGTGACTAAACTAACGAAGTGGACGTTAAGTAGCAGTCTACAGATCATTGTCCTGCCGAAGTATTTGAGCAAACATTCATCTGGTGGATTACAACAATTGTCCTGAAACTGGGCAAATTTGTCCTGACCTCACTGAACTTTGAATTTGTTTGGGAATCCTTTGCGTATTTGTTTAAGATTCTTAGTAACAAATACACAAAAGAGGAGAAGAATGTACATATTACGTAAAGAATACTCAGGCCAATAAGATTGCTCATTTCATCCTTGGTGGTTCTGGTTCAGTCACTTTGGAAAAGGTATATCGTCGCTATCGGCACGACGGGCCTTTCTTTCCCTAAAGCACAACATTATCACATTGGCATTCGTGTTGACACATGGCTCTCAAGAGTTAATAGTGAAACACAAACAGGACATCTTATAGCCTGCGTAGCGCCTCTGTGGCTGCAGCCCCCTTTTTTCGTAGCGACGAACTGGTCGAAAAAATTCGTCCGCCCCGCGGGCTAGACATCTTACTACGCTACTTTCAATTTAACAACTGCATTTATAAGGCTTTACTTTTAGGCTCTTCTTTTTCTACTTTTGAGCACTTCTATTTCTGTCCTACCACATAGGTCTATACCTGAACACATAGCCTGAACACCTGAGTTCAGCGGCATGGTTGGTACTGTGCCCCATTTTTCTCTTAATTTTGACAGTGTTCAACTCTTAGGGTAACATCGATCCCCTGCCCGTCCGGTGTGGCAGTTTTTTTGGTCCTCTGTCCGACGGGACCAAAAAAACTGGAGTTTCTCAGTTTTTTTGGTCCTAGGACAAGAAAACCTAGTTTTTTTGGTCTCGGGTAGGACAAAAAAAGCTAGATGTTTTGGTCCGGGTCTAGCTTTTTTGGTCCCACGAAATAGAAGCTTTTTTCGGTCAGCTTCACTGATCGATTTTGTACGGTGGCCGAGAGGGGACAAGAAAAAATGGTGATTTTGAGATTTCTGAGAGAGATGGTGAACTCTGAGACAATTAAGATGCCGACAAAAAAAACCACATTATTCTTTTTTGGTGGTTCCCTCCCGGCAAAATACTATAAATGCAATGACAAATTGTATGACGAAATACAAGATATTACAGGACCTCAATGACGCGATAGAGGCGAATCTTGACCGAACAAAATGTAAAAATGGGGGTGGGGGACTAAAATTTATCCACATTCTTTTGTTTTACAATGAGGCTATGGCATTGAGAAAATAAATAGGTAACATCAGTTTATGCAAAAAGAGAGAACAAGTGGCGTGCCCCTGATAGATAGTTGACACCCAGGGTTAAACCACCTCTTTTAGTTCAGAATGAGTCTAGTGCCATCCTGGTGTGGGGATTAAGGGTGCCGTAGGCATACATGGATCATTGTCATATTGTCATTCCTATTTGCTGGCTAAATATAAAACAAAAGTGCTTTCTATGAGGAGGCAGAATATATTTGTCTATGCGGAGGGCTGCTCCTTCAGCATGCGAATGGGAACCGCTTTCTAACTGCTGACAGTGCAAGTAAATTAATTAACAAAAACAACGAAATACATGTGAATACCTGTTGCATATTGAAAGGCATTTTCAACAGTTTGGTTTGAGCATAAAGGATAATATGCATGGGCTGTATGGTAATTCCCTGCGTAGGCTAGTAGACAATCCTACAAAATGTTTCAGTGACTATTTCAACATCCAAAGCTAAACTTGAAAAAGTGTTCACTCTTTGCCATCACTTTGCAGTGAAATAAAACTGGAATACGAGGTCCATATGTATATGCTTCCGGTAATTTGATAGCACTAATCTCAGGCTAAAGGTCCTTTTTAAGCAGGCGAACGCAACGCATTAAGATATATAAAGTTTTCATACCCGGAAGATCCATTGACGTCACCAAGGCGGGGGGGGGGGGGGGGGGTGCGAACGATCCTCCTGTGCTTTTTTTACATAAACGTTGACCATATGACTATTTTACCCCTTTTTGTAAAGTGTCTCAGTCCGCTGGCAAGTCCTATTGGACGTATGTAGCTACACCTTTCCATAGTGTTATGATCATATATATCTAATAGGCTAGTGCTTTTCATGAAATACCTTTAGAGTATGTTTTTTAACAGAACCATTTTTATTGAAAATATATTAGAGCGATGTGTTCATCTCTTGGATTCTGTTCATTTTGGGTGGGTAAACTGCTTCATGTCAGTATAGGCTCATTATACATTAATACTAAAACGAAAGTGCATATGCGGGATATTTCAAATTGACTTAAAATCTCAATGAAGTGACGGTACCGATATTTAAGGGATAAGTCGCATTTGGCTGACTATATTACACTCTAAAAAAGTTGATTAAAAAAATTCACCAACATTGGTCACGTATGTCAAATACCTGAAATTGGTTGAATTTTACTCAATAATTGTTGACTAATGGGTTACCCAAGAGGTTTTTTACCACTTAATTGAGTAACCAGCCTGTGGTTTAACCAAATAAACAACACATATTGGGGAAAACTTACCCAATTTCAGGTATTTGACATACGTGACCAGTGTTGGTGAATTTTTTTAACCAACTTTTTAAGAGTGTATGGTGAATGAACCGTCTAGACTCCAAGTTGGCAAAATAAGGGTCGAGGCGAAGTCGAGTCCATTATGTTGCTAATTTGGAGTCAAGACGGCTTATGAGACAGTAACGATCAGACAAATGTGGTTTATTCCTACCACTGAAAATGTGTGAAAAACTTTACCTTTATCACTGTCTTTAAGTTTATTGACCGTGAGCAGTGAAACAACAAATCTCTGCTGGAAATGGAACTTCTCAGTGTCTTCGGCCCGGTTAATTTCAGCTAAATATCCCTTATTTTTTGAAACACATGGTTGGAAATTTATACTTCCGCTATGAATGTTTACTACATGCCAAAGAGGGACCTGTTTGACAGCTAGAGTCTAAATAGGGTGGTCGAAAAGGTTCTCCACTGAGTCAAAGCGTCGTTTGTTCCTCCGTTTATTGCACCAGCTGGCCATTTAACTGTTTTATACTTGGAAATAGTCTTTCCATGCATGCCTTTAAGGCCCAATTCTCTCACCCCAAACAGTACCAATGCTCCTAACCTTCTTACTTAAGCCCCTTCCGCAATTGTCTGAAATTCATCCTCATCCAGACACACTTTCTCAGTTTATTGCTTCAGGGTGAGTATGTATGTAATCAAAACACTCTCAGCGCAGTTAATGCTGTGCAATACAAGCTTTGGTGTCTTGCACTGTTTTGCTCTGCACTGTTTGAATTAGCAGTCAATCAAAGTGCCGAGCCAATTGAGTCGGAGTTTCTGTTACCCCACACAAGAAGTGTAGTTTGGGGTGAGAGGATTGGTCCTTTGATTTAAACTACGAAAATCTAAAACCTGCACTTCAATTATGTTAAATTAATCACACACATGTCAAGAAAAACAAATGCAAAATTTCTCAATTGAATGACTCATGGTTTTTATTTGTATAAAGTTTGATTTATGCCTGATCAAAATCACGATTTGCCACTCTAAGTTCCCATTTAAAATGTTACTGTATGGAGACCTTAACGATTTGCTTGCTTTTAAAATCAACTGTTTGCTTTTACTCCCTTGTTTTGGTCTTGACTTTTGCCCAATAAAGAAATAAAACCAGGGCTATTTCTTTCTGTATTAAGAAAAAAAATATATAAGCAGGAACAAAACAAAGAAAATTTTAGAAACTTCTGTGCAATATCTTCACTCATTTGTAAAACTTCTACTTCCACCCAGCACACCCATGCATGAAAGATGCCTATGGCTACGCTAGCTACAATCCTCGACAAAAATACATGGGATCGGGGAGTTGCAAGTCCCTGATGGGACAAGCCCCGATCCCGTATCAAGGTTGAAGTTTCAGGACGCCTTGGGCTGCCACGACATTGAATGGGGGAGTGATGGGGGATGATGATCCGTTCATTGCCTGTTTTGCTTGTTTTTCCCATTTTTTGTCGAGGATTGTAGCCTAACACAAGTTAATTGTCAATTTCTTGTGTTTGGAGACGCACAGAAAAATTAATGAATGAAAATGGTTAGGTGGTGGCATTATCTAATACTACGCATGCAGTCCCTTGTTTCAATTTTGAATTTTAGGCGTTACCGTTGTGCTTCATTCGGGGCATTGTTGCGGAGGTAGCACGCCCCTTATCAGCTTCCGTAGGCTATCGACCCCGTGACCTCTCTCGTTGTTGTGGCCGAATTTTCAAGTGACATAAGTGACATACATGACATACATAATGCCAGAGGAACAATGTTTATCAGGACGCAAAAAGTCTGGGGAGTCTGAACAACATCGGGGTGGGGGGGGGGGGACGGGGGCTAGGCCCCACCCTAGGCACTCTGTGGCTACGCGACTGACTTCAAAGTATCTGCGGTCTTTAATCCTACCCCATCTTACCAGGGAGGTGCAACTAGATCACACCTCCCTGTTCGCACAAAGATGCTACCTCTCTAACTACAAGACAGGATATCCGTTAAGAACGCATAATGACGAAGTTCGACCACCGTTGCCATGCATTTACCAATGAAAGAGTTGTCTACGAAGGAACCCAGTGAATATCCACACAAAAAATTGAATAAATCTTATGCAAGCGATTTGTCAGGTCTTTGGTGTTTTCACTTAGCCTACAACTGAGAGTTTCCACAGTTTATCATTTTCGTTAGTATGCCACCTTTGGGTAATTGTGGGCTCGGAATCTCTGCAAGTGCCCTGTACACACATCGCAAAACCGGCCTGCCCTTACGGCAAAACCAGGATAATTTCTGTGTTGAGTTTGAGTTTATTTCCACAGTTTAAATACAAAATGATACAATATTTAAACAAGGCGGTGAAGGAGGACTGAGAAAGTAAAGCTTATGCTAGTAGACCCATTTACAAAAAGGAAAGAAAGAAAAAAAAAAAAAAAAAAACAAATAAAAAAAACCCAAATCATAGTCCCATACACACATAATATGGATGACGAACAGTACCATGGAGGCATTATTTTTTCCCACCAGTCGTTCCTTTAGCCCGCATGAGTACAGTGCACCCGGACCGAAGTACATAGACGTCAGAAAATAGCTCTATTGTGCCTAAGGTGAAATAAAAATGAAACCACACGGAAAAAACTAGAGTAGAGAACAAGTGAGAACGAATTACCCTTAAAGTTATAGTGGTGCCCAATTTGACTGGCATTGTTCTGTTAAGATCGCGCAAAATGTGGGTTCGTTATTAATTCAAAACTTTACACGCGAAAAAAGTGCATTATTTCATTTTTATCGTAATAAAGTTGTGAACATATAGAGGGTCCCGGTCCCACGAGAATGTCATCCTTGCAAGTAACGTACCCATCCCAAACATAGCCCCACGTTATAGAAATGAATTATCTGACCTTTTCGGGGCTTTGGAGCCCCTGTGACAATTTGCCCCCGGCTCATCGGTAGCATGGTGATAGAATGGACCCACCCCTACATGAATCATCCCCATAGTCCGGCGAAACATTTTTGAAATATTTACCACACTCTAAAAAATATTTAAACGATTTTGTATTAAAATTAGGATACTCACGAAAATGAGTATTTCTACTCGAAATAAGTGAGTACTTCAACTCAATTTGTGTAAAATTTTGCACGAATTCAGCAATTTGTGTAAAATTTTGCACAAATTCAGTTGAAGTACTAACTTATTTCGAGTAGAAATACTCATTTTCGTGAGTATCCTAATTTTTAAACAAAATCGTTTAAATATTTTTTAGAGTGCATAATGACCGTTGAAAGTCGCAATGCCAAAATGACCGTTGAAAGTAGCAATTTGTACGCTATATATATATGCTACGCAATTTTTCGGACTTTTTCGGGGCTGTGGTGCCCCAGTACCAATTTCCCCCCGGTTAGCAGAAGCATAATGATAGAACGGACTCACCCCTACATGAATCACCCCCGTTATCCCCCAAACCATTTTCGAAATGTTTTCGAAAATGACCATTGAAAGTTCGAAGAAACCCCCCGACCGTCGAGATGGCACTTATCAACTTCCGTACAGCCGTTATTTGGTTCGCTCCACAGCGTAGCGTTATCGTTCGCTGTCTACTGAGTAGGTTGCCGTGAGTTGTATTGGTACGTATTCGTGCATGTTTGTTCGGAGTGTGAACTCTCTGCACTTACGTGCGTGTATAGTGTCCGTATGCCTCACGGACCATTTCAGCTAGCATCAGACCAAAAAAACTGAGTGCATAACCATATTTTTCTGTCCTAGGACAGCTTCCCAAAAAAACTACGTCACCGGTCTCATGTGAAACAATAACGTAAACATATTGCTCGGTCTCTGTTTGTAAGTGTATTTGATAATAAAACGTGACATGCATTCGATGCATATCTCCACGAAATATCTTTATCTTAACTTGTTTCTTTCAAGAAAATATATACCTGGAGACAGAAATCGCAAATAACATCAGCGTCGGTTGCCTCTTGACAACCTGCGGAGGTACATGTGCACGGATCTCATAAATTCCTGCTGCCTCTCTCGAGGTTAATAACCCTACAAACGTTTTAATAACTTAAATCCTTGCGGTATCATCGATATTATTTGCGAACTGAAGATTAGTTTGGGGGATTTGACAAGTAGTCCTAGGAACTGAATTCATCTGAGTCTTGTTTATGAACTCGTAAACGAAGAAGTTTCGTCAGCCTCTTTCCAACCTACCAAACCGAAGTTAGTGATCATCTTTCGTGTCAGATTTCCGTCAAACTTCAAACTTTGTCTGTTTGAAGTGTTATTGAAGAAATTATCGATAATCTGATAATGAACAACATTTAGATTTTGTTAAAAATTTGTTTCGTTGATTAATTGTTGAAAATGCAATTAGTTGACTTCGGTAGCAATTTACAAGAGAGTGTTGACATGTACTAGAATTACCACTAAACCCTTTCAAGCTTACGACATCGAATTAAAGTGTACCTCAAGTCAAAAAATTCAAAAATATTAATTAAACAGCATGACAAATGAATTCTAACCACGGACTTCCTACACATGGACAGAGCATACTGCACGGTAGATTGGCGCTGCGGGACGTGTGAGAAAAAGCGCATCAAGATGGTCGTCTGCTATGGTTTTGTGTTAAAGTTTGGACTTGCTCAAATATATCCCCATACTTTGCAAGAAATTTGAAATAGTTTTGAAATATGGCAAGCTAAGGTCACAATCACTTCACGTGTTGCAGGAATATATGATATTTTTTCCCCATTTAAGTTTAAGTTTGGTTTAAAATATTACAGAGTCGTCTTCAAATCAGACGATTTATAGCTTCACGGCGGCCATCTTCAATTGGTGCGCCTTTTTCGTCCCATTTCGGTGGCGACCATCTACAGATAGGACGCACGTGTTACATGCTCTGTCCATGTATGTAAGTCCGTGATTCTAACAGTCCAATTCCCATTTTTGTAGACATTCCTGAGCTGAGATATAAAATGTTGAAGTTTATTCATTCAAAACAAATTGGTCCATTGTGCAACAATTTGTGACTTTCTTGTTGTACAACCGACATCAATTGCTTTGTTTTACTTTAAAATAAAAATGTTTATATGACCTCGAATACTTCTTGTTTTCCTGGATAGCATGTTGCACAGAGAGTGCTTAATTAGTAACATCACCCCATAAGAGTAAGATTGCTATCACACCTTGATACAAGGTGAAGTTTCCAAAAATCAAAGAAATACAAAGATTGTAATTTGAGTAGTACAACAATGACATCACAAATTACTGAGCAATATACCATTTTGAGTTGAGTGTATTAACTTCAACATTTTATATCTCAGCTCAGGAATGTCCTATGAAGATGGGAGTTGGACTGTTAGGATTCATTTTCCATGCGCTTCAATGTATATTTTTGAATTTTTTGACTTGAGGTACATTTTAACGTAAACCAGAAAGCCAAAAGGCTTAGTGATTCCTTGCTGCTGAAATGTAAGGCCTTTTTTCACATTGACATTGCTTTGCAATGTTTTTCAATTAACAGGGCTCCATAATGTGCCCACAAAGTACACATCCAAGGCATCGAATCTTCCTACATTGAGATCCCCGTTGCCCGTCGTGAACCCAAATGACATTTGACCTCCACCAAAAACTTCTGGGACCATGTATTCACTATGTGCCATCTACATGACAAGTTACAGGACCCTACAAGTGACCTTTCTTGAAAGACTGTGAAGGAAAGCTTGTCAGGCTTTGAACATGCTGACTCCAAATGAACTTTGACCTTTGGGAAAATCAATAGGGATCATCTGCTAAATATGACCAATCCACACAATAAATGTGAGATTAGTCACAATTACCCTTCTTGAGATACTGTGTTTACAAGCAATTTCTAAGGAATTTACCTTTTGACCTCTCGTGACCCCAAATGACCTTTGACCTCCACGAAAATCGATACGGATCATCTACTCAATATGACCAACCCACACACCAAATATGAGCATAGTCACATGTACCATTCTCGAGTTATCGTGTTTACGAAGTTTTCACCTTTTGACCTCTCATGACCCCAAATGACCTTTGACCTCCACGAAAATCGATACGGATCATCTACTCAATATGACCAACCCACACACCAAATATGAGCATAGTCACATGTACCATTCTCGAGTTATCGTGTTTACGAAGTTTTCACCTTTTGACCTCTGGTGACCCCAAATGACCTTTGATCTCCACCAAAATCAATAGGGATCATTTACTCAATATGGCCAATGCACACACCAAATATGAGATTAGTCACACTTACCCTTCTTCAGATACCGTGTTTACAAGCAATTTCTAAGGAATTTACATATTGACCTCTGGTGACCCCAAATGACCTTTGACCTCCACGAAAATCGATACGGATCATCTACTCAATATGATCAACCCACGCACCAAATATGAGCATAGTCACATGTACCGTTCTCGAGTTATTGTGTTTACGAAGTTTTCACCTTTTGACCTCTGGTGACCCCAAATGACCTTTGATCTCCACCAAAAACAATAGGGATCATCTACTTAATATGGCAAATGCACACACCAAATATGAGATTAGTCACACTTACCCTTCTTCAGATACCGTGTTTACAAGCAATTTCTAAGGAATTTACCTATTGACCTCTGGTGACCACAAATGACCTTTGACCTCCACGAAAATCGATAGGGATCATCTACTCAATATGACCAATGCACACACTAAATATGAGCATAGTCACATGTACCGTTCTCGAGATATCGTGTTTACAATGTTTTGACCTTTTGACCTCTCGTGACCCCAAATGACCTTTGATCTCCACCAAAAACAATAGGGATCATCTACTCAATATGAACAACCTACACACCAAATACGAGGTTAGTCACACTTACCCTTCTTGAGATATCGTGTTTACAAGCCAAAGCGTCACATACACACACACACACACACACACACACACACACACACATACACACGACATCACCATCGCATAGTTTCCTTGCCTGCCTTCGGCAAGGAATCAAAAAGGGTAAGAGCAGTCACCCCAACTTGAAGTAGTGTAGTAGACTGTTCTGTTTTATGATTGGCTGTTGAGAGTCATGGGACAACAGTTTTTCTCTTCAAGTGTGAAATTTACCAGCAGTTACTGCTTGGTTTACCTTGGATATGCAATACTGAAGTCGTAAAATATGAAGGAAGACACTTTGAAGAGAAATAAGACGAAAATTGTGATATTTAGCTGTCATTTCAAAACTAAGTTTTGGGCGGTTGCTCTTGACCTTTAACACTGAAATTTGGTTTATGTGTTATATCATTGTGTCATCCTTAACAATAACGAAAGTTTCAAATTAACAAAAACTTGAAATGAACGGCCTGATCGTCATGAACCGCCGTTTTGTCTCTTGCCTTCTCGGCGGACTTAGATTACTCCTGCTTCTGTACATGTAATTCGATTCCGAGCTTGGTAATAAACTAACCCATCAAGCTTGCGCAGTACTGTATAAAACGATAAGCTGGCAACATAATATATCTTACATGCAGCTTGATACGCATCTATTCCCAACTCACTCGTTCAAGGAAACTTTACTAGACAGTAATGAAATGTTCCATTCGTCAAGGGAAATTAAACAAGCAAATAAACCGCATGAAAGGCAATAATTAGGCAGTTGACTTGGGAAATTTGATTCATATTTTTTTGGCATAATTTTCTTTTCTTTCTTTTTGTTTGTTTTTACCGTCAGAGTGATGTTTGCAAACTGCTCTATTTGGAAAAGTTTGAAATGGAAACGTTAGTCGGCACTCTTTAATAGAGTGAAAAGTGTGAATTAACTCCATCAAAGTAGTATCGTATTTCACTCATTAGAGTATTCATTCACTCTAAAAGTGCGGAGAATCACTCCAAAACTGATGTTTAACTCTTCACGGAGTTCCTACATTGATCACTCTTAAAACAAGAGAGATCATTGCAGGCTCTCGTGGAAGAGTGAATTTTCTCTCTTCTTGGAGGACATTTTATCATTTTGATTTTGAAAAGTTTTTTTCTGTTTAACTTTTTGTTTATTTAAACACCAAGGTTCGATCAGTGCCGTGGCCGAGTGGATAAATTGGGTGACATTCAAGGCAGTGGAATTCATTAAATGGGACGTTTACGTTTGACATAAGTAATTCCTTAATTAATGCCGACATGAAATCGAATTAATGAAAGCATTATATCGATTTAATGTAAGCATTTAATAAGTTTCTGCATTAGCCAATCAGGACATAGTTTTAAAAGCCAGCATTAAATCCTTTAATGCTGACATTAAATTGATTTAATATCAGGGAGCATTAAATCGATCAATCAGGTTGCGATATTTTACATCAATGAATGTCAGCCAATCAAGTTTGCTTTAAGTGAGTAAGTTAGTTAGCTGGAGTTTTGCGACCCAGTTTCTATCCAATTGGTTTAAGTCGAGCCGGCCAAGAGCTTTTTTTCAGTTGTGGCTCACTATCTTGTTTCCCTACTCTATTGCTTAAGCTGAGTACCAAGCACAACGGTAGTACGGTTCCATTTCGCTCTTAGTGAGGGATTGGTGGCAAGTTGAAAAAGGCTGAGTATACGGCAAGCGCGGTAGTGGGTAGTTAGTTAGTTAGATGGAGTTTTACGGCCCAGTTTCCAACCTATTGGTTCAAGTCGAGCCGACCACGGCCTTTGCAAGGTTGTGGCTTCTGTTCTATTCAGCCAGTCTAGAGCAGGACCACTCAGTGTTTGCCCTTTGGAGGGCGTACTTGTCCATTTGGGACGTTAAGCTCCCTAAGGGAGCAGAACTCCTCCGGGAGTAATCGTTTGGTTTTCGCCCCTTGGCTCCTCACCAGAGAGTCGTGGGGACTTTTAGAAAAAAGCAAGGTCTAGAGTGATCATAATGTAGGACTAATCCTCTGTGCAGTCTGCAGATAGTACAGTACATTGACTTTTCTGTACAACATTTAATGATTTAACGCCGACATTTTAAAGTGTGCCACGATTGACTAAAACAGAAACTTACTTAATATTGACATTATTTTAATCAAATTAATGCCGGCGGACATTAATCCGATTTCATGTCGGTATTAAATAATGAATACTGTCCACTATGGCCGATCGTAGACGTTAAGAGTCTCAATCTCCGACCGGATCGAAGTAGTGGAATCATTCAAAAGATACTTAATTTGATCGTAATCAATCTCGTAATCAATCGAGATGTGAAAGGCAGAATGCTAGCAGGGTAGTTTGTTGCTGCAACAATAATTGCCCTTCAACTCCAGAATTGTAAGTGGCCCCATGCGTGGTCACGAATATATTTTAGAATGTTCATTAGCTCATTTAAACGTCACCCACTCAAGTTATTGCTATAAATTAAACCAACAGTGACCTTCTTCAGAGGATCCACAATGAACAGTGAGAACCGGCACTAGCACAACGGTCGCAAGACCCGCACTATTTGTGTTGATGAAATTTTGTTGCCTTTTATACCAGGACCGACCCACTCATGAATATTTATGAAATATTTTAAACCATTGTATGTCGCCATTTAGTACAACAAATATTCTTTCCTTTGCGTTACCATTGTACTTGACAATCAAACTATAGGCCTCATGTTAAAGGACAGCCCATTTAATGAAAATCATATCTAGATTAGGGCTTATCGCAGCTGAGGACGCACTTTGATCTCTAGGGGATAAACCTGTGACGACATATGGCATCATACGACCATGAAACGACTTATGAGATTTCTGGTCAAACTGTTCGAAGCACATTTCATAAATTTGTCCAAGGACACTGGCTGTTAATTCCGTGCTTGACTTTAAAGGAAATCATTAAAGCAGTCCATTATTTTAGATCGTCCAAGTTCAGCGGAACAATTAAACACCTTCAGACCTCCATACTGTACAACATATGTTCAGAAAGGAAGTTCGGAGACGGATAATGGAAGGACGGTTTTTAATGTGACCTTGTACATCAAAGGCCACAGTCCTATCCAAATACTGATGTTTTATAGGAAAAGTGAGGCTCTCTGTATGTCAACCCTTTTTCTGGTTTATCATACTTTTCCATGCGAAACTGTCATCTGACTTGAACGGCTGGTAAAGAGTCTATCAAACACCTATCGAACTTCACACGACACCTCAGCTAACAGGCCGATAGAAAGAGAATCGGCTTACTCTTTCATCAATTTTATTTTTGTGATTAAGTGCTTCTGTATAGGCGTCCTCCCTTATAACTTTACATCGCGGGACGTGGGAGGGGGAGGGTTAGGCCGAAATGACACCATAAAACTTACCCAATACTTCTCTTCTTGAGGCTACAATCAACAATGCTAAGTTACTTCGGTATTGTTAGGGAGATCCAACAGGTTCCCGGATATGTTAACTAAGGAAATTACATTACAGTGGGTTGCTCTACCCAGGTTTAGTAAGGGAACGGTCACAGTTTCCTCGTTTACTACCCAGCAAGTCAACTACTGTGCCATTCGGTACCGGTACCACTTTATTGACAAATGAGTGACATGTGCGCAGCATAGGTTACTTGTATTATCGTTTCGACACCAGTAGTCAATCAGACCTTATGTAATGACGACACACTGACGTCATCACTGGGGCAAAACAAAGGAAAACGTGTCCCCACGCACAAGAATTCCCCCTGCACGTTGAGCACACTATGCTCGTATTCGACTTGTTGACGAATCAGCTGTTTACATTCGTCGCGTTGGTTTGTTTTGCCCCAAAGGAGGGCGTATCGTACTTTTTACTATGTGACATCATATGCATAAAGTCTATGGTGTATAGCTAGAGGGTAATCATGCCCCTTTCAAATTCTGGAAAACAAGAACATCATTGATGCAAAAGCTCAACTACTGCGCCGTTTCTCATTTCCACGGTTCATGGTTTGTAGTATTACGGTATTTAGGGATAAGAACCTATGAGCAATCTTCACATACACCTTCACTGCTGTAGATGTCAATTGTTACAACACAATGGGCACCTTCAGAGTTGCCCAGATTGAATAATTTTTTACTGTTGTGGGCACAATACTGCAATAAATTCTGATGACAAATATGAACTTACTATTAATACTGTATATTGTCACACCCACAAATAAAAATTTCTAAAACAATATCACGCAAACCCAAATTCTGGGAGAAAAACAATGCCATGGGTGTCACTCCCTGATTATTTGTGACCAAAAATGATACTTCACATCCTTCTCTGAATACTGCGGCCAACATTACAAATACTTCTAACACAAACCAAGTGAGGAAAGTGTTTTTGCTTCATTTGAATTTGATTCCTCGAACAACCTTTGACCTTTTCAGAAGTAAACTGTGATGACCAAACACTGGACTTGATACTCCTGACAACTTTATAAGATTCAGACACATTTACTTGATCTATCGCGAGATTCTTATAAGTGCAAATCTGAAGATCCACCATCAACTGAACAGTCTAGATCTCGAAATTTGTTCAAAGGATGGTAAATGTTTCAAAACTTGCGTCTGAGGGTATTTTAATTTTCGCAAATTCCTCAGAGGGAATGGTAACCCCTCCTCTTAGGCCCCTTTCCTAGGCCGGTGATCTGCAAATTGGCCACCCCCCCCCTCCCTCAAAAAAAAAAAAAAAAAAATCCTGGCTTCGCCATTTCCGACACTAACTCTAACTCAAATTTCTACTTACCAATCAGGCAGTTCTTTCCGTCCAATTAAAGGGCCAAACCTCTCACCCAAAACTACAATTTTGGTACAGGTGGTACCGAAATTCTCAATTGGCTCAGCTCTTTGATTGGCAGCTAATTCAAACAATGCAGAGTACCAAAGCTTACATTACACAGCATGAACGGTACTGGGGGTGTTTTGATTACATAAATTGAGTTTTTCTATTTTCACCTTGAAGCAATAAAGTGAGATTGTATCTGGATTAGGGTGAATTTCATACAATTGTGGGAGGGGCTTCAGTGAGAAGGTTAGGAGAATTGGGTCTGTTTGGGGTGAGAGAACTGCACCTTTAAGCTTACTCATGGAGAGTACTTGTCGTGATCTGAAATTCATGTAATTTTGCAATGGACTGTTATCTGCATTAGATGTGGTCCTACCACTGATTAACAAAATCATCTCATTTCACCCTAGGAACAGGGTAGCGGTCCATTCAGGGACGAAAGAAGAGTGTCAATTCGTGAAACCAAACAACCTAAAATTAATGAACTTACCTCTCTTATCGTTTCTCGATCGAACTTCGTTCAGCTTTCTCTCGGAACCAACGACTGAATTTTTAAGTTTATTTTTTCCTCCCAAATCATTTTTCCTAATGTTTATTGGTCGAGACCTTTGTACCTCTGTTTCAGCTTTTGATGCCTTTGATCTCTGCGAGCCCAATCTGTCTTCTTCTGTCCTCGTACCGTCTTTATATTGTACATCATTGTCTTCTTGGCTGGACAGAAAACTTGTCTGTATTAGTTGAACAACGTACCAGGATATACATAAGAGAAAAATAGCACGGTATGCTAAGCGGAACCTCCAGCATCTCAGAGGCATCTTCCGTCAAATTGAAGCGAATACTAATTTCTTCAAATTTTTAATCAAATGAACCAAATTTTGAAAGGATCTTATCAGCACCTTTTTTGCAACACTTTTCTTCAAATTTCCTGTAGTTTAGACTCGGTAATACTTCTCCGACTTCATTAAGTTTAAGGAAATTTGACAAATAAATAAAATACCTTCCAAACATGCTGCACTTTTCAACACAACTGAGAAATATCCAATGACCTAGCGACCTCCGTAAATATTTGGTACTGAAGTGTCAAGCAATCGAAGGCAAAGTCGACCTCCTTTTACATTCATGTCAGTGTCCATTTCCGCTCTCGATGATTTGAGTCGGGCAATAACAAAGTTAGTTTATTCATGTTATTTGCCTCAAGGGTTACCGTCGTTTCCGATAAGGTATATCACATGGCATTTCGTTTTGGTATCGAGGAAACAATTCGTTGCCAACTTCTTATCTCCTCTTGGTTTGTTTTCTCTAGGAATAAAAAAGAAAAATAAAACAGAGTTAATGAGCTGTAAGTAATTTAGGAACACTTGACTGAAGGATTGTGTGCAACCATTATTTTAAGCGTATAAGAGTTCGTTTTAGCGTATTAACATTCAGATGAACCAGGGATAAGTTACCGACACTTTCGTCGGATAAAAGTAGGTCGTGCTCTTATTTGAGTGAACACGGTGGATCGTCGTTTTTAAGAAAGTCCTGCAATTCGATATTGGAGATATGCACATGCGCGCATCCTGTAAGTCGTCGGAATGGACAAGACATAGAATCAAAATCACGATTTTTCTGTAAATGACCAAACAAGGCATTAGAGTATAGATAAAGAAATTATTTTAAAAAATGACCGTTTATCTGTCTGCTGTGGAATGAAAAGCCGGGTTACATTTTCATTGCGTTATTTCGCGTCGCATCGCGTCGCGCATGTTTCCAAACTGTAAGAGGTGCTTTGCAATGGAAGACCATAACTATATGACTTCATGTTGAGACTGAAATTAACTAATCAGCCTATGGAACCTTACACAATAGACGCGATGGTCCGGGGGATCACCTTTTCAATTCAATTCAGCAGGGCTAATCTGCACGTTTTCTCTGCCGAGGCTAACCCTATTTTCATGGATATTACCAGATGACATGTACTTGGCCACGAACTCATGTACTTGGTGGACCCGACATAAATCTATAACCTCCTGGGATTTAGCAAGCGGCAGGATTCACTCCTCCCCCCCCCCCCCCATTTTAAAAATGTTGAGTAAAAATACCGCTCGTCACGTGGATATTAAAAAAACATATACTGAACGTTTGGTAAAGTTTGCCCTGGAATTATTGCTTGATTGTTGAATTTTACTCAATTATTCCTTCCTGTAAGGAATCCTTATCTACACAAATCCACACACTCTCAAAAAAACCCTTCAATATATTTTACCAGTTAATATTACCAGTAAATTTTATATGAAAAAAATTATTACGATCGCTTCTATATTCGGCAATGGACGTGAGCTCTACTCATGTGGCAAATGCTACATAAGAGTCATAAAAATTGCATAAAAATATTAATATGGACCAGAGTGGCGCCCATTAATCTCACCTCTATCTTCACGACCGGAATGAGATTATGGGAAATCGAAATATCTCGACTAAAAGCTGTTGAGCAAAGTAATTTTAACTGTCTTCCGTAGTCACAATGCTTGCACTCAGTAGCTAGCCTCTCACTAATCAACCAAGTTCCCTTGTGTTCAAAAACCCTGGGAAACCAATTAACAATTGACGCGATAGAATGTTATGTGCTAAAATACAGCTTTGATGCATGGCAGGATTATAGGATCGGTCAAATTGTCATCGTCCCCTCCTTGCCTCATGGCTTCCAATTACTTAAGACGATGATGGAGCTCATAACGGATCAAGGCTTCGTCCTAGACGTAAAGTTATTTTAAAGCCTCAAGCAAACACTGCCTTCATAATGTTTCATATGATATAGGCATGCAGATCATGCACCTACTGTTAATGTAAACGATAAGTCATGTGCACACGAGACGACAGTGGAAAGGACAATAATTGATAAATATGCTAGGTTTTCTTAGCCTCGTCTTGTGATTTCCTATTGACATTCTGTGGTAGGCTGTGGTTACATCTTTGTCAAATTGTCGAATGTCACATCGCAACTGAGTGGGAAAAACAAATGGTTTTTTGACATGGGTACACCTAGGGATGTTCTAAAACTAAAAGTTTAGGAAAAGTTACTACGCTTAAACTTTCTCCATAGTTCGGTGACAGACGTACACAGCTGATTCGGTGCCCTATAGGTCAATTAAATCAAGAGCAGAAAAGCTGCAGACATTGTGACAAGACTTAACGCGTATGACGTCGCAAAACAGACAGTGTATCCCCACCCCTTACCAATTTTAGAGGCTACAATTTTGATGGAACTTACACAAACAATCTCAGATTCGGAGAGTTGGCATGCTGATCGAATAAGCACTTATGTCTGTCATGCATGTACTGGTGCGTAGTCTAGAATCGTGATGAGTACAGTGCACATTTTACACCTCGACCGCAAATTGCTTCAATCAGTGCATAAAATCTATGGCGGGAAGTGAAAAGCAATCCCCAAAACTTTATTTTGAAACGTCAGTTTAATATTAGACTTCTTCTTATTTCTTTATCAGATTGAGATCTTTAACGATGAATTTAAAAGACTGTTGTCACATGAGTAAAAAGGACCGTTCATGAAGTTGGATATACCCAGTCACGGTTATTTACATTAGGATGGCTAAATTGTCCCTTTAAGTTTCTTGGCGGTAATTTTGGCGGTAATTTTGACATAATTGTTCATCTAATTCGCGGAAGAGAATGTGTATGATATGACACAAATATCGGTATACAGCCATTTAAAGTGTGACCTGATCTATTTTTCAAAATCCTTACATGAGCGATCATGTGCAGAACATTTTGGAAAAATAACAATTTTCCCAGTAAGATAAGCTGGTATCAAAAATGCCTTGAGGTAATCATTTTACAACGCTTTGAAATATTTGAGAAAAGACGGACACCTTTAACGTCATTCCTTAAAAGTATGTCCAGTGGCGGTTACTCTTTGATTGACACCAAAGTTTGGAAATTTAAAAGATGTCGAGTATAGACTTGTAATTCAATTCACATACTACAGAGAATGGTTCTGAAGTTCACAAATACATGGCTTTCAGAAATAGAAGTTGCATGATTTACGGTTACGCAAGCACATATTCCGGCATTAATGTGAAGAGCGTATACGGCCAATCATGGATTAACGTTGATAACTTCCAAAATGAACATTAAAGTCCACATTTTTAAGCTTTTCAGAGCAGAATTCTGGCAAAGGATAGTGTTTATGTTTGTTAACTTTTTCAAATATGTTCTATTGACTATAAATTAATTATCAAACTGATTTAACACTGACCTCCACAAATAGATTCAAATTTGAAAGATTCGCTATCCATTTCTCGAAAGAAGACGAGATTTCAATAAGGTTGAAGATAGTTTCATTCGTCTCCGTTTGGTGCGAAGAATCGAAGACGTTAGTTAACCAGGAATATGTATTTTAAAGCGAGCGCGACTCATTGATCTTCAGTCTCGTTACCTAAAATGAGTGTAACAAATTAATAAAGGGTCACGCTGGGAAATGACCATGGTGACCAGGTGACCGTCACGCATTTGTACCAGGAATTATTAAAAGGATCCAAGTTTATAATAGGCAATCAAATTAGCTACTGACTATAAAATCGGACATAATATGGCGGAAGTCGTTAGCGTTAGGATGCTATTTTCACAACATAAAGGCACAGGTAATGGATCTGTCGGAGTGAGCAAAATGACCTATGCTACTCCATTCAGTTTAATCTCATTTTGTGGCGAAGATTCTTCGTTTAGAACTGATTTAAAAAACAACAGTCGATTAAATAAATTATATAAGCAGTCGTGTAAAAAAAAGTTACAGAATTGAAGGTAGCCTAGAATCAAAATCCTGGTACCAGGGGCGCCACCTATCCCATGAAAGGGAATAATTGTTAACATATGTCTATGGTAGTAATATATTAGGCATCTACACTAGCGCATAAGCAGCAGTTTTGTTTCTTGTGGTGAAGCCAAGATTTGGATTAGGGTGGAGGCTGATAACTGTGAGAAGACTAAGCGGAACCCAAAACCGAACGGAGCGGAATCTGTTTTCTCAGCTCCTCATCTGACATCATAAGCCTGCTACGTGGGCTACCAACGGAGGCAACTCCGTCGGTTGAACGAACATACAATGCAAGTCATTATATTGAGAAATGCGCTCGAAAAATGTCATCTTCCACGCGGCAGTCGTTTAAAATGTGGAACAAAATAAGTATTACCGATTGCCACAATTTAGCCTACACTGTAAAAAATGTCTGTGCATTTACAGAAAATAAAATAAAGAAAAACAAAAGAATACATAAAAAATTTCTTTTGTAATTGTACAAAAATTCTGTAACATTACAGACATTTTTACAGTGTACCTCAACCAAATTTGCACACATCCCGGTGCATAAAAATGACTTGAAAAGTATCAGTGACGCCCGGGAACAACTTTTTCGATATTTTCATGATAGATTTAAGGAGAATTGTGGACACCCGGTCTCATTTGAATAAAAGACTTCTGTCAATAATGAGACAGTATATTTTGTAACTTATTTGGTCAATTCAGGAAGAATATATACTCCTAGCTATACTTTTTGTTTGCTAAAGTTACATCCCAAGGATCTCTTAAAACACTTGAAAGGCAATATACAAGAGAAGATTTGCAGCGACCCGAATGAGGGAGAAGCCATTGACATTGACTTCAAATGAATTAAAAAAACACATGTGGTCGAAATCACCTCATCAATGTGGTTTCTTATTTGTGAAAAAAAAAAACCCAGCTCAGATGGGTAAACGGTAAACCGTAGCTTTCTCTTGGTTAAAAACCCACCTTTCTTTGACCAGGAATAGAACTCCAGACCTCCCGGCTGCTAAGCCTCATCGCTTTAAATGCCACCGCCTTTATTCATTCGGCTACAGAATCGGTTTCACGTCACCATGTCCTTCTGCATGGCTTGTGTGTTAGTTACCTCTGCAACAAGCTGACAACAGGACAGTTAAATATGGAAACCCAGCTAGTGGTAGTACTACACAGTCAAGTTTGCAAGTTTGATGTATATCATTGGTGGAGCAAAATAATAGGTGGTCGATGGCCCTCTCAACAAGCTCTCTATCTGTCAATAGGTAGTACTTTGAACCCCTGAACCTCTGACACTGGCAAAGGTATAGTGAACTGTTGGGTGCTAAAGTGGTAAAACAGGAGGCTTTCTCAGATAATGGTGTAAGTCACCACTGGTGTAATAGAGTCTGTGAACTGATACCGTTAACGCATGCGCACCTTGGACACCAATAGACCTTGTGCATTGACGACATACTGATGTCTTCTTTTCTGAGCAGAACAATGGAACGCGTGGCCACATGCATAAAAATTCGCCCGGCACGTGTAGCAGACTGTTCGGGTATTCGACTGGTTGAAAAATGAGTTGTCTGCATTTGTCTGTGTTGGTTTCTTTTGCCCCCAAACGAGGGCGTACTTTTTGCTCTGTGACATCACATGCAAAAGGTCTGTAACTGCTCGGCCTATATTTTTCAAGCAATGAACAATGTCTATATTTTCAAAGAAAATTAGGTCTAGATACAAAGATACAACACAATAATACATTTTGAAAGTTTACAATATTTTAAAGGCCGAAAGCACTTGCCCCAAACTTTCAGGACTAAAATACTGAATATTCAAAGTAAAGCAAGCAATAACACCTCGTTATTTCTCAAAAGTAAGGAGGAAAAATATTGTCACATGATTATCAAGAGTCATTAATGGAACAGGATTGCATAACCTATTGGACCTACTAACTTGACTGCAAATTTCCCTTTGAAGGTTCATTTGTGTGTTTGTGCTGTAAAGGTTAGCATGATGTATTTTATAAGTGCTAGAGGTCGATGCGGCTTTTCTTTTCTCTTTTGTGTAATTGTAACTTTTTGTGTAGGCTAATTTACTCTGTTTTTTGTGGGTGCAAATTGATTTCTTCTCTCTCAGCATATATAGGCCGACGTGCTAAAAATCGTCCGGCTGTCAAGACGGCCAAGAGCGCCGGGTCCATTGCAAGTTGGGGCTACTACGTATACCTCCATGCAATATGCCTACGTAATATATTTACCGTACATGATTGGACTATTTTGTGATCCGTTGAGGGGCCTCGCTAAAATTAAACAATACCCCAAGCCAGCTTTAGGAAGCTTAAGGCTTTCTACATCAATCAGTTAATATCTGTGTTGCAATATACATGCACGATAAAAGGTGAGCCGTGTGTTAATCACAATCCTATAACGGAACGGCACTGCCGGATTTTTTTTCGACCGGCTGTTTGTCAGTGTGCAGCACCTCGTGATCCCATGCCATTCAACAAGCCAAAAAGTCCAGTCTCTCTGATTCCAACCCTTCACTGGATAAAATAGGCCTTTACCCTGTTACCCTATCACTCAGCTCAGGGGGTAAACTTTCTCTTAAAACCTCGCACAGTGACCCTTTCTTCCTCTCTCATCAATTTTATCTGAGGCTCCGAGAGAATAATGAAATTTCCTAAAGCTTGCCTGGTTCCGACCAAGCCAATATATCCATTTATTATGACATATAGCACATTGAATTCAAATACCTTTAGTGCAGGGAGCTGCAACAGAACAGTGTTGTTCAATCTACCACTGAGCCATTCACCCTGCAGTGATCTTTATTGCTTGCACGTCTCTCAGTTTTTGAAAAACCTTAAAAGTATTATAAAGTGATGGATTTCGAAAAATAAGTTTTAAGTGAATGCAAATACCTGTTTCGTATCCGATAGCCTTAAGCCCCCTTTTGGAAGTGGAGATAATCCTCACAAATTACACCCTAAAGGTATACTGTAGGTTGCATTTTACGGGGGCCATTTGATCAACACATTAACGAGAATTTACAATTGACCCCTGTGGGGAAACTTTCCATTTTCATACATCGATCTTTGAAAAATTGCTTTCATAAAAGGTCGTTTACACGACATGTGGCTTCTCGTTCTCAACAAAAGGGTGCTGTGTTTAGTTTCTGTTGAGAGTTTTAATGCCTTTGAACGTTGCTGCATGCATCCCAGGTCTTTTGTATAATAATAAAGGCAAATCATATAAGCTTTGCAAAACAGATAACACGGAAACCTGGACATATGCTCCGCTGGTTGGGAAACCGCTTGCTCTTCACCTCTTACTACATCCCAACGACTGCGCATGAATTGTACCTGCCACGTAGGCAACTGGACTATCGGCAATGACCTTGAGATTACACGGAATTGACATGCCCCGCGGGCTACGAAACGGAAATATAGATATAGTCTTTAAGCTATAGCACATTATAATTTATCCACGGAAACTAAGGTCCTGCAGTATGTTTACGAGAAAGAGATAAATTTGGCCTCTAACTTCAGCCTCGTGTAACTGAACCCTTGTATTTTTATACAGAAGGTCTGTGAGCTGTAACGAGTAATCTTAGACCTACTTTAAATGTAACATAAACCTAGATATATCTGTTATACTTTCGGTTAATTTATACCGTACTCCATACGCCATGCACTGTGTAAACTACAACAAAGACCGGAGCGCACTGCTGCGTGGACAAATCATAGGGAAAGTGTGCGTTATCCATGGACAGACGGTATTACGTAGGATTAAATTTTAAGTATTATTTAAGTTAACCCGAGGAAGGTCACTGTATATATATATATATATATATATATATATATATATATATATATATATATATATATATATATATATATATATATATATATATATATATATATATATATATATATATATATATATATATATATATATATATATATGTATATATATATATACACACACATATACATATATAACCGGAAGTGTAGATGTGACGTTGCGACTTCTAAATATAGAAACTGAAGAAATGTTAGGATGCGGACACAGTCGCATAATTTTGCGACTGTGTCCGCATCCTACCATTTCTTCAGTTTCTATATATATATATATATATATATATATATATATAAACATAAATCCGACCAGCGCTTATGTTTAGTGACTGTAGGTAGCCTAGGTAGCCATGAGTGGGGTCCATTAGCCTAAAATCGTCTTCAATTATTGTCTAAATTAATTTCAAGCCCTCATATTCCGTGAAATTGAGGGAATGAAAATACAATTTAGTGTACAACCATCCATTTAAAGCAAAGAAATTGAAAAATTAAAAGGTGATAGACCCCAGTTATGACCTACTAAAATCAGACCATCACTTGCTCTCCGGATCTGTCTATATCAGTATATAACAAACAACATTTAAGGAAAGGTTTAAAAGAAATAAGCAATTACCCCAAAATTAGAATGCCAAAAAAAAAAACCTAAAAATTCCTTCAAGTTGTAATTTTTCTAACGTGTGTAGGCTATGGTTTGGACGATCAAATATAACTGAACAAAAGGTTACGCCAAATTTTATTCTCAATGAATTTTAAAAAATGCGGAAACACAAATATAGTCACATGACTAAAAAAGCCAATCAAGAATAAGGACACCAGGGTATATTTTTGGGTGACGAAATTTTACTAGCGATAAAGTTTCTTGTTTTAGTTCAACCTTCCCGCTCGGCCTGACAGTCATGTCAGATAAATTGCTATTTGTTCCCGCTTTGTACTTTGTAACTTTCGAGCTTCTGTCAGTGATGACATAACTACCGATAGTATTGAACTTGAAACAAGCATGTGTGAGATCATCAAACAATTAATCGTTTATTCTTCAATCTATTTTAAGTCTAAAATATTTACAATATGAAAGATAGGATGGATACGTAAGCCTACGAGGTGCCCGCGAGGAGTGTCGGGTTTCCAAAATTCTCACGTCTCTCCCCTATTCCTCTTACCCCAAACAGTCTCAATTCTTTTAACCAAATTAAGTGAGCCCCTTCCACAACTGCGCAAAATTCATCCTCATGCAGAGACACAATCTCAGCCTATATTATTCCATTACTTCGGGGTGAGTATATAAACAAGGCCCCAATATGTAATCAAAACACTCTCAGTACAGCACGGTACATACTGAGTATTTTGAGCTAAAGTACCGGTAATCTGCATTTCCTTTTAACATGTCAATTAAAGAGCTGTGTCAATTGAGAATTTCTGTGGATTACCGTACTACAAAAATTAGTTTGTTTAGGGTGAGAGGGTTATCTCTTTAATATTGATTTGTAGTAAGCATGACATAGCGGAGAAAATAAGTGGTAAAATTTAAAGAAATGCTAATAAAAACGAAAACCCAAAGAATACGTCTAAAGTGCTTGGTAAACTTTGATTTATATGAAAGGCCCAGTTCCCTCACCCCAAACAGTACAAAATCCCCAAACCGTCTTTCCTAAGCCCTCCCGCAATTGACTGAAATTCATTCTCATCAAGACCCAATCTCTGGGGGTCGTCCCCTCCCCCCTGACGGACCAAAATCATCTGCCGAGCCCCTGTTTAGGTTTTTCACAAACTTTACTCTTGCACCATTACTGGCGAAAGACATAATTTAAAACGTTGTTTTAAGGCCCAGATAACAAAATGCTTAAACTGCCACAAGTAACTGTACTATCTGCTCTTTATTCTGATGAAAAGGGTCATCTTTTGTAATACAGGGATATGCTTTGCCAAAACGTATCTTCATGTTTTATACGCACTAATAAATGTTGTAGCTGTGCTACGTTAATTACTTCCACACCAAGCGTGGTTATAAGCTTACAAAATACACCGACTGACTTTAAATCCACCCTCCCGGCCAGTAAAAGATGTTGCAAAGCGCGCAACGATAATTGTAGTGCAAATTGCCCTCTTGTTGTCCAGTATAACTGTCAACATAGAAAATAAAAGTTTATAAAAATACCAAAAATAGCTTCCACAACATTTTTTCAAAATCATTCGAAGAGAACATTTAGGTTAAAATAAAATAAAATGTTATCATAGTGGCATGGGCGTCCGGAAAGGGGGGCAAGGGGGGCACTTAGCCCCCCCCCCCCCCGAAAATCAAACTTGTGAAAAAATTAATTAAAAATTTAAATAAAAAAAATAAAAATAAATCATCAAAATTTCTTCACTCACAGCGTCATTTTCTACTCATGAAATATGCGGACATTTGACCACGAATAGCAAAAGAGAGGATGGTATGCTGAATAGTGAAATGGAAATTTGGGGACCATCATTCTTGACATCTATTGGAAATTTGTAATTGTAAAAACTATGCCAAAATTGTACTGGTTTTCAGGTATGTGGTGTGCATATGGCATCCGACTATTGATGAATGCGTTGGCTTGGTTTGGTCCCATGCTGATCTCAAGTGGCGACGCGCGGATGTAAATAGGATATACAAGGTGAATATGGGGGGAGGGGGGGGGGGGTATGATTCATAATTGGGTAACTGATATAGGCCTATACCGGCTGCTTGACAGCGTAAGTTTTATCGTGCATAGGCGTGCGAGACCGTGACAGAGAGGCAGATTTCCCTTCCACAATTTTTTACATTGAAAATTCTAAAAATCTAAAATTACAGACATGAAATTCCTTTTTCAGGGCTGGGTATATGCAGCTTATAGCACTCGCCAAGTGTCGTTTCCGGCCATCTGGAGGGTTTGTAAAGCCCAAAATTTTTTTGTACGCTCCGCGCCAACCTATGGTGGCGCTCCGCTTAGATAGTGTACACAACTCAATCATCCATGAATGACCTTGCCCCCCCCCCCCCTTGCAAAAATTTCTGCGGACGCCCATGCATAGTGGTAATGGTTTAAGAATTTTAGTGAGCAGTTTCCATTTTGCTTTTCTTCAAGTGACCATTCTCATGATAAATGGCTATTTCTGACACTGCACGGTAATCCCATGAAAATGCTTATTTATGTACTTTCGTGGTCTCAAAAGCCACTGCGAAAATTGCATCTAATTAGCCTACGTTTAGGCTACTTTTTTGTTATGAATTCGGTATCTAGAGAGCCAAACAGACTTTTTGTCTTGGCTCATTCTTGCAATGTACTTAATTAATGGCTATTTCAGAGTGGTTACATGATGTAAAATACGTCGTTTCTTCGTGTACTTATCTTCATTTTCAGATACCAAAAATGTGCACCTAACGGTGATTAATTTCCATATCTTTTCCCCCCGTAAGATTGCTTGCTATTTGGCCCTAGCAGGTTTAATCTTTATCTTCACAAAGTAGCCATTATTACATTAAAATCTTTAATCGAGACCTGACAATAAAACAAACTATAGTGACCGTCTTCATACTAGAATGTAAAAAAGAGGGATAGAAACATGAGTGTCGTCAGGTAGGGTGAAGGGGGAACCTGCACTCCCCCGGAAATAAACAACCTGAAAAACGTAGAAAACAAAAGAAAAAGATGAAGAAAAATTAACATCAACATTTCTTAACAGTTCACT
This sequence comes from Holothuria scabra, assembly GCA_037179385.1. Classification (NCBI taxonomy): domain Eukaryota; kingdom Metazoa; phylum Echinodermata; class Holothuroidea; order Aspidochirotida; family Holothuriidae; genus Holothuria; species Holothuria scabra. The sequence goes on from CM074196.1 coordinate 32,076,110, forward strand.
CTGTATTTTCCCCCTTTTTACATGCGGTAAAACAGGCTTTATAAGAAATGCCATTTCAAGCGATCTGAGACGCATTTTGGGCCCAAATTTTCTTGCGCTCCACGCCAACGTATGTTGGCGCGGAGCTTTTCCCCCGTAAAGAATTTTGTCTCCCCCCACCCGAATTTTCTTCTGCGGAGGCCAATGGATAGAAAAGTTAAACATGTTTTTATAGAAAAACTCTCTGAGGATAAATGGCAAAGAAGTCTTCTACCAGGTTGAAAGTCGGTAAAGTCGTGGCTTCGATCGTGCTGAGGCTAAGGGTGTTTACTTCTTGGAAGCGCCCCTGTAGACCATTTTCTCCCCCTCTGACCGAAATCCCTAGCTCCGCCACTGGACTAAGCATGGAAAAGCGCAATGTGTATTATCAAAACACTCTCAGTACAGTTCATGTTGTGTAATATAAAACTTTGGTACTCTACATTGTTTGAATTAACTGCCAGTTAAAGAGATGAGCCAATTGAGAATTTCGGTAAACCCCTACAAGAATTGTAGTTTAGGGTGAGAGGATTGGCCCTTTAAGTACGGATTAAAAATTTCACTTTTTCTGTAACGCAAGAACATAAACGGAGTGCATTCAAGTACAATCAAAATGCTCAGATTTAGTGCGGTTCTCTGATCAAAACAAGGCAATATTATATAGGCTCCACACAACAAGTCTTCCCAAGAAAGAATTTGTTTTTTCAAGAATTATGACGACTTCTCGACCCCAAGCTTTCAAACTAACGCACACCGTTCTTAAGTGACAGCTTGGATAAGACTCTGAAAGTGGCGTTGAATTACAAGGCGTTCAAACACCGTCCGCATATATCAATCTCCATTTGATAGATCGTCAACTGTCGCACCTTTTATAAACTTAAATCAATTTTGCTGCAAGCTATCATATTTTACGAATTCATACAAGCATTTTTCCTTTGCCTTAGTCGATTAAACTTTGGGATGGTATTTTTTCCATAAATTATTGTGCAAAGTAGTCTTGTGAAGGCTTTTGCTCTGCTTAGGTCGACTTCTTCTGACTAGACGGGGAAACTTATAACATCTGCAGCAATACGTCTCCCTAATCAGTCTCCCTGTAGGCGAATCCGGCCAGATTGTGATGGTCTGAGTTTAGTCGGCCTTACTGGGGTCCATCACCTTTAATCTTTAAATTTCCTTCCTTACCTATTCCATGGATGTTTGTACACCAAAGTGTACCTTGATTTTCTCAACTTCACTGCATATGAGGATTTGAAAATCTCGTAGTAGACAATAAATGAAGACGAAAAAGGCTGATGAACCCTACTAATGGCTGCCTACAGTCACTAAAACAAGCGCTAATCGGATTCGTCTAAAGCTGACCGCTTCATCGTGCAAAAGCTCTCAATGACAGAGCTGCAGAGAGTGAGTACAGAATATTTTCACGTGACGAAACAACACTTTCGATTTTATCAGGCAACCCTAACCTGGGGAATGGGGATGATGTTCGCTGTTTTTTAAGTTCAAATTACCTTAGAAAATTCGAGAGTTACAAAGCCAAGTTAGCCAACGTTTATCATGATCCCTTCCCCGCTCAGCAAACGCAGCTATATTGAGCAGATAGCCTACATTTGTACCGACTGCAAGGGTTCGATCAAAGCCGGCAAAATATAACTTTTAAAGTAAATTCGGGGGCAATACTTTGGAAAGTTGTTTTGGGGGACAAGACACATAACAGGGCCCAAAACCTGTTCACTGAGAAACACCGGTCCCAAACCCTTTGCTGAGTCTACCCAGCAATCGATGTCCATGAACATTTAATGTGAAATATTGCGATTAGGACGAAAATAGTTTTAAAATCATTCAGTCACAACAATAAACTTCATTAAAATCTTCATCTCCTTAAAATGTCAAATAATTGGGCAGTAGAAGGGCTGTTGAATATGAATCATAAAAATTTTGATAGCTTGAATGAATGTATTCCCGAGCAACAGATGACAAAAATTCTATCCGTGAACGCCACATTTCTTGATAGGAATTAAGACTACCCACTGCCTTATTTTGCATATTAATCTTGTCTGTGCCGATAACTATATGTTTTTTAAAATATAAGTTATTTCTGCAAAGCAATCACAACCTTTGCATGCAAGGCAGGTCATTGGGTAATAGGCCTGTGTACTTTCATGCTGTGGCGAATACCAGGCGGCATACTCATTTTCGACGAAAGATCTATCGTCACATAGTCGTAACCCAAATTGCTTAACAGGCCTGCCAACACCTGAACACATTTTTTAACAGAACTCGCACCCGTTTGGCCTCTTCATATGAGTAAACTGGGAATTTCTTCTATTGTAAAAGGTTAAGAACAATTACTAAGGTCATGTTTTCAGAGAGAGGGTCAACAGTTTCCCCAGTTGTATTTACTTGACCGCCAATCTTAACCAGATCGTATTTTTACAGGCCAAGTGTACATTACTTGTCCAAATTCTGGTATACGTCACAGCACATGCAGACATGCGCTAGACAAAACTGTGATTGATGAAAAAAAGGCCATAACGCGGTTCATTAGCAGAATTACTGTCAAGGAGTCACTAAGTTAAAAGATTCATTTAAAAATATATAGGGGCATCACAATCGCAGTGACTGCATTGTCCCTTTGAATAATTGAAATAAGCCAACTGTACCACCGTCCTAATTCATAAATGGCTACTTTCAATGATGTGACATGTTTTTAAACTCAATACATGATTTCATGCAGAATAATTAAGCTAATTGACTTTATTTCCCTTAACCATCAATGATATTGTTAAAAAATACTAGCCTAATTAAAGTAGTGAGCCAAAGAAGAGGCATTCTGTCAAGATACAACAGATATTTTTCTCAAATCACCTTGCATATGGCGAAAGACTTCTCTTTTTGAGTTTAACATCAATTCTACAAGTCGTCCTCTCTCAGGTGAGAGAAAGAGTCAAATCACAATTAAGATAGGAGGAGGTGGTAAATTTTACGCCTGCTTGCTGCTAGATTAGAGTAAGATTGCAGAGACGAGACAGTCCATTTTTTTTTTATTTCGTATTTCGTAGCTACTTAGTGGTTAGGCCTACATCTTCTACAATCGATTAAGCGAGTTCGGTCGTTCGTTTTGGTTGTTGTGCACTTGTGCGCATCCTCTAAATTGTCGGGATAAACCAACCAAACTTGCACCGCCAACACGTGTTCCAAAATTTGAGTTTAGTTGTAACTTCGGTGACATCATTCTTCCTAAGTCCAAGCGTTTGGAGAAATAATTACCGAGTTTCTGCGGACTCCCTATTTTCGTTCGGACTGGCTATTCAGATCCATGCAAAGTGTTGTATGCACCTACTGTGCGAAAATAAAGAAACGCCGAATAGGACGTGCTGAACACTGTTTGTGTATCCGGCGCTATGCCCCACAATTCTTTGAACCAACGAATTACCGAACTAGTGTACTTAAATGACCAACACCCTAATTCATAAGTCACGTAAATGGCTTCTCTCAATCATGTGATATGTTTTTGTACTCGATAAATAATTTCATGCAAAAACACTAAGCTACTAAATTTTTCCTTCTACATTCAATATTTTTGTACATAAAAGTCAATAAAATACCATCGACAGCAGTGCGCCAAATTTGAGGCTATCCATTAAGATTATGCGGATATTTTTGTTTTTAAACCAGCTTGAATATGGCGATTGCCTTCTCCCTTTGGGTTTAACATTTATTTTACAAGTCGTCATCTCTCCTGTGAGAGAAAGAGTCGGATTACAAGAGAGATAGGGAGAGGTGGAATTACTTGTGCGCTGCCAGATTAGTTAGATCAGGGAGTTGACGGTCTACAAATCTTTGATTTCGTAGCTACTTATGGGACATTTACTATTATCGAATTCCCTTTCGACATGTTTTTGCTCACGAAATTTCTGTAAGCACAGCAGATTCACGAACTAGGTCAGGTCTTCGACTCTTTATCTTTTGATGAAGTGCCCCTGTACAATCGATCTTTGCTCGCAATCTGAAGAGTAATGTTGCTTTTATTCACTAACATTTTTCGTCTTTTTAAACCCTGGAACTCCCTGATAAAACCAATCTTTGCAGATACTGAAAAATAATATGGTGGCAGTACGGTGACCATTTTTTCAAGAAATAAGTTTTTCTTTGATACTGAAGATATTCAGTTATTTGTTTGCCGATGATTCATTCAACCAAACTTTCAAAAATTCAAATGATGCAACTTTTAAAAGTCTACTACAGTAACCATGGTAACTGCATACCGTTTTTAGGAGACGGAGTTATTGCTCGTTATTGTTGAGAATTCGCGGCTTTTTTCTTCGTGCCATATGTTAGTACATGGAAATATAACTTATTCACGCTTGCGTCTCTGGTTGGCATAGAACATACATATGAACGTTTGCGTATCTCATCAACTACGCTATGTTGCCAAGCAACCGTGACGTCATTTGTTTGTAAACATGAATGAGTCTATACTAGGAAGCGCGTAACAGTCCCCCTTTAAAGGAAAATGCAGTCACCAACTTAATATTCGTCAATCCTATTTCATGAATGGCTCTGGAAAATCTTTTTACAATAATTCTGCCAATAAATTGTGAATTTCCTTGGTGTAACTCTTTGGGTTCTTTTACATATGCATTATAAAGTACCGTACTAAAGTATCACAACAAAAATTATTTAAAGAGCTCGGAAGCAGCAGGAAAATAGTGAGTATTGTGTCAACTTTGAGGCGATCTCTCTTGCCCTTCAAATTAACAATCCCATGTCCGTACGGAATACATGCAATATCGATTAGTCCACGTTTTACTGGCTAATAATAATACTTAGTAGATCAGATATCTTCCATAAATATCTTACATCATGAAAGTGATAGCAATGAAAACGCAGAAGGATAGGTTATCAGACCATGGCAGAGGACACCTCCTTTACAGGCATATTTTCATCATCCCAAACAGTTCCAATTCTCCCAACCTATATACTTCTAGCCCCTCCCACATTTATCTAAAACTCATCTTTATCCAGACACAATCCTAGTGTATTGCTTCATGGCTTGTCCCAGTGGCCATACAAGTCCATAATGTGTAACTCTCAGTGCCCGTGCTGTGTAATTTAGCCATGATGCATTGTTTGAATGTGATGCCAATCAAAGAGCTGCACCAATTGGGAGTTTTGATATATGTATACTGAAACTGTAGTTTGGGGTGACGAATGACTGCCTTTAACTACTTCACGGTGGAGTCGGGTGGCGTCCGGGTGGCATCCGGATTTTAGAAATTCCCCAAACTGCCCGGGTTCCATATATTTCTCACATGATGTAACAAAGTTCCCTAGTTTTTGCTTTGAAATATTACACTATTTTACATCTAGGCACGCATGAACACCCAAGAAAATTTCCAAAGGGGAGGGAAAGGCATCTCCCCTCAAACCCTTTCCCCTTATACCCCTCCCCCAGAACGGCATTCTCTATCCTTTTCAGGAAATACATAGTGTTACCTGACAAAGTAATATGGCAAAAGAAAGGCACTGAGATAATGAAACAGAATAATTCACATTTACCACGCGGAACGTACGAACTTTTTTCCAGTTTAGTTCACCGTTACCCCACAAATAACGAGACCCACGCAGCCCGGGGATAGTTACGCAGACTACGGGATCTGTGGATTGTCAACAGCTATAGCAAGAACATTGGAAAGGGAAAGATCGATCTTCTCAAAAGTAGCTGAAACAGTTGAGTTATGTTTGAATGGATGAATGGTTGTGAATACATGGGATATGTAGCATAAGAAATGAGACGAAAAGAGTAAAAATGTTGAGTGCAAACCTACCGAGAACACAATACTGCGCTCATTTTAGTCCCATCTGAAAGTCATTATGCACCGATGAACCTTTTCCTAGTTTCCAAAGCATGAAATAACACCAAGTATCAGATAACATAGTTGGTTGTCTTGACTGTTTGTTGTGTCGACTGTCTTCGCATTACTGTATGACAATGACACAAAACGTCCCCCTGAGTTTTATACACACGATTTCTAATTGCACAAAATGGGAGAGACGCAAGTCCTTTATGAAAAAAACACCTCCACGATATCCTTGAAAGTAATGAAATACATCGTGCCGTAAAGCAGCTAGTGTTTCCCCCTCTCCAGGCCCGTAGCCAGGATTTTTTTTTGGGGGGGGCAGCGGATATATTAATAGCCATTCTGGAGTGAGAGGTAGTCCTTTAGGGGAGAGGTAAATTGAAGAATTAAGGATAGATTCCTTCTCTGATGTTTTTGGGGGGAGGGGGGACGTGCCCCCCCCCCCCCGTAGTTACGGTCTTGTTTCCAACAATATGTAACATATTGTTACACAAATTTTACTTCCAACTGTAGATATACATTCTGAGATTGCCAATGAGGACACAAATTTTCTACAAAGATATCGAATGCATGGTCAAGAGGTTAGAGCACCCGACTTAAAGTCGGAAGGTCGGGAGTTCGAGTCCTGGTCGGATCATAACGATGACTTTAAAAAGTGGAGTCTTCTGCCATCATTATCCTTGGTACTCAGCATTAGCGATGGAGCAGGAAACACAAGCCAGTGGGCACAACTGGAATAAAGGCCTTAGCCGCTCGACAAAATCTTACTGGTTAGAACTGTGCCGTAAACTACATCTAACTAATTAACTAAGATGAACTAAGAAGAATTGACTAAAGATGTCGATCTTTGCGTTGACTCCTAAAAGAATGCAAATTCAAAAACTTTTTTTGGAAATGTACCGTACATAGCATAAGACTGCATGTAAAGACACCAAATTTTCAGTTTTATCCCCTGGTCATCAAGGCTGCACAATTCAGCTTTTCACTCTATTATGTTTTAGTCGAAAATCTTGCACCATTTTGCATCTAGGCTCTTCGAAAAGGCCAAAAATTTTGAGATGAAGTCCATACAGTATAGACGCATTTTCGGTTATGACCTGAACTTGAACTCTATCTTCGGTTCACCTTCAGTTATTGTATGATGACGTCACTTAACACGACTTAAGTTGTAACTGCCGTTTCTTACTGAATACCATTAGCAGTGGCTAAATGTTCTTAGACACGATTTTCAAAGTATTTACAGGCGAAAAAACCTTCCTCAAATTTCAACGATTTACAATTTGGGAAATTCTAGTCGAATAAGAAAACATTTGCTCGCCTCAAAATGTTCATATTCACGCCATGATATAACGAATCTCACCAGAATTTGACAATTCCGAAACATTTCATGCAAAAACCAGATATGTTTGGTCTCGGTCACCTGGCAAATATACATCCATTTAACTATAGATATTATTCCTAGATATTGGATTGCCGTTGTCACTTGCTTCTCACAAGTACATTTTGATGTATGTATGATGCCAGGATTCTTGTCTCTGTTGGAGGCTCTGGGAAGGGAAATGAGATAACGCAGTCTTTCGATTGAGTTAGGTTACGTTAAATGGAGTTTTACGGCCCAGTCTCTGACCAATTGTCCAGCTGGCCACGGCCTTTTTTCCAGTTGTGGCTCACTGGCTTGTTTTCCCAACTCCATTGCTTATGCTGAGCACCAAGCACAATGGCAGTAGGTTCCGTAAATCTTCGGTAAGACCCGGCCAGGAGTCGAACTTTTGACTGGATTGTCCTTCCCATGGCCGTGAGCAGAGAAGGTATACTTAAGGGCTCAAAAGGGGACCAAATGTGTAAAAATATTATAATTAATGTATACTTGGTCAACGGTAAATCCCTCTATAGGGGAGGGGAAAATCGGGGGTTTTGTCCCTTCCCTCCCCTCTCCCACTTAAAGGATAAATGGTTGTTTGACAGAGTTGTAGTCAAGTCATGGACTTGGATAAGAAGTTATTAGATCAATCTAACAGGTCTGATAAATTTGAAAGAGATGTTACCTCTTTATGCAACAGTTAAGATTCGTGACCCCATCGGTGTGACTAAAATGTCGTCAAAAACATCGATTGGGGTACAGTTTGTATTTGACTGTGACGTGCCAACCATTATTATGGATAAGTGAGCAAGTTCTCAATATATGAACAGGGGAATGAGTTTTAAGAAAAAAATAGAAATAATAGCCATGCAACTTCAAAAAATTGCCCTACTTTAGCTAATCGTGTTACATATAGAGGCTATTTTATTCATCTTTATGTGTTAAAATGTTCACCGTAGACTCTCCTCCTTCCTACAATTGACACAAAAGTTTGACAGCATTTTGTGTAGCCTGCATAGCGCTTGTGTATCTGCAGCCCTCTTAGGCTGCCGCCCTCACTTGGTTTTTCGTAGCGAAAAGCTGAACGAAAAACGTCGTCCGCTTCGCGGGCTACATTTTGTGGTGCATCGAAGATGATATTCACAATGACTTTTTGAACTGTGAAAATTGTGAAATCTGGAATCCACTTATATTTGACCGTGTCCGGGGACTACGTCGGAAACCTCCTTTGTTCACAACAGAAGTTACCACGCGGCTGTAAAAGGGTAGATAACACAGGTTTAAAGGATATGCTATTAGGTCAAGGTGAATAAGGTGTTAGCGACATGCTCCCTGGTGAGACATGACATATTTTCATTGCAAAAGGTCAACCGCAGTAGCGTGGACAGTGCGTTGAGTGTTTTCTTTGCGGTTGGAATATCCAAGATAAATCAAGAACAAGATGGCCATTCGGAATAATCGAATTGTACTTTCAAGGCCCAGTTCTCTCACCTGAAACAGTACCGGTTCTCTTCAGAACCTTCTTACTGAAGCCCCTCCTACATTTGTCTGAAATTTATCCTAATCCAGATACAATCTCAGTTCATTGCTTCAATGTGAGTATAGAACACTCAATTTATATAATCAAAACACTCTCAGTACCGTTCATGCTGTGTAATATAAGCTTTGGTACTCTGCATTGTTTCAATTAGCTGTCAATCAAAGAGCGGAGCCAATTGAGAATTTCGGTACCCCCTAGCAGAATTGCAGTTTGGGTGAGAGGTTTGGCCCTTTGAAATACACACCCTGGGCTCTTAACACAACAGTAGTGTCACAACATGGGAGTCTTTACCAACCACCTGGTTTGCCTACGTAACAGGCTGTACGACATATTCCTTGTCTAGTCATATCCCTGAAGCCGAGGAACTGAGAAAACAGTCTGCTCCGCGGACTACTCCCTAAGTCAGAAGTACGCATAACATAACATAACAAGTTTAAGGGCAAAGGAGGGTAAAAACCCCATAAGATGCCCTATAGAACAGACCCAAACAACACCTAATCCAAACAAAGACTAAACAAACTCAATGCAATCAGATCCTGTCACTGTCACAGTAATACTTGTCAATGTTAATCTTGAAGCAGTTGACTGAAGTGGAATTAACAACCCACTCAGGGAGACTGTTCCACTCATTGACAACCCTATGAGAGAAACTGAACTTTCTTATGTCAAGTCTAGAGAAACATTTTACCAGCTTCTTATTATGGCCACGAACACGGGGATCAGCACAAATCTCTAAGTAGTTACGGTTGGACAGAGAATCATAACCAGAAAGGAACTTGAAAACCTGTAGCATAACCCCCCTAATCCTTCTTAACTCGAAAGAAGTAAGTCCTAGGCAATTGAGCCTATCTTGATAACTGAGGGAGATAACGCACATTGTGAATAAGCCGTGTGGCCCTCCTCTGAACCTGCTCTAAAATAAACTTGTCCTTTTCATAAAAAGGGTTCCATGCCTGCACAGCATAATCAAGATGTGGCCTAACCAACTGCTTATAAAGATTTAGCACAACATCTTTACTGAAATTGCTGAAATTCCTCTTGATTAAACCAAGCACCCTATTAGCCCTAGCAGCTGCTGCTGCGCACTGCCTAGGCTTCAAATCGTTTGAAATGGCAACACCCAAGTCTTTTTCAGAAGTCACATTACCTAGAACACTACCAGCCATGGTATACTTATGACCCAAATTCTTGGATCCAAAGTGAAGAACTTTGCATTTATCAGCATTAAAAGACATTTGCCAAGTCTGAGACCAAGTAACTAGCCTATCTAAGTCCCTTTACAACAGAGAAGCATCCTTTCCATCATTAACATTCCTATAGAGCTTCAGCAAACTTGCTAATACAAGATGAGAGAGAGCAATCAATATCATTTATAAAGAATGCATGAAAGCAGTCCCCCAAACTAATTTTGTACCAACCGCTAAACCTCACAGTTTTATTCTTATTTCTCTTCTAAGAATCTTTCGTAATATTTTATGACTTCAGTATTGCTTATGCAAGGTAGTAGGTAAACCAAGCAGTTACTCCCAGTTAATTTCATGCAGCCATCTTACTGTTCATTGCGTAGTCTATTGAATTTGCCGTTAAATTTATTAATATTAGAAGGCTATGTCCTTTGCAAAGGGAACGATAAACTGATCGGAACTGGAGCGTCTAAACATACACTGTTTACCATGGACACCTGATCATTATACCCCGAGTCCTCCTCCTTTAAAGGTCCAATTCTCTTTCACCCAAACAGTACCAATTCTCCTATAGCCTATAGTACTTACTTAAGCCCATCCCACAATTGAATGAAATTCATCCTCACCCAGACACAATCTCGGTTTATTGCTTCAGATTGAACATAAAAAAGTTCAATGTGTACAAATAAAACACAGTTCTTGTGTAATATAAGTTTTGGTCCTGGGGTTCGATATTCTCAGAAGCGCTACAAGAATTGCAGTTTGGGGTGAGAGGACGGGAATTGCTGTACAAGAATGATAAACAGGTTTCCCTGTACCCCATCAGGTTTCGAACAGCGTTTTACAACACTTTGTGGTGCAAAGCAGTGGAAAATCCTATATGAATCAGCGTCTCGTTATAATATGGGTGTAAAGTGATTAGTACTTGTTGAATGTAAATAAGAAGATTTAACTGTCTACGGGTCTAGTCTGAATGGAGAAGAAAACAAATCTATAAATTGTCCTGACGTAAGCCCTTTTGAATCAGTTAACTTTTATACGGAGCATTAAAATCTCATCAATGCCCTGTTGATTCAAACAGAGGATTGAGTAAAAGCGTTGCAACCTCTTATCATATCACTCCTTGCAACTTTACATTCAAATAAGTCTTCCCTTTCGAACAATAGCGTCTACGCGAAGCACCTGTGCGACGACCGCTAGCTGCAACATCCTGCACGCCCGCCAGTGTTCAGTGTGTACACAAAGTGGGTCCGTACTTGATAGCTTCGATCTGTCGATTGGAAAGCTTTCGCTCTTTATCGATTGTTGAATGGGCCCACAGTGACGCCCACTCACACTGGGTACCTCCTGGCTTAGTTCCTAAAGAGAGCAGAACTCCTTTGGGAGTAAATGTTTGGTTTTCGCCCCTTGGCTCTTCGCCAGAGAGTCGAAGGGACTTATAGAAAAAAGCCCACTCACACTGGGTACCTCACATCAGGTTGTTCAGTTGGTCATGTTGAGTTGTCTCGTGGGGGCGTAGCTCCTTTTGGGAGCAGAACTCCTTCGGGAGTAATGTTTGGTTTTCGCCCCTGGCTCTTTGTCAGAGAGTCGGGGGACTTGTGAAAAAAGCCCACTCACACTGGGTACTGATAGGGACATCGTGAATAAAATAACGTCATGTGGATGTACAGCATCCCGCTTGCTTTAGTCTGGGTCTGTCTTGGTCATTTTGTCTTTTCGGAGACGTAGTACATTCACTGATTAGAATGAAGCTTCGGAAAGGGGGTCTACCCGATGTTGCTGGGTTTCAATGTTCCATAGGTTCGATGTTCCCCGTTTTCTTATATCTCGATGATTTGGCGATGATTTCAAGGTTTGTTATTCATGGGGTTCGATGTCCCAGAAGCGCAGCTGTTCCCATGATTTGGGAACACTGAACCTTTGGAACATTGTAATAGCCCCTTCGGAAATTTTTTCCTTGGTTCCTTGGAAGTTAGTCAGAGCGTCGAGGGGACTTTGGGAAAAATAGTAACTAATAAATGCGAATATGACAACTGGCGGTTGTCTAAACAGTGGGAACATGTTCGCACTGTTCAAATTTTGACATTAACAGATGCTTCCTTTTGCTCACGACCACCTTTGAAAAAGTGGAGCAGAGAGGGAACTTGGAAAGTTATTAGCCAACATTATTTTGTTGTTTGGGAAATCAAAATATAAAGAATATTTAACATCTACACAGGGTTGAAAGCTGGGACTGAGGATATACGCTTCCGGAATTCTCTTAAAGGGCTCTTCCTCTCAGCCAAAACTTCAATTTCTGTAGTAGTCAACAGAAATTCTCAATTGGCTCAGCTATTTGATTGACAGCTGGTTCAAACAATGCAAAGTACCTTAGCCCAGATTACCCAGCCTGTACTGCACTGAAAGTGTTTTGATTACACATTGGGGTATTGTATTCTCACCACGGAAGCAAAAAACTGAAATTGCGTCTGGATGGTGATAAATTTTAAACAATTGAGGGGGAGGGGAATTCAGTTAGTAGGTTGGAAAATTAGAACTATTTGGGGTGACAGGATCAAGCAGATTTATAGCTTGTTGGGCAAATTTTTTGAAAGATCTGTCAACTTATAAACGAGTCCGGTCAGAGCTTGTGTCTATCGACTGAGGGCAGCCACTAGTGGGGTCCATCAGCCTTAAATCGTCTTCACTTATTGTCTACATGAATTTTAAACCCTAAAATTCAGTGAAATTGAGGGAATTGAGATACAATTCAGTGTACCATCCATGATACAGGTAAGCGAAGAAATTGAAACTGAAAGACTAGAGGTAATGGACTCCAGTTATGTCCGACTAAAATTATCAGGCCATTACTTGACTGTCAGAATTTGTTTTACTTTCTCATGCAATGTGCTTCATGAAGGTTGGAATAACTTAGCCACAGCCTCCTAGGACTAAAGTATTAGGTACGAATAATCGAACTATAGAGTAATTAAAAAGATCATCATTAAGTATAGCTTGTTACTACTTTAGGGTAAACGAAAGAGTCCCTTTTTATTTTTCGTAAAGCCTAACTGATCGTCATTTAATAAACAGTTGGTTCTAAAAGGTCGAGATACTAGAGACACACTTTTCTAACAATTGTGGCCATGGGCGTAGATCCCGAGGGACAGGGGTATATGTCCCTCAAAAATTGAGGCATTGTACATTGACTTTGACTTTTACACGGTTTTTTTTTTTATTTATTATTTCTCTCTTTTGAAAATGAGTTTATTCACCCTCTCCCATATTGAGGACAAATTGTGAACCTAAAGCTGTTTGATGAATTGCTCGTCGCGAACGCGTCAGTTATACCAGGGAGTTGCAACAGACTGCAACTCCCTGGTCATACAGCTCTCTGCTTTCACAAGGCACAAAAACATCTGACACAAATAGAAGCGCCGTGTCCCTCGTCGATAGAGAACCAGAGATATTTTAGGCACCTGGTAAATTGATAACTTCAGAAAATCTGGCATCTTTTAATCCCGTGCTGATAAAACCAACACACTACCTCAGTCCAAGGTAATGATTCCAAGTTGGTTTAAATTTCTAAAATAACCCGTCCTCCATAACTTACACCCGTGATGATTCGGAACGACGCACGCGCCACCACAGGGTTCTTAATTAAACCGATTAAAAACCTCCCCAGCTCCCTCTTGATCAACAGTGAATTCATGAACTAAAACAAAATAACACGGCATCGATCTCTACGAAGTGTCGTTACTCAGTCGGCATGTTACTGTCGGGTTACTGAATGTGTCAAGTTGTGTTATTATGGATACAGGACAGTGTGTGCCAGACGGTAAAGTTAACTTATGCCATGCCGGGAGAGCAAAGTAGCAAGGCTACACAGATGAGATAATGACTTGCTATATTCCTGCCCAATTCCTTCTCAAAAGAGCATAAGCATTAAACAGACGCCCAAGAAATTTATTTTGAAATATTAACTAAATCCTTTGAAACTCAGGGAATCTATCTTACAGGAAGTTGCTTCACAACAAATGTTACATGTTCTAACATTGAGTTAAATTATCATTGGGGTAAAACTTGAGTCTACGGCATCTGCTAAGGTTCGAAATTCAGTAGCCTAAGTGTGGGATTAATGTCGTGACATGATTCTAAGCTTGTTGGAAGATAAAGTGAAAAGTCTCAAAATAGGATAAAAAAGTTAATACCGTGGAGAATCTATTTGTCCAAACTGAGGTGACTCTACGTTTTTGTAATATTTCGCAGGCTTTTGAACTCAAGAGTAGAATCGTCGAGGAAAGATGTCTTCTCTCAGGGATTGGGGCAAACTTTTGGGGACTTTTATTCATTGGATAGCTAACTGATTGTCTCAAGAGTAGTATTTTACAATAACAATATGACTGAAACTGGACTTTTTTTTAATTCTTAACTTTCGTAGTGTGCAGGGTGTTCACAAATCCTTTTCCAGGAAACGTTTTTAAAACACTTTCGACAAATTTATGGGGCCTGTCCTCCGGACCCTAGTGGATACGACACTACTGCTCGCATGAAGAACGTTCCAATGAAACCTCTGAGAAGCACTAAATTAAATTAAGTACGGTAAGTAAATCAAAATGTTAGGAAATACTCACATGGTGCCGCTTGTTGCATGACTGAGAGTGAGACACATCTAAACAGTTAAGTATTTGCAGTTTTCGCAGAACACGTCTCTAGCAAAAGTGTCAGTTAGCAGAAATATCGCCACATAAAACATGTAAGTTAACTATGTCCTTGCGACACTTCCTGGGGATCTGGTATTCCCTGGAAAATTGAATAAACTTATGCGCAGATGAAAAGACTTAATCCCATGGCGAGACGCAACCTTCGGCTGAGTGGTGAGATGAGCGTCACTTTAGAAGTGTGTTGTGTAGCCTATAATGCATTCGCCGAATATTCTCTGTCAGTGTGTACTGGAAAAAAGGCAGACTTTATGAGAGGGCGCTCTTTGAAATCATAGTCCATAGCCTTTGTCCAGTCTTTCCAGGGGAATTTTGTCCCCTCTTCACTCCCTTTCCTCTGAAAACACTGACTGTTACCTCTCTTGTGTTATGCCTTGAGGCTGAGCAGATCTGAGGAATGAAAAATTTCACACAGATCCGATATGACGATCGAAAATAAGGAGCCTCGTACTAGGGTGTAGAGTGTGAGAGAAATATTGACGGCCGAGATTAAGGCTACGGTCTTCTGAGATTCCCCGCATCCAAATAAGAGCCCGGTCTCACTCTAGAGATCTAGAGATCATTAATTATGTGAACTAACAACCGAGCATTCAATAATAAACATTTTCTGATCCTTCATGTTTGGATGATGGGGTTTCCTTAAGAACCAAGATATTTTGGGGGCTGTCCCTCTATTTGGCAGTTTACATTCTGTTACAAACTGTTAGAGTGGATGTTTTTGCTTCAAGGTAAGAATTCGGGAAAAATCACTGTGAATGAAGCATTTCCGCAAAGTCTTCAAAATCGTCATTTTTTCCTTGATGTTAGTCGGTTTCAACATTCCCAATTCTGAATGGATGAACAGGTAAATTACAGATTTGAACACACTATGAACCTATTACCACCTCAGCGAAGGTACATTTAATAAGCTGGCTTTCAAAAAGGTAAAACGTCATCTGACTATTATGAAACCAGACCAATTGAAAATATTACCCACAACAGATCGAGGGGGCAGAGAGCACCACCCCCCCCCCCCCCTTCATTGAGAAAATATTCAAACAAGGTTTTACCTCGTCACGCTGTGGATATTTCCAATACTTTACGAAGGCAAACTTTCTGTGAGTATCAGTCTCAGCGAAATTGTAATTATAGGAATAAGTACTGTTCATTCTGAGTACAATGTCGCAGTGTGAGGGGAAAGCCACCCCTTCTCAAAATATATTTTCTAATAAATCTAATGGAAAAAAGACTTCAGATGATGATAAATGTTGCGACAGTTTGTATTCGAAGATGTTCAAATAACAAAAAATGGGACGGGTGGTCGTCTGGGGAAGGATGCCGGTCCCGGCGCTCCGTTTAGAGAGAGAGACCCTGAAGTCAGACATCCCAAACCAAAATTCCTGGCGACGCCCGTCTAGAGGGCCAAAATATGGTGGCATCCTGCATTGTATGTGCCGTATAGATACAAAGGGTATGCCTCCCGATGAGACAAAACTGCTAGTGTACACAGTAAAAAAGGCAGATATACAGGACAACATAATAAAGAGATAAATAACTATTCTGGAAACTCCCGATTAGACAAAACTTCTAGTGTACACTGTAAAAAAACAAAACAAACAAACAAACAAACGGTAGATATACAGAACAACATAATAAAGAGATAAATAAGTATTCTGGAAACTCCTTCTCCTTATTTTTGTGCTTTTCTTTACATTTTACGACCATACAGCAGTCCGACGTGCTCCGGTGAAGCCTGGCTGGAGGACTCTTTACATAAAATGTCAATATATACATAACTATGGAGCAAATACTAAGTATTAGTTCGATGTTATGATGATATCTAATGAATGTTATCCCGGTAACCACGACCTAGTCATCTGGCTTTGAAGGATATATAACTGTAAATTGCCTTGAGATATAATCTTTTTGTTGTTTCAGATTGGTTAATATGTGTTATTGTGGGCGAAAACGGAAGACTTGGACTAAATTCAGTGTGTGAAGAATATATACGGAAGGGTGTAATGGTTCAAAAATTGAGTCCAATAAATGTTTTGAAATATCCTGTTTGTTGATTTCTCACCCTGGTTGGTAAAAAGGGCACGTGTGTAATGTAGGTGTATATAAAGTCAATCAAAAGAGCGATGAACTCACACAGGGATAAATTTAGGGTAATGATTTACGGTGTTGAACATGGTCAATTAAGAAATGCACGACCTTTAGTCGGGCTCTAAGAACTGAAAGGAAATATTGAGCTGCGTTTATCACAGGTCAGGAAATCACTAGCATTGAACAGTAAGTAAACTGTTTCTAGAGAGAACATGAAAAAAATTAAGTATACGGTAGAGGTGCTGTTCTAGTAAGATCTGTTAGTTTGCAACCGTTATACGCAGTAACAAGTTATAACATTTCATTCCCCTAAAATGGGATTTAATATGTGCTTTGATTAAAGGTTACTGGAACAGATACCGGTAGTTTACATACCAAAATTACAGGTACCAGAATTAAAGAGTTCAAGAAATAACGGTAATTAAAATAAATAGCTGTTAAAGTTCCCCGGCATCAAGCAAGAATTGTTAATTTTCTTTCTGATTCAAAAACACTAATTATAGATGGAAAGAAAATGAACCATGAAAGTAGGAGAAAATGTGTCGTCTTTTGTTGACATGAATCCATTTATGCACATACATCATATTTACTAAGTAAAATGGTCAGTCAGAAACTAAAACATCATAATTGGTTGGATTGGAAATTCACTGACCTACCTCTAAAGTTGCATCTGATGTTGGCCACTGGAATGCCTGGGATTAGTTCGGAATGGGGTTTCGTAGACCCAAGTACAATTCTGATTTGTAAATTCCCACAGTGAGTCTTTCCATCTGTTAAACTGCAGTGTAAAACTTGAAACTCATGTGACAATATTTTTCTCCTCAAATAAGAAATTTACTAGAAGTAACCGACCTTGAATATGCAATATTGAAGTCCTAAAATGTTATGACAGAAATTTGAAGAGAAATAACACGAAATTGGGGGAGTTATCTGTTTCTTCATAATAGGTTGTGACGACTGCCAGTTTGAGATTTATTATCTCCTTAGTTTTGAAGATTGAGATTCCGGTTTAAAATCATACTTTTCCCCAAACTTTAATTAGTAAAAATACCCGTAACCAGCTGCTCGACATGCAGCGGAATTGAGTACGCTTGCCTTATGACGCTCGCTTGGGTCTATCATGACTGAGTATCTGTTCTTAAAATTAGGAACAATGCGCACTGTTTAAACAAGAAATTGCCTAACTGTGTAACGATAGCGCTTATCCCTAGCCTATCTCTAACCAAACAAAAATACAATTGACAGAATACAATGAAAACAACCAATCAAGAAATGCCTGCCAAACAGTGAGCATCGCATTGTTTGGCAGTCATTATACGGTAGCAGTGATATACGGTAGCAGTATAGACGAATTCCGGAAAGCAAGTGAAGGTCTGATTTCAGCTGGTGTCCATCACCTTTAAATCTTTCGATGTCCTCTCATACCTGTATCACGGATGTTTGTACACTAAATTGTATCTTAATTCCTTCAATTTCACTGGTATATAAAGTTCATGTAGACAATAAAGAAAGACAATTTAAAGGGGCTCATTGAGCTGATATCAGTAACATATTGAGAGTATTAAAGGGTTTCTACCACATTATACCGGTAATGATCATAGTTAGCATAATAAGTCAAGTTTCATATAGTATGGGTAAAATTAAAATTTTGAATTTTGTGGTGTTCTGAATTGTCACAGTTTTGTGCATAAGTTAAAAAAAAACTGTCTGGTCACAAACTTTTGAAAACTCAATTGAACCGTTGAGTATTCACTCATACACTAGTAATTTGTATGTAGGATATGGAGGTTGTCTAAGTTGGACCATTTGTCATTGGTATGTGAAGAAAATTCAACATGTTTGGAAAAAATGCTGAATTTCATGAACCAACTCAATGAGCCACTTTAAGATTGATGGACCCCACTATTGGCTGCATACAGTCACTAATGACAAGCTCCGACTGGCTTCGTCTGTAGTTGTGAATAGAAGTTGGAGGGTTTCAATTAAAAATCTCATTGTTTTTGATAGCCGCACTTGCCGGTGGTAAAGATTTTCCATACCCATCTTAGTTTGTCTACAAGCTATTGAACTTTACTTTTCTTGAAAATCGAACCGAAGAGTTTCGTAGACAAAAAGATTTCCTGAATAAAGTCTTCAGATCAGCTCATGGCATCTTTCGAGTCCGTTCTATAATCCCATTAACACCTGTTTCTACGGATGGAAGTCTACACACCTATCCGTCTACACTTGCTGACTGTGTCAGTCCTAGGCAACGAGGCAACGTTTTGCAAAACCTGAATCTATATCAGATTTCCCGTTTCCTGGTAGATTCCTTGAGACAAAAACAACACAACCACACCTTGGCTTTTGATAAATTTTGTTTGAACTCTCGATTAAGTATCTTTATAGAGGGGATACCGGATTAATTCATTGATTTCTATTGTGTGACCTTGACTGTGACGGTCGTAAACTTAACAACTAGCCTACATCTTTGTAAATATGAGGCGGGAAATGAAACCTGATCAACTGGCTTCTATCCGTCTCCATTTCTAAATATGCCTCTTTTCAATGCACCCTTTCGTTTTTGGTCAATTTGTTCCGATTTTTATTTTAAAAAGGGATTAGGGTCACATTAAGTCTTGAGGTATTACAGGGGTACTTATTCTAAGCATTTTGGTGAAATTTGTAATGAAATCCGATGTGTGGTTCTCAAGATATGAGCAGGTAAAGTTGTCACATTTTCAACGAAAAGTGAACTTGAAGCACACTTGATTAGTTGATATTACATCCTTACAATAATGGGCAGTCTTTTGTTTTCCTGTAAATTTTACTACCAATTTTCTCCTCAGCATTTCCACATTAGCAGAATGTGATTACATCGGTATCATGATAAGTTTGAAAAACTTTGCATTCCTCGCAGGGAGGTCTTATCCCTACTAATTTCAAAATCAACAAAACAATCTAAAACAAAGAATGGAAACAAATCATTCCTTGTCAATGTGAGGAGTAAAATAACATCTGCTGCCCTTAAGTTTAATTTGGAACACAAATTAAGTGACTTCATTTTCTTATTATCTTGAGAAATACATGACCTATTTAAATGGAAGTTTCACAACACTATGTAGATTTGGTTTCTCTTTCACATAGGCTTATGCAAGTGAAATTTTTGCTTAAAATTCCCTCCCCCTTTGAATATACAAGGAAAAAGTCAACAGACAGCCGATGAGTGTGTCCTCGCCAAGACCATCATATGTTTGTCCCTTTGCACTGCACATCGCCCCCATTTTGTTAACATAATGCCCTTCGTTCTTGTACGCATCATTGTAGTTGTGAAAAGAATCAATAAATGAAACGACTTAAATCAACTATCACTCAAACTACAATGTTAGTAGTAGTCTACAGAAATTCTCAGTTGGCACAACTCTTTGATTGACACTGCAAATTCAAATAACGAAGAGCATTGTGGCTCATATTGAACAGTACAGACTGTGATGAGGGTGGTCTATAATCACCGCCGTGGAGCAATTACTGTACATGAGACTATGTCTGGATGAGAATGAGTGTTAGATAGTTGTAGCTATTTCCTAAAACAGTAAAACATGGGGAGAATTGGGATTCTCTGGGTCGATGAATAACTGCCTTTACGGTTTTTTAGAATGAAAGGGTTAAATACTTTTGTCATCTCCTCCATTGTAAAAGCAAATGGTTGAACTTATTCACTCTCTAGACCAAGTGACTGTACCTTGAGTCGGTCACTGCCTACAAAAAGTAACATCGTGGTTCTTTGCCCATGTAACAAGGAGGCAGTAACACCTCCCTGCTTGTAATACACAAATTTTATACAAGAAACTCTAGAACAAAATGACAACAGCTTAAAATTTGTCAAAAATAAGAATTGAGCTCAATATTTGGAGGAAATTTGCTTATAGGATAGCCTTTATCGTATCGACCACCTAAGTGAAGTTTCAGACATGTTTCAAAATAGTCTTAGAAATTGTACAAAATATTTCTCTGATTCCCTGATAATAATAGTCTTCCACGGTTTGATGTTTTTTCTTTAATTTGACAATACCGATATCATTTCACTGGATTTATTTCGTAATCATTTTTATGGGCGTACGTAACGTTCGGGTGGCAGACTCAAATCATGACACTTCTTGAACGAAAAGCATCTGAAACTATAGGATTTTCTTCGTTTCTTAAATACTTGTACACGAAATACACTGGAGAATTATGAAAAGGAATGTTAATAAGAACATGGAATAAATGACATTTTAATATTTGTTTTAAATAAGTATACTTTTGGTGAAATTTGCATTGAGTGACCGATTCATGGTACAACCATCATACTAAAGGGTGAATTTTCTGCATCAGAGTGCTAATTCACTCCAAGAATAGTAAAACTCCCTGCCTATACTATGTTATAAGGAGCAACCCTATCCTGCTCCATTTTAGGTTCTTTATTGATACATAACACCCAGCTAACTTTTTCAAGTCAGCATCTACCCCGCGGAGCGGACTCTGTTTTCTCAGCTCCTCAGATTCCAAAACCTTATGATTGAGGGATGAATGAACAGGGAATATGCCGTACAGCCTGCTACGCATGTAAGTCAGAGTCCCGCATGATGATTTGGTCAGTGGAAAATGGTATATAGACTCTTATAAAAGGAATAGTAGACTGCCTCTGAACTCGGAAGACATGCATAACTTCAAACCTGTCATGCTAACTGCTTAAAATTTTTGTGTATATTTGTAGTACGATTTAAAGGCCTGCTATTTCACACAAATCGGAACACCTGGCTTTGCTGGACGATTGTCAAACGCTCAGGCACCGGAACTTACGTCATCGTTTGCTACTCATATCAAATTCGTTCATCTAAGCCAAACAGCACCATAGCAAAAAATAACAAAGTAGGAATAGGCCATCTAAAATGTTTTCATTTCTTTGACAAGTCATATTCACTTTCCCACCAAACATGCGATAACCCTAGTTTTTCCAGTAACACAATAAAGATTTTATGTCTTTACGTGTAGAAATTCTGTATGATTCTATCAGCAAAGCCGTCTGCCAAATTTGAGACCGCAACGATTGCGAACTGTTGTTTTTCCTTGCTACTTCATGCGACCTTGAGGAGTGCATCTTACAGACATTTTGCACATGGTGTCACAATGCAAAAAGTACGGGTCCACCTTCGAAGTGCGTACATTTTGCAAACCAAGACCATTGAGTGCTTTCACGTGACGGTAAACGCACGCACGGTAGCACCTAGCTTAGTGGAAATTACTGTACACAACACTCATGGGTGGCAAAAGAGAAAGACTCGGCCCTTTTGACGGGCAAAATCTAGTGAAATACGCATTTAGTGTAATTAGCTGAAAAGCAGCTGACGACACACGACTGCTTTCACGTTATGTCATTATTGGTAAGCCACGCCCACTGCTGGTCCGAAATCAAGAGTGTTTTAGCGCAAGAGTCACACGTCCGTGGGTCGTCAGCTGCTTCTCATCTAGCTACACTAAATGCGAACTACACTACATTTTGCCAATCAAAAGGGGCGGGGCTTGGGACGTCGACCAGCGAACGCACTCTACATGCCCCACACATATCAGTAGTGGCGAAGCCACGTGCACTGTTTTATTCCAAAATGACGTCAGCTTGCAAGAGGTCGCAATAAATTTAAAGACCTCTCACCCAAAACAGTTCAAATTCTCCTTACCTACTTCTTTAAACCCTTCCCACAACTGTCTCTACTTCATTCGCATCCAGTCGCGATCAGTCAGTTTATTACTTCATGGTGAATATACAAGACTCCAATGTGGTATTAAAACACTCTTAGTACAGTACATGCTGTTTCAAATAAGCTTCGTTGTCCTGCATTTTTGAACTTGCTGTCAGTCAAAGAACTGTGCCAATAGAGAGTTTCTGTGGACTACTTCAAAAATTGTAGTTTTGGGTGAGGAGATTAGCATTTTAAAATCATCTCGTCCTCTTTAGATCATTGCTTGCCAATTACGACCTCTTGGAAGTGAATCTTGACCGGTTTAAAAGATTAATCATGTTAATGTTGCATGTGCTAGTAAAGCTCCGGTTTCACCAAGCAAGTACTATCTAACCAACTCTGGACGATAGCGAATTGATATCATAAAATAATTATCCTGCAATTTCAATGTGGTGGCGAGTTACGATTTAGATTCCGTGAGCGTTCAGATGTGATCAAATCGTTGTCGTTTCTATTTCGTTATCGATGCTTCGGTGAGTCCTTGGATGAGTTCATGTAATTTTACAGAGTTAAACTCTAAAATGCAAAGAGTGAACTAAGTCATTCTCCAATTAAATAGAATGAACTTACTACATTACAGTGTTACTTCACTCCAACAATAGGGAAATTCACTCTAAAAACAATAAAATTTCCTCAAAAAGAGCAAAGTTTCACTCTTGATGGAGTGCATACATGCAGCGGTCACTCTTGCAGGCATTCGTGAAAGAGTGAATTTTCACTCTTACTAGGGTGAATTTCACTCTGCCGAAGTGAATTTCACTCTTCTTGGGTGAATAAACACTCTAATTTAACGAATTCACACTTTTCACTCTATTAAAGAGTGACTTAGTTCACTCTTTTGATCTTAGAATTTAACTCTCACCCCAAACAGTCAAGTTTTGTACTAGTCCACAGATTTTCTCAATTGGCACAGTTGTTTGATTGAAAACAAGTTCAAAAATGCAAAGTTCTGTAGCACATTGTACACAGCATGTACTGCACTGAGAGTGTTCTGATTACGCATTGGGGTCTTGCATATTCACATTCAAGCAATAAACTGAGATTTTGTGTCTGAATAAGGAATTTCAAACAGTTGTGGGAGGGGCTTAAGTAAGTAGGTTATGATAATTGTAACTGCTTGGTGAAAGAGGAATAAACCCTTAATTAAAAGAGAGATCATACTGCTTGTGTTAAAGCTTAGGTCCCACCAAGCAACGATCAAAACATATTCTAAACAATGACGATTTTTAGCCAAAATTAGTTATTGTGCAATTTGAATGTATTGGTCAGTTACGATTTAAATGCCGTGAACGTTTAATGCACCCGTCAAGGAGAACCTTCGACCCCCCCACCTCAAGCATTCACCAATATTCACTTTTGCATGAAATTTTTAAGGCAAAGATTCACCCCTGATTCACAATACTGGCGAAAACTTACGGCAAAGATTCACCCCAGATTCACAATACTGAATAAAAATTACGGCAAAGATTCACTCAGGTTTCACTTTTCATAATATGTTGTTAGTCGACGATTTACGAATTTGGCGTTGGATTTCCATAGGAAAACCATGCACTGACTGTGCTCTAGATTTCTAAAGTCCTTACCGGCGATTGAAATTTAGGCAGATAAAATTTAACAACACGTCAGCAATATAGGCTATTATACATTTCTAGTAGATAAAACAGTAAGATGTCTTCCATTGCAGCCTGGCCACTTTTTTATGCGACAAGTGCAGTATCGACCAGTCGACCTGGGATTTCCCTGTTGAAGGCTGATGCTCTTCCACCAGGCATGCTCATTGTACTGCATTAATTTTTCTATGGAGAAGACAGGCCCTCATTTATACATGTCTATCAATGGATTCATAATGTGTGTAAAAAGGGGTTTGAGGCTACATATTCATCTGGTCTTGAAAAAGAGGGCATATTCTTGGTAGAAGGGGAGGGGAAGAGGGCACCCCAAAAAAATTGTCCCCTTGAAGTTTGCCATTGACTTAATTAACATTGTAAACATTTGACCCCCAGAAAAATTCTCACCCCCAGAAAAGTTTTGGCCCCTTCAGTACCTTATCTGGCCACGGGCCTGTATCCGCCAGTCCCTACATTCTTGGGAAATGAATGAGTGGCCATGCCCACTGTGCTGACAGAGTGATATTGTTTCAAAGACCCATGCAAATCCCTACCATAGTCCATGCATCATTCCACCCACATGCCCCTTGCATGCTTTACAAATCTGTATGCGTAAGCAAGCAGTTTGCCTGTGTCAATTGTAAATATAGGTGTGGATGCCCCACAGTTTTGATAAACTGGCATACTCCAAAGCTGATCAGCATTGCAGCAGCTTTTGTCGGTTGCGGCAGGTAATGTTATGTTACAGCCGTTTATGCAGTAACACCCTGCAGGATCCAGGGGCTGGAGCAATTTGTTAGTTAGATGTAATTTTACGGCCCAGTTTCCAACCTATTGGTTCAAGTCGGCCATGGCCTTTTTTCCAGTTGTGGCTCCCTGGCTTGTTTTCCCTTCTCCATTGCTTATGCGAAGCATCAAGCACAATGGCAGTAGATTCCTTTTTTAGAGTCTTTGGTATGACTTGACCTTTGGGAAGCGAAGCCGGGCCTTCCGCGTGAGAGGCGGATGCTCTTACCGTTAGACCAAACACGGGGCCGGGGCAAAGCTATGGTGTTTTAGATAATTATTCAAATTAGATTGATGCTAGTAAATAGAAATTAGTAAATAGAAATATTTACTGTGGAAAAGGATCGTTTTATGCACTTACCTGCAAAAGTTCTTGAGAGTTCACAACACTCTTAAATTAAGCGCCCCCTACCCCGGCCCACATCCTTTCTGGCCGAAAGGTTCAATCATAATTAACCACCCTGTTTGATAGTTTGATTATAATGCAAAGGTTTTATTCAACCCCATAAAGTCTGCAGAGTCATAATATTTTACAATGGCACCACGTAACACTAATGTATATGGAGAATTTTGGTCAGCTTCTCGTAACACTAATATGTATGGGAGAATTTGGAAGTTTTCACCTGCTGCAGATTCCACCCCGTCAGTAAAATATACGGCTGCATGCTTTATACCATAATCTAGAACAACTAAAATATTGGTAGGAACTTGAGAATAAAAAAAACTAGAAAGAAAAATTCACCACTACACAGCTTTCCCATGAAGGATATTGAAGATAAACATGTGTAGGATAGGTTCACAATGTACAAAAGTGCAATACGTTAGGCAATGACAAAAGTGCCAAGACGTACTGAAGGAAAAAAAACATCGTAGAAAAACACCTTACACCCAAAACTCACCAATTCATTGCAGATTGCTGTATGAGGGTCTTTTACACATGCATTGTGAATATTTTTGTTGTTCTTGGCCACGTGGAATTTTGTCGACACTTTTCAGTACTCGATCTAGTTTTGTGGAAGGAATGTACTGCTGACTAGCACAAACGTATGCAGCAAGCACCAGCTCACTTGCTTAATCGATCCATACATTTTCATCTTTAATTTCTCGGTTTAGGGAGCTAGACACCCCTGTGTTTTCAATTTTTCCGAATGTGAAGAGATGTAATGGTAGAATATCATCAATTTTTCTATTTTTGCACCCACATTTAATTCATACGGCGAGCTTTTTTTACGAGATCATTTTGAAAAAAAATTGCGAGATCCTCTAGCTAGCTGTACAACCAGCAGTTGCGATGAATATGTCGCGAGTTGTGATTGGCTGAAAGCATGTAATCATTTGTATGGGACCAATAACAAAGTCTTTAACAAAGATTTTCTGTTGTAGTTCACCTTGTCTTCTTAGCAGATGTCGAATATGCACTGTCTCCTTTGTTATAACAATTGTAAAATGTAGGTGCAGTTTCAGTTCCTGTGCAAAATACGTCCGCCAAGCGGGCTATATTTGAGCAGATACGTAACCTACAACAGACTTCGCGATCCAGTTGCACTCGTTATAGTTGCTCAGAATGTACTTTTTTCAAGGTTTTTGGATATCATAACGGGCGATTTTCATGATTTTCCTGACAAACAGGCGTCATATGATACGGAAATGAATTATTCCATGATGTTTTGGTCTAAATTTTGTGTTCAAAGTTCTTTTCAAATGGCCATATTTCATTCGCAAAACTGCGAAGCAATAGCAAATTTTTATTTGCAGATTCGTTCACTTTGCTCGCAAACTGCCATGCGATACCCGGCTAAAATATCCCCTGCTATAAACGTATACGACGTAAGAGCTCTTGTCAAAGCTAGGCCTAGACTACTTCGTAATCAGTTATGAAACGGTCTAATCGCTTATTTCAATCGCAATGGAGTATGGACGCATAGACCAAAGCATAGAAATATTTCTGCATGATTTTTTCTCGCGGAAGTATGTGCTCTGCCTGGTAAATGTTGTTTGCATTGGGATCGTCCAGCTGGACTGCTTGGTCTTTCAAACAATGTACCCCGGCAACGCCGTACGTGCGTAAGTACGTGCCAATGCATAGTGCATGCTGTCCTAGTAAACTTCATATGTTGAGATTCTCTAACGTTACTTATTATTTTTCGACATTAACTCGACGTTGATCCGACGTCGATTCACTCTTTTGCTGCGGTGGTTCGTCGCAGATTCACTGTAGCGGTATTTTTATTCGTGGAAGATTCACTTCTCGGGGCATTTTGTACGTCAAAGATTCGACGTCGTATCGGTGTCGAATAAAGACTTTGCTTGAGGTGGGGGAGTCGAAGATTCCGATTGACGGGTGCATAAATGTGTTCAATGCTTTGACGTTTTCTACTAATATTTGTTGTATCGAATTTGTTTTCTTTGCTATGTGTGACCGTGGCCCAATTCCCTCAACAGGGTCCGCTCCATAATCCTCCGTCTCATTGGTCCCCCATTTAGTGTAATTCGTCTCATTAGTACCCCAGGTTAGGGTTTAGGGTTAGAGTTAGGGTTTAGGGTTAGCTTTAGGGGACCAATGAGACGGCGGACCAATGAGACGGGGACTATTGAGACGGGGGACTATCGACATTATCCAGGGATGAAGCGGGAAAACTTGGCATGAAGGTAGGTTTAAGGCAAGGGAGAGAGTAGTTTGGAAAAAGAGTGTGGAGGCCTTATAGACGAATCCGAGTAGAACTTTTTAGTGATTGTAGACAGCCATTGGTGCGGTCCATCAGCCTTTAATCGTCTTCATTTATTGTCTACGTGAATTTCAAATCTCCATATTCAGTGAAGTTGAGAAAATATAGATACACTTCGGTATACAACCACCCATGGAACAGGTAAGGTAGGAAATTTAAAGATTAAAGGTGATGGACCCCAGTAATGGACGACTAAAATCATCACAATCTGTCCGGATTCGTCTGTATGTGTTAGTCGGCAGGAAGAGGAAGGGCAATAGGTTAATAAAGTCGACAGTTGACCGAAGTTCTTCACTTATCAGTTGATCATTCGTGACGTGAGGGAGCACACCACCACAAGCTGTTCCATTGACTTACATACTATAATTTCCCCTTCACTACATTCCAGGGCCGTAGCCTGAGCAAAATCTCTAGGGGCAGTTTCAAAACTGCCTATGTAGAGCGCCACCATCAGTTAGCACGTGGTGTATGTACGATTTGGAAATCTCAAATGGGCGCAGTTGCCCCCCTTGTCCCCGCAGGCTACGGCCCTGCATTCCCAACAGTCTTGTCAAAGTTCACATCCCACTAAAGCAGCCCCTCGCATGAAAGCCAATGCGTTGGTCAATCATTGTATGATAAATTTACCATAGCATGACAGTTTAGTTTTTGAGCTACAGGAGACAGAATTTTATGGGCTGTGTTCCCACCCCTATTAATCCGCAAAGCGACAATCACCTCTTTTTCACAGTCATTACTGAAACGGTCTAAATCACCTTCAATCCATCCCAACAGCATTCCCACAATATCACCTCCCCTTTTATATCCACGAAAAATAAGCAGCATCTGATTATTGTAACATGAGCAGTTCACACTCATAGGGGACCTATAACTGACGGGGTACTTTGAAATACTTTTCGCGGGATGGTCGTTCCGCCATTAGTGATGTCCTCCCTTAAGCAGAATAAAGAAATCGCATTGACGTGTCAAAGATTTAGTCAAGAACCACTCCCTCTAGTCACGATCTCAGTGGTTTTACTTTTGTTTAGGGTGTGAGAACATTTTGGATGTCCCCTGACAAAATAACATGGTGATGGGGGAACCTTTCACTTCCAAAATCTCATTGCAAACGAAGTGTTAGCATGGTTGCAAGACCTACCGGGTTCCTCCTAGACCGGGTGCTCAGCCCCCCCCCCCCACCCCCACCCTTAGAGCGCATAGGACTTTCGTCACTGCCTCAACTTAGAGCGGCTCATGGACTTGGTTCATGAAATCCAACAATTTTTTCAAACCTGTTAAGTTTTCTTCACATACCAGTGACAAATGGTCAAACCTAGACAATCCCATATCCTACATACATATAACTCTTTTATGAGTGAGATTCGCTTTACAAAAAATCGCGACCAGACACTTTATTCACAAAACCGTTACAAGTCAGCACACCAAAAATTTCAAAAGTTTATCTTTTCAGTAACTATTGGATATGAAACTTGACTCATTAACTATAAGCATTGCCATGTGATAGTGACCCTTTTAACAGTTTAAAACTCTCATTAAGTTAACAATATCAACTAAATGAGTCCCTTTAAAAAGAAATATAGCATTAGTTTTGTAGCAAAGAAAATCAAACTTTTAAAACGAATATTTCTAGACAAATATTAATAATAAGGTAATACGCTTCAGCATACGGTTTTATACAGTTTTCTCTTTTATGTGTTAGTTTCTTTGCAGCTAGAAATTTGGTTACTTTTTGAAAAGAGTAATTCGTTTTTCCAAATATTCAATAATGAACTATCCAATACAATGCAATAACGTAAGACCCTTCACACGTTTGAAATTTTTCATGGACTTGTATTAAAATGTTTTAAAATAATAGATTCATTTCATTTACAAGTGTTTCTGTCACAGAGTGAAAAGTAGGGGAAAGTACTACACGTCATTCCGACAGTCCGAGTAACGTCATGATTGCTAACCCCACACCTATAACTACTTGTCTTGCAAATATTTCCAAGTCTATAATGTTGATTCCAGAAATGATCGAACTGCTCTAAATATTTTAGTAGGTTGATTTCCAGTTTACATTCCTTCAATCGACAAAGTCTGTATAATCAATAACACAGATGAAGGATTATCCACACGGGAGTCACGATAACCTTGGTTATAACGTACAATTTCCAAGTTTGTCAAATAAAACCTCACGCTATATATCAACCAAGAGACTTTATGAAATTTGCAAACCTATGTGGGCAATTCCTATCCTCAAAAGAAGCAATACAGCTGCAAACATCGTCCTTAAAGTAAGCAAATAAACAGTTGTATTCGAGACTCTATTTATTCAAGTACTGTGCAATATCGTATTACCCTTTTCCAGTTTTGAATTTGTAAAAACATGTCCCTCTGAAACGTGTTTTCGGTAAAATTCACATATTGTACCATCAGTATAGGAGGCAGTTATTCATCACTCCAGAAGTACACTTCCAATTCTCCTAACCTATTTGGTTATTTCTAACATCCTCTACGAACTGTCTTAAAGGCATGTTCTGGTGGCTTTTCACCTGGGTCTTGTAAGGAAACCAAAAATATTCCACACCATGTCCTTCAAACCCTGTCTCAATACCCTTTTCGTAACTCAAAATATCTTACTTCAAAATCGGATATTTTTGTTAAAAAATATCTTTGCTTTTCGACAAAGTTACAGAATGTTATGTAATGTGGACACATTGCCTCAGATTCCCTTTGTTTTTCTTTATAATTGAACATCCTGTTTGACCTTGAAAATTGATTCTGTTGGAATGTTTGTATATCTTTTCCTGTAGATCTAGCATTACCTTTCACCATATGTAAAGTGCAACCAACAATGTTGCTTAATATTGCCTGCAGAAGCATCCAAATTATTACTACATCGAATTTAATGTCAAAATAACGTGCCACAATGACATCACAGAATTTCCCATGATGCACCAAATCTTAAGAAAAAATTGCATTACTTTAAAAATTTGTATCATCCGAACGCTATGTGCTAATAAGATGCAGTTTTCACCTCCTGAAAGAGAAATTTTTTCTCCAGAATATTTTAAACTCATCTTCGCGAATCTGTCACAATCGCGTGCAGTTTATTGCTTCAGCGTTCAGGGCTTACACTGGTGAGTGTACATGACCGTAATGTGTAATCACCCTCAGTTCATGCTGTGTAATACAAGCTAGTCTGCACTGTAGAATTAGACGACAATCATATAGGTAGGCCAATTGAGAATGTCCGTAGACTACGACGGAAACTTGTTATTTTTGGTGAAGAATTGCTGCCTTCAAACTTCTTGTTTCAAGTCTCAAGCTAAACGATAGCATTTACCAAGAATAGGACGTCCATATTTTAACTGTGTTTTACTCTCTGATAGTCTATAATTCAAGTTAAGGTCGGTAGACTTCATGGGCGTATCCAAATGGTTACAACAGAGAGGGCTCAAATTTTAAATGATCCTAGCCTTGGAGAATGTGTCTAGGGGAAAAACATAGGGTGGGACTCTTACAGCAGCCCTTCCTTCTCAAAAAATAGGTCAGTTATTAGACAAGTGACAAGTCAACCGAAAAAGAAATAATATCTATCTCCTGAGACTTAATTTTTCACTCGGAGCTGTGGCTTAACAGCAGAGATTCAAGGGCTTCGCCTCTGGGCCCCACCTCAGAGAGCGCTTCGCATTTGGTTTCTCGCCCCGCGTGCTAAATCTTTTGCCCCCCATAAGATTTTGCTTTTCCCTAGTTTGCCCCACCCCCCCCCCCCCAATAAAATTCTGGCTCCACCACTGTCCATGAATGGCTGTTTAGAATCATGTACATTTCTCTTACTGAATTACAAGGAGTGAGTATGTTCAGTTACCTTGAATATGCAATAAAGTAGGTGTAATTAAATATAATGAAACATACCTGCAATACCAAATAAAATGAAAATCGTGAGATTTAGTCGTTCAAAGTTCTAAAATAAGTTTGGTCCGTGAGTGTATGCCCTTTACCATAGATACAATTAAAACCACTTCACATACACCATATTCGTTTTAAGAGCATGGACAGTGGTTGACGAGAGAACGGAAACATTTATCGTTGGTCCGGACAAATTCTAGTCAGAATTGTGACCAACTTATAAACAAACATCTTCCTTTGGTCGTCCTCTCTACCCGAGATAAATAACAAAATAAGATAATCGGAGCATCAACAACATAAAGTTATCTGGGAACTACGTCCGATTCTGTACTCTTAGTTCGGTCAGATGATGTTAACTTCCCTGACTTCCAGTGTACCGTAAAGACATGTCTTATTGTTTCCCTAGTGATGAATCCCTCCACGTACAGCGTTCTTAGTCTTGGTCAAGACGTTATTTTTGTACTTTTCTCAATATAATTCAAAATAGAGGGCGCGCGCTTCAAACGGCTATTTTGCAGGGAGATTTGCTTCAGTACTTACTACAAAGCTAGGAAGCTTTAACGTTCAAGAGCAGTTCCCACTAAAACATATTATGAAGCAACACCTAAACATCGAAACTATCCTCTTATTTCTCTTCGAAGTATCTTTCATCATATTTTTAACTTTAGTATTGCATATTCAATATAACTATATAACAAGCACTTACTAATAGTTAATTTCATATTTGAAGAAGAAAAAATGTTGTCACATGACTCTCAACAGCCAATCACAAAACAGGACATTCTAGTAAATTACATCAAGTGGGGGTGACTGCTCATGCCCATTAAAGACATATTCCAGTGGCGTTTCATTAGGTCTTGCAAGAAAGGTTTTAATGCTCCAGAACAAGTCCTCCAAAACCTGTTGCAATACGATTTGAACTCACTGAGATATCTCACTTCAAATATTTACTATTTTTGTCAAAATATACCTCTATTTTTAACCATGCACGGTGATACTTCCAGTTTCAAAAAAGCCACAAACAGTTATGTAATGTGGGTACATTGTGTCGATTATTTTTTTCCTTATAATTAAATGTCCTATTTGTCCTTGAAATTTGATCCTTTTCCTGTAAGATCTAGTTTTACCCAACATCATAAGTGGGTATAGCAAACAATGTTTAAAGGGCAAGAGCAGTCAACCTAACTAGAAGTATAACAAATAAACTGTCCTGTCTCATGATTGGGTCTTGACAGTCATGTGACAATATTTTCTCCCTCAATTGTGAAATTTACGCCTTATAACTGCTGGGTTTACCTTGAATATGAATATGGAATATGGAAGTTCTTTTCTCCTCGAAGAGACGTGTCGGGTGTGGGGCGGGGGGAGGGGGAGTGTAATGTGTGGGAGTCAGGGCAATGTGGTGTGTGTAATATACTGTGTGTGGAAAGGGTGGGGTGGGGTACAGGTAGGGTATTTGGGGCAAGGTTGAAGGTGAGGTACGATGGGTGGTAACTGGGGAAGAAACTAGGGTGTGATATCGGTCAGGTATTACTGATCTATGTGTTTTCTCTTTGTTTTGTTATCTCCTGCCCTGATGTACCTTTTTTAGTTTGTAGTATCCCAGTTCATTTTTGTTTCTTTCCTGTTACTTGGGAGCACTCTACTTGAAAATCCCTATGGGTTTTTAGAGTGCTTCCCTTAACGATATCTTGATTTCATGTAACATTCTACTTTAATTTCTGTATATTGTACCAATTTTATTGTGGAAAAACAAATAAATGAAATGAAAATATTATGAAAAATACTTTGAAGAGAAATAATAAAATATTATGAGATTCAGCTGTTGTTCCATCAGTTTGAAGAGACTTTTTGCCCTTTAACATCGCGTAAAGAGGCATCGATATTATCCATACATTAATTAGTTGTAATGTTGAATCAATGTGTCGTGATGACGCCACAGATTTCCCATAATGTACTAAATCTCAAGAAAAAATATATATTTCTTCAACAAGACGAACGTCTAGACGAGTTGCGGTGTTTAAAGTATCAAAATCAATCGTGAACTTTGTATTTCTTCTCCCATTGATTATGTAGCAATGAAAACTTCTTTTTTCTATGCGACCATTACTCTTTAAGTACTTTCGTCCAGATTTTTACTGCTATTCTACCGTTACCTTTTTATTTACCAAATACAACCTTATTCAACCATGAGATCTTGTAATGAACCACTTATATTTCAATAAATATCTGTAAAACTTAACTGATCTTTAACTAATCATCTGATTGGTCAATTGCATATTACCCAACTGTTGGGTACTTCAAAACTTGCCCAACACCTTTTACCAACACCTGGATTTTGCCCAACCTTAATTTGCCCAACAATATGGTTACCCATTTATTGGGCAATAATTTGCCCATGTTGGGCATTTCGTATTTTGCCCAACACTTTTTACCGGACAGTTTTTAGAGTGCATACGTCACTACTAACCCTTCGCCAGTAACTTCTTAGTTTAGTAATGTATAGACACTTGAACGACGTTGACTTCCACAAATCAGAGAACCGAATCAATCACATACAAATCATAAAAGATAAATTGCAACATCTATACGTCCCTTCATGAAACCCGAATACCAAAAATATCGATGTCCCTAGTTTATAACTATTAGCTGCGATTCGTCTGTCATCACATCATTAAACAGTCTCGCTTCTTCCTACACTCTGTATCAAGAACTTGTTGTCGCCTTTCTGACAGTGACTTCTTACTACGGAACAAAACTGTTGCCATTGCACTATATAAAAATTGTTTTAATAATTTCCATGCATTTCTTTTTCTAATAAAAATAATAATATAGCAAGTTTATGTATGGCCACGACTCGCAACTGATCAAACGATAACCTAAAATATTTAAAAGCAATAAGAAAGCCAGGTCTATGAATAAGACTGCACTGTCCAGTAAAAAACTCCGTAAAAGACAAATTTCATCATTCCAACCACTCATATGCAATAGCTCAACAAATCACTTTCAAAGAAAAAACGGACTTCATGAAAAATAAACGTTTCGCTGATAACACCACAGCCAGTGACATAACAAAAAAGAGCATAACTAGCTTATAAATAAGTGTCTTGCTACTTTACCGTTTACGAAATGAACCACCTGGCTAAAAATTTACAATTGCGAATTTTCTTGTACCTGTTCAAAACTTCGTTGTGTAAGCTAACAATCTGAACCCTCTACAAACGGTCCAAATTTAACGTTTACGTTCGTTTAACATAAATATAAAAAAAATGATAAGGCAATCATTTGTAATTGTTTTACAGTGACGTAAATCTCGGAGAAGGCAAGGGGTGTCTTTGCTTCCTCAAGTAAAAAAGGAAAACCAAACTGTCATATGGCTCCCTCAAAATTTTAAATAACCATTTCAAAATCAACACATTTTTTACAAGAGATGGACTATCCATGGCCTTTAAAAAGACCAAATCAGTTGGTTTTCAAGGGCTTCTCCCCCAACAGAAGACCCAAAGCAGTCCCTGAATGATTGTGCAAAACCTTCATTCATGCAGACCTCTTCCCAATATCTCAAACAGATCACCGCCCAGCGTAATAAAAAAAGGTTGCTCTCATCACATACAAATATAAAACGAGATATGAATGAGCATGTTAAAACCCTACCGTGACAACTTTTTACATTAAACTATGTGGTCATGTTAACACTTCTTCATCTTATGATGTGCTCTTCTCCCTAAATGTATAAATATCCCCAAGAACATTCCCTCTGAATTTGGTTTTTTAAGCATTCTTCTTTAGTGGAGCTTCTGAGCAATGGCAACTCGTGGTGTAAATATGTGGAGAGGTACATAATGAACTTACAATGACTTGTCTTAAATAAAGATGATCATCTTCCCTGTAACCAATAATGCCAAACACCGAAAAAAACAAATACCACCCACAACAACGAAAAAATAAAATGTACATGTAGATCTTTCGGAACGTATAAATAATACATCACGATCGTCATGTTCCCTACTTTCCCCATCGTCACACCTCTGACTCTTTTCATATCCACTAGAGCCTTTTTTTTGTTTGATCCCAACTCTGACATCATCATTTTTCTCCCCTTCATAACTTTTATCTTGAAATTCACCCCCATACTTTCTTTTTCTTTGTTGCCAACCTTTCCTTTCTACAAAAAATTTTTGAACGGCCCTTCTTGGGCATTGTTATATTCTCCATATAATTTTAAACTTTAAAATAACAAATTTACCATAACCAGACACCTTGATATAACACAAATATTAATACGAGCCATCTCATACAAATAATATTTACCTACCAATAACAATGTTTCCCTCCAACAGAAACTTACTTTATGAAAAAACAGTGAACAAAACTCCTCTAAACTATCAAACTTTTTACTCCACAGCAACCCCGACCATGTCACTTGAAAAGAATAAATCTCTACAAAGAAATCCTCATATAAATACTCAAAATTCACTAAACACCTCGATGAATTAAAAAAAAAAACAACCAAAATGATGGCGCTGTGTTAAATTAAACAACATGTTATTCCCCAGAGTACACACGGACCTGGTTTTTCCGCAAGATTGTTACTAAAAATAGAACACGTTTGCAAATTTTACGTGAAAAAAACCCCAATTTTGCACTCTCACGAAAATCATATTTCCACCAAAACTTAAAAACACGAAAGAGAAGTACCATCTCTACAAATTGCACTAAACCGTATTTCGATACCACAAAGCATCTAGAAGGAGATAGAAATAAAGTGCCGGAAAAGTCAGAAATTGACATCGCGATAGTAACTGCATTAGTTGCGGTTGCCTGCAAGGCAGGCACCGCAACTAAAAACTGGTACCATCCGAACGCAATATAATATTTACTGTTTGCACCTCTTGAAAGAATATTTTTCTGCATATTTTGAAGTCAATGAATTTTGTTTCTGGAAAATGCATTTTGGTCAGCTGAAGAAAATGTTGTAGTGACATCGGTCTGGTACTAAGAAAATGCCGTTGGGAAGGAACGAAAGTTCACGATTTATAAGTAAAAACGGAACATAATTTTCACCGGTCACGGAGTTATTAGTTGCGATGCCTGCCCTGCAAGCAGGCAGGCAACCGCAACTATATAGTGTATTCGATGCGGTCGATGGCATAGAAATGTAGCACGGCTGATGTCGTAGTAATGGCTGTTATGTTGCATGGGTTTTAATTCCGGTAAACATATGGCTTTTGTAAGCCTGTGCAATTTGTTGAGGTAAATTTTGGAGCTGCGTGTATTTGTAGTAACACTAATATCTAACAAGACATACAACTAGAGCTAGTTGCGGTGCCGTCATTTGTTTTGCAGGTTTTTATCTTCATTTGTTTGATCGTGTACAACAGGCTTCCTCGCCTGGCGGTGCGCGCGCCACTTGTGGCGCGCGACGTAGTTTGTTAAAAAATACTGGGAGGATAGTAAAAATTTAACTTTTTCCTAACTTTTTTGACAAGAATTATTCTGTCTCAAAAATAGGAACTGTAAATAAATCTGATACTTCCTACATACTGACGTCACATACCGACAAAGATATAATAACGTCCTATTTGTTTTCACATGAAAGTAAAATCACCGTCAATGCCTATATTTATTACAGTCAGGGCTTTGTCGATTCACCGTTACCGGTGAACCGGCAAAAATAGTAAAGTTTGTGAAAAATTCTGGCTGGGAAAATTGAACAAATTTTGCACCATTTTGCATGTACGCCCCTTCTAAAACGCAAAAATTTTCAAAAGGGGGACACCCCTCCCCAGGACGGCGTATTATATCAGTAACATTTAGAAATGTGGTGCTTCAGAAAATTTAATTGAGGAAGCCTGGTGTACAAACTTGGTGGAAGACTCCTTTTCTCCCCGCTTCCCCGTCAATGTTTGGCATAATGTGGTCAATTTGGTGACTGATACATAGGACATACTTAAACACAGTATTTTCCATTCCCTCAAAATGTTTACAAAAATTAACAATATGATCAGGAATTACATTAGCTACGCTATCCTGGAAGTTTTATACAGTATCGTTCATCCCCAGGTAGTTAACCTACATGGGCTCCCTCAGGTTTAACTCATATTGGTCCCATTTAATTTTGTACCTGGGATTAATTGCAAGGGGCGTATATGGGTAGCCCACGATTATGGGGTTTACTTATATTTTCCCTAGGTATTAGTTGTTAACCTGGGCCCCAGAGTTATCCCATATGGGTCATACGCTTCATGGGGGTATTATTGATGTTTTTATACATGTATGTTATTTACTCAGCTTGTTTTGCTGGTAGAAAACTGTAACTAATGTAATCGACTGTGGAATGCCAATTTTGTCTTTTCAGGTTTTCTGAATATCTTTCTTGTAGTTTTTAGTTGCGGTGCCTGCCTTGCAGGCAACCGCAACTAATGTAGTTACTATCGTGATGTCAATTTCTGACTTTTCCGGCACTTTATTTCTATCTCCTTCTAGATGCTTTGTGGTATCGAAATACGGTTTAGTGCAATTTGTAGCGATGGTACTTCTCTTTCGTGTTTTTAAGTTTTGGTGGAAATATGATTTTCGTGAGAGTGTAAAATTGGGGTTTTTTTCACGTAAAATTTGAAAACGTGTTCTATTTTTAGTAACAATCTTGCGGAACAAGACGAACGTCTGGACGAGTTGCGGCGCAGACAAGCCAAGTCGTCTCGTACTATTAAGGTGATTTGACGATTGTTAGCTACTAATAGCTTTTGGACTTTGGGCATGGACTCTACTACTGTAACAAAGAAGTATATTTGCCTTTTTAAACATATTTGTTGTGTTCAACGTGTTTTCTCTTTATGGACTAGGCCGACTTCATTTTCTGTACAATTCGCACCAACCTATGGTGGCGCTTTGCTTAGAATAATCCAAAGATATTATAAACATAGATACCAAACTTAAAATGGCGCGGTGACTCCTCATGAAGGCTGATTCGGAGGGGCGGAAGTGCTGATCAATGTTCAGTCGTTTTGAAAGCCAACAGTTAATTGATATCTTCCGGTATTACAAATGCGTGTGATTTCAAAACAATGCAGTTCTTGCAAACACCGTTCTTCAATAAATTTCACTTACATGAAACAGTTTTAGGTTTCCTCGCCGGGTTTCTCACTATGAAAGTTTGAACATTAACGTACAACGACTGGTTTGAAGTTCATTGGCTAACTAATTGGTCAGTGTTTATGGTGTCTACACAAGCGCACATCTATGCAGGCGTTTACATTCTTACGCGCTTAAAACACAAAATTAACTACTCCGTTCTTTTTCCAAGCATGCGGAGGTATGCGTCAATTATTCCTGACTTTTTCACATGGAGAAATGCATTGTACGCACACAGAACTCGCTTTGAAAATGCACGCACGCTGACATCTCGTCACAATGGAATTTTCTGTTATGCATGCATCGTTGTGGGCGCGCATCACCGAACAGAACTGTGCGCATGTCAAATGAACACTTCCCCCCTTCGTTTGAGTTTTCGTGAGGAGTCAGCGCGTCTAATAGTGTAGGGATAGGAGTTTGGTATTTATTTTTCTAATATCTCTGGAATAATCATTTTCTCTCAGAGAGGATGAATACCACTAAATATCACAGGATGCATGTTAAAAGTATTATGGTCAAGTATGCACCGATTCAAACGTATCGTCAAAAAGTGATTGGTTAGATTTGACCATAAATTATTAAATTTTGACCAAAGTTGGAGGTCAATGGCATGGGTGGCGCCAGGATTTGCCCGACAGGGGGCCAAGCTCCCCGACAGGGGGCCAGTGTATCAAGGCCCCGACAAAGGCGATGTCATATCCCGGTGGAACGTGACTGGGCAAAATTTGAGGCGCACGGAGCTCGCCGAAATTTTGGACCTTTTTTAACAAATACTTAAAAATCTAGAGTTTATTTGAAGTAAAGATTAAATTTTTTGAAAAATTTTTTGGTATTATTGGTATTAGAAAAAAATTTTTGGTGTTTATTGAAGAATCTGTTCTTCATAAGGGAAAATTAAAAAATGTTATATGGGCGACAGCTGCAATTCTTTTGGGGTTACTCATTGAATCGTACAAGACCTACGAACTAAGGCTTCGAGACGAAAGTTTGCCGTGAAGGTTTTCCCTTTTTTGAACGAATCTTTGAAAATTAAGAGTTTATTATAATGGAAAAATTTTGGAATTTAATGGAAGAATTTTTTCTTTTGGTAAGGTTATAATGAAAAATGTGGTTTCCTCTATTAGGTGATATGACTTTCAGGAGCAAAATCAGGCCACGCCGGGTGATTAACAGAGTTGCATTTGGCTATTTAGTTTACTAGTATTTATTGAAATTGGAAAATTTTGCCACTTTAAACAATCTGAAGTTAATATTGGAGAAAAAATTGTAATTTTTTGACAATTTTGAAGTTTTATGGAGTAATCTGACGTTCTTATGAGGAAAATAAAGTGGGGTGATCTGTAATTTTGTTAAGGTTACTGAATATCATCATGCAGATTAAGGTTTTCGGGGCATATTGGAACGTTCTCCCGATAAAGAAGAAATTCGCATTTCCTGGACTCGTAACTAGAATTAAAGAAGCCCTTACTTTCAGATTTCTTTCGCAATAAAACTATTTTCACTTTATAATACTGCCCACAAACGAAGAGTGATTTAAAAACACGCATTATTCTGATCAGTTATCTGTTCGACTAAAACACTTTCCATGCAGATCGTACAGAAAATTGTTAAAAATTCTAACCCATAAGATTGCCGGAATGATTTGTAGCTAAAAAGGAAGCAGGCTTTATTTCGAGCCGGGGGGGGGGGCTATATGCAACGGAATTAAAACATACTTTTATGTTTTTGACTGCATTAAGAATTTTCATTGAATTCAATTACAAGGTCGATTAAATAGATGAATTTTCAACGTGACTGCCCGAACTCTAGACTATAAATGGTTTAACTCCCAGCGTATTTGAAAATATGGCACGTTACATGCTGACTTGAAATAAATTCTCAGTCAGATTAATGGGGATATTTCGCACACCACCGTTTATCATTATGTGTAGCTGAAAACGACATGGTTGATATTAACTCCCTTTGTAAGAATTCGGCTTTCCGTCCTCGCAGGCCGGATGGCAGACAATTGGGTACTGTACACACATGAACAACTTCCCGTCCGTTTTGGCGCAAGAAAAATTCGGAATTGTGAGTTTCCTTGAAGGATATGGTCTTCTAAAATGCGAAATCAAGAAGGTCGTCCCAGTGACTACAAACCCACATCTTTTATCGTGAATCTGTAGATGAAGACTCCCCCACGAAAGTGGATTTTCTCAACAACGGGGGTTGGGTAGCGCCCGTCCCCGACGGATGTATGACCTTGCGCGCTGATTGAAGATGGAATGAGGGATAAAAGAACTAGCAAGAAGTGATTAAAACCGATTCAGATATGCATTTGAATAGCGTTACAAAAGAAAAAATAGTTCAAAAAGAAAAAAAATCATGGTCATCCGTCCAGTAACTTCAGTTTTTTTGTTTTTAATGTTTTAGGCATGCCAGAAATATTCCCGTCTTTCCTCGACGGGGAAGAGATAGGATAAGGTACATAGAATGAGGTTGAGCAGAGTTAAAAAGTGATTTAAAATCGATTCCGTATGTATTAAAGCAGAGGCGTGGCCAGGATTCTCGGGTGGGGGGCAAAGTCGACTCATCGTCTCCAATCTTGACCGACAGTACCATCTAAGCGGAGCGCCACCATCAGTTGGCGCGGAGCGTACAAGAAAATTTTTGGTTTTAGAAACCCCTCAGATGGCAGGAAACGGCACTATCCGAGTGTTTTATGCTGCATGTTCCCAGCCTAGAAATATGGATCTCATTTTTGATATTTCTCAATTAATGCCAAAAAATCAATCTATGAAAAATGTAAATACATGTTTCTAAGCGGAGCTCTACCATCGATTGGCGCGGAGCGTACCATGAAATTTTTGGTTTTACAAACCCCTCAGATGGCCGGAAATGGCACTTTCCGAGTGTTTTAAGCAAGAATGTGTTCAGCCCAACTTCGAAATTCTCCCCGGTTCTTAATTGGAGCGAATATTGAGGGGCTGAATATACCTTTAGCCCATACTTTTTCATTTTCATCGCCGCCACTGGGGTGTGGCATTTTCTTTGGGGAGCGAAACGCCCAAGTGAGGAGCCGAGCGACTGAACGGGGAGAGGGTGTGGTTCTCCCCAATGCAATCCTTGCCCCAAGGGGATTTTGCAATTTTGCATCAAAACTGAGCGATCTGGTGAACACCTGCGTTGGAATTATTGGACGTTTTCAGTCTTGTGTCAATGTTGTCCTTATTCCCTCGAGAGTTAGCAGGGTTAGTGTGTGACTGTAAGAGGGTTATTCGGTACGAGTCAATGGGGCCCTAGGGAATTGTCTCGCACTGGAACATAACAGCTACTCATAAGGTTTACATTTATTTGGTTAAACCAGTGGAATTGACATTTTGCCTTGAAAAACGCCAAAACTCCATTTAAATAAAAAAAGAATAAAAATGTGAAAAAATAGGTATGGGCGGGACTAAGTGCGAACCTTCTGAACCCCTAACTACGGGCCTGTCTCCTTGGGTGTCACCTTCCCCTTTTGGAATGAATCCTTGCCCCAAGGAGATTTTGCAATTTTATATCAAAACTGAGCGATCTGGTGAACACTTGCGTTGGAATAATTGGACATTTTCAGTCTTGTATCAATGTTTTCCTTATTCCCTAAAAGAAGGTAAGATGAATTGGTACCGTGTGAGTGAGAGAACTGAGCTTTTAAGAGCAGATGGTTAGGTTTGGGTTTGGTCTCTCGTACGGTCGGTTTTTTGTTTTTTAGGAGCTGTATTTGTACATATTTAGTAATTAAAAGAAGTTTTAATACCTACCAAGTTGTTTTTTAATTTTCAGTAACTCAACGCTGATCTGGTGTAAGTTGTGAGGGGGGGGGGGTTGACAAGATTAAAATCTGACGGGGTCATTTTTCACCTCCTTTTCCTCTCCTGATCGCGTAGTTCCGTTACAGTAAAAGATGATCATGTCTGGTAAAATATGATGTTGTGCATATAGTATTTGTCGTCATTTAAATACTTAAAGTAAATCACAACTACTGGATTTGAAGTAAAAATTAAGAGGCAAACATGGGTCGTAAAATTTTGGCCTTGTAATTGCCATGCCTCACATTTTCAACGCGTATTCTATGAAGCAGTGATTCCACACTATAATTTAGTTTTGCGTTCTTTGAATTTTTCACTTCTACATCATCTTCCTGCCTTCAATGGTGTGACAAATCTGGACTTGACTATTATATGTATGGTCTGTTGATTTGTTAAGCCAGCGAGTTGATTAATCATAACGTTCAAGGTTTCGTGAAGCCCGGTAGGTTCATTGGTTAGGTGATGAATTTGATTTTTGACAGGTCAAAGTAAAATGTGATTGGTCACACGAAAATGCTATGACTGTGTTTTGTTTTTTACAATGTACGTTGACTGGCGTGATTGTTGACATGTCAAAGTTCACAGGATCATAAAGGTCTGTATACACGAGCAACATTTGTAAAACATTCTCAAAACACTTCATCTGCAACAAACCTAAAACATGCTTGTTTCCGTTTGTTACACAGTGTAGACAGAGTAAAAATTATTTGAAAACATGTTGAAAATGTTTTGAGAATGTTTTGAAAAGAATTGACAGGACATTTCTTTTGCAACATTTCCAAAATATTTTTAAAACATGCAGTATACACTGTTTACACTGTGCAACAATCCGAAAACAGCTTGTTTTGGGTTTATGGTTTTGGAATGTTTTGCAAGTGGTTGTATGTATAGGCTTTTAGAATTCGTGAACTGTTAATCATAGTTACGTGGTTCCAAAAGTG
Organism: Holothuria scabra; assembly: GCA_037179385.1. Lineage (NCBI taxonomy): Eukaryota > Metazoa > Echinodermata > Holothuroidea > Aspidochirotida > Holothuriidae > Holothuria > Holothuria scabra. The sequence goes on from CM074196.1 coordinate 32,119,532, forward strand.
ATAATTTTTCTATAAGCAATTATGTGTATGAAAGTAATCCCGACAATTATGAACTAGTTTTCCAAATTAGAGTGTCGACATTGGAAAGACCATTTCCAAGAGAGATTTATGTTTTGTCCAGTGAAAGAAAAAGAAAATATCAGAAAGATGAATGGATTATTTCGAGTTGTGCACCCATGTAGGTCATTAAATCGAAGAAAATGTCGTAATCTGTTGAAATATTGTCAATTTATTACGAATTTTTCCATCAGGGAAGCTCATTTTTTGGTTTTGTATGGAAGATGTCTGTCATCACGGTACTTACTGGTGTTTAACTTTGTGTTTTTCTAAACAAGTGGAGAGATAATAACGTCACTTTTGAAAATGAAATTTATTCGTAAAGTTTAGGAAGTTGACCTATTTTGTGTCGCTTGAGGGGGCAAGGAAGGCGCCGTTCCGCTTAAAGTTTTGTATGAATCGTTACCTTAGCTAATCGTTTATTTTTGGAAACGCATCATCGTTTTCGATATCGTGATGAATTGGGTGATGAAGTGGGTAATTTGATGATCTTTGATAAGTTTTTTTTTTGTCAAAAAAAAAAGAGTTTGAGAAATTTACAAAATTGAAAGGTTTTAACAGGCAGATGAAGGGTGGTGCATTTGGCATAGTTATTTGAGGTACTGGTTATAACGAATCATGTGACATGTGCAGTGAAAAGATTTTGACAAAATGTTTTTTTTTGGGGGGGGGGGTCAGATAAGACCATGTTAGTGAAAAGATGTGTACAGTGGTGTCAGACAAGGTGATTTAGGGGTTGGAAAATCTAATGACACCCATAAGTCCTTTTGAGTAAAGTAAACATTTGAAGGGTTTTTGCTGTTGATTTAGATAAAAAAAAAATCATCATCCTGGGATCTAGAAACGGAAAAATTGCGTTCAGTATGAGCTTTCAGTTTTCACATTAAAGAGAAGTTAAGAGCAGTCCCCAAATTTAAAATAAGTTTGGGCGATTGTGTTTTGTCTTTTAAAGACATTGAAATTGTATTGGGCGTGTGAAGCTGTTCCGGACTGCAGAAGTGGAACTAGATATCGGTCATGAGAGAGGTTAATTGTCACAATTTTGCGTGTCGTGGCGCATGGGCGCGCTCCCTTTTGGGGTGAGGCAAAACATTAGATATGGATTAGACCTAAATACTTGAAGTCGATCTGAAAAACGTGTAAATGCCAGAATACCTTGCTAATTAATGTACCATGTTGGTGTTGTCCGTGAGGAATTTGGAATTCACATGCAGGTCGGTCCCTGGAGCCTTGAAAGAAAGCCACACAAACTGGTCTTTCAAGTAAAATTTTCGGTGTCTACGGCTCATTAGTTTTGATGCTGTAATACAATGTTAACTTTGGGATTTAATTTGTTAATATCATGAGCTTTTTTCTTTAAGAAAAAAATATATTTAAGTAACATGATCTTGTGCATATTTACGTAAGATTTTTAAAAACTTACAAGAATTTTAACTGTTTGAACAATTTCTAGTATTTCAGTGCCTTATTTTTTCATCGAAATCACACGCAATTTCTCTGATTTTTGACCTTACATTTTCCATCTCCTCATAAAGTAAGAAATAGGCGTCAATTTATAGTTTGTTATTCACTAACATTGGTTATGCTTGGCAACTGTCCGTGTGGACAGTCTGTCCCCTACTCCCGTTCTCTTCTGTTATTAGTCTACAACATTGGAGTTTATCCAGTGACGTCATTAGACTTTTCATTTTGGGGGACGAAGAATTGGGTGGCATAACAGTTTTACAGAGAGAGGCACTGTTAAACTTCATACAATGCGCCGTAGGCGACACTTAGTACGAAATGCGGGGCTTAGAGGATGGGGTTTAGGGGCTTTCTTAAGGCCGCTGATGGGGTTTAGTATTTGTTCTCTAAGCATCATTTTAACACTATCACTTGCAATACCCACACTACGTTTCATCACAAAATCTTTATTTTCCCAACATTTATACCTTTCTTCAGTCACTCCCATAGACCCTTGCACTAATATATGATTGCTCCCCTCATTTAAACAAACATCTGCTCTCTTCACATTACTTGGCACTGACATTTGATTACGCTCCTCTTCAAATAAAATGTCTCCTCTTTTCAATATGTTACATTTAACACCGGAAAATTCTTCACTATGTTCATTAACACAACCCCTCTTCAACCAATTCTTTATAACGCTGCTCTCATATACAGATTCATTATCTTCTATTTCCAACACTACGTCATAATGTACTCCACCTGTATTGACTAAATAAATTGCACGTTCTTCCCGATTAACTACGCTACCTAAAATACCACTTTGAGGATAACATGCCCATTTCCATGTACCATTATATTCTATAAAAGTATATATATCAGTTCCCAAAAGTCTTGCAGCTGCAAATATTTCAACCTCTGTAGACCATACACCATCCCTATCCATTCCAGTGGAAGTAACATATTCTTCCTTAGTCATTAGTGGTACCGGCAACTCACTCCTACATAATGAATTTACAATCACTTGTCTTAAATAAAAATGATTATCTTCTACCCCTGTAACCAGTAATGACAAACACCGAAAAAAACAATTCCCATCCCCACATACTTTTCTCACACGAATCGGCCTACTCTCAACTGAAACACATCTTCCTATTTCAATAGACGGCAAATCAAACTCCCCAGTTTTCACAAAAACCATGTTTGAATCTATCAGCACAAGCTTCCTCAACATTTTTTCTCTCCAACAACTATCAACAACGAAAAAATAAAATGTACATGTAGATCTTTCGGAACGTATAAATAATACATCACGATCGTCATGTTCCCTACTTTCCCCATCATTACACCTCTGACTTGTTTCACATTCACCAGAACTTTTTTTTTTGTTTTTTCCCAACTCTGACATCATCATTTTCCTCCCCTTCATAACTTTTTTCTTGAAAATTACCCCCATACTTTCTTTTTCTTTGTTGCCAACCTTTCTTTTCTGAATTAAAATTCTTTGAACGGCCCTTCTTAGGCATTGCAATATTCTCCACATAATTTTATACTTTAAAATAACAAATTTACCATAACCAGACACCTTGACATAACACAAATATTAATACTCGTCAACTCATACAAATAATATTTACCTACCAATAACAATGTTTCCTCCAACAGAAACTTACTTTGTGAATATTGTCGTAAGTGTGAGTAAATCACACAGCCCTTTAAAATCACTATCAAACGTTTAACTTCACCGCAACCCCGACCATGAAACTTGAAAAGAATAAATCCCTACAAAGAAATCTTCGTATAAATACTCAAAATTCACTAAACACCAATCTGTAATGAATTTCAAAAAACAACCAAAATGATGGCGCTGTGTTCCATTAACAAACAACCTTTTCCCCAGAGACCTGGACCTGGTTTTTCCGCAAGATTGTTACTAAAAATAGAACACGTTTGCAAATTTTACGTGAAAAAAACCCCAATTTTACACTCTCACAAAAGTCGTATTTCCACCAAAACTTAAAAACACGAAAGAGAAGTACCAACCCTACAAATTGCACTAAACCGTATTTCGATACCACAAAGCGTCTAGAAGGAGATAGAAATAAAGTGCCGAAAAAGTCAGAAATTGAGATCGTGATAGTAACTGCATTAGTTGCGGTGCTGCCTGCAAGGCAGGCACCGCAACTAAAAACCAGGTCCGTGTGTACTCTTGGGAATAATATGTTGTTTAATTTTACACAGCGCCATCATTTTGGTTGTTTTTTAATTCATCGAGGTGTTTAGTGAATTTTGAGTAGTTATATGAGGATTTCAATTTGTAGAGATTTATTCTTTTCAAGTGACATGGTCGGGGTTGCTGTGGAGTAAAAAGTTTGATAGTTTAGAGGAGTTTTGTTCACTGTTTTTTCATAAAGTAAGTTTCTGTTGGAGGGAAACATTGTTATTTGTAGGTAAATATTATTTGTATGAGATGGCTCGTATTAATATTTGTTTTATATCAAGGTGTCTGGTTATGATAAATTTGTTATTTTAAAGTTTAAAATTATGTGGAGAATATAACAATGCCCAAGAAGGGCCGTTCAAAGATTTTTTTGTAGAAAGGAAAGGTTGGCAACAAAGAAAAAGAAAGTATGGGGGTGAATTTCAAGATAAAAGTTATGAAGGGGAGAAAAATGATGATGTCAGAGTTGGGATCAAGCAAAAAAAGACTCTAGTGGATATGAAAAGAGTCAGAGTTGTGATGATGGGGAAAGTAGGGAACATGACGATCGTGATGTATTATCTATACGTTCCGAAAGATCTACATGTACATTTTATTTTTTCGTTGTTGTGGGTGGTAATTGTTTTTCTCGGTGTTTGGCATTATTGGTTACAGGGAAGATGATCATCTTTATTTAAGACAAGTCATTGTAAGTTCATTATGTACCCCTCCACATATTTACACCACGAGTTGCCATTGCTCAGAAGCTCCACTAAAGAAGAATGCTTAAAAAAACAAATTCAGAGGGAATGTTCTTGGGGATATTTATCATTTAGGGAGAAGAGCACATCATAAGATGAAGAAGTGTTAACATGAACACATAGTTTAAAGTAAAGAGTAGTCACGGTAGGGTTTTAACATGTTCATTCATATCTCGTTTTATATTTGTATGTGATGAGAGCAACCTTTTTTTATTAAGCTGGGCGGTGATCTGTTTGAGATATTGGGAAGAGGTCTGCATGAATGAAGGTTTTGCACAATCATTCAGGGACTGCTTTGGGTCTTCTGTTGGGGAGAAGCCCTTGAAAACCAACTGATTTGGTCTTTTTAAAGGCCATGGATAGTTCATCTCTTGTCAAAAATGTGTTGATTTTGAAATGGTTATTTAAAATTTTGAGGGAGCCATATGACAGTTTGGCTTTCCTTTTTACTTGAGGAAGCAAAGACATCCCTTGCCTTCTCCGGGATTTACGTCACTGTAAAACAATTAAAAATGATTGCCTTATCATTTTTTATATTTATGTTAAACGAACGTAAACGTTAAATTTGGACCGTTTGTAGAGGGTTTAGATTGTTAGCTTACACAACGAAGTTTTGAACAGGTACAACAAAATTCGCAATTGTAAATTTTTGGCCAGGTGGTTCATTTCGTAAACGGTAAAGTAGCAAGACACTTATTTAAAAGCTAGTTATGCTCTTTTTTGTTATGTCACTGGCTGTGGTGTTATCAGCGAAACGTTTATTTTTCATGAAGTCCGTTTTTTCTTTGAAAATGATTTGTTGAGCTATTGCATATGGGTGGTTGGAATGATGAAATTTGTCTTTACGGAGTTTTTTACTGGACAGTGCAGTCTTATTCATAGACCTTGCTTTCTTATTGCTTTTACATGTTTTAGGTTATCGCTTGATCAGTTGCGAGTCGTGGCCATACATAAACTTGCTATAGTATTATTTTTATTAGAAAAAGAAATGCATGGAAATTATTAAAACAATTTTTATACAGTGCAATGGCAACAGTTTTGTTCCGTAGTACGAAGTCACTGTCAGAAAGGCGACAACAAGTTCTTCATATAGAGTGTAGGAAGAAGCGAGACTGTTTAATGATGTGATGACAGACGAATCGCCGCTAATAGTTATAAACTAGGGACATCGATATTTTTGGTATTCGGGTTTCATGAAGTGACGCATAGATGTTGCAATTTATCTTTTATGATTTGTAAGTGATTGATTCGGTTCTCTGATTTGTGGAGGTGAACGTCGTTCAAGTGTCTATACATTACTGAACTAAGAAGTTACTGGCGAAGGGTTATTAGTGACGTATGTGTGCGGGATTAATATAAATTTGAGAGACAGTGACAACAGGCCTAATGCTAGAGTGAAATATCATCATATTAACATTTATGTTGAGAGAATGTAGGTGTAAGTAACGCTGACAAAGGAATTTTTACTTTGCTGTTTTATATTTTTTTTATTTTATTTCCATTTGTAAAGATTATGGTAAATCTGAGATGTCGACATTTCTTTTGATTCTCGTTTACTTGTTATTACACGTTACTTACAACAATTTTTTTTTATTAGGAAAGCTGAGGGTAAACTTGGTGCGGAGCGTACAGAACTTTTTAAAAACCATTAATCTTTAAAAATTCTTAATGTTCAAAATTGGAATTTTTTCCTTTTTATCATTAACATAAATCCATCTTCAACCAAGTGACTACAACGTTACTGTCATGTATATACAGACTCATTATCGTTTCCAACATTACGTCATAACAGTGTACTCCACCTGTATTCACTAAACAGCTAAACAAATGGCATGTTTTTCCTTATTAACTGCACTACTTAAAATACAATTTTGACTAACGTCTGTTTGGTCGAATGGTCTGTCTTGAGCCTTTGGCGCTTTACCATCTTTTATCAGAAACCCTCATGCTGTACAAGGAGTTACTTAGGAGCCGGGACATTAGGGATACCTTATATTGAATGCACAAGCAACAGCTTGTAAAAGGACGTTTGAAATGTTATATGATGTGACGTTTTGCTCTTTCTACAGTTCTAAATCAACTGCTGTATCATCTTTTCCTGATTTACTGTCAACTATGAGTTCAAAATGAGCAAACCTCATTATACCGGCAATCGAGTATTTCTTTGGTGTGTTACACGTTCCACCTCAACCACATTTCTAAAGTGAATGAACAATGTTCCTGGATTACAAGTGTGGACCTTAACTTAGCTGCTATTGGGCAAAACACAATACAAGTATTTTGGAATGGTATTTTTGTCCCCCTAAAATATAAAATCACCTTTAAAGTACAAGACGACTTGGTTTGTCGGCACCGCAACTCGTCTAGACGTTCGTCTTGTTGTTTATGTGGTTGTAGTTGTTCTGGGTTATTGGAAAGTTTCGAGACTTTGTTTCCTAGTCATGTATTTGTAAGTTCTGAAACAATTTCAAAAAATTTAAAATGCCTTAATTTTTTAAAAAAAAAATTGTTCATATTTTTATATCGATATTCTAACTGCTGGGTATACATCTAGTCTTATATTACATATTTGGGATATTGTACGCTGTTAATTTGGTGGCGGTATACAGATTTATATCTGTACGATATTACATCTCTTCCTTGTTTTTAAATTGAAACTATCCGTTCTCAATTTTAGAGAGATTCTTTTTTTGTTTTCAAAAGTATTTTACCTTCACTGTCTCGAAACTAGTTCGCCTTTTGACCAGTGTTGAACTTGTCACAATTTATTTGGAGAGTCCAGGGGAGGTATACCGCAGGAACAGCTTGACGGGTTTCAGGTCAAAGAGCATGTCAATATTCATTGAATGAGCTTATATAGTATTTTGTTTTATCGTGCGTCAACGTTTGACCTTAAGGTTGGCTGAAAACTTGCAGCCAAAGCAAGGGATTTTCGATGAAATATTTTTGAGAGCAATTTTGTACAAACAAAATTATTCTAAGTTAGCTAAACGAGTTTACTATGGAACGAAATGATTGACGATATATGCTATCATAGGCGGCGGAAGATGTTTTTTATTGGGGGGGGGGGGCACAAGCCGACATAATGGTGATGCCGTAAGGCGTCCGGTTTTGCGCGAAGCACAAAACCCCATCGCCGTGGGGTCCAGGGGTCGCTTAGGGGCCCCTGGGGGAGTTCAGGGGCAAAACCCTGGTATGGGTCCATGGGGGGGATGAATACTTTTGTAGGGGGTGACTGGAGTTTACTATCAAAGCGTAGCGCCACCATCGGTTGGCGCGGAGCTTTAAAAGAAAATTTTGGATTTTAAAACCTCCCAGATGGCTGGAAATGACATTTGTCAGGTTTATTTGTCTCTAATTCTGGTGAGAAAAATTTGTGATTTTCCTAAGATTAAAACACACTTTTGAGACACTGATTAGTTCAGTTCATTACTCCACTGGACTATGTATCCTACACTGTTAAAAATTTCTGTAAATTTACAGACTTTTTTTAACTTAAACTTTTTGTATTTTACTTTTAATAGAGATTTTCTGTATCTTTACAGACACTTTGTATTGCTACAATAAAAAATGGTTGTTAAACATGTATTTTCTGTTTATTTGAAAAACCATTTCTGTCTGCTTTTTTAACCAAATTTTACTGCTTTGTAAAACTTTTTCTGTAAATTTACAGAAATTTTAACAGTATTTTGTATTTTTCTGATTTCACATAAATATACTGTCATTTAACATACATTCATTTTGTTTTTAAGCTGAAAAAGAAACAAAAATAAGCCCAAACAAACAAATAAGAAATAGCCAGAAAATTTTCAATATATAACATGCATCGTTCTGCGAAGTTTCAGTTAAAAAAAAACATTTTTGGCAAATTTATGGCCCTATTTGAAAATTAACTTACATTTATTATAAAAGCATACTTAGTTATTACGTTCTTAGTTATAAATATCATACAACTGGTGTTTTGTCACACATTTTTAAGTAAAAAAAAATTGTAAGGCCCTAATTTCAGAGCACTGACAATTGGTATACTGATGTCAACTAATCGCCACAGGCGCTCATGCACTTGATCGGAGCAAATTAAAAACGTTTCACAAATTTACTTGAAAGAGTCTGTAAATTTACCACTTTATGACGTAAATCTCATTTTGCATAAATGGGTGGAGCTAATTTTGTAGGCATTTTCCTAACAAAAGGATTGCTGTTGCTTTGAATAATATCTTCTTTGGTGTTTTTTAATCAGGAAGTGATAAACTTATTGTTTACCTTGTCTGAAAATGTTTGCAACCAATGTATTTGCATTCTTTGTCGTATTTATTTTAAAAACAATTATTATATTGTACAAAAAATGTGACTTTCCAATTACAAAGTTCCTAGAGATAGCAGTCTTTTTGACAACAATATGACAACAAAGCATCCTCAATGTGTTTTGATTGAAAACAACTTCCTAACGACACATTGTGTTGGTAAGCAAATACCTGATCTACGTAATGGTGAAGTGTATGTTACGTAATAACATATGAAAGGTAAAAAAGCGATATTATAATAAATATCAAAACGTCGGGAATGAAAACAGTAGGCTGTAAATTCACATAAAATTAAGGTAAACAAAACAGAACAATTCTGTAATTCGATTTTACAGTAGACTTTTGTAAACTAATTTACATGCAAAAACTGTAAAGAAAAAACAAACCCTTAATGTTTTTTCATGATTACAGTCTGGCTGTAAAAAAAACATTATTTGGTTGGAAAAAAATTTGCCATAAAAATTATGTAAATTTACAGAGAAATTTTTTAACAGTGTAGGATCGCAAATCCGGAATCCTGCTGAATGTTACAAGCAGCTGTTCCAGTGCACGCCTGAGCAAGGTATTTACAGAGGCGTAGGAGAGCATTTCAGTTTGGGGACAGAAGATTTTTGCCCGAAAGATGTAATTCTGCCCGTAAGACAGTCAAAGCGGAGCGCTACCACTGGTTGGCGCGGAGCGTCCAGACAGTCAAAAATGACATTTCCCAGGTTTATAGGGGGATCTAAGCAGTCGCTATTTTATTTGATCAGAAAATTACCAGATAAAATGTATTACTACCAATCGATGAAATGGTCCCGCATATTTTCGGGGGAAACTACAAACAGGAATCGAAAACAAATTGTGTAAAATTGTGTGCCCCAACTTCGGACTATATATGATTTTACTTTTGAAAAAAAATAGGCCTATGGGGACTTTAGCAGTCGCTATTTTGATCAGAAGAATAAGATAAAATGTACCACTACCATTGGATGAATTCAAGTAGATGATTTTTCTTCTGTTAGTAACACTTATAAACAGAATTGTTGTGTTGAAATGAATTTTCAAGCAGACTTACGGGAAGACATTCTCACCCTGCTTCATTAAAGTATCAAAAAACAAATTACCCGATTCTCATTACCATTGCCCTTATTTGGCTCTAGAGCAGGATAGATGGCAAACTTTTGGGCACCTGAACACCCTCCTGTCCGTTGAATTAATTTGGCAATTAAAAATGTCGCAGCATTTTTTTTAACCTTTGCCCGATTATGTGACCATTTCGGGCAAATTTTTGCAAGACTAGAGTGTGAAGCTGGGGTGATGAAAACCTTTTTTCATATTCTACCTACATGTGTCGCAGATCTTTCTTATTTTCCATAAAAATTGTACTTTAAATATAGCGTCTTCTGTTTTTCGGCAAAGATTTGAAGCTATTAAAATAATCGGCCATTTCGGGCATTGTGTTACACAAGATTTAAAAACAGTCTCAAGAATAATTGTTTCTTTTAAGCCATAGGCTTCCCAAATGTGTCGCGATTTTTTATCTCTTAACCTTTCGTAACTATGTTACCCTTACTGTGATACTTTCCATTTTCAGGCAAATGCTTGAAAGAATTTGGATATTCGGCAATTTCGGGCATTGTGTTGTGATTTTCTGTGAAGTAACGGTAATAGCTTTTTGAGCTAATAGCCCCCGGAAGCTCTGAGGTTTTAGTAAATCTCTTGGTAAAAAATTAAGTCTCAGGATAGGTGTATTTTGGTCCATAATGCATCATCCAAAGCAAAGATTCCAAATGATTTTAATGCAAGCTAGGCTTATTTGGCTATTACTCTCCTTAGCTGACAACATGAAAAGTTGGAAAGCGACAATATGTTTAAAAGCTACTTATTAGCAATTATTTGTGAATTATTTTGCCTTGAAAACTCCTGAAAGGTCACTATACTTCAGGAGCTGAGTGGGAGGGGGCATTTGTCCCACCATGCCCCCCCCCCTTGGTGCCACCCCTGAACACGACGAGTAAAAAGTCAAGAAATTCCTAAGGTATGAAGCACAGAAGGTATGTCACAGTCTTGCTGAATTTATTCCAAAATTCAGGGTGGGGCACAATTGCAGAATACCCTGCAACTGTTTGAAGGGTGAAAATAAACTCTCCTACAGGTTATCGTTAGTGTGGGGGGTCCAGGGGGCGAAGCCCTCGGAAGCTTTACAACTTTTGCACTCTGAAAAGTAATATTGGAGTCAAAGAATAGCCGAAATGTAATAACAGCAACTTAAATTTGTTTAATTACTTTTGAAAAATTTATTTTGCGACATTCAGCTATTGGGGGGGGGGGCATGCCTCCCCCAAATCTCATAAAAAAAATTATTGGGGGCCAGCCCCCCTGCCCCCCCCCCCGGCCCCCGCTTCCGCCGCCGATGGCTATTGAATATAGTTCGTATATATGAAGAGAAAGATGTGAAAATAAACTTTAACATAAGAGTGTTGGTAGCATTCACTTATATACAGTAGGCGAATATAACAGGAGTTTGAATTAACGATTGTAATACTGTGGGGTCGTCTATTTCCTCTCGAGTATACTCTACGTTGTTGTTGTAGTGTCTGGGTTGGTAGGTCCGGTGGGGTTTGGTCTCGATCCGGTGGTTGTTGTGGGTAGGGGGTCAAAGGAAAACCTTCATCGTCGTCATTTGGCGCCCGTGCATCAATGTATACCGGTTTGAAGAAGGATGAGTTTCTAGTCACTATTTGACCTCCTCTTTTGGCTAAGATCATCGATCCTTTTACTTCCACTACAGTGTAGGGGTTACAAATGAAGGGTGAGGAAAATGTGTAGCGTTTCTTTTGGCGAATTAGTACACTGTCACCAACTTTTATTTGGGTTGGCTTAGCGTGTAGCTTACGGTCTGAATTCGTCCAAACGGAAGCTCTGCAGGAGGTTTGTTTGTGGTACTATGATGGGTTGCCCTGTAATTTCTTGGTAACTTAGGAATGGAGCTCCTTCTTCCAGGGTTTTCCTTCAATAATCGCAGTTCTGATGGCTTTTTCTAGGTTTTTCATGACTCGCTTAGTTTCACCACTGGCTTTTGGCCATAGAGGTGAAATAAAACGCTGGTGAAACACAAGGTGTTTGGAATAATTTTGAATTCTTGGCCATTGAATGGGGGTCCATCATCCGATTTGATTATTATGATTACCAGGTGCGATTTCTTGTTATTCATTACAGATAACTCCGAAGGTAACAATGACTACAGGAAAATACATCATAAGCGGGGCATACGAAGAAAAGTAATATTTTCAACAAAATCTTTGTAATATTAGTTTCATGAATTAATTATTTAGGATGTAATTAGAATTCCTATTGCTTTTCCTTTTTAGAAATCCAAACTAATATTTAAGATACTGAACCCGCATACCCTCATAAATTTTAAATTTTTCGCAAGTGAAAATTTGTTCTTTGACTCCATAAAGAAAATTTTAGCTATTAAGGAAAACCTTCAAATGGTATGCACAAAACATTTTTTCAAAACGAAAAACGTTTTCAAACGTTACGAATTTTCTCAGCTCTAAACCCTTTTTCTGGTGTTTAGGCTAGTTTTTAGCTAATCCGTTAACCAACAGAATTCGCTGATACAGTAACTTATACACTGAAAATTTTTAAAGCAAAACCTTTTTTTAAAGCAAAACCTTTTTTGAAAGGGGTCTTAGACTTGCAAGAATAGAGCCTTTTGATGTTTTTATCTCTCGTAGTTACAAGAAATATCTGATTTTTATTAAAACAAAACTGGTCGTACACTAAAAATCGCCAATCCAATCATTCTATGCATCCAAATATTGTTCTTAAAATAGACTATTTATGATAAATTTTTAAAAGTTTTGCAATGTAGTGTTTGACAGACAGCTAATTTTGGGGCGATGCGCACTGTTGAACAAGAAATTTCCTAAGTGGCTGACTATAACCCTAATCCCTAACCTAATTCGTAACTCGAACAAAGAATACAATTGATACAAAACACTTTTATTAAACAGTGTGCATCTACCCACAATTTCTGCCCTTTATTCAAAGTTAAAAGAATCAAAAGAAACAATTCAAACGTTGTGTCTAGACTTTCTTCATATGGAGGCCAAAACTGATACAGAAGAGAAAAGCAGCTAAGCTTAAACAAGTGTGCTAGCGGGGAGGGGAGGGGAAGATGTTGGAGGGATTTCTTCCTTCTCGTACACTGTGAACCTTTTTGCTTCTATTAATGTTAAGTGAGAAATTACAAGATTTGGTACATTATACTTATGTAGATTCGATCAAATTATTATTCTTGAATTATCGTATTTGACTTCTAGGTTTTGCTAATACTACATAACCTTTGACTTTTATCAGATAAAATAAGAATTGTATACTTAACCCTTTACCGTTGTTTGGGTCCTTTTGGACCCATGCGGAGAGCTCGGCTGTCACCCATCTTTCCTGTTTCACGCGGAGCTCGAAACTGCGAGTAGCTACCCGAAAATTCGGCCACAACAACGAGAGAGACAATAGTTTAAGGTCAAGGGGTCAATGGCCTACGGAAGCCGATGCGGGGCGGGCTACGTCCGCTTTTCCACCCACTCCCGAGGCGCGGAAATATGCCCCGATCGGAGCACAACGGTAAAGGGTTAATATAAAAAAGAATAAGAATATGTAGCCCTTTTTAAGTGGACGTGGTGATGTCCTGAGGACTAACTAATAATATTTATAATTTCGTGGGCCGAAGCTATGGAAAAGGACACCAGGATCCAAATTCCAACTTCAAGTGAGGGATTAATTTACTAAAACTAGGTGCAGCAAACAAGAGAGTAACACAAGAAAACACACAAAACAAGAATAGGATGGTTGATAAACAAGAGAGTATATATTACAATGGAGCAAGGTTGTCTTTTTGCTCCGCTTCTCTCTCTTTTGGGAACATTAAAACTTAGCATACATCAGAAGGCTGTTACTACTATGGGGAGTCAATTACTTAAATGGCCATATATTACTTAATTGTGCACATAAAAAAAAGAAATGTTCTTATCTGCCTGGTACTGTCGTCACTCCTCGTCTCAAACTGGGATGCGCTCCAAAAGGCTGTCCCTCGAACCAGCAATTAACCCAACGGAATTTGAACAAAAACAACTAAAGAATAACTGGAACAAGATCTAGTCTAGTCCAATTTGCAATAGTTCCAACTCCAATCCAAATACTCCGTCAACAGGATAATCAAGATATTTAGCTCCTGAAGGAAACTTTCTAATAGAGTCCTTTCTAAATATACTCTGGTTCCTCCTCGACTTCAGTGAATAGTAACAAGTATGGACTACACAGTTTGTTGGTCCTCCGACTTTGAAGAAGGGGCAAACTTTCGCCTCATTCAGTCTCCAATAAAATTAATTAACTAACAAAACATTACTCTATCAAGCGGGGGCTTTAACAAATTAACACTAAACTATTTACAAGAGTGGTGAGAAACATAAGGATTGTCTCACATCATCTGGCGGAGAGAATCAGCCTCCCGCTGAGAATATTGATAAAGATACTAGATGGAGTTTACATTGAAACTTCTTATTGCACTGGGACTTATAAAATTTAGTCTCAAGTATAGGGAAAGAATATCAAAATGCTTCTTGCCTGAACGATGGCAGATCTACTTCTTTTCTTCGATTACTAATGCAACTCTGGCGCTGGGTGTAGGAAATATTTAAATTAAGTTGTAAACGGGTCCTATGTCATAATCACATGACTGTCCCCCATTGGTCAACCCACCCATGGCAACCAAGGGATCTTCTCTTGGACCAGTCATAGTCCTATTTCTGATGAAATCATCAGCATATTAATTAATACTTGGAATCTACTTCTATGACCAAATAAGGGATGCTAACAGCTAAATCTGTACAACCAGAACTAAAGATATCCTTTGCACCAAAAATGTAGAGATAGTTAAGCAGTGGGCCAAAACTTGTTTACTAGGACACATTCTTTAAAAATATAGGGAAAACATTAATGACACATCTCAGTGGTCACTTATTTACTCACTTAACCAGGAAATCACGGCCCCTAATCTCAAGGGTACATAATACGTCACAATAAGCTCTTTTTAACTAGAATTGTAAATAAAGGAGTACTACAGCAGTCTGTACACAGGCTGGTGACCTTCAGGTGTCACAGCTGGGTGAACAAGACATACCAAAGTGTGTAAAAGGTGTAGTACAGTACAGTAAACATTTTGCCTATTATGACCAGTGGACTTATATGAGCCAAGAGACAGAGTTATGGTGGCTCATAAAGGCCATCGGGTTACAAATAGTACACTCAATATAAAAGAGAAGAATTTCAGCTTAAGTGTAGAGGTAATGGGGGAAGAAACTTATAAATAGGGATGCATCCTGCTTGCAGGAGGAGTTGAAACACTGGACCCTCTGGGTCCATAAGGAAGAGGATTGTGGCCACAGCTTGTAAATAGACTGTACATAAAGTAGCTAGTAGTTCTATTACTCTGTGCAACAAGAAAACCAAATGGATAGTTGGTCCTAGAGAGATTTTGCCTGTCAATTTTATCTCTGCCTTGACTTCGGGTACTGAAGCCTGGGAGGGGAAAGTAGCATGCTAAGCTGAAGAGCTGATGTTGGGAGGCTTCCAAAGCATTAAGGGGAACAACACTGGCTTGTGAACGACGGTCTGATGGGGGAGAGGAGGGAAGTCGCACCACCAAAGGACAGAACAGGGTGTGATTGGTTCCACAAGAACAGAAGAGGGTGCGACTTATAAGAGCTGAGGAAGGGGTCCCTTCGAAGTAGAATAGAAAAGGATGTGGCTTCCGAAGAGCCAGAAGAGGGCGCACTAAAACAAATACCGTCTGCAGGGACAGAGATTACGGGGAAGAATAGTCTTGGGGGCACATTAGATAAATCCAAAAAAGGACAGGTTTCAAATACAAGATCTCCATTATCTAGACCGCCGGAGTGTAACAATATTTTTATATGTTCAAATATGAATGGTATATATTTCATTTATCAGGTTTTCAACAAAAGATCTTAATTTCAAATCCCGGAAGAAACATTGAACTCATTTTATCATCCACCTGAGTGTACATTTTCAGACATTGCTACATCACCCCGTAAACGACGATTAACAGTACGAGGAAAAATAAATCAGGTAAATAATCTGCACAAAATGCTTAGAATAAATAGAATAGCACATTTATGTCATTATTAATGAATTACAGCAACATTCCAATTTTCATGTCCACAAATTATAAAAAGAAAATGTCTTATTTTTTCTAATGAATAATTTAGGGAAACTTTATTAATCTAACACATGCTTCACTGCTTATTAACTTCACTACCTATCTTGTATCTATCTATCTGTCTATTTGTCGTTTTGTTTCTCGATCGTTCGTTGTGTATAAATCTGTTTGTCTTTCTGTCTGTATGTCAGCAATTGGTTAAACTGTCTTCACTTCGAGATGATTTGACCGACAAAATGTGAATGTAGTCATGATGTTATTAGGTGAAAAAATATAAAAAAATTTGAAACTAAGATCATACACGGTTGTTATAGTTCGTTTGGTGAAATCATGTATGACATTTTATCAATTCTAGAACTGTGGTATGTGTACTAAGGTGTTTTCGAGTTTAGCATACATGGTCAAACCTCGGCCATATAACCTATTTCATATAAGAATGGTCAATTTTAATGTTAGAATAATATTGCAATAATAATAGATAGGAGTACGTTCTAAATCATCAGCAACTTTAGATTACAGGTTCTTCGATATTCGTTTCGATGGTTCTAAAAAAAAGATCATGTATAACATTGAAACAAAAATATGATAAGTCTTAAATACTATGGATAACATAATTTTGTAAAAGAAATGGTAAAATTCTAAAAGAAATTTAGAGTAAAAATCAAATTTTATATACAGTTATATGAAGTCAGAAAAGGTCCGTCTAGGATACATGGGGATATAAACACTGAAGCAGACACAACTTCGAACAAAACATGCGTGAAATTATGAATTGCATCATCTTCAAAAGTAAACAGAAATGACGAAGAACGGATTATAACGATTGAAAATGCATAAAAAATATTTATAGAGACGATTGATTTGTCAAATATTTCGGTATGTAATATGACAATATGTTATTGTATGTTCTAAAGGGTTACAACCATAAATTGTACTATTACCATGTAAAGAAGTACGTTTGATGAAATATTTTTAAATCATTATCCTATCAACGGTACACTGTTAAATGAATTGCGCAACGTATCCTGAAAGAAATAATTATATGCATATTCCCATGTCAAGTTTCATTGCCTCAAAATATTGTCGCCTTTCAACTCTTTGAAGGACGACAGAAGCACATCAAGACACACGGCGAGCAGTTAAAATTTCTAAGTTTATCTACAAGCAGCTACGAATTCAAACAGGTTGTACAGATTTAGGAAGAGATGATTAAATAAGCCTACGATTTCTGTTAGAATTACGAAAATTCGACTTACTATCTACATGTTTAAAATACTTCTGGGATCTTCCAATCCCCTGACTGAAGTCATGCCAGTACACCAAGAATCTTTCCTTGTATGAGATTTAGTATTTTGTTAATTTAGTAAGGAAAACATAGGATTTGTTGACTATTTTTTGTACTACTTCACACACGTTGATATCTAATACAGTTTGTGACGTGTCAGGTTTTAGACGTATTCCTTTACCAACTCTAGGAATGTGTTATGTATTCCTTTATCAATCGATTGCATCCTGTGCTTTGTTTAGATTTATGGGTTCTACTATCAAGGTTGACAAGTTATACAAACAGCTGAAACTTCTGCAGCCGAAATATTAAAAGATCACTTGTTGATCAGTAAGGTCAATAAGATGGTCAGCTTTGTCTGATAGGTTGTTAAAGTCATCGCCCAGCCAACTACCCATGGCCACATTGAGTGGGCTTTAATCTTGTAACTGTCGAAATTAAAATGGGACAAAAGGGTATGACACAATTTCACTGATTGGTCAATAAAGTAGACTTAAAATACATCAAATCTGATTGGATGATTGGAACAGCACATTCCTAACTGCCTAAGGTGAACGAAAATAAGGTATCTGTCAAAATCGATAACCATGGAGATTGAAATCTTTGCATCATTCTTGAAAAACGTCATTGTAAACAACATCTCTGATGTTGAATGATTCCTTAAAATGTGAAACTGTTGATTGCAATTGGAAACAAATATTAATTATGTTTTAGAAGAAGTATTGAACAAAATGAATCAAA
The DNA here is from genome assembly GCA_037179385.1 of Holothuria scabra. NCBI lineage: Eukaryota > Metazoa > Echinodermata > Holothuroidea > Aspidochirotida > Holothuriidae > Holothuria > Holothuria scabra. The sequence goes on from CM074196.1 coordinate 32,137,557, forward strand.
AGTTATTTGCATAAATGAGGCAAATTATAACTGATTAATACAAATTTGCGAAAGTGACTCTTGAATTCTGATTTATGTGGTACAAAACCCAAACATGACAAATCAGCAATTTATTGACAACACACCTATGAAAGTATCTGTCAAAATCGAAAATGATACAGTTTCAAGTTTTGCATCATCTTGAATAACATCATTATGTACAACATCTGTGACGTTAAATGATTTCTTCAGTGTAAACATGTTGTTTTTACTTTGTAATAAAATTATTGGTTATCGTGAAGAAAAAATATTAAAGGAGAGTAATACAAGATATTATTTGCATAAGAGTGCAAATTGTAACTAATAAATACAATTTTGCGAAAGTGACTTTTGAATTCTGAATTATCTGGTACAAAACCCGAACATAGCAAATCAGCAATTTTGTTCTGAATCAATCAGACTTGAAGTATATTTGCCCGTGTGACCGATGAAATTGTTTGTCAATGCTCCAGTAAAATAGCTTAGGTACACGGGTGCAGAAGGTCACTGTCAACCAGAAATTGTGGAGTAAGCACTTTGTGTAACTGGGTGAAAAAATACAGTTAGTTGGTTGTTGGAACTCAAAGAAGATAGCTGTGTGCTATTTTTTAGTTAAACCAGGTCTATATTTTCCATGTGTTCGAAACATTTGGTGCCGAAACCCGGGACAAATAAGTTGTTTTTGTTGAATATTGATATTTGAATCATTCGTTTAAATATGACAGCCTTAGAGGAAGCTAAGTAAAAGAGAGCTGTGGAGAGAGGTTGGCTGAAACGGGCGGCCAAGGAGTTGGACGACTTATGTGCTCAGCGTAGAGACAAAGTAGTTAGTATTGTGGAGAGCTCGAGTTAGCTACAGTATTGAAAATATCAGTTCTCGTCTCAATAAACTGGACTCAGCTAAGGATTCTCTTGAAATTTTGTTCGAGCTGGATAGCATTGAAACTGAGTGACGGAAGCAAAGGATTATAGGGAAAAAATTTCTAGAAGCAAAATTTAAGCTCTTTTGGTATTTGATAAACTCAAAAACGGTGCCGGAGAAGGAAGCAATAACGATGACTCTGCTTCCGCCGCTGGAACAAAAAAATGTGAAGCTGCCGAAACCAGGAAACTTGAACTGCCAAAGTTTTCAGACTGACTGGCAGCCATTTTGGGACCATTTCAAGGCATTGGTAGATGATTCGGAGTTGCCAAAAGTTAGTTAGTTTTCCTATTTGAAAGCGTTACTTGAAGGGGACGCCAAGACCTGTGTTCAGAGACTAACCCCTACAGCCAGGCACTATGACATTGCAATTTATTAAAAGAGCGGTATGGGCGGCCAGAAAAAAATATCTTTGCACTTATCCAGGGGTTATTGAGCTTGGCTTCGCCTTCGACTAAAGGGCGTGCACCTTTGTCAATGTTATGGAAAATGCAAGATGAACTGTTATCCTACGTGCGTAGTCTTGAAGCTCTTGGCGTCAGTGGTGAGAAACATGGTCTCTTTCTAACCCCAGTCATTCTTAGCCGTTTGCCCCAAGAAATAAGGATGGAATGGCAAGGGAAGGCGAAGGTAAAGAGAGTCCCCTTGGTTTCCTCTTGGAATTTCTCAAGAAAGAACTACACTGTCGAGAACGGTCCGACGAATTTAGGAGGTTTCAACCGTTGGGGAATGATAGAACCTCTATGGAGTCTTCGGTCAAATTGCCTTCGACTGTGTCAGCTTTAAACACCGTTTCTAAGGGACCTAACAGCAAGAAGAGTTCCCTTTACGGCAAATCCTATCCTACGGAGAAGTGTTGGGGCTTACTGAGAATGGAGCTTTCAGATAGTCATAATGCCATTTCGCCGGTCCAGTTGTTTTCGTTGCTTGAAACCGGATCACGTTGCAAGGTCTTGCAAAATACGATGTTCGCATTGCAACGGTAGTCACCATCAGTTGTTATGTCGACGCAAGTGTGGGGAAGCGGGTGATAAGTCTCTCAATTCCACGAAGGATCCAAGCAGTAGGACCCCAAGTTCCGTGAGTTCGAACTCTAGTAATAGTAGTAATAGTGGACGGACGCTATTACCAGTCGAGGAAGGAAATAGTAGTTCCTTCCCAAGAGCAGAAGCGAACCCACTTGAGCCTGTATTGCCGGCCGAAGTGGGTCCCAATGGAGTAGTTAATGCCTCAGCGACCATTATTTCACCGGTTAGTGTGGATTCCGGTGTCCGTTCAATGGTGGGTACTGTTTTGCAAGCCGCCGGCTAAAGTTCTAGTATATGGTGAGAAAGGTGTCACTAGAGCCACCGTACTTTTTGATAGTAGGTCAGATGTTTCTTATGTTTCCTCCTCTTTAGTTAAGAAGGCTATACCGAAATGGGCGGCTACCAGAAGTATTGCATATTCTGACTTTGGGATTGGCAAAGGCAGTGATGAGTACTTGAGAAATGTTCATCAAATAAATTTGCATGGGGCTAAGTACGACATGGGTAGCTGTTAGCATAGAAGCGGTTTAAGTCCCAGTTATTTTGCCACCCACGGACTTCCTATACATGGACAGAGCATACTGCACAGTAAATGTCGCTACAGCAGTGTGACAAAAAGCGCACCAAGATGGCCCTCTGCTATGGTTTTGCGTGAAAGTTTGAACTTGCTCAAGTATAGCACACTATTTTCCAAGAAAGTTGAAATATGGCAAGGTAAGGACAAAATCACTTCACGTATTGCAGAAAAATGATATTGTTTTCCATTTAAATTTAAATGCGCTTTTTTGCCCCAGTCAGTGGCGACCATCTACGGATAGGACGTACACGTTGCATGCTCTGTCCATGTATAGAAGTCCGTGGTGCCACCTTGTCCCGTCCAAGTGTACCTAGTGAAGTACTACGCGATTTCGAAAGTTTGCCTTTTGTAGATGATTATCAAAGAGACAGGCAAGTTACAATTTGGTTTAATGAATCTATTATGTATGAAAATGACAGATACACAGTGTCTTTGTCCTGGAAATTAAATTTCGTATATGATCGTACCAAGTTGTTAAACAATGAATCATTTGCTAGGAAGATGCTAGAAAGCCAGGATCGAATTATAACTGATAATTACAAATTTGGGAAAGTGACTTTTGACTTCTGATTTATTTCGAAGGAAACCCGAACATGGCAAATCAGCAATTTATTGACAACACACCTATGAAGGTATCTGTCAAAATTGAAAATGATACAGTTTCATGTTTTGCATCATCTTGAATAACATCATTATATACAACATCTGTGACGTTAAATGATCTCTTCAGTGTAAAACTGTTGCTTTTAGTTTGTAATAACAATATTGGTTACCTTTTAGGAAAAATATTAAAGAAAATAAATGCAAGATGTCATTTGCATAAAAACGGCAAATTATTACTGATAAATACGAATTTGCGAAAGTGACTTTAGAAAAAAGATTAATCTGGTACAAAACATCGACATGACAAATCAGCAATTTATTGTCTGGACAGGTGGAGATATGTAAACACAAAGAAAATAATTTCAAGTACATTACATTTAATGGTACAGTAATGGGCTCAGTGAGGTTGAATTTTTTGGACTCCATGGCAGTACTTTTGAGGAGTACAAAAGTAGCTTTCATATTGAAATTAAATTTGTATATACTGATATAATATCCATTGTTTAACCAAACTTGTTTGAGGCCTGCCCAGAGGGAAAATTAATTAATTGCCAGTGGTAATTGGCTTGTACTGAAGCCAGGCAGATGAGGTCATAGGGTTCAGATCAGGGGATATTCTAGTCCAGCCAAGGGTTATAGATTACAATGTAAATGGTTGGTTACTAGGGAGACAAAGTGCTTTGTATTCAGTATTTCCCAGGAAATTTAGGGTGTGTTCGTAGTAGTAGTAGAAGCACCATTAAAGGAACATTGAAAGAGAGAAGTCTGAAGAGAAAACTAATATAGCGAATAAAATACAATAAGGAAAAAATCCTTTCTACCTAGATAATTTTTTGAGTATATCTGCCATTCTTGACCACCTGGAGGACAACAAATGTAGCAGAACCAGGTTGTTTGAAAAATAAAGGTAATTAAAGGAGAACTATAAAAATTGTCAAAATGGAAGAGAAGATAGCAGAGAACAAATGAGTGAGGCGAAATCTAAAGGGAAATTGACAAGGACTTTAACTGCCTTGAAATCAGGTTGTAGGCAAGGAAGAAATCATACCTGAGACAATTAGCGAGCTGCTAAAAAAGTCGGAAAATCAATTTAAAGCCATTTAGGTAAACCACCATGCACTGGTGGAATTATTGGCAGATAAGGAATTTGAGAAAGAAGAAAAGTTGATGTTAGAGTGTCAAAAACAATATTTTGAGGAGAAGGAAAGAGCGTTGAAAGTGCTGAAGTTGATTGAAAAAGGAAAGCCAAGTCCAATCACATTACAACCTTACGAAGAAAACCTTAGTACAAATATGTTGGCATGTAAGTTGGCACTGGAGTTACCAAAGGCGAAAATACCGCAGTACGACGGAGATCTTTCAAATAAGGTTTTGGTCATTTATGAATTTTGAGGTAAATGCTGCAAAGAAATTGAGTTCCGATGAGGCGAGACTAAATTACCTGATCCAGCTAACATGAGGACAGATCTAGTATCGAATGCTGCGTACTTCTTGGTGACGAGGTCTATAATAAGACCAAAGAAATCCTTAAGACACAATTTGGCCGGTTTTATATTATCTTGCATGCATTGATGGAAGAGATGTTAACATGCTGAGTAACAAATAAAAATTCTAAGCTCCTTTAAAAGATGAAGATAAACACTCTAGAACAGATGGACTAAAAAAGTAATTTTCATAACCCAGAAAAGTTGCTTAAAATCTAGAAGCTACTCCCCTATAATATACAAAGAAAGTGGGCAACAAAGGCGCAGGAGGTGATGAATAAGAATGTTGAACCAAAGTTGCAGGATATGGTCACATTTTTAGAGCATGAGGCAGCAGCAATTAATAATGTATTTGTAAGTTCTCTAAAAGAACAAACGAGTGAAACAAAATCATTTGTGACCGAGATCCACAATAATGAAGACACATGCCCAAATTGCGAGGGATCCCACAAATTGTGGAACTGTAAGCAGTTCAGGAAAATGAATGATGATGAGCGTTGGGGTTTGGGAAGTGAGAATAAAATGTTTCAAATGTTTACAAACACCAAGCCAGAAATTGTAGACGGAAAATGCAATGTGGCATAGATGGGTGTTCAAGTGACCACAGCAGGTTGCTGCATAAAGCCAAATTTAGAGAGAGAGGCAGCAAGATGCTGCTAGAGTAGTGACAAATAACCCAAATTCCGGGAGAAATTCAGATGAAAGTACAACTATGATGGCATGGAAAAAAGAGGTGGCATTCCGAACTGTGCCAGTCACCGTTATTTACGGCAACAATATTGTAAAGGTCAATGCACTTCTAGATGATGGATCTACCCAGACATATGTAAATGCTGACCTCGCAAATGCACTAGGAACTAGAAAGCCAACAGGCTTAGTGATTCCTTGCTGAATGATATATCATAGCAAACATGGAAACAAACATGACATGCATGAGATCCCATACAATTATCCTACTTAATTGAGATATAATACTAGTAAGGTCAAAACTTTTTGACCTCATGTGACCCAAAATGACCTTTCAACCCCTTAAAAACAATAGTGATCACCTAACCAACATGTCCATCAACATGAGTAATTCAAAATTAAGCTTAGTACAGAATGAGTATGGAAGTACTACCACCATGGTATGAGATCCCTCACAGTTATCCCCCTAAAAATATTGTCTACAAAGTTTGATCTAATTGTCACCTCAAACCTTTGATCTCCACACACAAGAGGAATTCCTCACACAGCTTTAATATTCCAGAAAACTGTCTCATTACTTGATAAAGCGGTATTTTGAAACCATTTTTATCAAAAGTTTGGTCAATGGGGACAGCTCTCCATTCTGAAGTCTCTATGTTCTGATGCCTCTATGTTTCGAAAAGTCTGCATTGAGGTTAATGTTTAAACAAGCCCTCATCGACACACTCTTCTACAAGTATTGGATCAAATACTGTGTTCTCACATACCCCGCGCTCGAGGTAACACTGTATAACCTCACACTCGAGTAACGTGGGAACGCGGGTTAACGCGGGGTTGGTGTTTAAATTTCGATCCACCTCAAATCGCAGGGTTAAGCAGTTTTAAACATCGTATTTGTTTTAATCAAGCAAGGTAACAGGTATTTATCGCACTGATGACAGGTTTTTTTCTTACATTTTGCTGTAATCTGTGTGTGAAATATTTGGCCTCGTTACTATGGTAACACTATCCAATCAACGAAACACTGGGTACGTGAGAACACAGACTGGAAAACACGGGGTTAGCCTGTGGTTTTGTCTGATTGTAAACACGAGTTAACACTGGGTGTTGCGGGGTATGTGAGACCAAGCCTAAAGAGACATCTGAACAGATATGTGTAACCTTGGCTATTACTGATGGCAATTTTTGCTTTATGGGGGAAATGCCCCACCCATTGTCTATGGTATCCTTTGCAAATTAACAAAAGCAGATATCCCTATTAATCCATAATTTAACAAGACTTTTAATTCGCCTTTTGTCTACTTATACTGTAGGTACAGCATAACATACAGTACAAGTTTTCCTTGTTTGATACACAGTATACAACATTATGCTTGCTCTTATTACCTGAACTACTTTTAAATGACAGCAGCAATGCAAAAAAATCTTAATACTTTTGAAAAGTGTCATAAAGGGTAATCTTGAAGCAATGGTTCTATGCATTAAGCTTTATGGTACACTTTTTTTTTGAGGGGGGGGGGGGATAGTGACATGGATAAAAATGAAATGTGAGACAAGAATTCCCACTCGATGATGATATTTGACATAACTATATAATCCTTCACCAGATATAAGCAGAGATGAGGCAAGTAGTATGCTGATACATTTTATGCTATCAAAAATTTAAAACAAATTCTAGAATGAAACTAAGTGACAAATAATCACTGTAGAGCATATTGTAACTGTAAAGCAGAAACACCAATCTAGACGGACACCAATGTTTAAAGTTGTGTTCAACAAAATTCCTTATACAAACACACTATTTGTTCAATTCCACCAGCTTCTATGTAAAGGACACTAATTTCTGAAGGGTGTCAATCTACAGTATTTCTAAGATGACTTTCAGTTTAGAAACTTGATCAGTGTACATGAACTTCTCCATCTCCAGACAATGGCTAGGCAAACAACTTTTATTTGTGGTCAGATGAGACAAGATAATGTGGACAGTTATTTTATGCTGGATTTAACAGAGGTGTGACTTTCATGGAGGTCTGACATTTTGACCACAAATAGAGTACTAAATGCCTGCAGGGAATGGCAGGAAATAGGAGTATATACAAACAATGGGCTGTCATGGTTATGTACTGAGATAAAAATAAGCTTTCTTTAGAGGGTTTATAAGAGTCAATTAACGCCACTTATACAGTAAAAAGTTTAAGTCAATTGAGCTGTATGTTTGTATGAGGTTATCCTTCAGGACACTGTGGGGATAACTGGCAGTCAACTGTGAAAAATTGGGCCAGATAACTGTGATCAAATGGCAAAGAATGGGTCAGTCACAATTTGATTCACTCTATTAGGGAATGACAGTTCATGTGCGCTGAAGGGTATTTGATACCAAATGATCAGTGTAAATTAGGTTCTTTTTTGTAAAACTAATTAACTATGGTAAATCTAATTAATCAATTCCCACTTCCAATTAATGCATGCTTGCATGCACATGTCCTCATGAGGACAGTAGGCACAAGGTTTGTCAAATATTAGCACTTTTTGCCACTAAAATTAATGTTTTCTTTAGGTTTTCTTTAAGGTTATTGAAAAAGCAATGTAGGTATGTTATAAAAGAGATTCTTGTGCATCACACAGAGTACTCTCTGTTCAAAGTTTATACTTATGAAGTTCCACATCAGTCCTCTACTTAGTGTGCACAGAAGCATCTAATATTTTCAGACTATGTCCCTCAATGACCCTTATACAGACTGTTTAAACTCACATGTTCCACATGAGTTTCATGAAAATCTATTTACTTGTGGCTGCAAAATCAGCATACCCATGGGCATTGAAGCATGTATGCCAGCCTGATGAACAGATTTTGCCTTTTAAGATTTTATATTTTGCTCTGCCCACTTTTTCATGTATTAATACTTGGAACTTAATGTAATAACAGGGCACAATTTCATGCCAGAATCAACATACTGTACAGTAACTACCATGTGATGTGCCTTTTTGTGCACCTTAGACCTTCTTTCTATGAGTTTGCTTCAGTACTTTACAAATGCATTTTCAAAATTACCTCACTAAAGAATTTACATAGTGAAGTTAATAAACTGTTCCAAAAAAATTATATACCCTATGCCTATTACATTACCCATGCCAAATTATTCTTACCCTTTCACCCTAACCGCTCATGGATAATAACTTTAACAGTTATATTCTTTTGAGATGTAGTGTTTGTAAGGTTTAGATGTTTTGAACTCTGATGACCCCAAACGACCTTTGACATCCAATAAAAACAAAAGGGGTCATCTACTCAATATGGACAATCCACTAAGTAAATATGAGATTCCTGGCAGTTACCTTTCTTGACATATGGTGTTTACAAGTTTTTGAGCTTTTCATCTCTGATGACCCCAAATGACCTTTGACCTCCACCAAAAATTATAGTGATCATCTACTTAATATGGGCAATCCACCTGCTATGTATGAGATCCCTCACATTTACCCTTCTTGAGATACAGTGTTTACAAGGTTGTGACCTTTTTCCCTCTGGTGACCCCAAATGACCTTTGACCTCCATCAAAAACAATAGGGACCATCTACTCAATATGGACAATCAGCAAGGTAAGTATGAGATTGCTCACCTTTTTCCTTCTGGAGATATCGTGTTTACAAGCAATTTCCAAGGTATTTACATTTTGACCTCTGGTGACCCCAAATGACATTTGACCTCTACCAAAAAAAAATAGGGACCATCTACTCAATGTGGACAATCTACATGCCAAGTTTGAGATCCCTGGGGGTTACCGTTCTTGAGATATCGTGTTTACAAGCAGGCGTCACGCACACACATACACACACATACACACACACGACATCACCATCGCATAGATTCCTTGCCTGCCTTCGGCAAGGAATCAATAATGGGGGCCAAAAATACTAAGAACGTTGAAGTGGTTAATGGCAGGACTGAACAACTTGAAGCAACGCCAAAACCTCCCTCACTGCTCACGGTTGGACCTGAGTCAGTCTCAACTTAAGAGTCAAAATCAGCCTCATTGTCAGCTTCACAACCTCCTCAACTGTAAAGGACCTGAGTCGGCCTCAACTACCAAATTGGCCTCATTGTCAGCTCTACAATCTGCCAAATGATGTAAGGCCCTGAGTCAGCTTTAAAATATCAGAATCAGCCTAACTTTTACTCCACATGGAAATGTGTAACCTTTGATTGCTTTCAAGTTGTGCTATCAGAATCAGCCTCATTGCCAGGCTCAAAAGTCAGTCCCACTCTCCTCTAAAGTCAGGGCCGAGTTGTGCTTACTCCACAGCCAGTCTCGCTTTCCTGTTAAGTTAGGGCCAAGTTGTGCTAATTTAAATATTTGGCCTCTATGTTAAGCGCAGGCATCAGTGTTGTGCCCTGTTGTTGTGCTCCCTTGTCAGGCTAAAAAATGTTGTGCCCCAATGTTGGCCCCAGTGTCATGCCAAAATGTCGGGCTGAATGTAAGGCTCTAATGATAGGCCTAAATGTTGTGCTCATTTAAATATTTGGCCTCTGAATTTAGCCCCGACAATCAAGCACGACATTGACCATAATTTGGCCCTGAATAAGGTCCTCATATCGGGGCCGAATCGGCCCTTATAATTTCGTGAGGGAACGCCAGTGCAGATCAGCGTAAGATCTATGGATGGTAGAACCACCATGAATATAAATGCCTCAGCAACAAACAATGTGAAAGGTTTAATGAGTGCCACAGAGAGGTGTAAGCTGAAATCAAAATGACATCACTTAAGTGATATCCCATTCCAACCTATTAGTGAGAGAAGTACAATAGATGTATTCATTGGTAGCGATTATCCGAAGCTACATATGCGTCTTGACGAGAGAAAGGGCAAGAAAAATGAGCTAGTTGCCTGTAGAAACTCCCTGAGGTGGACTTGCGTCGGCAAAGTAAAACAAAGTGATGACAACTCCTACTTTGCGAGGACATACAAATGTGAAGTAAACAAAACGGATAATTTAATCAAGAAAATCCGGGAGACTGAGAATACTGCGCTTGAACCAAAGGAACTTGTCCATTCCCTTGAGGACCAAAATGTTGTAGTGTAAAAGTCTCTTTATATATTTACTGAAGGGAGGTATATGATGTCAAGATACCATGGAAAGATGAAGATGAAAAGTTACAGAGTAAGAAAACCAACATATATGATATGGCCTACAAAGGCTGCAGGGGCTAGAGAAGAGACGTGTAAAATATCGAAGTCTGGGGGCTGAGTACAAAGAAGTAATTTAAAAGTATGTCGAGAAGGGGTACATTGCCAAAGTGGGTGAGTCTAAATCTGTAAATTAAATAACGAAAACAAAAGTACACGTAAGAGTTATCTACCTCTTTTTCCAGTTGTGAGGAAAGATAAGGACAACTAAAGTTAGGATTGTATTTGATGCCTCAGCACAGAGTGATCACCAACCCTCCCCCCAACGATATGATTGATTGGGGTCCCAAATTACACAACGAGCTGTTTGATTTGCTGGTGAGGTTAAGGCATCACAAAAATTGCCCTCATATGCGATATATCGGAAACGTAGATGCAAATTGAGATTGCAAAAGAAGACCGCTCAATGTTAATGTTCTTGTGGAGGTAAGGAAATTGGGTTAGAAATCCACCAGATGTCTATGAGTTCAAGAGACCTCCCTTTGGAGTTAACGTGGCACCATTTGTTGCCCAGTATGTGACTCAGGAAAATGCCAAATTGCATGGCCAAGAATTCCCAAGTGCTGTCGAGACTGTGCTCAAGTCAACCTATATCAGTATATGGATGACAATATGGACTCCATACTAAGTGTTGAGGAGGGAATTAAGTTACACAGTGAGCTACTACAATTATGGGAAAAGGCAGGGATGAAAGCTCACAAGTGGATTAAAAATAATCTAGAAGTCATGAAAAAATACCCATCGAAGATAGAGCCAAAAGAAATCCGATTAAATGAAGACCTGCCATCAGTCAAAGCGTTGGGTCTATGTTGGAAGGCGCAAGAAGATATTTTCACCTTCACCAAAACAGAGAGAATTAATCCAGTAGAGAAATTAACTGAAAGAAAAGTTGCAAGTAAAATAGGGATTATTAACTGGCATGGCATGAAAGACGACTAAAGAACTGGGTACGTATGTGTCAAAAGTGTGATGCAAGAAAGAAGCCAAACAAGGCACCTCGTGGCCACCTGATAATATTTTATGCTGGGGCACCTTAGGATAGGGTCGTTACCGATATTTTACAACCTTTCTCAACGAGGGAAAGAACAAACAAGTATATTTTGGTGGTTAGTGAAGTGTTCACGAAAAAGGTTGAGGCTTACCCTATTCCAGACCAGTCGGTTGTGGTAGTAGCCATAACCCTTGTGTACGAAATCTTTTCTCGATTTGGAATGCCGTTAATTTTGATTGAATAGTGACCAAGGAAGAACATTTGAATCGAATGTACTAAAGGAAATGTGCAAATTGTTGGAAGTCTCAAAGACCAGATCCTCCCCATACCATCATTCGTCCAATGGGATGATTGAGCGTTTTGATCAGACATTAGTGAGCATGATTGTCCCTTACGTGGACCAAAAACAGGAAGAATGGGACGTTCATTTGCCACTGTTGACCGCCGCGTAACGGTAGTGTGAACACGATGGGACAAGTGACTCGCCCAACTCACTCATTGCTGGGCAGAGACACGCATATGCCGCTTAGTTTGCTCCTGGGGGGTCCTGGTGAGCCTAGCGGGAATGAGGTTCCTAATTTAGGAGAATTTGCATACAAGGTGAATGAAACTTTTCTAAAGGTTTATGATATTGTAAGGAACAATTTAGGGAAAAGAGGAAAAAGCAAAAGCGAGATAAGGATGTGAAGATTGCCCATAATAATTACAATGTGGGAGACCTTCTTTACTATCGGAATGAGATCAAAAATAAAGGACCGTCAACGAAATAGAACCTTAATAAATGGTTAGAACCTTGTGTAGTAACAAGAAAAGATAGTGACTAACTGCTTGATAAACTGCTTAATAAAACTTAACGCCAAAGCTAATGTGAAGGTTTTTCACCACGACAGACTAAAACCTCACTCGAGTGATGTGATTCCGGACGAATTAAGGCGATTGCAGGACAAAGTAAAAGTAATCGCCAAAGAGTGTACAACGGAGCAAAATAAGTTTGTCCATCGAATAGTCCACCTGTCACACTGCGAAGCACCCGTCAAAGCAGACCACATGTACGAACTTTCACCTAGCCCCGGATATCTCGTGAGAAGGGATGACAAATGGACACAGGGTGTAGGGTGGTCCCTGAACGGTTGAGATTTAGGGGCGTGGTTAGGGCATCTCTTTATTTTCTCAACTGTAAGGATGAAGGGCGGTATCACATTGAGCCTCCGAAGTACGCTTTTGATAGTGCAACGTAACTTGCTGTGGGAGGACTAGAAAAAACTTTTAAAAGGCAGACGTGCATTCTGCCTGTGACGTTCGTAGTATTATTCTGAGACAGCGAACTTCAAAATCTTCCTACTTTATATCCGAGTTAACATAAATTGTTTGAATCCGAAATGGCTGAGACTTTCACCTGCAAGAGCTGTATGACCAATCTGACCAGTAATCTGGAGTTAGACCAGCAATATTTTGTCACCCACATGTCGTGGTTTGCAAACAACTTTATTTGACTGTGAGCTTTACTAGCTTGAGTTTGAGTCACTGGTCAAGCTGAGTGAACACTTAGCCACGCAGCGGCTTTTTCGCTGGTGGACCGAGGAGGAAACGTTTAAAACAGCGGCAAGTTATGAGAAAAGAGTACGCGACCCGTCCAATTTATTTGCCACACCTTCTGATGACATCTCTTACCAAGGTGATTAGACAGGAAAAGTCTGCAAACAAGGTCGGCTCACAAGAATTAGACATTGACGCTGCTACGCCCGTATTGGAGGAATAGTCAGAGCCTGGCAACGTACAAAACGAAGGTTATCTTACTGATATAGTTGAATTTGCTAATCAACTTTTTTGACAATTCAGCGGCAGAATTAACTCAGATGCTAGCGCCAATGACAGAAAATTATGGCGAACGGCCGGCAAAACAAATACGCTCCGAGGATCGAACGAGTGCACAACTAACACTAAAAGATACTATTCTGGGCAAATCGGTGACCGAAAAATAATTTCATTGCCAAGGTCCTCAACAAACAAAGTCACTTGCTGGCCGCCATGTTAAGGACCTTAAATAATTTGACAGGTCAAATAGGCAATGTGACCAAAGATCTACAGGGACTGCACGCTCAATGTGACACCCATTTTGGGAAGACTATAGGCTACATCCATGAAGGGACGGAGTCCCTTCGTGAGGATCTAACAAGGTGGCCGCCAGTGGAAAGAACCTTCTAGGCGTACCATCCAGCAAAAGAAATCGAAGATAATGTTTGAACTTTTGAACCAAGCACACGCTTTTCACGGGGGAGGGGACATTTAAGTTAGATGTGAAACGTGCATAACATATTCTGCAATATTTGTAGAATGTTTGATTTTGATGCCCCCCCCCCCCCCCTACAGGAGCAGGAGCCTCTTAAAAACGTTATTGTTGTTTTCAAGTGGATCACTTTGTATTAGTTTTTATGTTTCATTTTATTTTCAGTTTGGAATGATGGACTTTAGCGTTTCGAACTTTGATTTAATTTGCGCGCTTATCACATTAATTTGTGGAAAGGACACTTTATCTTGCATTTTGGACATTTGGACATTTTTGATGGGAAACTGTTTATATTATGTTGACAATGTCATAATTGCAATGCATCGTTCATGTATTTGTGCTTTAATTGTTACCTGGATTCAGAGTTTTATTTGAGGAGGCAACTTTAATCGAGCATTTTATGTTGTTTGCGAATCTATGTGTAACTATGCATTTTCTATATTCCTGTTTTACGTAGATCCTGGGCTCGAATCTTTCGATCTACTACCATGCTGCAATGAATTTTGACCCTTAGTACTTCAACTTGTCATATCACTAAGTGAATGTCCAGGTCTACCCGTCGCCAATGATGATTCGGGAATTCGCGTTCAAAACAAAGTTTCTCTTTCAACAGGACCATTGATTTTGCTGTAAGGCCCCTGGGCCACCTTATGTCACGGAAATTAGAAAAAGAAACTTTTTGTTCTCTTAAGTGGATTTGGTGCAATGTACCATCGAAATTTCCAATCGAATTAAAAGTTTCACAGGTCAAAGCTTCAACATTAATTCTTTGGGTCCTTAGTATTGACAGGGGCCTATTACCATTCGAAACCTGCATGAACCCCTTCGGTACACATACGTATACATACGTATACATTTAGTACATGATCGTATGAATTCAGTACATGTACGTATGCAATCAGTGCATGTACGTATGCAATCAGTACATGATCGTATGCAATCAGTGTACATCATCGCAAGCAGTTAGCACATGAACGTGTACTTTTACTACATCGCATGAGTTTAGATGATCATTGTATATCGGTGAGCCTTTCGGCGGTCTTCTTGCACGCCGAAAGGCTCACTCAGTATGGCATGCGGAAGGGACAATAATAACATGATGATCATACGTTTTCACATGTACAATATGTGTTGTTAGTTGTACAACGTGTTGTTACAAGTACATCGTAACATTTTACATGATGAATGTATGGTTTTAGTTTATGATGGTGCAAATTTACATCATTATCGTATGAAGTTAGTACATCATCATATATTTTGGCACATGAACGTATAATTTTAGTACATCATCATATGCGGTGAGCCTTTTGGCTAGCCATATACTCCAGCTGACCTATGCTATTTCCCACTATCATGACAGCACGAAGATTTATTACCTGCTGGTAGTCACCTATAATGTCCCTATAGATGGGCTCTGCCCCGGCCTTCCAATCAGCTGCGATGTGACATTTGCTTTACGCACCGACCAATCAGCGCAGTTGTACCATATCCTCTCTTAAGCCATGTCAGGCCGAACATCATTCACCTGTTATTTTAGTTGACCCGCTGTCCCAAGTATATAATTGCGAATGCGACGTAATGTAAGCCTATTTAACTGACCAATCGGTACGTTTGTGCCATACCCTGCTGTACCCATTTTACCTGCAACAGGTAGAAGATTAATAGCCCACCTAGCGTGACCATTGGTAGCTTAGTGTACGATTTCCTTCATAACCAATCAGACAAAGCTAACCATTTGCAGGTCTTCTTTGACCAACCAGCGATCTTTTACCATTTCGGCTGCAGAAGTTTCAACTTTTTGCATAACTTTTCAACCTTAAAAATAGAAATCATAAATCTTTACAATGCACAGGATGCAAATCGAAAGATGAAGGAATACATGACCACATTCCTAGAGTTGGTTAAGGAATACTTCAGAGGCCTGACCAGTCACAAATTGTACTAGATTTGACGATGTGTTAAGTCGTATAAGAAATAGTAATGTTTTTCTTAGTAAAGTCACAGGGCCCCAAATTTTATAAAAGGCAGAGACTTTTGTGTAAAAGCATGACTTAAACCTCCAAACCTCTCACCCCAAACTACAATTTTGGTAAGGGTGTACCGAAATTCTCAATTGGCTCAGCACTTCGATTGGAAGCTATTTCAAACAATACAGAGGATCAAAGCTTTCATTACACAACATGAACGGTACTGAGATTCTTTTGATCATATAAAAATAAAGTTTTTCTAAACTCACCGTGACAATGTGTCTGGATGAGGATAAATTTCAGACAAACGTGGGGGGGGGGGGCTTAAGTGTGAAGGTTAGGAGAACTGGCACCCTTTGGAGTGAGAGAACTGGTCCTTTAAGTTAGAGGATTGGAGGAGTTCAGAAGTATCCTTAAGTATGTAGTTAGTTAGTCGTACTTTCGTAGCTCAAACAGAAATTGTAGACTGCATTTAACCATCTCTTCATAATTTTTTTCTACCTGTTTGAGTCCGTAATTACTTGTAAATAGACTAAGAACTATTAACCGCTCGTGGTGGGTCTTGATTTGCTTCTATCGCCTTTTGAAGAGTTGAAACACGACAATATCTACGACAAGTGTTTAAATATTTCTTTTGTATAATTTCATACATTTTCATAAAAAAAAGTTGATATCTAAGCTTTTTAAGCAAATAAATATTAAAGAGCATGATTAATTAATTCTACCAGTCCAATTCCCGTTTTCATAATACATTCCTGAGCTGAGGTTTAAAATGTTTAAGTTAACTCGCTTTAAAATGATATATTGCGCAATGAATTGTGATGTCATTGTTTTACTCCTCAAATTACGATCTCTGTATTTCTTTTCTTTTTCTGAAAGTTACTGCACCTTGTACCAAGGTGTGATAGCACTCTTACTCATGATGTAACTAATTAAGCCCTCCTTGTGCAAAATGCTATGCAAGCAAACAGGAAGTGTTCAAGGTCATAAAAAATTATTTATTTTTAAAGGGAAACAAGGCAGGTTACGTGAGTTGTACAACAAGAAAGTCACGAATTATTGCACAATGATCCCATTTGTTTTAGGTGAATAAACTTCAACATTTTATATCTCAGCAGGAATGCCCTATGAAGATGAGAATGAGACTGTTGGCATTCATTTTTCAAGCTCTTCAATATTTTTTTTTTTAAATTTTTCTTTACTTGAGGTACACCTTAAGCAGAACATGCAGTTGACAGGGATAAATAACCAAACCAGCAGATTTTTGGTTCTACTATGATAAAAAAAAACCAAATTTAATGATGAAATTATGAAATGGTGTGGTGGGATGAAAGGACCCAGAACATGGAGTGAAATGTATCCATGGTCTACCTGCAAGTGTTTGACATTGAAAAAAATGAGTTAAGTTCTTGACAAACAGCATTGGAGAACAGAGTGTCGAATACAGTCTCAACGTCAAACACGGCTTGGATTAATTCTTGAAAAACATATTCCAATCTTGACCGACTCTGTTGTACAGTATTCAGATTAAGGTATAACAGTTGTCTTCTATTACCTTTACCTCAACTTTCAAGACTGCTTTCCTTGGGGAGGTGACAGAAACTCCTGCATAACCTTTAAGTGTCACAGACACATTTAATGGAATCTTGACAGGGTCAGGGGTCACTGAGACTGTTCCCTGAAGAGGAGCACTTTTGGTGTCTGTTTTAAAACTGAATTCTGCAATGATATACCCTGGACCACGTACCTGCAATGATAAACCAGAATGCAAAAATGCATTGAGGATGATACATAGCTGTTCCATTTCAAATAAGGGCATCATAAACCATATCTTCTCACTCAAATGTTACAGTATAATATCATGTTTAAAGATAATTTTGATATCCCAGGTGACCTTTGAAATCAACCATCAGGAAAAGGGACCATCTTCTCACCATAATGTAAATCCACATACCGCATGTGAAATATTTATATATTTATAGTTTCCAACATTGAGATGTGTTTAACCCCTAACATGAATTTGATTCACATTTTGACCTCCGTGACCCCAGATGTTCTTTGACCTCCACCGAGAACAATAGGATTCTTCTTCTTTATATGGGGCATCTATGTATTAAGTTTGACAACTGTCAAGTTTCCCTTCTTGAGATATCGTGTTTACGAGCCAAGTGTCACAAACACACATACACACACACATACATACATACATACATACACACGCCAGCACGACAACATAGGTTTCTCTTTCACCGAAACCAAAAACGAGTGAGTCTGAACAACTGAGGACTTGAGGTTCGTATGAATATAATAAGCTACAGGACCATCATTGTCCGAATTGTGGTATAATACGTAATTCTCCACTTGCAAACTCCTAATTCATTCTTTTTACAAATATCTCATTCAATACTCTTACAGTATGAATACATTCAGATAAAGCGATAAAATTTGGCATGTATTCAGTATCATAAACTTAAGTTCCCCCACTTGTTACGGAGGGCACCACACTTCATATAAGGACATTTGATGGAACTTCTAGTGACTTGATTGTCAATGGAAATGATTCACTATCTTTAAATCCCTAATAACGAAGTATGTCCTGTCCCCACCCCCACCCCTTCTAATCCTGCAGCTACATGTAGCTCAGACTTAAACCTATTACATTCTTCTTGTTCCCATTTTGTTTTGTCAATTGTAACCAATAGATGGCTCATTGACAAGGACAGATTTTGCTTCCTCACTGTACAATCAATACATCTGCTCATTACTGTATTGTACCTATTGCTTTTCCCACTCTCTTTTATGAGCAAGTTTCAAAAACCGAGGTGTGCTTAAAAATTTTAAATGGAGCATGAAACCATACAGTAACTCACAAAGCTCGCACTGAATTCCCTTGTCATCCTTACTCACTACCACCCACTGTCCCAACATTCGTCCCGAGATTTCCTACCGGCCCTCATCCGGCTGAGAAGTGCTTGCATTTCTTTTTAATGCAGAATGAGCCACTTGCAACATAGAAATCCCAAACAATTAAGCCTTTAAAAAACTTCCTGGGCTAATCATGAGTCGACCACTTTACAAACTTTGCAACCATAAAAAACAAGAGCCCAATGGGCACTGTGGTTCCTTGCTGGATATTATAAGAACTGTACAGCGAGTCTGTGAAATAGAGCTAAGCAAAAGTTCATACTGTACTCAATGTTTGTAACATCTTCACAAGTGGTATTTTAGAACTAATTTTACATGAAATCAAAGATTAAATTTCTGTGGCCTTACTGAAATTCAACTTTTGTAATGCTTGGTAATCCTTCCAAAACACTACCTCATTTCCATATGTATTTATGCTTGTAATCAAATTTGATATTATCACCAATAAATGATACACAATGTTGTCAGAGAGAGAAAAACACCCCTTGTATTTCTCTCACAAGTTATTTTTACTGGCTCTCAAAGTATAAACTTGCTGTTACTTTAAAACAATCTACCACTTGTCCTGTTTGCTACCTCTACACAGAAAACAGGGTTTATTCAGCAGTCAAGCAGAAAGCAAGTGATTAATGAAGTGTGATAATAGAATGAGGATAAGGTTACCCCCACAGAGCACAGCAGTATTAAAGAGATATATTGTACAATCCATGCATTGCTTTCACTGGCAGAGAGACCAGTTTAATGCAGAGTGACCTGTGCTCAGTGAAATCTACAGATTTCATTTATTGCCCTCTTAAAACTTTGAATGATCCAAAATATGTGTACAACCCAAAGGAATCATTACTGAACGAACATAAAGGACAAATTTCTAAGGTGTTTGGGTGTGTAAGCATGCAAAACCAGGTGAGATAAAAAATCTATTAAAACTATCTTTATCTAGCTTACAAGATTTTCTAAATAACATTTCCAGCAGTTGACCTCCAGTGACCTTGATGACCTTTGACCTTAACCAAACACAGATTGATTTGAAATCTGTCCTTTCTACCTTAAAATACTGTGTTGAAACGTTTTTTGGTGTTTGACCCCTGGTGACCTCAGATGACCCCTTGACCTTCACAGAACATATCCAATTTCATCCTTACACCATAACACATCCACACACCAAGTATGACATCTATCCAAGTTTCCTAACTAGAAATATCCTGTTGAGAAGGTTTTTAGTTTTTGACCTCTGGTGACCCCAAATGACCTTTGACCTCCACCAAAAACGATAGGGCACACCTTCTCCCTATGACGAATCTATGTACCAAATCCAAGTTCCATCCAACCTTCCCTTGTTGAGTTAGAGCGTACCGAAGCAAGTGTCACACACACACACACACATACACACACACACACACGCCAACCTGACTACATAGGTTCCTTTGCTACCGCAAGGAACCAAAAATGAAAACATCGGTAACCTAATTGCAAAAATGCGTTGAGATTTCGATGATACATTGATACACACATGTTCTTTCAATAAAATGCTATATTATTTGAAACACCTGGTGACCAAAAGCGACCTTTGACTCCACCAGTAAGAAACTGGTTTTTCTTTTAACCAAAACACCTCTACATTCAAAAAGCCAAATTTCATACTGTGCCTTAAGATATTCTGCAAACAAGATTTTCAGAGTTTGATGCCTGGTGATACCAGATGACCATTGACCTCCACCAAAAAACAACAGACACAGTACTTTCAACTCACCATAACACATCCATACACTAACAACGAAATCCATCCAAGTATTCTACCTTGAGATCATATCCCATTTGACAAGGTGTTCAAAGTTCTACCTTTGGTGACCCCAGATGTCCTTTCACCTCCACAAAAAAAGATGTTCAGACCATCTTCTCACCATAATTCATCCACATACTAATTATGATATTCATCCACATTTTGTACCTCGAGCTACAGTATCCTAACCAATGTTTATAGTTTGGCCTTTGGTGACCCCAAATGATATTCAACCTTCACTAAGGACTACAGATGCCATCTTCCTACCATAAAACATTCACATACTAACTTCGAACTCTGTCCCAGTTCTCTACTTTGAAAAATAAAGTAAACAAGAGCCCAAGGGCACTATGGTTCCTTATACTGAAGATGATATTGTATTAAGGTAGTCACAAACTAAGGCATAATTTGCACCTTTAACCCCAATGACTTTTGGCCATCACCCTAAAACAGAGGGACACATTAAATTTCAAAATCATACAAACACTTTTATTTTGAGAGAAATGGAACACTGAACTTTTCAAATTATCACACTGCACACCGCCCACTTCCATGCGACAAATACACTCATCACCTTTCACTAAAATGTCATTTACTTGAGTTTCGGGTATTATAGGAGGGTAGTTAATTGCCTTTTTGGTCAATCTCAACAATTCAAATTCAGACCTTAACAAGAGCCCAAGGGCACTATGGTTCCTTGTATTTCAGATGATATTGTATCAAGGTAGTCACAAAGTAAGGCATAATTTGCACCTTTAACCCCAATGACTTTTAGCCATCACCCCAAAACAAAGGCACACATTAAATTTCAAAATCATAAAACACTTTTAGTTTGAGAGAAACGGAACACTGAACTTTTCAAATTATCACACTGCACACCACCCACTTCCATGCGACAAATACATTTCACTAAAATGTCATTTACTTGAGTTTGGGGTAGTATAGGAGGTTAGTTAATTGCCTTTTTAGTCAATCTCAACAATTCAAATCCAGACCTTAAAAAGAAGTCACATAGGGTCAAATACAGTCAAAGTAGATCAAAACTGATTTTAAATAAACACAGTCTCTTCTGCACCAAAGAAATTAACAGTCATCTGGTCATCTCTGCCCACCCAAATTTATGATGGATGACTAGAAATTATGTCATGGTTGTCCTTTAGACTACCCAATGTGTTTGCCTGAAAAGCAAAAATAAGGAAAAGCCCACAATTCTGCTACTAAAGGCAGCCCGAGAGTGATTTGTCACCACCAATTTGTTCTTCACAATTTGGCTAGAAGACCAAGAAACAACATAGCTCTGTAGAATCTAATAAATGACTTTTAACTTGACCTTTAAACCTAAAGAGGGTGTTAGAAACACCATTGTAGTCCCTGGGGTGAAGGCAGAGGTAAAGAAGAGAAACTGCTTTCATATTTTACTGAAATTGGAATCTTAGCTTGCATTGCGAATAATTTTATTCAATACTGTATGTGAGGAAAAGGTTGTTTTTAATAATAATTGCATTACTGTCCTGATTGTTAACTAAACTGCTTTTAGACTGAGAGGGGGTTATAATTCTTCTCTTCTTTTATACATTGCATAATTTGCATTTGTCTAAAGGCATTTAACTTCAGCTGGACTTTTAAACCAATTGAACAAAGACCCAGAGAGTCTTCACGTGCACTTTACTTAGACGAAAACAACTTTCCATTATTTCCACTATGTTACTTGGTTATTGAGTTATTGCACCGCATACCTGGCATTGCAATAGGTCTACATATGACCTACATGTACACACTAGCCTGTCACTTAAATGTCAGTAACTCAAGTAACCAACATCGTAGGATGGTAGTGTAATAGCCTTTTTGGTATGTCTGATCAAGACAAATCTAGACGTCAAAAAAAAGTCACAAAGGTCGAAAGGTCAAATGAGGCCAAGTGAGGTCAAGGGGTCATCACGTGCATTTCACTTAGACGAACACAAATCTCCATTACACCACCCCTCTAAAACGTTTCAGTGGCAAGATATCAATTAAAAACATTTCTTTTTGACCTTTTGACCCTTTCCAATTATTTTGGTTAATGGACCAACATTTTCACCTCCTACCAATCTAACTTATCCTAAAATTATGCCACTGTTGAACAACGGATACTGAGTTACAGTTACTAACAGAAATTCAGTTTTTGGCCTCTGGTGATCAACAGTGACCTTTGACCTCCACCAAAAACAACAGGGCACATCTACTCCACAACATCTACATACATACCAAGTTGGAAAAAAATTGATCACTCGGTTATTGAGTTATCCCACCACATACCTCGCATTCCAATCCGTCACATACACACACACACATACACACACACATACACACATATATACGTCAAGGTGACTGCATAGGTTCCTTTGTTACACAAGGAACCAAAAAGGGTTTTCAAGGTTTATACCTTGGATAATCCCACGTGAACTTTAACCTCTACCAAAATTAATAGGGTCGAACGTCCCATTATAGTTCACCAAAAAACCAAGTTTGAAAACAATCCCAGCTTCCCACCTTGCGATATTGTGTAAACAACGCTTTCTGAGTTTGAACCCCTGTGACCCCAAATGACCAGATTTTTTTGTAATAAAAAATGCATTTCTGTCCTGATTGTTAACTGAACGGCTTATAGAATGGGTAATAATTCTTCTTTTCCTTTATACATCGCACTTGTCAAAAGGTATTAAACTTCAGCTGGATTTTATACCAATTGAACAAAAGACATATCACCCAAATAATCTTAGTGACATGTGTGTCATAAGAAATGAAAGCAACCAGATGAGCCTCTTTTGTTTTTTCTCCAGAGTCTTCAGTTGCTCCAGCACCATAACTTATAGCAGAGCCTTTAATTTTTCTTTCTATTTCAATGTATCACTAAGAAATACTGTTTTAGCTAGCAAACATATTTTGCATTTGCAGTGGGGGACAACCAACTTTTAGGGAGGAAAACCAAATTTCAGTGCAGGTTGTCCTCTGGACAACCAGATAAATTTGCTGAAGGATCATCCCTGCTGGTGTGACTTCCCTATATCATTTAGTTATCGAATTCTCACACTCTATGCCTCGCATTCCAAAGCATATGACATACACATACACAAATCACTAACTTTTCACTCAAATGACAACAGCTCACATTGGAAACATCATAGTAGCGTGGTATAATTACCTTTTTTGTTTGTCTCAGCAAGACAGATCCAGGAGTCACAAGAAAGTCACAAAGGACAAAAGATCAAATGAGGTCAAGCGAGGTCAAAGTAGGTCAACACGTACACTTTAATAAGATTAACACAACTTTCCATTATGCCATCTCCCTATGTACTTGGTTTTTGAGTTATTGTACTGCATACCTTAGATTCCAATGCATATGACCTACACACTGACTATCCTGGCATCCAGATGTCAATTACTTGAGTTAGGAACATTGTGGGAGGATAGCGTAGTTGCCTTTTTCGTTCGTCTTATCAAGAGGAATCCAGTCGTCACAAAAAAGTCAAAAAGGTCAAAAGGTCAAATGAGGTCAAGTGATGTCAAGGTGGGTAATCACACGCACTTCACTTAGACGAACGCAAATCTCCATTACACCACTCCTCTAGTATGTATCAGTGGCGACATATCAATAAAAAATTACTTATTTTTGACCTTTTGACCCTTTCCAATTATTTTGGTTAAAGTACCAACATTTTCACCTCCTATCAATCCAACTTGTCCAAAAATTATGCCACTGTTTGAACAACGGATACCAAGTTGCAGCTAGTAATAGTAATTCACTTTTTGACCTCTAGTGAATTCCAGTGAACTTTGATCTACACCAAAAACAATAGGGCACATCTACTCAACGACATCTACATACACACTAAGTTTGAAAAAAATTGATCACTTGGTTATTGAGTTATCGCACCACATACCTGGCATTCAAATCCGTCACATCCACATCCACACAATCACATACATACATACGCCAAGGTGACTGCATAGGTTCCTTTGTTACACAAGGAACCAAAAAGGGCCAGGTAGTTACCCTGACAATACGTATGTATTACTTATAGCTCCAACTGATTAAGCAGCCTTTACCATTAATGATAATGCAATTCACTGTATGTACCTGTCAGTAAAGGGTTCAGGTATAAACCATTATCATCCGACAAGCTAAATACACTTCGATAAGAATATGCTCGTGCTGTTTATTGACGAAATATCAATGGTTGGCAATGGTATGTTGCAGTTTTAAGACCAAAGATTGCAACATATTATGGGATCTACAGAAGTGTTCGGAGGTGTCAGTGTTATTGCAGTAGGGGATTTGTTCCCACTTCGACCTGTCTATGATAAATGGGTATTTAATGATTTAGACAAAGAAGTATGGTTCGCTTGCTATAAATTTATGGCAAAAAATATTTTTTGGCTTATGAGTTAACAGAGATACTGCGACCGAAAGATCATGATGCTTTGGTCGACTTTTTGAATCGTCTCCTTTGGAAGGTAGAAAAGTGTCTTGATGTGCATTGCCTAATGTTGTCAGAATAAGATAGATTAGATAGATAAGATAGATTAGATAGATTAGATAGATTAGATAGATTAGACAGATAAGATAGATTAAATAGATTAGATAGATTAGATAGATTGGACAGATAAAATAGATTAGATAAATTAGATAGATTAGATAGATAGATAACGGACGGACGGGCGCACGGACGGACCAACGGATTAAATTCGATTCTATTAAAATGTAATTGACTGCGTAGTAACGCTTATTCCAATTTTGTCAACTAATATATCTTTGTTTAAAACCAAATATAACAAAACAATAAATTACTTACCGGTTACTCTTTCTTTCTTATATTGTTGTGGACACGCCTCTAAGTACTGGTCCTGTGGTACTGCTCGAATGGGAGCCCTTTCCAGAAATTATAACCATACATCTCACTCCCTCTGTCCTTCTCCTTACATATTGTTTAATTAAGTTCTCTACGACTTCTTTGGCTCTTATCCCATGTATGTCTATCGATAGCTATACAGTTTAAGATAAAATGTCACACACATTTTCATTATAACTACATCATGAAAAAAAAAACAATTATCTTGGCCCAAGATATGGATAAGTCTGGCAAGATTGACATGTATCACAAAAGTTTCGGTCCCCTGATACACAAGGTCAAGCGTCAAAAGTTTTAACGGTTTTTGTTGGAAAATTTGTAACCTCTAGTAAGCTTTGATCATCACAAGCAAGATTAATTTCCCACATAATTTGTACTCATAAATCTAATGTTATCTAATACCTTGACAATGACGACTCGTGTACGCTCAATAGTATTGATCCAAATGATCATTAATTTAGTTCTTTCTGTTGATCGGAGAATTGCAACACAAGCCACTTTGTACAGATTTGGATAGGGTTCTGCATTATTGCATCAAAATCAAAGTCACCATCGTTACACTATTTTCCTACTACAGATTTTTAAATGCCGAACTCATCCCCAAAAAAGACCAAAACAATCACTTCATGCTGAAGTCATAATTAATGTATGAAGTGTAACACAACTTTATATGTGAAAACTCTGGCACAAAAAAGAATATAACTAGAAATGCTTAAAATAGTTAAGAGATACTTAAAAGAAGGGTTTAAGGTCACAACAGGATTTGGTATGTTAGAGGGTACCTATTCTGAGCATTTTGGTGAAATTTGCACTGAAATCCGATGTGTGGTTTTCAAGATATGAGCACGTACAGTTTTCACATTTTCAACAACAAGTGAACTTGAAGCAAGCATATATGACATCACATCCCCACATAAATGGGTAGTCTTCTGTTTTTCTTCAAACTTTAGACTGTATTTTCTCTCCTCAACAATCCCATATTATTAAAATGTGACTGCATAAGTGGCATGAGAATTTTACAAACTTTGCATCACTCACAGGGAGGTCATACTCCTATTAACTTCAAGGTCAACACAACAGTCTGATAAAACAAAGAGGAACAAAGCATTCCTTGTCAATGTGAGGAAGTGATATAAGCTTTGCTGCCCTCAAACTTACTTTTAAACACAAATCTACTCACTTCATTTACTGATATCTCGAGATATACATGTCTGATTTGAATGGCACTTTTACCACACTGTGAATATTTGGTTCCTCTTTCACATATGAAAATTAAAGTTTTGCTTAAACTTCCCCTTTAAATATTTCGTAATATAAACGTAACTCATACAAAATTCTTCTTTAATATCGATGGGAAAAATATTCAAAATATCTCCTCGGTAAACGTTTTCACCTAAAAGTATTAATTCTACTGATTATACAACATCGATGTGTCAATTTTTAGGCAAACGTTTTCGCAAATACCATATGCATTTTTTCATTATTTATATAACCGTCGGAAATCTAAGAAAAAACCTTACCTACGATAGTTTTGCTTCTGTCTAATAAAAGAACCAAATATCAACTTCAATGTTACATACAATAACGCGGCGTCCATGTCATAAGAAAAACGGCAAAAAGGCATCTGACGGACCGTAATTATCTGTCGTGGCACTTTTGGTTTACGACTACAAGTAAGTGACGACTCACATTTTGCCTTTCCGACCGAATGCGTTTCTCTTCATGATAATTGAGCATTTACATTATTTAAAATTTTGGACCGACAATTTCATCCTGCGAACGCAACGCGCAACGCCGGGCAAAAGACTCCATGTTTACGCATTTACCCCTCATAGATTGCAACTACATGAACAAAATAAATTTGTAAGGGCTACGCACTAAAGCACATTGAGGTCAAGAATTACATACTGTTTATAACTATTAAAAATATATTTAAGGTAATTTTTGCCTACTAATGATGTTAACTTTACCTCCAACTTCCAAGATAACTTCAAGAATGACCTTCGGTCACAAAAAAGGAAAACCCATTGATTCAACTACTAAAAACAAATCTCAGTGACATTTTCAATGAAGAAAGAAATGAAATATAGAAACAAAAGGTTGATACGATATTGAATGTCAGTCTTAAAACAATTCGTCCACAAACCGTAACTCCCGGGGACTCTTAAATTTCTGAATTTGAACATGCTTATGCACGTGCTAAACTTGTTTTTTAAAGAGACGTCTTTAAACTGCTTCAAAAATTACTTACAACGTAACTTTAACAAAGCTCTCCCACAATATCCATCTAGAGAGGTTCATGATTAAACGAATTGACTGTATTGCTATTGATTTTCTTGGAGCACATACTAATCGTTAACTACACGTAAACAATCTCACCTGTACTACTGGCATCAGGGAGGCGTAACTAATCACACCTCCCGGTGGCATTAACTGACTTCTTCGATGGAACTGTCCCGATCTATAATTCCACATGCAGTAAACATCACCATTCTTTCCGCCCTTGCCTTTACTTCAAAGCTGCGGAAGCGTAGAAGGGATATTCAAAAGAAAAAACTCTCAGCAAAATGACGATTTTCGTAGAATTGACATTTTGACGACAAAAATTAAGTCTTCAAAATGACAAAAATCCAAAATTTGGCGTTTTAATCAACTTGTTAAAACGTTAAAATTCCGAAAACCGTCATTTTGCCGAGTTAAAAAATCTCAACAAAATGACAAAATTAAGAAAATTGTCACTTTGCTGAGGTAGAACATCTCGTCAAAATAGCAAAATTCGGAATATTGTCATTTTGACGAGTTCAAACATCTCGTCAAAATCGTTAGATTCAGAAAATGTTACATTGGCAATTAGAACTTCTCGTCAAAATGGCAAAATTCGAATAAACTGTCATCTTGCTGAGTTAGATCATCTCGGCAAAACGGCAAAACTCGAATGAATTGTCTTCTTGTCGAGTTAGATCATCTTGTTTAAACGGCGTTTAAGTGGAAGTGTTTAGGTGCCATCACTTTAAGAACCTTGTAACAAAATGATGAAATGTTTACTTATTATTATCTTCACATTTTGCAAACAATGATGAAATGCAAACTTACAATATTTCAAAAAAAACTTACAATATTTCAACAATTCAAAATTTCACAGAAAATTGATGAATTGCGCATTTAGCGAATGTTACTAATTCCTCGTTTTGCAGAAAATTAATGAATTACTCATGTATACCAATTTTTTGTACCATAGTTATGTTCTTCTCCCAATTTGGTGAGTTTATGGTACAATCAGGAGTGCAGGCGCTTTACGAACAAGAAGAGGGAATATGTAAACAGTGTAATCTAACCCCTATCAGTGGCGGATCCATGGGGTGGGAAGGGGAGACATGCCCCCTGGAAAATCTTGTGTCCACGTGTGCCAAAAAGCAATTTTTCCTCTGTAGTCAGAGTGTGACTGCGAAATTTGTTAAGATTTGATTCGTCTTTGGCCGAGAAAAGGCAGTAATATTCATCATGTTCATCAAATTAAGTTATCGCAAAAGCATCTGGAAATTCCGTCTGCCTGATGGGTTGCGTTTTTTCAAAAATTTCTGCACACTTTCGACTATGCTAATTGAACTTGAAGGTAACGCACACTGAAGTAACCGTTTAGGCAGAATAACAGTAGGCCTACATCTCTCCTACAGAGAATCACATTTACCTGCCCATCAACTACTTTTTCTGTCTAGTTTCAGCTCCACTTCTAAGTTCTTTTATATGTTAGCCGGATCTGCTCTTGGTGGTAGTTTCACTAGATTTGTTAACATTAACATTTTACTTCGAGTTACCTTAAAAATAATTTTAGACCAGTGTAAAGACAAAAGAATTACTATTAAATTACGAATTTAATACCTCTCAAACAACCTAAACCTCCGGAGCTTCCTGGCAGTTCGGGAGATTTTCCCCCGTTTTCGGGGGAAAATGAGAATTCACCCGATCGGGAGAAAATTTGCAGCATGAATATTCATGAGCACTTAGTGTGTACCTCTTAACAGTCGTCGCTTTGTTTTATAAATGTCGATATGTTCAAATACTAGGTAATTGTTCACCACCTCAGACAGAAATTTTAAGAAACTTTCAAGAACATACTAATGGGCTCAATTGCTAGCACGAGTAACTTACACAACTTTCTGCCAAAAAAATTGAACAGATCTTGCGGCTGTGTCGAATTTATAATTTAAGCTTAGGACACAGAACGTGGCAAAATTGCTCGATATCTCAAAATTTGCGCGGTGAACTGCCAAACATGATCCGGCTTTTTGTTCCCCTAGCAACAAAGTTTTTAAATATTCCAAAATTTCTCTTTCCTACGACCGATTAAATTTTCCAGGTGTTTTGAACGTTTGTTTCCGTTTAAATTGAGCGGTAGGATCGCAAAGCATCAGGGGAGAAATTTGAAAATGGCGCCACCCATATTTTCCCCCGATCGGGTGAAAAACCATTTTCCCCCGAAAGAGGTTATCTCCCGAACTGCCTGGGCTTTGCCCCTGGACCCCCACCGGGACTCGCATTGAACTGCCCATTAATTTCTTTCTGAGTGTTTATCTCCCCCTTCCAAAATATCAGAACGATTCCCTCTTGGTAGCAAATTAAGTAGTTTTATTTTACCCGTCTTACTTGAAGTTACCCTGGAGGTTATTTTACATCAGTGATAGGTCAATAGAATTACCCTTACATAACAACTTTACTACCTCATAAACACCCTTAAACCCAGGAGCGTCAGGGGGCTTCGCCTCCTGGATCGGCTGGACCCCACTACGGGCTCCAAGAGCCTAGGGGCCCTCAAGAGGCTCCCTTGACTCCACTCGAAGAGCTGGGAGCTTTGCGCTAGATGGCAATTCCCCAGTGCCC
Organism: Holothuria scabra; assembly: GCA_037179385.1. NCBI lineage: Eukaryota > Metazoa > Echinodermata > Holothuroidea > Aspidochirotida > Holothuriidae > Holothuria > Holothuria scabra. The sequence continues at coordinate 32,167,783 of CM074196.1, forward strand.
CTCTAGAATGAAAAGTGATGACGCCACTGGTTCTATATCAAACTTTCTCTAGTAGTCCCACACTGAGCACGCCTCTCTGCAGGCATTCTTTCAACACTCATGTTCTTCAACTGCAGTGAAGGCATTCTGTGAGGGTACAAGTAGTCAATGTTTATGTTTGGCCCAACGGAAAAGCTTGTTAATATCTATATAGAGTTCTGCGAAATATATTTCTGTGGGTTGGAAAAGCTCACTTCATGCATCAATCAAATTCACAACACTAAACACCTGTAGCACCGCCTGACTCCAATACGGGACGGACAGGTTAGGGGGCTGCCACCCGCAAATGACCATTACCTCGATGAATCGGGCAGACTTTAGTGCCTGTCAGGCAGATATTGTATGTTCTAGCTGGGCATCCGAAATCGGGAAAAAACACCACTCGCGAGGAGAAAGATTCGGGTACGGCCATGTGAACCGCATGAGAAAAATACTTGGATTAAGTGAAGTCATTAATTCTGTATTTGGCATTTGGTGATGGCTGTATGGGACTCTTTTCTCAGGGGTGCCTTTTTTGCCTATCTAAATCCCCAACCAAGGTATAACCTCTGTCCTACTGAGAAACCAGAGTCTGCCCGATTAAGCAAGGTTTTGCCCAATTTGGGGGACTGCAGCGCCCGGCCCCCGTCCCCTACGGTCATGCATAGGATACAATAAAATATGTACAAATCAATGACAAAGTCATTTTTGGAGCATTAGCTAATAAAATTATGCTGAAAAGTGTTCAAAATTTTGGACAGTTTATATTTCTATGTAATATGTACATTCGGTCTCGTCTCGGTCTTGGACTTTGTCGGTCTCGGTCTCGACACCTTCTGGTCTCGATCTTGAATATGCTGGTCTCGACTGAAACACTGGTTCAGATAACCTGCTTCTAGAGGGGTAATAAATTAAATCCCATTTGTTGTTTTTGTCTTAAACCAAGCCCACATTTGTATAGCATTCAGGTAAAAACGATGACAAACTTTAGATTTGTAGCTGTTGTGTTCAATTTTAGGGCGTTTTGACTGGCTAGCCCGCGGGCGGACAACTTTTTTCGTCCAGCTCATCGTTACGAAAAAATCTGAAGGGCGACAGCTTAAACTGCTAAAGGGGCCGCAGTTACAGAGGCGCTACACAGGCTAAGACTTTGCTGACTTTAACGTCCCAATAACAACGAAAAAAGTAATTATAGGGGTCCTTTTGAGAAGGTAGCAGAGAATAGAAAGAAAGTTATTTAATAGTAGAGTCTGATACAGCTTGTACACATATCAAACTAGTAGAATAGCAAGAGGGGAAGGGAAAAGAACCCCCGGAAAAAATCAAAGGTAAAATCGTTGAGACAGTAAAATGAAAGAAAGAGATTGCCCCAACCCCAGATTCGAATTTGAAGGGCTCTCTGAAGTCTGGAAGGTTTACCCCCGTCCCCTGCCTCAAGAGGTCAGATTGCCCCAAACACACAGATATACAAGAATGTTTTGTTAAGAAAACATGTGTATTAGTTTTAATGACGGCGCACTTTATTCAACCTCTTTAAATGTGGAAATAGGAATCTAAAGCAGATCCGCAATCAGTCATTTTTGTGCAAATTGACAATGTGCCAAATTTATCACTTGCAATTAGTGAGTAATTCAGTGCAAAAATGTTGAACTGTTGAAATATTGTACGTTTACATTTTATTATTTTCTGCAAAATGTTAAGATAATAAGACTCATTTCATCATTTTCTTGCAAAATGTTAAGATAATGCGAAGACTAAGTTCGTAATTTGATAGCACCTTTACGTTTCCATAGAATTTCTTCCGTTTTGACAAGATGTTTTTCTCAGCAAAATGTCATATTTGGCCGAATTTTGCCATTTCGACCAGATGTTCTAAATCGGGAAAGTGACATAATTCCAAATTTTGCCATGTTGACGAGATGTTCTTACTCGGCAAAATGGCAATTTTCCGAATTTTGCCATTTGGATAACATGTTGTTCCTCGGTAAAATGACAATGATCTGAATTTCGCCATTCTAACGAGATGTTCTATTTCGGCAAAAGGACAATTTTCGGAGTAGTAGAGGGACTGCATGGGCATACCTCTCCCCTTCCCCCCAGGGGATTTTCGGGACATTAATGACTAAGGGAGAATATGTTACTTCTACTGGAATGGATAGGGATGGTGTATGGTCTGCAGAGGTTGAAATTTTTGCAGCTGCAAGACTTTTGGAAACTGATATATATACTTTTGTAAAATATATTGGCATATGGAAAGGGGTACTTTATCCTCAAAGTGGCATTTTAAGTAGCGCAGGGGTAAGATTTTATTGCAGTAGGGCTTATGAAGGGCTGGAAACTTTTGTAAGGGTATCTCTAGCATACTATCTAAGCGTAACATCACCATCAGTTGGCGTAGGGCGTACAAATAAAATTTTCAATTTTAAAACCTTCTCAAATGCCTGAAAATAGCATTTGCCAGGTTAAATTGTCTTTAATCCTGATGACAAAAGTTTCTGCTTTTTTAAGATTAAAACACACTTTTCAAATAGTGATTAGCTCAGATCATTACTCCAGTGGACTGTGTATCGTATTTTAAGATTGCAAAGCGTATGTTCCAGTGCACATCTAAATAAAGTATTTTCATAGACGTAGGAGACAATTTTAGTTTAGGGGCAAAAGATTTTGGCCTGAAAAATGTAATTTTGCCCCTCAGCAGTCAAAGTTAAGCGTCACCAGTGGTTGACGCGGAACGTCCAGAAAATCTGGAATTTTGTACATTTCATACAATCGAAAAGACATTTCCTAGATTTATAAGGAGGATCCAACCATTTGTTTTTTAAGTCTCCATTGTAAATAATCATATATTTTGTTCCAAATTAAAATTGAAAAAAAAAAACTGTGAAGGTCAGGGGAACGAATTTCCAAAACTTTTCCAACTTTTGCAAATTAAAAAGTAATGTTTGAATCCAGACATAACCAAAATGTAATGAGAACAACCGAAACTAATGTAATTACTTTTAAAAAGTTCGTTTGACCACATTGTGTTATTGGAAAGCCATGACCTTCAAAATTTCATAAAAAAAAATTATCAAGCCTTCAGGAAACCAGACTCCTCCTAGGACCCCGCTTCTGCCCTCTATATGATACTGTCAAATGTTTCAATCTTAAAATTAATATTATACACCTGCCAAAACATGTACATTAATCTGTTACGCACCCAAAATTTCTTTAAGCTTATGCATAGACAGATTATCGTAAATCATAGTTTTCATACAAACCTCAAGGGTCGATCGGCAATTTCTTTTATTACTCTTGGTCTTAAAACAGGCTTCCCGTTTTTACTATGTTTTCCATTCAGAAACAACTTGGTAGCTGTTAAAGCTTCTCTAGAATTTTGAAATCTGTGCAAATCCAACTTCTAGAAAAAAAGAAACAAATGCACATTCTTACTTCGATCTGCCAACTTCGACTCACTGAAATCTGTGCAAATCCAGCTTCTAGAAAAAAAGGAAACGAATACACATTCTTAGTTCGATCTGCCAACTTCGACTCACTGATATCGTGTTTACAAGCTGGCGTCACACACACACACACCCACCACCACACACGTACACATATACACACCCACGACATCACCATCTCATAGATAGATTCCTTGCCTGCCTTCGGCAAGGAATTAAAAACAAGAAAAAATAAACAAACAAGAGCCCAAGGGCACTATGGTTCCTTGCATTAAAGATGATATTGTATTAAGGTAGTCCCAAGGTAAGGCATAATTTGCACCTTTAACCCCAATGACTTTTGGCCATCACCCAAAAACACAGGGGCACATTAAATTTCAAAATCATACAAGCACTTGCCGTTTGAGAGAAATGGAACACTGAACTTTTCAAATTATCACACTGCACACTGCCCACTTCCATGCGACATATACATTCATCACCTTTCACTAAAATGTCATTTACTTGAGTTTGGGGTAGTATAGGAGGTTAGTTAATTGCCTTTTTGGTCAATCTCAACAATTCAAATCCAGACCTTAAAAAGAAGTCACAAAGGTCAAATACAGTCAAAGTAGATCAAAACTGATTTTAAATAAACACAGTCTCTTCTGCACCAAAGAAATTTAACAGTCATCTGGTCATTCCTGACCACCAAAATTTATGATGGATGACTAGAAATTATGTCATGGTTGTCCTTTAGACTACCCAATGTGTTTGCCTGAAAAGCAAAAATAAGGAAAAGCCCACAATTCTGCTACTAAAGGCAGCCCGATAGTGATTTATTACCACCAATTACTTCTTCACAATTTGGCTAGAAGACCAAGAAACAAACATAGCTCGGTAGAATCTAATAAATGACTTTCAACTTGACCTTTTAACCTAAAGAAGGTGTTAGAAACAGCATTGTAGTCCCTAGGGTAAAAGCAGAGGTAAAGAAGAGAAACTGCTTTCATATTTTACTATTGAAATTGGAATCTTAGCTTGCACTGTGAATAACTTTATTCAATACTGTATGTGAGGAAAAGGTTGTTTTTAATAATAATTGCATTTCCTGTCCTGATTGTTAACTAAACTGCTTTTAGACTGAGAGGGGGTTATAATTCTTCTTTTCTTTTATACATTGCATTTGTCTAAAGACATTAAACTTCAGCTGGACTTTTAAACCAATTGAACAAAGACCCAAAGAGTCTTCACGTGCACTTTACTTAGACGAACACAACTTTCCATTATTTCCACTATGTTACTTGGTTATTGAGTAATTGCACCGCATACCTGGCATTGCAATAGGCCTACATATGACCTACATGTACACACTAGCCTGTCATTTAAATGTCAGTAACTCAAGTAACGAACATTGTAGGAGGGTAGTGTAATAGCCTTTTTGGTTCGTCTGATCAAGACAAATCTTGACGTCACAAAAAAGTCACAAAAAAGTCACAAAGGTCAAAAGGTCAAATGAGGTCAAGGGGGTCATCACGTGCATTTCACTTAGACGAACACAAATCTCCATTACACCACCCCTCTAAAATGTTTCAGTGGCAAGTGTTACGAGACGACATGAACCAGATTGAATCCACGGACAAGTAAGTGAAAAGTTCTAGAAAGTGCTAGCTTCGGCGTTGTCTTTCGAGCATATTCAACGGGTAACCCCAGAGAACATTCGCACAGTTACTGGAAACTACTGTATGATGTAATGGCCTAATAATAGCCAACTTGTGGTTATGGGTTACCGAGCCCAGAACGTTCGCTGTTCGTTTTGTACGAGATCAAACGAGACGTTTCCAGAAGAGTAAGTCCCAGACTTTTCTGGAAGAACTACCAGTCATATAAAAGGTCATGCAAGCAGTGTGACAAGGAGGAGAAGAGAACAGATGATACACAGATAATACAGAGACCAGACGCCTGCTTCGCCGCTTAACGCTGTAATTGTGTCGCCATTTATTTACCGATCACTATAGTCTTCATCCTGCCTTCGCGGAACCGAGTCCTACGCTGTGCTGCTGTGCAATTGACACTAACAACACTACCCCTTGGACAAAGAGTGACACCTTAAGCTGTAAAAGATTGTAAGTAGATTTAAGATTAATTGTTGTAAATTTAAGGAAGTAAGAGGTGAATAATAATTAAGTTGTTGATTTTAATCTCGCTCTTCTGTGGTCTTTCGCTGTTATTGGTTTGAATTGCGACCAAGCCGTAACAGAATATATCAATAAAACATTACTTTTTGACCTTTTGACCCTTTCCAATTATTTTGGTTAATGTACCAACATTTTCACCTCCTACCAATCTAACTTATCCTAAAATGATGCCACTGCTTGAACAACGGATACTGAGTTACAGCTACTAACAGAAATTCAGTTTTTGGCCTCTGGTGATCACCAGTGACCTTTGACCTCCACCAAAAACGATAGGGCACATCTACTCCACAACATCTACATACATACCAAGTTTGAAAAAAATTGATCACTCGGTTATTGAGTTATTGCACCACATACCTCGCATTCCAATCCGTCACATACACACACACACACATACACACACACACACACACATACGTACGCCAAGGTGACTGCATAGGTTCCTTTGTTACACAAGGAACCATAAAGGAAGAAAATTAATATCAACATTTCTTGACGGTTTACTCAATGGTTTCCCTTTTTCTACGGACGCCCATGTTTACTACCACTATTAATTGAACTATTTCTTTCCACCATAACCTGTTAAAGGTTCATGCATTTCATCTTGGCATGCTAGCCCCTAGGCTACGGTATAATACCTGCATGAATTGCTATAGTTGGCGTAAACCTAACAATCCCCTGTCCCCTTCCAGTTTTCTTAAAGACGATGGGTAATGATTAAATAGTTATAAATTACACCTACCAATACATTACATTTAAGATACCCATAACCTTAAAAGGACTCGCCAACTCTTCCAAGACTATGTAAAGGCCCAGTTTTCTCACCCCAAACAGTACTAATTCTGCTAACTTTCTTACTTAAGCCCCTCCCACAATTGTCTAAAATTCATCTTCATCCAGATACAATCTCAGTTTTGGGGTTCATCTAGGATACAGAAAAAGTAATCAAAACACTGTCAGTACTATTCAACCTATGTAATATAAGCTTCGGTACTCTGCATTGTTTGAATTAACTGTCAATCAAAGAGTTGCACCAATTAAGAATTTCGGTACCCCCGTACCAAAATTTTAATTTGGGGTGAGAGGTTTGACCCTTTAATATATGAAAGTTACAACTTTCTGCCTACTAAAAGTTGACTCTTATCAGTCTATGTTATGTGACGTGGACACTAAACTGACCGTTCACAGACGGTTCAAATTGTTGGTTTATGGACAAAGAATTGAACAATGCAAAACATTTCGTAGCTGTAAAGTTCTAGCTAAGTGGCTCGTTCATTTCACTTCATTGCCCTTTTCGGAAATGGCAAGGTAGCAAGACATTTGTACGCTAATTATTCTCTAGTTTGTAATAATTATGGTGGGAAGTTGTGGTGTTATCAGAAAAAAAAAACGCTTTACTTATTCATCATTAAGTCCATTTTCTCTTTAAAGTGATTCGTTCAAATATTTCAGACGGGTTGTTGGAATGATGAAATTCGTCTTCTACGGAATCTTTTACTCGACAGAATATTAGTATTCATCAAACCGTCTTACTTATTGCTTTTATATATCTTAGATAATCGTTTCATCAATTGCAAGTCAAGACCATACATACACTTCCTGCAATGACAATATTTTCCTCCGTAGTAAAAGGATATCGTCAAAGAAGCGACAAAAAGTCCTTGCTAAAGAATGTAATAAGAAACGTGTCTGATTAATAATGTGATGACAGACGAATCGCAGCTAATAGCTATAAATAATAAACACAGACATTTTGGTATTCACGTTTCATTATAGGACGTAAAAATGATGCAATATATCTTTATGATTGATTACTGGATGGTTCGACACTATGATTTGTGGAAGACAATATCGTTCAAGTTTTATTAAATACTCAACTTAAAAATAATTGTGAAAGGGATACTAGTGACGTATATGAACGGGACTATTACCAGGGAGCTGCTACTAAAGGCAGCTCCCTGCTATGACCTTTTTTAAAAAAAGTTCTTCTGTCAATGCAAAGCCTTAGTAGGGGTCCAGAACAGTGGCGTAGCTAGGATGTTTATTTACAAATATTTGTTAAGAGCAACCTAAGCGCGCCTAAGCGTCACCAGAATTTTCATTCTAGGGGGCATTGAGGGCACAACAATTTTGCAGGGGGCACTGTTGGACTCCACTCATTGCGCCACCGAGCGGAATTTTTTTTTTTAAATTTTCCGCACACTACCGACTACACCAACTGAGAGTGACGTACACCTCAGGTAACAGTTCAGGCAGGAATACAAGCCTACATCTTTCCTTAAGAGAATCACACATTTAACTGCATATCAATTGCTTTGTCTTTCTCTTTCCAGTTCAGATCCCTTTCTTCAAAATGTCAGCCGGATCCACTCGTGGGAGTATGTTTTACTAGATTTGTTACCAACAAACCCTTAATAGATAGAAGTTGCCCTACGGCTGGAAGTAATTTTTTCTTAGACCAGTGTAAAGACAATAATATTACCCTTAAAATACGACGTTAATACGTCGCAAAACTTTAAAATTCATGAGCTTCCAGTGCTTCGCCCTCTGGACCCCATCAGGACACTCACATTGAACTGCGGCAACTGCCCATCAAGTTCTTTTTCTATATTTCATCTCCCCTTTTTCAAAGTGTTAGCCGGATCCAATTTTGGTAGTAGTTTCCCTAGTATTTTACCAAATATCTTACTTGAAGTTACCCTGGAGGTAATTTTAGACCAGTGTTAAATCAATATGATTGTGATCGTCACAATTACTGTTTCGGAAGCAAACTGACTAGACTTCTCACTATCATACTGCTCAAGTTGTAAAGAGAGTTGCTACGAAAGACAAAATAGCCTACATCTCCATTTCTTCATAAACGAATATTTGAAACGGATAAAAGCCAAACAGTTAACCGTTCTCAAATGTTACTAAATAAAGCTCTTATATCTTCGACTTTTGATTAATCATTCTAAAACAACGTCTATAAATTCGATGATAAAGTCTTCGCACCCTCCTTGGAGCTGTCAATTCAAATGGTAACTCTTTGATTTGTCGACATATTCTGTGAACACAGGGTACGTACTAAGCCGCATAGAGCGAGAGAGTATAATACAAGTTGTGCACGATAGGGCCCAAATGCCGGGACAATTGACCTATACAAGCTTTAAATAAGTACAGATTCTTTTTCGTGTAGGCTAACCCAAAAAATTTTCGCCCGCTTTTCCATGGATGAATAAGTGCGGAAATATCTTCCTCTATCATATACAAATTTTATGTTGTAGGCCTACGTATATGACTCGCAATGGCAAGTATAGTGCACAGGTTCTCTTCAAATCTCCTTCACCAACTCATCGATGGCATCCTGGCTGCCGGGCCTTGGGGTCGCTCCCCACCCTACCCCTCACCGTTCGGAGAGTGGCCCTTCGCCGGGAAAATCCTGGTGCCAAGCCTGGAGGGAAGAGACATTTTCCAGTTATGGCTTGTATATGTTAAATGAAGCAATGAACTAAAAATGGAACCTGCATTTTTTTGGAGAGGGGCAACTATTTTGGAGGGGCGGCCAATTTCACTAGAAGGGCGTGTCGCCCATCTAAAACCCTTGTGGAGAACACTGGAATCTAGTGTAAAAAAAATAACAAAATATAGCACCATATTGCATCTAATCTCTTCGAGACAACAAAGAATTCCAAAAGGAGAGGGGGACACCCAGGGAGACAGGCCCATAGCCAGGGGGTTCAGGGGTTCGCACTTACTCCCGCCTAGACCCAATTTTCTTTTATTTAAATGGAGTTTTGACATTTTTCATAGCAAGATGTCAATTCCGCTGGTTTAGCCAATGTAAGCCTTATGAGCCACTGTCTAGTTTCAGTACAACACAATCCCCTAAGGCCACATTGACTCGTACGGTAACCCTCATACAGCCACATAATAACTCTCGAGGGAATAAAGAAAACATTGATACAAGATTGAAAATGTCAAAAAATTCCAGCTTAGGTGTTCACCGGATCGCTCAATTTTGATGTATTATTGCAAAATCTCCTTCAAGTAGGAGGGGGGGGGGGAGTGGGGGATAAGGGTATGTTCAGCTCCTCAATATTTATCAAATGCTCCAATTAAGAATAGGGTTTCACGGTACCACTGATAATTGGTACCGTCGGTACCGCCACAAATGGTACCGATATTACCGTAGTACCGGTACCAGAAGAGTAAAAAAGTAGGATTTTTATCACATGCAAAATATCCGTAAAAATACCATGCATTGACATAAGTGAAGTCTTCTGATAATCCCTGCCTCCCGTTTCAGTATTTTTTATAACATTTAGTCACCCCACACTAAACAAATCGGTAAACAAAACAAGGAAATAACCTCTCTGCAAATAGCGTCCGATAATTTCGGGACACACAATAAATCAGCGCCGCACGTCCGCACCGGAGCTAGACCCCACAAGATGACAAGAGCACTCAGGATTGTAATGAAGATTGCAAAAATAATTTCTGCAAATAATAACAACCCCCCTCCTAAAGTATAACCAAAAGTTATTAAGTAGAACTTTACAAAAATATTTCCATAAAAGACTGATTCATCAAGCTTTCTTCCCGCCGAGTTGTCGCTATCAAAACTAAATCAAAGTGCTTCAAGATTGAATTTACGAATGCATCGCGCAGCAATCCGTTGTACAATAACACTATACTATTCTTCAGTACGTAGAGCAATACAGCAAAGCAAGTGAGTTGATCAGTTGAACTGAACACGCGAGCCAATGATTTAAGCGGGATTTACTGTGTGTTCCGTCCCATTGCTTCACCGTGTTACAGTAATTTCTGAGAGAACGTTCGTTGCGTTCATACGAAAGTTTTTCTCCCACAGACATAAACAGTGGACGTTATGGAACCGTCCCACTGAATCACTGTGTTAAAATCAGAAATCGTCGATGCAACGTTCATGTCAGAGCTTGCAATGCTATGGTTCTTGGTCTGCTTACAACGAATTTCGCACTCGTATAATGTTGTGTGCTATCGTAATCAAAGTGAATTTTATCAATCAACGCATGGTATCTATTCGCAATACACCATGTGAAAGCATTTGCTGATGAGCAGCGATCGTTCGGGGGTTGCGCAGAATGTCAAAAGAAAGCAAGGGCCCTGTTAGTGTGGAAGGTACTAGTTCTGCGAAAGTAACGTTAAACAGCACTTTCCGAAATTCGTAGGGGGATTTGTGACTGAAATAGCGCAAAACGATTATCAAGTGAATGTTCCCTGTTTGTATTGCAATCCTTAGAGACACGGCGCATTTATCAAATGGGTTTTTGTTTCATTCAAGTATCATTCAAATTCAATGCTTTATTTTTGAGAAAAGATTTTCACCGCAAAGTTGACTAATCGTGTCCGTCTAAATACACAATGTGAAGGCGCGGGCGAAGCTAGCGCTGGCAGGGATCGTTCTGAGATTGCGCAGAATGTCGATAGAAAGCAAGTTCCTTTTTAGTGTGGATGGTGCTAGTTCTGCGAAAGTAACGTTAAACGGCAATTTCCGAAATTCTTAGGGGGGATTTGTGACTGAAATTGTGCGAAATGATTATCAAGTGACTATTCCCTGTTTATATTATAATGTTTAGAGACACGGGGCATTTATCAAATGGACGTTTGATACATTTTAGTATCATTCTAATTTAAATGCTATAATTTTGAGAAAAGATTTTCACCTTACAGTTGAGTACCGAGTCTCCACGATACTTCGGTACCTTTAGGTTGGTGGTACCGGTACTTACGGAAATACCAGTATACCGTGAAACCTTAATTAAGAAGCGGGAAGAATTGTTGAAAAAAGTCGGGAAGTGCCGTTTCCGGCCATCTGAGGGGTTTGTAAAGCCAAAACCATCCTGGTACGCTCCGCGCCACACGATGGCAGAGCTGCGCTTAGAAACATGTATTAACATTTGTCATAGATTATTTTTTTTTTATTTTGCATTACTTGATAAACTTCAGGTATGAGATCCATATTTCTAGGCTGGGTGCATGTAGCATAAAAGACTCGAAAAGTGCCGTTTCCTGCCATCTGAGGGGCTTGTAAAGCCTAAAATTTTCTTGGACGCTCCGCGACAATTGATGGTGGCGCTCCGCCTAGATAGTCCTGTCGGTCAATATTGGGGACGATGAGTCGACTTTGCCCCCCCCCCCCTCCCTACAAGAAAATCCTGGCTACGCCCCTGTTCTACAACATGTTTTGCTTTGACACTTTTCCATCGCCTAACATGTAGCAAGTATGCAAAGAGTAAACCAAACCTATAGTGAAATAATCCCATTCTGTGAAGCCGTACATAAACAAACTGATGTCGTTAACTTTTGCGATTTAAGCACTTTGCAACAGAAAAATGAACAAAATTAGGTCTATGTTGAAGTTTACGATACTATTATGCATATTAATTACGCTTACACGTAATGCGCAACGTTCAGTAATATGCTTACTACTGGGATGGATAGGGATGGTGTATGATCTACAGATGTTGAAATATTTGCAGCTGCAAGACTTTTGGAAACTGACATGTATACTTTTATAGAATAAAATGGTAGATGGAAATGAGTACGTTATCCTCAAAGTGGCATTTTAAGTAGTGCTGTTAAGAAAAACGTGTCATTCATTTAGTGAATACAGGTGTAGTTCATTATGACGTAGTGTTGGAAATAGAAGATAATGAGTCGGTACGTGACAGTAGCGTTATAAAGAATTGGTTGAAGAGGGGTTGTGTTAATGAACAAAGTGAAGAAATTTCCGGTGTTGAACGTAAGGAGTTTCCAAAGATTAATAATTTTAAAAAGGTGTGTATGCTCCGCATCAACTAACAGTAACGCGCCGTTTACACAAAACTATAAGACAGTTACCCTTACATCTCTAAATTTTATTTCTGTCCTCCAACCCCCCCCCCCCAGGTCGTACATTAAGGTACCATCCCAAGACCAGATACAGGGAACACGCCAGGATTTTTTGTATTTGTCCAACGAAAAAGGCCACAATCTCCGACAGAGGTTAGGGGGACAATAACTCAAAGCCCCGACCAAGGCAATGAATTGCAAAGGAAACATTTTCGAACGCGCAAAACGTGTCATAATTTTTTTTTTTTTTTTTTCCTGCTTTACGAAAAATATTGAAAATCTCAGTTTTACTGAAAAGATCCCGGAAAAATTTTGACTTTTTTGACTTTTATAACGACAAATACAAAAAAGTTGGGTTGTTTAAGGAAAAATAAAAAAAAATGCCCTGTCTATGAACAAAATCACTCATACTGTTGGAGAAACTACGAATTGTTGTTAGTAATATCATATAATAACGAGTCAACGAGAATCGAAAGGAGTGCCGATATCTCAGATTTACCACAATCTTTACAAATGATGAAATAAAGTAAAAAAAATATAAAAAAGCAAAGTAAAAGTTCCTTTGTCAGCGTTACACCTACATTCTCTCAACATTAATGTTAATATAATGTTTGAATTTCAGTATGGGTCTATTGCCATCGTTTCCCCCATTTAAATTAGTCCCGTACACATACGTCACTATCCCTTCCCCAGTAACTTCTTAGTTCAGTAACGAATACTTCAACGATGTTGTCCCACACAAATCAGAGAACCGAATCACCCAATAATGAATCATATAAGACAAATTGCAACATCTATACGTCCTATCATGAACCTGAATACCAAAATATCGATGTTTCTGATTTATTGCTATTAGCTGCGATTCGTCTCTCATCAAATTATCAAACAGACACGCTTCTTACTACACTCTATAGCAAGGACTTCTTGTCGCCTTTTTGCGGGTGACTTCTTACTACGGAAGAAAACTGTTGTCATTGTACTATTTAAAAATTGTTTTAATAATTCCCATACACTTCTTTTTCTATTATAAATAATTATGTAGTAAGTTTATGTATGGCCACGACTCGCAACTGATTAAACGATAACCTAAAACATACTGTATTAAAGCGATAAGTAAGACAAGTCTATGAATAAGACTGCACTGTCGAGTAAAGAACTCCGTAGAAGACAAATTTCGTCATTCCAACAACCCATCTGCAAAAGTCTAACAAGGATTTCAAGGCAAAAACGGACTTTATCTGTTTATGATAAATAAACGTTTTCCTGATAACACCACAACTCCCTGACGTAACTATATAACAAATCAGAGAAAAACTAGCTTATAAATAAATGTCTTGCTACTTCACCATTTACGTTGACAGGTGAAGGGATGAAATGAACGAACCACCTGGCTAAAAAATTTACAGTCATGAAATGTCTTGTACGAGTACGTGCCAACAATCTAAACCCTCTTCAAACGGTCCAAATTTAATGTCTACGTGACGTTCAACATAAATTAAAAAAGGATAAGGCAATCGTTTTGATAATTGCTTTACAGTGACGCAAATCCTGGAGAGGGTAAGGGTTATTTCAGGATTACAATTAAGCCTAACCGGATATTCTGAACCCAATCTCATACCCCAAGTCATAAAGCTAATGCTCCCCTCAACGTCACCCTCCAACCGCCTCGTGGGGTCCAGGGGTTAAGCCCCGGTGGTTGTCCAGGGGGTGGAGCCCCCGAAAGCTCCTGGGTATTTGTGACTCATAAGCCTTAGGAAGACTGTTTAAAAAAGCAAATTCAGAGGTAATAATGTTCTTTGGTATATTTATACATTTAGGGAGGAGAGCACATCATAAGATGTAGAAGTGCTAACCTTAACGCATAGCCCAGTTCAAGAACTAGTTACCGGAGGATTTTAACATGTTCATGCTAATTTCGCTTAATAGTTGTATTTGATAAGAGCAACCAATTCTTTTAATACGCAGGGTGGTGATCTGTTTGCTAGAGTGGGGAAAGATCTGCACGAATGAAGGTTTTGCACAATCGGTCAGGGACTGCTTTGGATCTTCTGTTGGGGACCAGAAGCGAAGCCCATGGAAACTAAGTGATTTGGTGCATTTTAGAGGCAATGGATAGCCTAGCTCCTGCCTAAAATGTTTTGTTTTTAAAATTATTTTTCAATGTTTCGGAGGGCCAAATGACGGTTTGGCCCTCCACTTTTTTACTTTAGGGGGCGAAGGCCCCCTTAAGTAAAAAAGTGGAGGGCCAAACCGTCATTTGGCCCTCCGAAACATTGAAAAATAATTTTAAAAACAAAACATTTTAGGCAGGAGCTAGGCTATCCATTGCCTTTAAAATGCACCAAATCACTTAGTTTCCATGGGCTTCGCTTCTGGTCCCCAACAGAAGATCCAAAGCAGTCCCTGACCGATTGTGCAAAACCTTCATTCGTGCAGATCTTTCCCCACTCTAGCAAACAGATCACCACCCTGCGTATTAAAAGAATTGGTTGCTCTTATCAAATACAACTATTAAGCGAAATTAGCATGAACATTTTAAAATCCTCCAGTAACTAGTTCTTGAACTGGGCTATGCGTTAAGGTTAGCACTTCTACATCTTATGATGTGCTCTCCTCCCTAAATGTATAAATATACCAAAGAACATTATTACCTCTGAATTTGCTTTTTTAAACAGTCTTCCTAAGGCTTATGAGTCACAAATACCCAGGAGCTTTCGGGGGCTCCACCCCCTGGACAACCACCGGGGCTTAACCCCTGGACCCCACGAGGCGGTTGGAGGGTGACGTTGAGGGGAGCATTAGCTTTATGACTTGGGGTATGAGATTGGGTTCAGAATATCCGGTTAGGCTTAATTGTAATCCTGAAATAACTCAGCTCTATCCGACCTTTAGTTAAACATAGACATCAACTCTAACCTAAGCCTTTAATTGTAACTTTAGCCAGGTCGAAATATACTAAACTGATTGGTTATAGTGTAAACTTTCTGTGGCACCTACGTGCAGTGGCGTAGTTAGAAATTTTTCAGGGGGGCTATGGGGGGCTGGATACTTTTGTAAGGGGGCTGGACTTTACTGTCTAAGCGAAGTGCCACCATCAGTTGGCGCGGAGCGTACAAAGAAAATTTTGGATTTTAAAACCTCCCAGATGGCTGGAAATGGCATTTGCCAGGTTTAATTGTCATTAACTCTGGTGAGAAAAATTTGTGATTTTTCTCAGATTCAAAAACACTTTTGATATACTGATTTGCTCAGTTTATTACACCACTGGACCATGTATCCTAGGATTGCAAATCCGAAATCCTGCTGTATCTTGCAAGCAACTGCTCCAGTGCAAGCCTGGGTAAGGTATTTCAATAGGCGCGGGGGAGCATTTCAGTTTGGGGGCAGAAGATTTTTGCCCGAAAAATGTAATTCTGCCCGTAAAACAATCAAAGCGGAGCGCCACCACTGGTTGGCGCGGAGCGTCCAGAAAATTCGTAACACTCGGACAGTCGAAACTGTCATTTCCGGGCTTATAAGGGGATCCAAGCAGTTGCTATTTTAAGTTTCAATTGCAGATAAATGTTTAATCCAAACTAAAAATCAGCCAGAAAGACTAATGGAGCGCCACCATTACTTGGCGCGAAGCGTACAAAAAATTTCGAAATATCCCACCCTCAGACAGTTGAAAATGGCATTTCCCGGGCTTATAGGGGGATCTAAGCAGTCGCTATTTTGAGTTTCCTTTTGCCAAAAAAGGTCACTTGAGACTTAAATTCTGATATGAAACGGTGTAAGTGAAGAAAAACAATAGGCAGAGTTGGGGCGAAACGTACAGGAAATTTTGAAAAATCTGACTCTTCAGACGGTCAAAAATGTCATTTTCTATGGAAATAGGGGGATTTAGGCAGTCTTTATTTCGAGGTTCCCTTTTAAAAATGTTCACTTGAAACTAAACTTCTGCTAGGAAGACTATCTAAGCGAACAGAAAATTTTGAAAATTCGTACCTCTCCGACAGTCGAAAATGACATTTCCCAGTCTTACAAAGGGGATCCAAGCAGTCGCAATTTTAAGTTTCAATTGCAGATAAACGTTCACTCCAAACTAAAATTCGTCCAGAAAGACTAAGCGGAGCGACACCATTAGTTGCCGCGGAGAAAAATCAGATAAATTGTACCACTATCATTAGATGAAACGAGGTAAATGGTTTTCCTTCTATTAGTAACACTTTTTGACAAAATTGTCACGTTACAAGGTGTGTCTAAATGAATTTTCAAGCAGACATTCTCACACTGCATTATTAAAGTATCGAAAAACAAATTTACCGATTTTCATAACCATTGTTCGTATTTAGCTCTAATGCAGGATAGATGGCAAACTTTGGGGCACCTGAACACCCCCTGTATGCCCGTTGAATTACGGTAATTTGGCAATTGAAAATGTCCCAGCATTTTTTAACCTTTGCCCAAATACTTGACCATTTTGGGCAATTTTGCAGGACTAGAGTTCGAAGTGGGGATGATGAAAACTTTTTTCACATTCTACCTTAATGTGTCCCAGATCTTTCTTATTTTCCATGGAAATTTTACATTAAATATAGCGTTTTATGTCTTTAAGCAAAGATTTGAAGCTATTAAAATAATCGACCATTTCGGTATTGAGTTACATAAAATTTAAAAACAGGCTCAAGGAAGATTGTTTGTTTTAAGCCACAGTCTTCCCAAATGTGTTGCGGTTTTTTATCCGTTTGTTTTCCGTAACTATGTTAACCTTACTATGATAATTTTTCATTTTCGGTCAAATGCCTGAAAGAATTTGGATGTTCGACAATTTCAGGCATTGTGTTGTCATTATCTGTGAAGTAAAAGCTACAAGTAATGGCTTTTTGCGCTGCCCGAAGGTGTAGAGATTTTTTGGAATCTTGACATGATTTGTCATGAAAATTTCATTGCGACTACATGACGTTCTTTCCTTTTTCCGACTCGGACTTGAATCCCTGTACTTTTCTAGGTTGAGAAAAATCAAACTCTCTGCCCGAGTCATTCAAGATTTCGGCCAAATTTAGGAGTTTCCTGAAAAACCATCCCATTTTTTTCAAAATTTAAATGGCTATTCGATATTTTTTCCAAACTCCGCCCGAAAGTTTTCCAAATTCCTGTCCAAATTTAGATTTGCCCCACTAGGAATGTCGGAATAAATTCAGGTAGACTGTGACAAGCTTGATATTTTCGGAATCTCTTGACTTTTTACTCGTCGGGTTTCTGGATGGATAATTTTCTAGCAGATTTGGAGTGGCTGAAACTGGTGTGGATGTAAGTCTGCTCATAACATCTGGCCTGTTTCTATCTCCTGTATGGACTGATGGAATTTGTTTTCAATTTCTGGGGATGCACAATTTTTTTTTTCCAAAACCATACTTGGTGCGGTGGGTGCGGTGGGTGCGGTGGGTGCGGTGGGCAGAATATTTGAGTCAAAAATAGTTGGAAGGAATTTGCATTTTGCACTACCATTGCTGCCATTCATTGGCTATTGCAACAACCAAACCCATAGACCTGTTGGGTCAATGCAGTCTGAAGGGTCGCAACCTTACCACTATTACCTCACAGGACCTCACTTAGCTCTTGGGTGGAGTGGACCTACCCAGCGGCAGCGCAAAAAGCTATTACTGGTGACTTTAACTTCACAGATAATCACAACCCCCTGGCAATGCCCCAAATTGTCGAATATCCAAATTCTTCCAAGCATTTGACCGAAAATTGAAAAGTATCATAGTAAGGGTAACATAGTTACGATAAATAAAACAGAAAAATAATCGTGACACATTTGGGAAGCCTGGTGCCTAAAAGAAACAAGCATTCTTGAACCTGTTTTAAAATCTTGGGTAACACAATACCCGAAATGGCCGATTATTTTAATAGCTTAAAATCTTTGCCGAAAAACAGAAAACGCTAAACTGTATTTAACGCAAAAGTTTCATGGAAAATAACAAAGCTCTGCGACACATTTGAGTGGAATGTGTTTTCATCATCCCTACTTCATACTGTAGTCTTGCGAAAATTGCCCGAAATGGTCAAATATTCGGGCAAAGCTTGAAAAAATGCTGGGATGTTTTCAGTTGCCAAATTAATTCAACGGACAGACAGGAAGGTGTTCAGGTGCCCAAAAGTTGCATGGCATTAAACCTACTCTAGAGCCAAATACGGGTATTGATTATGAAAATCGGGTAATTTTTTTTCGATATTTTAAAGATGCCGTGTAAGAATGTCTTCCCATAAGTCTGCTTGAAATTTCATTTATACACACCTTGTAATGTTAAAATAATAAAAATATGCGAGACCATTTCATCGACCGGTAGTGATATATTTTATCTGGTAATTTTCTGATCAAATAGCGACTGCTTAGATCCCCCTATGAGCCTGGGAAATGTCGCAGGGGTCCGATTTTTCAAAATTTTCTGTAAGCCCAGTTTTTAGTTTCAAGTTAACTTTTTGCAAACGGAATCTCGAAATAGCGACTGCTTAGACCTCCTATAAGCATAGGAAATGACATTTGTGACTGTCTGAAGGGTCAGATTTTTCAAAATTTCCCTCTACGTTTCGCCCCAACTTAATCTTATGGTGGTGCTCCACTTAGACCGCTTCATAGCAGAATTTAAGTCCCAAGTGAACATTTTTTGGAAAAGGAAACTCAAAATAGCGACTTCTAAGATCCCCCTATAAGCCAGGGAAATGCCATTTTCAACTTTCTGAGGGGTGGGATATTTCAAAATTTTCTGTACGCTTAGCGCCAAGTAATGGTGGCGCTCCGCTATGCCTTTCTTTTTAGTCAAGAGTGAACGTTTATCTGCAAATGAAACTTAAAATAGCGACTGCTTGGATCCCCTTTATATGTCTTGTAAATGTCATTTTCGGCTGCCTGAGAGGTACAAATATTCAAATTTTCTGGACGCTCCGGGCCAACCAGTGGTGGCGCTCTGCTTTGACTGTCTTACGGGCAGAACTACATTTTTCGGGCAAAAATCTTCTGCTGCCAAATTGAAACACCTTTCTCAGGCGTGCACTGGAACAGCTGTTTGCAATATACAGCAGGATTCCTGATTTGCAATCCTAGCATGCATAGTGCAGTGGAGTCATGGACTGAGCTAATCAGTATCTCAAAATTGTGTTTGAATCTGAGAAAAATCGCACATTTTTCTCACCAGAATTAAGACAATTATACCTGGCAAATGCTATTTCCAGTCATCTGGGAGGTGTTCAATTCCAAAATTTTCGTTGTACGCAAAACGATGGTGGCGCCTACGCTTAGAGAGTAAACTACAGCCCCCGCCCCTAGAAAAGTATCCAGTCCCCCAAAGCCCCCCCCCCTCCCCGCACACACACACACGAAAAATATCCTAGCTACGCCGCTGCCCTTCCTCTTATAGGCCCAGTTCTCTCAACAAAAACAGTACCAATTCTTCTAACCTCCTTACTGAAGCCCCTCCCTCAGTTGTCTCAAATTCATCCTCATCCAGATACGATCTCAGTTTATAGCTTCAAGGTGAGAATAGAAAAACTCAATTTATGTAATCAAAACACTCTCAGTACCGTTCATGCTGTGCAATATAAGCTTTGGTACCTTGCATTGTTTGAATTAGCTGTCAATCAAAGAGCTGAGCCAATTGAGAATTTCGGTACCCCCGTACCAAAATTGTAGTTTAGGGTAAGAGAACGGGGCCTTTAACTCCCCACCCTCTCCGGCAAAGGGCCGTTCGCCGAAACCAAAACCTTCACTGCTTCCCGAAGAAGCTATTACGTCCACTGAAGGACAATACGTGACCAAGCTCACGGCCATCAGACCATTTGCATAATTGGTCTGTCATGTATGGCTCCATTCTAGACTTGACGAAGAGAACCTACCAAATAATCTCATTAACAAGTAAAATATCTTACCGAATGTTGATCAATCCAGCAATGCCGCAAATTTGCCCAGCCATTCTCAAATAGTTATAAATGACCAGACTCCAGAGAAAACTCCCTCAGCACGCCAACTTTCTCGATGACACTTTTACCCAAAGGAGTATCAAGTTTTATCTTCTGCCAAAAACTGGAAAATAGTCCTCGTAATGTTCGAAACATATACTAAAGACACGCCATTGACGACCAATCGTTTGCTTCACTACACATATAACGCCGCCCATTGGTCAACTAATCACTGTGCTGAGTGAATTATGGTTCAAGTTCAACACCGAGTTGGCATCAGAGTGAACAAGAAGCAAGAAGGGACAGGTGTATGAAGAACCGTAGTGAGTCAAGGGTCGGGGCTAGTCCGTGTTCTTGGGAACGCGACAATACTAAAACAATAATTGACCTACTGCCTCACGTCTTCTAAAAAACCGCCCTCCTACATTTAGGCAAAGCAAAGATATGTCACCTCAGCCCTCTTTAAAAGTCAGTGAAAGTTACGTAGTAGTTGACTGAAGAAATGACATTTCACAGCAGCAGTGTGCAATTTTTTCAAAAAACGGACCGTTCATGCTTTTGTGACCGAGGTAACTCCATGCTGTGACCAGACCATCTGGGGGGCGTAGGATGGCAGTCAGATGGTTAAATTAAGGCGACCTCTCACCATCTGTGTTAGCTCCATGCTTATTTCAACGCCAACAAAACTCGTATCTTCCACAGTACAACAATGAACAACCAAGTTTTCCAGATGAAATCGTTTGCTACTTTCAAAACCTTCCATTGTCTTAGTCTTCACACACTTAGGTTAACCGCAAATCTCTGCATGTCCTCCGCTACAACAAAGCACACGAATACACAACAACAGCGTTAAAACACACCCATACTTTACAGCACAAAATACCACTGGAGTATCAGGTTACAAAAGCCACACACGAAGGAATACTACACTTGGCCAGATAGTTACCACAGACCACTTGTAAATAAATAGTACAAGGCAGACCGAATTTTCACAGCTAGTCATTCAACAAATTCAAATCGCAAATCCCCGCACAAACGTTACGCAGACTAACATACTCAATGCTTACACCTCAAAATAGAGGGCGGAATTTTTAAACTACTTTTCCAACATAGGATACCTTATCCCAGCATTTCTCAAACTTTTTTAGACTACCACCTCTTACACTACCTTGAACTGTCCCAATACTGCCCTTCCTTACCCCTAATCCAAACAGATCAAAAAACAAAAAAGGACGGAGTTATCGAATTTTTAACGTCATTTTTTGGATAATTGTGGTCACAAAATTTACCTGTTGTATAACCAGGCCCCCAGATCGCTAATCACATGGATGTATCAGAATCGCCAAGGACCCCCTCCCCCCCCCCCCAAAAAAAAAAAATCACTCCCCTTATTTCTCATGTACCGTAATCGGTAGCGTCCACCTAAGACTTCCGAACTCCACCTGGACACGGTACGAACCACTTTGAGAAACACTCATGCCTTATTCATCACGTTCACCTTTGAGTTTGTAAACGCTAAAATTAAATGCCCTTCTCATTTAAATTTCCTTGAAAATTACGTTAATAAACTGACCTTCTTCGAATTAAAAACAAGATGCAGAAGATCAAACAAAGAAGAATTCTTTTAAACGACAATTTTTCATCTCCAAAACTAGGTTCATTTGCTAAATCTACTTATAACATAATTCCACACCTAGACATACTCGGCATAATATGAAGTTGGAACGTTGTTGCAAAATTTCATTGTCAAAGCAGAGCAGAGAGAGGTCCTTTACAGACTGAGCCAAACGCCCACTGCATTTAACTAAGGCAACAGTTTGTTCGAAGAATAGATCATCGTAGTCGGCAAGAGGGTACTTATCGAGTATAAACCTTAACCAGTCAAAGACTAAATGGATCCTCAATCCTGCCTATTCTCGCCAAGCCAGAGGTTCATAACCGAATCCTAACTTTCCCAAAAGAAATAACCCCACCTATAGAGGGCCCGTATCTTGGCTCATAAGGGGCCCATATAATTTTGCACCCGGAATTAATAAACTCTCATATGGGCCACTCACACAATCCGTATGACCCATATGGAATAATCTTGGGTCTCATATTAACAACTTATATATAGGAAAAATAAAAAATAAACCCCATAATAGCCCTCAAGCATGTGGGCTACCAACATACGCCCCTTATTAATTCCAGTTACAAAATTAAATGGGTCCCATATGAGTTTACCCATGTGGAGCCCATGTAGGTTTACTACCTGGGGATAAACGGTACTATATAAAACTTCCTGCATAGCGTAGCTAATGTAATTCCTGATCATTTGTAAATTTCTGTGAAAATTTTTAGAAATGCGGAAAAATACTCTATTTGAATATGCCCTGTAATAATATAAGTTATTATCCCAAACATTGACCAGAGAAGCGGGGATGAAAGGGGTCTTCCATCAAGTTTTGAACACGATCAAACAAACGTAATACAACAAAAAAAAAAAACTGCAAACCAAATGACGGTACCGCAACTTGTCTAGCAGTCTAGACGTGTGTCTTGTTATTAAAGTGTACCTCAAGTCGAGAAATTCAAAAATATAAATTAAAGAATATTAAAAATGAATTCTAACAGTCCAACTCCCATCTTCATAGGACATTCTCGAGCCGAGGTATAAAATGTTGAAGTTTATTCACTCAAATTAAAATGGTTTATTGTACAATAATTTGTGATATCATTGTTGTAATACTCAAATTACAATCTTTGTATTTCTTTGTTTTTCTGAAAGTTACTTCACCCTTGTACGACCCCTTGTGGGGTGATGCAATTAGTTAAGTCCTCTCTGTACAACATGCTTTGCAAGCATTCTGCAACCTTCTGCCTGTCTGAATAGTTTTTCGCTATTTACTGTTGATAATCTTACATGTATTGTCTGCAATCCATTCAAGCATAATGTTTCCTATTGGGAAAATGCTCGTAATCCATTCTTTTCAGATCATGAGCCTTCATACCTTAATAGTAATATTGGTAAATGTACTTACTATGACTACAATGCTATAAATGAAATGTTACAATGTTCTGTAAATAATCGTTTGTCTTTCTGTCATGTCAACGCTGGATCTTTGATCAGCAATTTTGACAAATTACAAATCTCCCTTAATTCAATTAATAATTTATTTACAGCCATTGTATAACTGAAAATTGGTTCCGGGATAATGATACAATGTATTCTTTGTATAATCTGCAGGGTTACAAGATTGAATATTCCTCTAGGGTTGGAAGGGGTGGTGGTGTTGCTCTTTATATCAATGATAATTACGAGTATCGTGTCAGACCAGACTTGAGTGTATTCTTAGAAGGGGTCCTTGAATCTATTTTTATTGAGCTATTGACATCTCCCCATTCTTCTGTACTGGTTGGAGTGATTTATTGCCCAATAGGTATTAATTCTGATGTTATAGAAAAGTTGACTCCGGTTTTCGAATCTATTGAAGCATCCCGCAAGGGTTGTGTTCTAATGGGTGATTTTAATTGCAACTTAATGAATACGGATGGTGGTGACACTACTAAGCTTATGAATTTGGTATTTTCTAACGCTTTCGAAATTCTCCACACCCTTCCTACCAGAGTCACTGCAAATTCAGCTACTCTTCTTGATATCATGTTAACCAATATTAATCAATCATGTATACCCCTGGAATTCTGGTAGACGATATTTCTGATCATTTTCCCGTTTTTACTATTATTGATTCATCTTGCTAGCGAAAAATAAGGAATACTGAATCATACTGTAGGAAGTTTACCCAACGTAACATCTCACATTTTTATGATGTAATTTCAAAGGAGAATTGGCAAAATGTGTATCTTGAAAACCATGTTGAGGATGCCTTTAATAAATTTGTTTCCATCTTTCTTCGGCACTTTGATAATTGCTTCCCAAATTCTCCCAATCGTAAGAATGATTTTAATAATAGTACAAGCCAGTTTTGGATGTCAACAGGCATTGCAAACTCTTGCAAAACTATAAGCTATACAAGAAGTATGTTCAAAAACGAACTATTGAGAGTTTTACTGCTTACAAAGTTTTCCGCAATCGCTTAACCTCTGTTATTAGAGTTGCAAAGAGATTTTATTACAATGAAATGTTTGATAACTGTAAGAATGACATCAAGAAAACATGGTCTTCCATTAATTCAATTATTCATGGCAAGGATAAGGATAAGCCAATTGAGGAAATAAGTCACAATGGTGCCACTATCCGTGACTCCCTTGGTATTGGTAATGCGTTTAACGATTTCTTTACTTCTGTTGGTACAAGAATTCAAAGCAGTATTCCTGAGGTTTCCACTACCTCCTTTGGTCATTATCTCAGCTCTCCAAATCCAAACTCTATGTACCTTGAAACTACCAACCATGACGAAGTTTTCCGGATTATCTTAAGTCTTAAAAACTCGGCTGCAGGTCCTGATGAAATACCTCCAAGAGTGGTAAAAGCTGTTGCTCCTCTGATAAGTGATCCTTTAGTACACGTATGTAATCTATCGCTTCAGCAGGGTATTGTTCCCAAAGCTCTCAAAATTGCCCGTGTTATTCCTGTATTTAAGAACGGAAATAGGAACGCTGTAAGTAATTATAGGCCTATATCTGTATTACCATGTTTTTCCAAAATTATTGAGAAGTTAATGTTTCATATGCATAGATTGTATAATTTTTTAGTTAAGTTTGACATGCTGTATGATTTTCAGTTTGGTTTCCTTCTAGGTCGCTCAACCACACATGCTCTTTTAAATTTTACCGATTTGTTGACCAATGCTTTTGAAAAGAAACTTTTTGTTTCTGGAACTTTTCTAGACCTCTCCAAGGCATTTGATTGTCTACATCATAAAACACTTCTAAGTAAATTATCCTACTACGGCGTCCGAGGTGTTATACTCAATTGGTTTAGGAATTATTTATGCGATAGAAAACAATTCGTAGTTGTTCGTTATGTATACATTCAAATTACCTACCTATTAATTGTGGTGTCCCCCAGGGCTCCATTCTTGGGCCTCTTCTCTTTATTATCTACATTAATGATCTATGTAAGTCCAGTGACAAGTTACACTTTATATTGTACGCCGATGATACTAATATTTTCTGTTCGCATGAAGATTCTAAGACTTTAATGGATATTGTTAGCAATGAATTATTAAAAGTACGTACATGGTTCTGTGCAAATAAGTTATTACTGAATGTAAACAAAACTGCATCGATTTTTTTCAGTACTCCTAATAGGCTGCCAGACCCTTCCATCCGTAGCATTGAATTCTGTGGCACTGAGGTCCCGCTTTGTAATTCGGCTAAGTTCCTCGGTGTCTTCATTGACAGTCACCTCACTTGGAGTGATCACATTCAGGCCATTTCTAAAACCATCTCAAAGAACGTTGGAATTAAAGCTCGGCTACGCCACTATCTTCCTCGTAAAATCCTGCTTACTCTGTATAACAGTCTGATTTATCCACAATTATCCTATTGTGCTCTACTATGGGGTGGCACGTATTGTTCCAGAATTTACCCTCTCTTAGTTCTTCAGAAGAAAGCTCTTCGTCTTATAGCTAATTATCATCCGTCTCAAACTTCGTGTGAATTGTTTACAAAATTCAACATTCTCCATGTATACGATATTCATCGCCATCAAACTGGTATTTTTGTGTACTCCTGGTGTAACAATATTCTGCTAAATATCTTCAAATCCATGTTTCACTTTCGACATGAGACACACACACACTTTACACGTTCCATGAATTCTCTTTCTACTCCCTCATTTAGGCTGACATCTTCGCAGCAAACAATTCGTTTTACTGGACCCAATCTTTGGAACTCCCTCCCACTTAAAATCCAACGGTGTCACTCCTTAAACCTATTTAAGAAATCCCTAAAACTTTTTCTGATGAGTAAACGTAACTGACTCTTCTTCCCAGTCTCCCTTCTTCCCAGTTTCCTCTCTCTGATTTTCCTGTTGTTTTTTTTTTCTCTCTCTTTCCTTTTGTTAACTCTGTTTTTGTTTTTGTTTGTTTTTTTTTTTTTTTGTTCGGAGGGCTCTTTCACAAGCTCTATGGAGCTTTTCTGCACTCTTAAAACGTTGGTTAAAAAAATTCACCAACACTGGTCACGTATGTCAAATACCTGAAATTGGTTAAATTTTCCCCAATATGTGTTGTTTATTTGGTTACCCCACAGGCTGTTTACCCAATAAAATGGTAAAAAACCTCTTGGATAACCCATTAATCAACAATTATTGGGTAAAATTTAACCAATTTCACGTATTTGACATACGTAACCAGTGTTGGTGAATTTTTTTAACCAATTTTTTAAGAGTGTGGGTTTCCTCCTGAGTTTCTCTTTAGCTTTGTTTCGTTGTCTTATTTTTTGAATTGTGTTGTAAATCCAGAGAATGACTCAAATAAATGTTGTCGAACACAACAGGTGAACCTCTTATTTCGGATAGAAGTCTCTAATCTAGCAAAATTCAGTGTGATTTTACTTCTGTCATAATGGTCAAAATATGTAATTGTCGAATCGCTATACGAATGTGTGATGTGCTCGTGTCGATATTTTGCATTTGAAATCATTTATTTCTCAAAAAGTTGCATGCAGACTGTGCACCGAGACATTTTCCCTGAAATGTGTAAGCCTGCCAGGCTGGTCATTCACTAAAGATTAAAAATTTCATTAAAACATAGTAGGGAACGATTCTTCTTCTTCAAATTCCTAATTGTTCTGCTCCTTCATTACCACACTTACCACCCAATGCCCTCGAACAATCGACATAATCATGGAGACAGATAAATAATGTAAGTTTGATATGCAAGTGAAAAAAGAACATCAACGTTACTGCAAGCGCGCGGATCGCCCGAAAATTTTGGGCATTTGCAAAGTATAAACGTGTAATTATTGATACAGAAATCGATTGTAATCGGTAGAGCACATCTTTCATAACCTACATTTAAAGTATTTTTGGTAGTACTTGACTTCTAAGTTTCAGGTCACAAAAAGTGTGGGGCGGACTTTAACGTTAGTGTCCCCTCCAATTAAAAACGTGGGGGACATGTCCCCCTGCCCCCGCCACATAATCGACGCCCATGTATGCAAATAAATAGGAAGTGTTTACGGTCTCAAAACATTTTTAATTTCAAAGGGAAACAAAACAGTTAATGTGAGTCGTACAACAACGCAGTCACAAATTATTAAGCAATGGACTAATTTGTCTTACGTGAATAAAGTTTAACATTTTATTCCTCGGCTCAATAATGTTCTATGAAGATGGGAGTTGGACTCTTAGAATTCATTTTTCATGTTGTATTGTATATATTTTTGAATTTTAACTTGAAGTACACTGTAAACCACCCGGCCTCCCTAGTCCTATGATGAAGAACTATAAAAAATGAAAGAAGTTGGCTAAGAAAAGGCCAACATTACCGTGACACTAGGACGGCAAAAAGACTTGCAACTTGTCAAAACGTATTTTTTTAGTTTTGAAGGACTTTAGTCTGGAATCGAATTCCAGTCCAGTGTCAAGTGGGAAAAGCCCCAGTCGAATTTATCGGCAGCAACACAATTCCAAAAGAAAAAAGTTGCGCATTGACAGAAACATGTCAAAACTGAATTCAGACGAGATCTCGGGGTTTATCAATTTGTGTTGTATGAGTTTGTCTTAATTGAAATCATGGCCAATGGATTACTCAGAATAACCAGGGTGTTGGAACTCCCTGGAATAACGCATTTCATGAAGCTACCTGCGGCTACGGCATGGGATATAGCCAAGCTGACCTTTTGACTATTTGACCTTGTTAAATAGTTACAGGTAGCCAACCAGCCAGCTAGCCAGTCAGTCAGCCATTCACATGCCCTCTAGAATCAAAAGAGTTAAACTCTGTTCAAACAGAGTGTCTAGAATGATCGCTTAATTCACCCAAAATGGAGTGAAATCTCACTCCCAATAGAGCAATATTTTTTCTACGTTGTTAAAATATCGCTCTATCTGGGATGAATTTTTACACCCCTTCCGGTCCCTCGTAATTAGGAGGAACATTCTGAGGGCACCTCTCTTAGATAAAATTTCACTCTTTTGATTTTAGAGTGCAGTCGGCCGTCGGCCAGTCAGTCAGTCGGTTGGTCAGTCAGTCAATCAGTCAGTCAGTTAAGTTTTCACGCCTCAACTGACTTGTATCCCCCTGTTTAATGTAGAGGTACCAAGGGCCCTTTTCCAGTGGTGCGACACTGGATTGTGTTCCTTTAATTACTTCCATTGCTTATGCGAATCACCTCAGGACAAAGGATCACTTATTTCTTAACCTGAAGTCATCCCGTCATGCATCAATAACTACTGGTTGTATAAATGGTGGTGAAATTGAACGATTTCGAAGTTTTTTTTATTTATTTACATCGCGAGGACCGAAGACTAAAAGACAATTTCTGAGATTTTCCATATAAATTAAGCATGTCCTTTAACATGTTGACTTGACCGTTAAAGTAAGGAGTTTAATGCAAAGTTCGACAAATTGGCAAATTATTCACTTTAACAGGAAATTTTCGGAGATTCTGCAATTTGAAGTTAACAATTTATGTTGCAAATGCAAGCCATGTAGGCCGAAGTTCGCCACATTTCAACTTGTCAAGTGATAGCCACGCCCTTTCGGGGCGATGCGCACTGTTAAACAAGAAATTTGCCAACTGGCTATCGATAACCTTAATCCCTAACTCTTATCCCTAACCCGAACAAAGAATACAATCAATACGATACAAAGGCAACAGCCAATCAAGAAACACTTTGTTTAACAGTGCGCATCTACCCCAAATTTCACAAGTGCCCCTCTAACATGTCAATTTTTAATGTGACCTTAAACGCTTCTCTTAATGGTCTTACTTAAACTGCTTCCCAAAGGAGTTGCGTCCACTGAAGAACAACACTTTACTAACCTCACTGATGTCAGACCATTTACATCATTCGTCTTCACATTACATCGACTGAGCTTTCTTCCTCTATTTGTGGATTCGTCCTAGAAATCCATTGGGAACACATCCTACGACACCTTTGAACTCCTTGCGTTTTTGAAGACTAAAAATTGCCAAAAAATAACATCTCACTAATGATGTTGTTATTTATTCGACACAAACTCAATATTTAATCATGCCCTCTTTAATTCTAGTTCAAAGTTTGCAGTGGTCTGCAATTTAATATTTATACGAACAAAGCAACCACTCGCAAGGAGACTTAACAAGCGGACTCTAATGAAAGATCTGTGCTTGACACGGAGGATGGAGAGAGAACAGGCCTTGACAATGACGTATACGTAAATATACGCTATAAACGACCGTACTGTTATCCGTTTCCATACACGTCATACATAGTATCAAACATCTGCGTTTGTATATTGGATTAATGGACCTAAGTTTTGGCATCCCAGTTCGCGTCCCTACAAAATTAATTGCTGGGATGCAAAACCTTAAATTCTGTGACAACAACTGTTTGTTATTTGTGGACGTACGAAGCGTTTTCAAATGCATTTTCTACCAGGCATGACAGACCAATAATGTAAATGGTCTGAAGGCCTTGAGGTTGGTCAAGTGTTGTCCTTAAGTGAACGTATAGCTTCTTCGGGAAGCGGTTCAAGTTTGGTTTCGACGAACGGCCCTTTGCCATAGGGTCGGGAGGACTTTGGGAAAAGTAAATTTTATAACTTCCATCCATGTGAAAATTTGAGGGCTCTGCCCCTAAGCCCAAAAGGACACGATTCCCCTCATGCAATGCCTTTATCTATTGTTGATTACACTTATTTTTATCGTAGAGAACAAATTTATCGTCCACACATGCAATGCTAAATTATTACCCTTTTTTCTCCCCACAGTTAGTATATTTAGCTAAGCTAGATTTGTTTTACGACTTATTTTGAAACCGATCGGTTAATGTTGGTCCGGACAAAGCCCCTCTTCCAGTAGTGACTCTCTGTCTCGTTATCCTTCTCAATGTCTTATCCTGAGCACCAAGCAAGTGTGAGTAGTACCACTCTTAAGGTTTCGGCATAACCCGGACCGGAGTCGAACTACAGACCTGCCAGTTGCGAGTCAAATGTTCAGACAGCTCTTGGAGATGTACTTTCTTTGGAAAGCCGAACTGTTTTCGAAGTAAACATTCAGTTCTCATTTTACAGCTCTTTACTACAGAGTCGAGAAAACTAAAGAAAAGGCACATTGATGGTGACGCAATTGTACACACATTTTCTGATAAATGGCATTTACTTGACGTAGTATTCACAACCTGGATATGTGCAAGGAGTTGTTGTCTAACAACTCTCCAGTTGTGCCCAGACTCGGATCCAGGCGCCGCGAAACAGGCGAACGCTCCTATATCAACGTAATGACTGATGTGCTCAAAATGTGTCAAATTCAGCCTTTGGGTCTCCAAAAAACCAACCCGGAAGCTGGGTCCCAGTATTCAAACTTCCTTGGAACGGCCTGGTACCCGTATACGTCTGGACTTGCATTATACTCACACTTTACTCAATCTTATATAGTAATGAAAAGTAGTGCCCCCATATGTATGTCTTACTTTATCTTATATACCATCGTAAAATCAAAAATTCCCCACTAGATTTACAATTATGGCCGTAGGATTCCTGTTATTATTGCACTTGTTAGTACAAGTTGCCTGCATTCTCATGTACCAATTTCCTTTGTCTGTATATACATTGGCGCCATGCAACGTTTCAAGAGTTCTATCCCTTCTGTAGTTATAAACTAATGAAGCTCTAACAAGGATAACAATCTTTTCCCCTTCTTTCTCTTTCTCAATCCTTTCTAAGAACCATTAGCAACGGCGTCTGTAGACAATGATTATTAATTCGTCCATTTTTAATGACCCCGTCTCAGATGGATCTTTTAACAGAATTATATACTTACAAAAGCATGTATGATTAAGAATCTCAGTTTAACAAAACCACGCCCGCATTTTTTCTCTCCAGTCATTAGATTGCATTGGTTAGACAACTACGTACATTGCCTAGCTGCAGGTCTACCTTGCACGCGCTGCCTTTCTTTAACAAACAAAAGACAACATTACGTAATAAATAGGCTCAATTCTTTTAATTATTTCTCCGCCCGTCTTCTCATATTTCATTAAGGAGAGCACAAGCTGTTTTCAATGCAACATAAATTCTTACCTGTGTCTTAGAATCAGTTGAACTGGCTTGTTTCCTATCAGTCTACGTTACGGCAGGGAGGTGTAAACTCTCTAGTTACGGTTACTTTGTACAAACAGGGAGTTGCCAGTGAATTTGCTGATACACTAACCCTGTCGGAGTGGCAGAGCTATACACTTATTTATAGGTTCATGAAGACGAGTCGTCATTTTCAGTTTGCGAAAGCAAAATTTGTTTCAAATTACTTCACAGTTTATTCCTTTCTTACAAATTAGCGGACAATTTTGCCAAAATGAAAATTTTGCCCCTGCTCTCAGTACTTTGCTGGGTACACGTGCTCGCATTTAAAGAACAACGGAACATACCAAACGGCTTTGCTAGAAGTTTCGTAAAAGTGGTAAGTAGTACATCATTTTTAATGACTTTTTTCAGTTGCACTTGATTTGGTAATAAACTTCACCAAGAATAAAACCCCTAGAACAAGTAGGAGATTTAGAATGGGCATTGCAAACTTTCACCATCCATTTTTTTAATGAGAATGACAATAATTTAAACAACATCCTGAACAGCTGAAGTGACGTCAGTCTTCATATAATCGCAAGTATGACCTTCTTAACCTTAAATTAGCCTTTACTATTTCTCTTCCAAGTATTCTTTATGATATTTTAGGACATTGGGGTGAGAGAATAAGCCTTTTACTACAACTTTTGTATTAAGTCCATAGGAATTATCAACTCGCACAGCTCTTTAATTGACAGCCTATATAGTTTAAAATTGCAGAGTAGTTCAGTTACAGACTAATCCGGACAGTAAGTGATGGTCTGATTTCAGTCGGCCATAACTGGAGTCTATCATCTTTCAAGTTTCTTCCTTTCCTGCACCATGGATGGTTTTACACTGAATTGTATCTTGATTTTCTAAATTTCATTGAATATGAGCGTTTGAAATTCATGTAGACAATAAATGAAGACGATTTTAAGGCCGATGGACCCCACTAATGGCTGCCTAAAGTGACTAAACACAAGCTATAATCGGTCTGTATTACAAAGCATGTGCTATAACCACGGAGTTTCGCATTGAGGCCTAGTATACTCAGCTGATCCTGTAGCAATAAACTGAACTCACCCTGAATCTTGGAGCTAACACTTTGCCAAGTATTAGTTCCATGCCCGAATCAATAAACTGAGATCTGCATGAGGATGAATTTTAGACAGTTATGGCAGGCACTTAAAGGGCAACAGCAGTCACCCGACTGAAGTGTAGTAGACTGTCCAGTTTCATGATTGGCTGTTGGGAGTCATGTGACAATGTTTTTTTTTTTTTTCTTCAAATGTGAAATTTACTGGAAACAACTGCTTGGTTTACCCTAGAATATGCAATAGTAAAGTCATAAAATGTAATGACAGATACTTTGAAGAGAATTAAGACAAAAATTTAAATAAGTTTGAGGGGGAGGGAACTGCTTTTAGATAGGTCAGAAGAAGTGGACCTCTTAGAGGTGAGAGGTGAGAGGATCTGGCCTTTACAAATTTCGGGTAATTGTAAATATCCCAATCTAAGTGAGAAAGTGTCACGTGATCTTCAGGATACATTCATGAAATAGGATACTACTATCCAATTTGAGGTGACTATACGACTTGCGTCACTTCCAGACATCCGTTTCTAAACACTTTTTTATAACACGTATATCTGGGAAAGGGGTTTGCTGTTTTTTTTTAACTGCCGATTGCCCAATGACCAGATGTGGATTTGTTAAAGAGAAAAATATCCTTAACAGACTGAAATTTTTATTTTCCATGTTCACTTTTGAAGAAGTTCCAATTTCAAAATGGTTTTTCAAATTCCAAGTTCCCATTTTAATAAAAATGTCCATTTTAAATGGTGCCAGAATGTCAAAATTTGGCGAACTGCTGAACTAGGCATAGGACGAAAGAAAATGTTGGGGGAAATAATTTTCGGGCGCAGCAACACACACAGTCCGAAGCTCGCTCTCTGTGGGTGGGGTCCAGGGGGTCCAAGCCCTTGCAATCTCTGGGGTTTAAACAAATCTCTGGATAAATTTCTTTTTGGTTAACTTAACTCAAATCTGACCTTACTGGAGGCAATGGGGGCAAGAACAATTTTGAAGGGAGAAACTCCCCTTCTTGCCCAT
Source organism: Holothuria scabra (assembly GCA_037179385.1). Classification (NCBI taxonomy): domain Eukaryota; kingdom Metazoa; phylum Echinodermata; class Holothuroidea; order Aspidochirotida; family Holothuriidae; genus Holothuria; species Holothuria scabra. The sequence goes on from CM074196.1 coordinate 32,201,525, forward strand.
TCCCCTGTAGTTTTGCGGCTGCAAAAAGACTACATGTGACATGTGTGGCAAGCAGCAAGAGTGTGCATTCCGTCGTGAGACAGGGAGTCCAAGTCCTTGTTTTCGAGAGATCCTTTTTTGCAAATAACCAAGAGCTAGCTGCTCGGTTTCTCATAAAATAGCATGTAATGATGTACCGTACTAATGTCTTTATGATTTTTGGGGGGGCTTATTTCGTGCAGACGTTATGTAAAATTGTTTCCATACTTCCAGATAGTGGTGAAAAATCCCAGTTTGAGAAATGGAAATTTTGTTTTTCGAGATTTTAGTAATTGAAATTGGCACATATTTTCACAAAAACTTGAACGAGGCAGGGGTTATGTAATGGACTCGCATTGACGACCCGGTGTTTTTCTTTAAAATACCAATTGCATTTTTACACAACAAAACACTCCACACCGTAATGAATGCATCCTGAAAAATGGAATTTCTGAAAACTGTATATTACTTTGGGGTATTATAGCATCCGTAACCAACCTAATCCAAGGCAAAAACACTGGCAATAAATGTGAATTAGCAATTCAGTTTTAATTGAAACTAATCTGTTCATCACACCTGCTTGCCAAGTCCACTATATATGTAAAAAGTGTGCCATCTTTCATTGCTAGAGGCAAATATGGGAAATGGAATAAAAATTTCATCAAATCTTTAGGATCTGTTTCACTTAGTACTTTGCTCTGGATAAGTGGCGGTATTTAATGGCAACTTGAACACATCCACACACTCTTACGAAGGGTTTTTTTTAGAGTATGCGTTGGACTGTGCGTGGCTGTAACAAATCTTTTTTCCCTCGAGGAGATCCCACTTCAAATCTCTTCTGTGTTGATAAAATATGCACGTATCCTTCCAAAGAAGGACATCATTTATGTTCTGTGATATAGCAACTTCAGCAACCTTAGAGCGAAGATACTTCGCGGTCTCTGACATCATTGTATATAAAGGTTCTGTGTTAGTTTGGTTTAACGTAAAATGGTAAGGCATGAAAGGGTACCTAGCCAACGTTGCAATTCACAATTGAACACCAGCACGTAGTTTTAATGCTTGTGTGTTTTTGTTTTTTGTTTTTTCATTATTTTCAGGTGAATTCTTTGTTTCCGGAAAACAACGAATGGCAATCGAATGGAAAAGGTATCGTTTTTTAAATTTCTCTCATTTACTCGGACAAGAGTGAAAAAGCATGTTCCATGTGACCAATTTGAAAAACAATTTTTACGATGTTAATTTTCCATTTTCTTTACCGATGCAAAAAGTGACTGACACCTGTCAGCCTGTTGCACTCTGAATGACACTGACGGACAAATTGCCATTGGGGTAAGTGACCATCGCTTGGGCAAGGGACGTGTCATTTATTTGCGTGAAAAACATTGGCAAGTAAAGTGAGTGGAGGTGTGACAACAATTAAACGTCCAAGCTCTTCGTGTAAACACAAAGATTCTGGAACATCATTAGGGACAGATCTGTAACGAGACGAAAAGTGTTTAAGGCGAATGAATGAACGGGAAATCAATGGGGATAATATCACAACTTAATGATACTTTCCCCATTTTATTTCCTTTGGGGGAAGGGAGGGAGGGAGGGAGGGGGAGTAAGGAAGGGAAGCTGCTCCCAAATTTAAATCGAATAGTTTCATTTGTCTTCAGATTTTATGGAGACTAAGCTTGTAAGGGTCGCCCAAGTGAACCCAGGTTTCCTTCATTGCGGGTTTGCTTAGAAATATGTCCGCCATTTACAAATGTTTGTAGGACTATGCAACTACATTCTCTCTCTTGCATTGCGATTTCTTATGTAGGAAGTTGCTTCTCTAACTTTCGTTGCTATAACGGATCATGTATCAATGCTGACCTGACATGTGACGGCATCGTGGACTGCGAAGAGGCCGAAGATGAAATTGACAGTTATTGTAGCGGCAGACGGAGAGTAGACCCGCGATTATGGGAATCTCCCGTAGAAACCAAATCATTCAAGGTAACGTCTGACTGTCTGATTACGATGTGATGTAACTATCCTAAATGTACGATTTTACTGTAGGGTTACTGAAAATTCTCAGTTGGTAAATAATCCTTTTCGGTAGACAGGAAAATTTTGAAAATTCAAAAATATGCATAGTAGCTTATATTTGTCAAAATGCACAGAGAGTGCTTTGATTACACATTAGTCTTGTATGTCCACTAGGACAGTGGTGTTGAACGTTAAAATAGGTTCAGATTGCACATTTTGGAGATGTTGGAACGGTCTGAAATTATCAGAAAGTGAAATATTGCGTTCAAAATGCTTCAACGTAACATTAAAAGAAAATAGCTCTAGTTGTTATCAAATTATTTGGTCTCAAACAATAAACCCCCAAAATATCTTCATCTCCTCAAAATACAATGCACAAGAAGTTGTGGAAGTTGCGCATCTTTTGAAAAAGTTGAAAGTTTGGGTGGACAAATTACTCTTCAGCAACAAGCAAATGAATTTCGCTCCAAGGGAAACTTATTTCGTGAAAAGAAGGCTACCATGTTGCCTTATTTTTAATTATTTATCACTCTTTGCCAATAAATATTGGTTTTAAAAGGGTGAAATTTCCCTTAAAAGGCATTGATTCATCAGCTCCAACAATTCAATGTATAGTTCTTCCCATAGCTGTCTAAGCTCATCTTTATCCAGACATAATCCTATCACAATGGTCCAGGGCACGTTCAGGTGAACCAAGAAGCCGAAATGTTTCATTGGAGAACTCTCAGTACACGCTGTGTGATATGAGCTGTATGCATATTATGTCACATCACAGAGCTGTGTCAACTAAGAACTTATATAGGTATTCCCCACGGACTTGTATACATGGACAGATCATGTAACGTACAAGTCCTATCCCAGATTGTCGCCACTGACTTGGACAAAAAGGGCGCACCAAGATGGCCGCTGTGAAGCTATAAATCGTCTGATTTGACGACGACCCTTTTATTATATTTTTGGCAAAAGGTAACCTTAAATGGGTAAAAATATCATTCCTGCAATTGATGGAAGTAATTTTGAACCTTGCCATATTTCAAAAATAACTTTTTTGCAAAATCTGGGAATTTGAGCAAGTCCAAGCTTTCACACAAAATCATAGCAGGCAGCCAATCTACCTTGCAGTATGCTCCGTCCATGTATAGGAAGTTCTTGGTAATCCTCCTCGGGTGAGGAGTGTGACTGTTTTAAAGGAAAAATGTAATAACCCCAATTGAGATATGGGAGGTATGATTTATCTATTTTATGAATGACTCTCTGACAACTACGTAAATTTTTCTCACGGAAATTTAAAATTATTACTTGTAAAACATTTTTCAGGTGCTTTTGGGGGTGGGGGGGGGGTAATGTGACGCAATTTGAAATTTAAAAACCGTTTCCAGAATAGGTTCGGGTTAACCTTTTTTACCTTTTAAACGGGATTGAGGAAAGACCTTAATTTTGAAAGCAAAACGAATTTTAGTTCAGTTGAAAAGTTTATTCTGAAGTATGTTTTGTCTGGCTGATTTGCTTCGATGTTTCTTTGTCCGTTCCAACTTCCTGATGGAATAAACACATTTTTGTATTCATATCAACACCAACACGTTCATTGCCTCACCGAAAGACTTAGATGTGTTAAAGCAACCCATTTTATACCGTCATTGCACAAAGATTAGTGATTCAAGCCGAAGGCCTATTGCAAGGATTTTTTAGGATGGGATTTCGATACGATTTTTGAGTTTTTGTTAAGATCTCCCATCCCTGGTCGGAAAGGGTCCAAACTTTACCAACTATGTTAATATATGATTGTATGGATATACGACTACGTCATCCGATAAAAATGTATGTCGGTGTGACGTCACGAAAAAGTGAGTTGGCTTAATAAATATAATAGACATCAGATGCAAATCTTACCAGTATACTGGTGACAAATCTCTGGCTCTTTCCGTCCAGAGATGGAGAAGATTTTAACAAAAACCCAAGAATGTCGGATAGGGATCCGAATTTCTTGCAGTGTGACCCTGGCTCTAAAACGTTAAAGATGTCCGTCATTAGTGTTCCTTTGTATGTTTCCAGTGACGGAAGATTGTTTTAATTGACCTTTTCTCGCTCAGGCTAAATTGTGGACTTCAGATATTAAGCCTCTGAAGTATTATACAAATTACTTAAAAGATTAAAAAAAGTATAAAAATTATGGGGGATTTTTTACTTTTTAAAAAGTAGAGATTTGTTGTGAGCAAAGAAATGTATTTAAAGGTTCATCAATTTTCACGAACATCGATATTGATTTTTACATTCAGGAAACGTGGAACAAGATAACCGATCTTCTGCCAATGAGACAGGCGATGTGTAGTGATATACAATTCTTCTGTTCATCGGATTCAAAGTGTATTTCAATTTCAAATGTTTGTGATCAGACCAATGAATGCTCTCAAGGCGAGGTAGGTGTAACCATTGAACTCGATAAAGTTTTCAGGACTTTATATCCTCTTTGCACACCCCCTTTTTAAGTCTTGCAGATCAGGCGGGTTTTTGTTCATACAGTATGTACAGCTATAAATTGATTGGTTGTTAGGTTGATGCAGGGGGATTGTGTAAACAAGAATGAACTTAGTCACTTTCAAATTTCCTGAAGAGTAAAATTCACTCTGAGAGTGTGAAATTTACTTTAATAAGAGTGAAATCACTTCAAGAAAAATGAAAGTTACTCCAATTTAAAAGTGGAGCTCACTCTTTAAGCAGTGTCTACGGTGATCACTCTTTTTCAATAGTGATCGGGGTAGACACTCGTTAAATAGTGAAATTTTGCTCTGCTGGTGTAAATTTCACTATTTTGGGGGTGAATTGACACTTCGATTCTGTGAACTTAGTTTTCACTAACATCAAAAGGTATATATTCTAATGTGTAGACATCCCTGAGGACTCGAGGAAAGTTTACTCATTACAGTTTTAGAGATGACCGCTTTTGGGGGAAAAATAAGTTTGCCTGAGTCCAAGTGTACTTACACAGAGTTCATAATCTCTGTAATGTCGTCGGTTTGATTTGTGAATGTGTGTGCGTGTGAGATAATAGTTCACGCCATACTCCCATATAGCAAAACTTGTTAATGAAAACGGAGCTGGCAAGAATCACTTGTACAACTTGGTGTCGAAAACAGTGCACAAAACCTTCCGGCTGTGTAGAGTTTCAATGTAAAAGAACAAAGAACGTATGGTAACTCCCACAACTTAACCTACCATTTCGCTTTTTTGTTCTTCTAGAAGCAAAGTACGTAGAAGGTACTTCCCCAGAACGTGATTGTTGTCAAACGTTCGTCTCTGTTGGATTTTGCTTGGTAGGGTAGCATTTTCATCAGGGAAAAACAAAATTTGAAAATGGCGCCACTTATTTGTCGTTTACAGCATTGAACTAGTCTTGGTCAAGACCCTAATACCAGTCAGTACAGCATCTCAGCTCTGCATTAGGTTACTGAAGCAGATCTCCCTGCAAAATAGCCAAGTTTAAAATCTGCCCTCTATTTTAATTTTCGGTAGAAAAGATATAAAAACGGACTTGACCAAGGCTAGCAATGAACAAATAGTTCTCAATAACGAGCGCTAAATAACAGCATTGCTTGAACCTCTGGGGCTTGCATCACAGCCTCTTCTCTCTCCTACTGCACTTATATTTTCGATTCGTTATTTTTGTGGCCAATTCGCTAAACGAAGAAGTTCTGTTCATGTATGTGTAATGTGCCCTTCATAGGCAGCGAAAGCGGGGGGAGGGGGTCAGGGGGCCTGCCCCCCCCCAGGTTTTTTTTATGAGATTTGGGGGGTATTCCCCCCCCCCCCCATAAGCGAATGTCGCAAAGTAAATTTTTAAAAAATTAAACAAATTTAAGTTGCTTTTATTACATTTCGGCTATTCTTTGGGTCAAATTCTACTTTGCAGAGAGCAAGTTGCAAAGCTTCCGGGGGCTTCGCCCCTGGAGCCCCACATTAACGATAACCTGTAGGGGAGTTTATTTTCGCCCTTCAAACAGTTGCAGGGTATTCTTCAATTGTGCCCCACTCTGAACTTCGAAATAAATTCAGGAAGACTGTGACAAGGTTCATATCTTCGGAATGTCTTGACTTTTTACTCGTCGGGTTCCTGGATAGAAAATTTGGAGTGGCTAAAATTGGCTACCTTGGTGTGGATTATAAAGTGTGCTCCTAGCATCTGACATGTTTCTACCTCCTGTATGGATTTTTTCAATCCCTGTGATGCACAAAATCTTTCCAAAATCATACTTGGTGTGGTGGGTAGAATAATTTATCTATAATGGTTGGAAGGAATTTTCACGGCCATTGCTGCCAGTCATTGGTCAGTGCAACCGCCAAATTCATGTTGGGTCAATGCTGTCTCAAGGGTCGCAACCTTACTGCCTTACCACTATTACCGCACAGGACCTCACTTAGCTCTTGGCTGAAGTGGACATACCCAGTGGCGTACGAGACGGGGCAGGAGGAAGACTGCCCCAAATTTCCGCAAAATCTAAATTCGGGCAGGAATTTGGAAATAATTCGGACAGCCCTTTAATTGTGAAAAAAAATGGGGTGGTTTTTCAGAAAATTCCTAAATGTGGCCGAAATCTCAAAAAGATATACCGGGAAAAGGAAAGAAACGTCATATAGTCGAAATAAAATTTTCATGAAAAACCCAAGTCAAGATTCCAAAATGTCGCTACGCTTCCGGGCAGCTCAAAAAGCTATTATTCGTGACCGTTATTTCACAGATAATAACAACACAATGGCCGAAATTGTCGAATATCCAAATTCTTTCAAGCATTAGCCCGAAAATGTAAAATTTTCATAGTAAGGGTAACATAGTTACGAAAAATTAAAGAGATAAAAAATCGCGACACATTTGGGAAGCCTGTGGCTTAAAAGAAACAATTATTCTTGAGACTTTTTAAATCTTGTGTAACACAATACACGAAAGGGTCGATTATTTTAATAGCTTCAAATCATTGCCGAAAAACAGAAAACGCTGTATTTACAGTACAATTTTTATGGAAAATAAAAAAGATCTGGGACACATTTGGATAGAATGGGAAAAAAAGGTTTGCATCATCCCAACTTCACACTCTCTTGCAAAAAAATTGCCCGAAATGGTCAAATATTCGCGCAAAGGGTAAAACAATGCTGGGACGTTTTCAATTGCCAAATTAATTCAACGGATAGAAAGGAGGGCGTTCAGGTGCCCAAACGTTTTCCATCTATCCTGCTCTAGAGCCAAATACGGGCAATGGTTATGAAAATCGGGTAATTTTTTTCGATACTTTAATGATGCAGGGTGAGAATGTCTTCCCGTAAGGCTGCTTGAAAATTCATTTCAACATACCTTGTAAAAAAATCATCATTTCATCCAATGGTAGTGGTACATTTTATCTGATTCTTCTGATCAAATAGCGATTGCTTAGATCCCCTATAAGCCTGGGAAATGTCATTTTCGACTGTCTAAGGGGTCCGATTTTTCAAAATTTTCTGTTCGCTTCACGCCAACCAGTGGTGAAGCTCCACGCAGATAGCCTTCTTAGCAGAATTTCAGTTTCAGGTGACCATTTTTTGTGCAAACAGAACCTCGAATTAGCGACTTCTAAGACCCCCTAAAAGCATAGAAAATAACATTTTTGACTATCTGAAGGGTCAGATTTTTCAAAATTTCCTATACGTTTTGCCCCCAACTTATGGTGGTGCTCCACTTAGACCGCTTCTTACCAGAATTTTAAAGTTTCAAGTGATCATATTTTACAAACGGAAACTCAAAATAACGACTGCTTAGATCCCCATATACGACCGGGAAATGCCATTTTCAACTGTCTGAGGGGTCGGATATTTAACAATGTTTTGTGCGCTTCGCGCCAACTAATGGTGGCGCTCCGCTTAGTCTTTCTGACAAATTTTAGTTTGGAACGAACGTACATTTATCTGCAATTTGAGATTCAAAAAAACGACTGCTTAGATCCCCTTTACAAGCCTGGAAAATGTCAGTTTCGACTGTCTTAGAGATGCGAATTTTCCAATTTTCTGGACGCTCCGCGCCAACCCGTGGTGGCGCTCCGCTTTGACTGTCTTACGGGCAGAATTATATTTTGGGGGGCAAAAATCTTCTGCCCCAATCTGAAATGCTCCCCTACGCCTATGAAAATACCTTACTCAGGGGTGCACTGGGACAGCTGCTTGCAACATTCAGCAGGATTCGTCAGGATTTGCAATCCTAGGATACATAGTCCAATGGAGTAATGAACTGAGCCAATCAGTATCTCAAAACGTGTGTTTTTATAATCTTAGAAAAATCACAAATTTTTCTCACCAGATTTAAAGAAAATTACACCTGGCAAATGCCATTTCCAGCCATCTGGGAGGTCTTAAAATCCAAAATTTCCTTAGTACGCTCCGCGCCAACTGATGGTGGCGCTACGCTTAGATACCAGCCACCCCTTTTAAAAGTATCCAACCCCTCCCCCATAAGCCCCACCAAAAAAAAAAGCTAGCTATGCCACTGCCCTGGACCCTTACCAGGGCTTTGCCCCTGAACCCCACCAGGGGCACTTAAGCGGGCCCTGGACCCCACGCCAATGGAGTTTTGTGCTTCGCGCAAAACCGAAAGCCTTACAGCGTCACCACCGTCAGTGGGCTACAATCCCCGAGAAAAGAAATGAAACAATGTCTGCAACAGTGAAGTGCATTCATAATTCCTCAAACCCGACCTGGAACCCTCACCCTCCCCCCCTTTAAATGTTGTGCCCTAACTGATCATCACAAAATTGACAATTGAAGCCAATTTTTTAATTTACTTTTTGTCGAGGAGTGTACTCATTGAAAGTTGGCGCCATCTACCTACTAGCCGACCTGAAAATGTAATGTCTGTCATAATTTCCGGTTATCTGTCATACACAGGATGAACAAAACTGCGAATTTGTGACCTGTCCGGAAAACTACATGAAGTGCGACACCGGAAGATGCATTCCAAATTATTGGATATGTGACCAGATTCAGGATTGTCCTTCTGGAGAGGATGAAACCGGTCTCGATTGTTCCACGAGAGTTTGCTCAGGAAATCGTTTTCGTTGTGACACAGGTTAGACAACCTTCAACTGACTTTGTTCCTAGATCTCAATTTGAAATACTATTCCCTGCCGGAATAATTAATCAAGATCATCATCTGGCGTCATGCGGGGTCAAAAGACAAAATTTTAGATCTTCTGGGTCACCAGAGGTCAAAAGGGAATTTTATCTTCATTTGATAAGGTCATCAGGGTTCAAAAAAGGGTTCAGGGTTCAAGAATTCCCAACATCCTGATCCTCAGCTTGGGGTAACCAAAGCAAATTTAAGAATTCACTAGATCGTCAAGAAATCAATAAGCTAGAATTCTGATATATGAAATGCGTTGAAACTGCATGCTATTTTCTGATCTTAAAGCTTATTCATCTGCTGTGGCGTAAAATATTTCAATTAATATCATCTGAAACGATCGCTTGCGTAACGCAGTGATTAGCATCCTTGTCCAACTCTGATATGTTTTGCTATAATTATTACCCTTCCCTCCTTGCATAAAATGCAGTAGACAGGGTCCGCCGAGACCGGGGGGCTGCCCCCACACTTTTCTGTTGTAAGCATTGTGGGCCGCCTTACATTGCTACTTTATTATTGAACATATTGGGCCCCTTTGGTGATTAGTCCCCACTTCAAAATTTGCTCCGTTGCCTCAGAGCTGAAGATGTGTACGTAGTTCAACACAGGAAAAAAGAGAGGAGGGCGACGTAACGTCTGCAGAAAAAAGTGTGACGCCAAAAGCTGTTTCAGAAAAGATTTGCCAGTTGCCAAAATTTTTTAAGTTTCTGTATATATTTCTAATATCTTTTATCTTGGGTCTAGGCACTCAAGAAACAACAGAGAAACTCCTAAACCCATCGTTTTTGTCTCTGTCAAACCTAGCACTAGTTTTAAGGTTTGAAGGCACACGGTGTATTAGGAGTTGCGTTTTGTGTAGCTAAAATGAGGGAATGAGGGCATTTTTATTCTAAGAAAAAGATCATTCTCCTAGAGCTCAATCTATCGCAACCGACTCTAGAAGTCCATATCACAAACTTAACAAACATGATAAACATTCCTTTACCTTGAATGCGACCAAAATTTGCATTTATTTTGAAAACAAAAATGAAACTTAGGTGGCGTATTTGTGCGCAAGTTATTTTCCCGAATTCCTAAGGCAGTACTAAGACGCACAGCAGTGAATGAGGAAGCGCATACTTCCAATTTGTTACCAAAATATTTATTTTCGTTTCATACTCAACTGAAATGCCTACTTAGCGCAGATTTTATGAAGATGACATACATGATATGCAACAAAACTAGTCCCAGGTCAGTGGTAGCCAGTAGGGACAAGGGCGACCCATGAGAACCGACAACTGTCTTTCATAAACTTAAAAATTTAGTACTGTTACTCTCACGTGGATGATTTGAACATCGATGCATGGGAATGTTCGGTTTTCGTTTATAAAGGTGTTTTTTACTTTCATGGCCTTATAGTGCTTTCACCTACGTCACAAGCCCCGCCCCTTTTGACGGCTAGCTAAGTCGCAACTGACGACCTACGTGTGACTAGTGCATTTAAACAATGCTTTGACCGAAGTGGGCGTGACTTACCAATTGTGACGTTATATATTCACACCATATCAAGGACTTTGTGGCTAAACTGTGTATGATAAAGAATATCACAAACTCACAGTAGAGGGTGAACATGACATGACTCACCCCTAAGAAATATTCTTTCATCGGGAAATTTAAAATGCAAAGTATATTTGCGTATCTCTCCCCAAGAAAAAAATGTCAAGCTTACCTTGTAAATTAACAGGCCGCGATCATTTTATTTCGTATACTAGTGAGGGGAAGAACGATGTTCAAAATCATGGTGAAGCCGCGGTCACACAATCCGATTTTTGTCAATTTTATTAAAATTTTCAATCTCTGATGGGAAAGAACCCCAAATTTTCCAACCTTTGCAATTATATTAGTTGTTCCGTAGGACTATGGAAATTAAATTAATACTCATCATTTCGTGACGTCATATCTACATAACGATTTTTCAGAATACGCTGCCCGATAAAATATGTATGTCGCTGTTTCGTCACGACAAAAGGCAGCATTTAATTATCATAGACATCAGATGCAAATTATATATACTGTTTTAAAGATTTGACTCTTTCCGACAAGAGATTGAAAAGGAATCAACTCACAAAATCGGATCGAAATCCGATCCGAATTCGTTGTGGTGTGACCGCTTCTTCAAGGGTTAGAAACAGAATATAGATAGACAAAGGTATATTTGACGTGAAATTTTATACTCGGGTATCAGATGTATGCTGCTACTTTGGATTTAGAGGTGTGGCCTATTTCCAAGAAGCTGATTGGTCCTAATGATGAATGAAATTTCCTCGCCATCTTATGGGGTTTGAAATGGAGCCGACAGCAATTTGACATCTGAAATCAAGTGTAAAATCATTCTATCTGATAATTACCCACAGGTGCGTGTCTTCCGAAACACTGGCGATGTGATGGGCAAGTCGATTGTCTTCATGGGGATGACGAGAAGGATTGTATCACGTGTCCCAGTGAATCTATTCCTTGCCAGGATGGTCAAAGCTGCATTACAATGGTAGGTGACAATTTGCATAAGATAAGTTATTTCTCATTTCATAATTGTAGAGAAGTCCCTCTCTTAAAAAATTAAAATGTAAAATATTTTGTTATTTTTTTTTATATATTTTTATTTTCTTTTATCTATTTTAGCAGTTACCAGTTCCTTTTTAAAAAACCTCGTCACACACTGGATATTTTACTTCTTCTGAGAGAGTTGGCAGGTTAAAAACGAAAAGCAAGTGAGGAAAAAATTTAAACATCTTTTACAAAACCTGCGGTAATTGATTCCTTGCCGAAGGCAGGCAAGTAAAGATAGCTATTAGTAGGGTATTCTTCAGTAGAGATAGTTAAGAAGAAGAGTCATGTTGTATTAAGTGCAGGTCAATGATCTTTTGAGGTTACGAGAAGTTAAGTGCGAGAATCTCGTTAAATACAATGAGGGGAAGAATTTATTGTTTGGTGCAGATGAAGAGGTCATATCTGGTCACCAGAGGACAAACATCATCTGAGGTCACCAGGAGTAACCATTTTGTTGGTACTCTGCACAGAGTCTGCTCGGACCAAAACAAATTTCACTCCCTCTTAAATAAGACCTGCAATCACTTCTCTTTCTTGATATTTTTTACCCTTATTCAGTGCCCATCCTCGCAGACTCTGGACAGAAACTGGTTTAAATTATGCAAAAACGTTTTTACCAAAAACATCCTTTTTTGCTACCGAAATCGTTAGAAACCAACCACAAAGAGTGTAGTGAAAATGACGTTGAATATTCATCACCCTTGAAAACTGCTCATAATCTCTAACGAAAGTGAACCTTTCGGCGAAATATTTCCGCAAATGATTCGCCGTGACGCCGTTTCTCTTGAGGTAAAATTTGCTACTCGTTAGGCTGGGTTGGAATGCACCGTTGTTTTCACTTACTGTTCGAATGCTGGCATTGGTTGATTTCCAATACGTAGTGGCTTGTTACGTCAAATGTGAATAATCATGGGTACATAATTATTACGGGTGTCCAAGTATTTGGGCGGACGTGGATAAACGGCGATATGCTTATAAAGGGCTGACTGATTTACAGAATTTGACGTTAAAAAAAATTAAGTCAGAAATGATATCGCTGAGAAAATTTTGCAAGTAGGAAGCTGGAAAATCTTCATGTTCAGTGTGGATACGGTAAGGTTCAGATGAACCATACTGTTCTGTGGGAGTTCAAAGTTCATCTTGGGTCACAAACCCTCAAAAATATCAAAAATGTCAATATCCCCTAAAAGTCCCAAGATAAATATCTGAAGTCGCCAGCGATAAAGAAGCAAAATTTTTCTTTCCGGCTAGAAATCGCAAATCCTCTGGGCTTTCTAATTTTACAGGAAGTAACTGTATATAAAAGGAGTAACTCTTCAAAACAAGACAAACAATAAGATCCCATCAATATGTCTACGAGATTGCAAGTACGTCGTGATGTTGTTGGGCAATAAAGGTTATTTATATACACAGCATAGAAAATTTAGCTGTTCCTTTTTTTGTTTTTCTTTAAAATTACAGCCTCAAATTTGCGACGGAGTAACAGATTGTGGTGATGGAACAGACGAGAAAAATTGTAATGTGGTGCCAACTATACCAACTTCTGGAGAGCGTACCGCCGAACCTCACTGCAGTGGTGGCTTACTTTGTGAAGTCGGATCGTATCTATACTGTATTCCAATGCAGAAAATATGCGACGGTATTGTCAATTGTTGGGATGGTTCTGACGAAGATAGTTGCACAACACCATTGGTGACAACACAAACAACAACAAAGCCCACTACAACCGTCATGGAAGAAATATTAACCACAGAACCTCCCTGCAAAGATGGGCTGCTTTGTAAAGTCGGATCTTACGTATACTGTATTCCAAAGCAGAAAATATGTGACGGCATTGTCAATTGTTGGGATGGTTCTGACGAAGATAGTTGCACAACACCATTGGTGACAACAGAACCAACAACAAAACCCACTACAACAGTCATGGAAGAAATATTAACGACAGAACCTCCCTGCAAAGATGGGCTCCTTTGTAAAGTTGGATCTTACGTATACTGTATTCCAAAGCAGAAAATATGCGACGGGATTGTCAATTGTTGGGATGGTTCTGACGAAGATAGTTGCACAACACCATTGGTGACAACAGAACCAACAACAACAAAGCCCACTACAACAGTCATGGAAGAAATATTGACGACAGAACCTCCCTGCAAAGATGGGCTGCTTTGTAAAGTCGGATCTTACGTATACTGTATTCCAAAGCAGAAAATATGTGACGGGATTGTCAATTGTTGGGATGGGTCGGACGAAGATAGTTGCACCACACCACTGGTGACAACAGAAACAACAACAAAGCCCACTACAACAGTCATGGAAGAAATATTTACGACAGAATCCCCCTGCAAAGATGGGATGCTTTGTAAAGTAGGATCTTACGTATACTGTATTCCGAAACAGAAAATATGTGACGGGATTGTCAATTGTTGGGATGGGTCTGACGAAGATAGTTGCACAACGCCATTGGTGACAACAGAAACAACAACAAAGCCCACTACAACAGTCATGGAAGAAATTTTAACCACAGAACCTCCTTGCAAAGATGGGCTGCTTTGTAAAGTTGGATCTTACGTATACTGTATTCCAAAGCAGAAAATATGCGACGGGATTGTCAATTGTTGGGATGGGTCGGACGAAGATAGTTGCACAACACCATTGGTGACAACAGAACCAACAACAAAGCCCACTACAACAATCATGGAAGAAATATTAACGACAGAACCTCCCTGCAAAGATGGGCTGCTTTGTAAAGTCGGATCTTACGTATACTGTATTCCAAAGCAGAAAATATGTGACGGGATTGTCAATTGTTGGGATGGGTCGGACGAAGATAGTTGCACAACACCATTGGTGACAACACAAACAACAACAAAACCCACTACAACAGTCATGGAAGAAATATTAACGACAGAACCTCCCTGCAAAGATGGTCTGCTTTGTAAAGTTGGATCCTACGTATACTGTATTCCAAAGCAGAAAATATGCGACGGGATTGTCAATTGTTGGGATGGGTCGGACGAAGATAGTTGCACAACACCATTGGTGACAACAGAACCAACAACAAAGCCCACTACAACAATCATGGAAGAAATATTAACGACAGAACCTCCCTGCAAAGATGGGCTGCTTTGTAAAGTCGGATCTTACGTATACTGTATTCCAAAGCAGAAAATATGCGACGGGATTGTCAATTGTTGGGATGGGTCGGACGAAGATAGTTGCACAACACCATTGGTGACAACACAAACAACAACAAAACCCACTACAACAGTCATGGAAGAAATATTAACGACAGAACCTCCCTGCAAAGATGGTCTGCTTTGTAAAGTTGGATCCTACGTATACTGTATTCCAAAGCAGAAAATATGTGACGGGATTGTCAATTGTTGGGACGGGTCGGACGAAGATAGTTGCACAACACCATTGGTGACAACAGAACCAACAACAAAGCCGACTACAACAGTCATGGAAGAAATATTAACAACAGAACCTCCCTGCAAAGATGGGCTGCTTTGTAAAGTTGGATCTTACGTATACTGTATTCCAAAGCAGAAAATATGTGACGGGATTGTCAATTGTTGGGATGGGTCTGACGAAGATAGTTGCACAACACCATTGGTGACAACAGAACCAACACAAATGTCAACTACCAGAGAAGTACCCTGTAAAAACGGTTTTCTCTGTAAGATTGGACCGTATATGTATTGCACACCAAACAGTAAACTATGTGACGGAGTTTTGAACTGCTGGGACGGCTCTGACGAAGAGGGCTGTACTACACCAAAAGTAACGATGGAACAAACAACACTCAAAACGACAACAGAGCTAACAACAACTAGTATGTGTGGAGAGGAATTTCTTTGTCGTTCAAATTCTTGGATGTATTGCATTCCCAGCCAAAAAATTTGCGATGGTGTGGGGGATTGTCCAGATATGTCGGACGAAAGAGAATGCACGACACCCGTTTCTGTGATGACAACGCGACAAAGTCCAGAGCTTTCGACCGTGGTCCCGCCTTGTCCTGGATATGTGTGTGCTGTAACATTATTGTGCCTACCAAATATGTTAGTCTGTGATGGAGTCAGCGATTGTCCTATGGGTGATGACGAAGGAAAATGCACGGTAACGACTGCACCTCCGATTACGATTACATGCGTCCTTGGTCAATTTGAGTGCAACGACGGTAGCTGTATTTCCGTTTCTCAATCCTGTGACAACGTTATTGACTGCCCGAACGGAGAGGATGAAGATAACTGCCAGGCTAAAGATAACTGCGAAGTTAGATTCCAGTGTAAGACTGACGGAGTCTGTTTAGAACAGAACGAATGGTGCGACGGCAGCAACGACTGTTCTGATGGTTCTGACGAGATGGACTGTGGAGACTGCGGTGCTGGTAAATTCGCTTGCTCATCTGAGATTTGTATTGATCGTAATAAACTCTGTGACGGTGTTCCCGATTGCCCAGGCCCTGACGACGAAAATGGCTGTACAGTTATTGAGCAGTGTGTTGGAATGTTTGATTGTGGTAATGGTTACTGTGTTGATATGGCGGACCGATGCGACGGGGAATCCCACTGCAACAATGAGCGAGACGAGATCGATTGTCCAGTGCGACGTGGATGTGCTGATTCTGATTTCCAGTGTCATGACGGGAAATGCATACCAAATTCAATGAGATGCAATGGAGTATATGGCGACTGCACTTCGGGAGAAGATGAAGAAAACTGCGACGAGTGCTCGCACTATATGGTAAATATGTGTCTTAACGTTTCTTTCAATTTCAAATCACGTGGGTTGTATTCTTTGGTTGCTATTGTATTTGCTTTCGTTTGGATGTTTTTATGTACCTGCATGTGCTGGAATATCTCGTTAAAAACATGCAAGCCCAAGAGAAGGAATGGCTTAGAAAATTAAATTAAATTAAAACCAAACTAATTTTAGCTCACTAGAGAAGCTTACCGATATTATAAAATGGTGCCGGATATTTTTGATAATGTATTTTCGAACAGTTGCAGCTCTCATCCTTCCCGCAATGCCTACTTTAGAGCAACCTTTCGTTGCTGTTGCGATGATATAACGTAACGAGTTTTACAGCAGAACAGCAGTACGATGGGGCAAATTGGTGGGACCTGGGCAGTCACCCAAAACTACAATTTAGTCAATCGTCACAGCTCTTTGGATGACATCAAAAAGAAAATGGAGAGAAGCATCACCATAGTACAGACGCGGTTGTAGGGACATATTTTTTTTTGGGGGGGGGGGGCTAATTCACGTTTTACCATCCAAGCGGAGCCCCACCATCGTGTGGCGCATAGCATTTGTCCAACCTTGGGGGACTAGCAAAATTTAAGGGGCTAAAGCCCCTAGTTCCCGGTAGAACCGCTCCTGCCATAGTATGCACTGAACTAATAAAATAGGATTGCATGTGTATGCTACAGATAAATTTCGGACAGTTGTGAAGGGGCTAGGTAGGAAGACGGGGAGCTGTGGAACTTTATGGTGTGATGAACGTGAAGCTCGACATGGCCATGGTTTCTAGTTTTATTTGTCATTATTTCGTTTCAGGGGTGCTGTTAGTATTGTTCGGATAAAAGTAAAATAGAAACTGAAGGCGGCACCGCGCTCTGAGGACTAGTAGTGCAAAGTCTGGTCACGATTACAGTGTTAATAGAAGAGAGCTACGGCCTTTGGATGAAAGCTAGTAAAGAAATGTCTTCACTGCTTTGCAGTATCTTGTAAATAAGCATGACGAACTTTGTTTTCTATTCTTCGGTGGAAGTACACAGGAAGCTGATACTTGGTCAAAACTTCCTCTGCTCTAGGTGGCTAGGGTTTCCTGAAGCTGCATAAAATATCTATACATGGGATGTTGTCCGTCTCTTACCAAATTGTGTAACTAAGACTCAGTGTTTTCAACTACAAGCCCCTGTCCCTTTTGACGGGCACATACATTTAGTGATGCTAGCTGACAAACAGCTGACGAAGTATGGTGAAATTTGCACGGCAGTGGGCGTGGTTTATTAATTGCGATACAAGGTGAAAGCACTCTACAGCGAACACAAAGTGGATATCTCGAACGAGACCAGTTTACTTGTGCAGACAATACATACTATGTCAATTACATCCTTGGTCTGGGGTATAACCAAGTAGTGCCTTTCCCCTTCAATAGTTCAGTTTACCGTCAGGAAGTTTACTATACTAGGTTCGAGTAGGTAAGATTTTAACACATGCAGACAGAATTGGTCCGCTTGTGCTCACCAAGATAAGGTCCGGAGCAGGAAAACATTAGAACACAACGGGGACTATTTTGGAGGATGGGGGCTTAAAAGAGGATAATTGGGGGAATTGATCTGTCTTGAGACAAAGAAAGAAGTTATCCTCATGTAGGTAATGAGCTCTTGGATTGCTTGTAAATGTGAAGATGCATACAGCCGGTTTTAATAATATTGCGCGCTCACAAGACGCTACGGAAGGGAAAGGACTAGTCGTTACGCTGTGAAGTGTACAGTGAGAATGGATGTGACCAAAAGCCCGTTTTAAGCAAAATACGGAAGTAGCCAATCTTGACTTCTCAAAGGTTCTTTCTGATGACGTGACCATCTGTTATTGTGTTTGAAAATGTGAATTTTATTGCAAGTGACAAATTGCACTGCTTTCTAACTTACAGTGTCCCAATAAACGATGCTTGACTCCCAGTGAGATGTGTGATGGCGTAAACGACTGCCTGCCAGGAGGAGAAGATGAAGACCCAGCTGAATGCAAATCATATCAAGGTAATCATTTCAGGCCCTAAATCTCGTCAACGCCAGAATTTTCACCTTGGTTTCCAAAAGAATGCTTTCCAAAATGGGAAGGGATTGTACTTCCTACAAACTCTCCATATTTCCCCAGCACTTTAGGACGGCATTTGACCACGACTGAAAGATACGGGACATGGCACCATTTGAAATAGAACTTTATGATCGAAGCCCCAGTGCATTTTTACATTCCAAACGTAACCAAAGGCTACCAGAAGGGTTAGTAGGAAAACCTATAAATGAACCCATAATTACACTCTAAATAAATTAACACTCCATTAATCTTAATTCACTCTAAGGATAACGCAATTCACTCCAAAGATGTGCACTCCAAAGAACGAAGTTGCACTGTTGATAGAGTGCCAATTCCTAAAATGAGTGATCAATGCAAGCCCTCGCGAAAGAGCGAATTTTCACTCTTCCTGGAGTGCATTTCACTTCTTGGGGTAAATTTCACCCTTCTCGGAGTGAATGTTAATAGAGTGATGTACACTTTGATAGAGTGCATTCAGACTTTTCAGTCACTCTTAAACAGAGTGTTTGCCCTTTGGAGGGCGTACTTGTCCATTTGGGACGTTAAGCTCCTTAAGGGAGCAGAACTCCTCCGGAAGTAAACGTTTGGTTTTCGCCCCTTGGCTCTTCGCCAGAGAGTCGTGGGGACTTGTAGAAAAAACTCTTAAAAAATTTAAGAGTGACTCTTTTGTGTGTGTGTGTGTAGGCACAGTGCTAGGGGCGGGTGCTGTATTGAAAGAAAAGTTCCCTAGTTGTTCAAAATGGCACTTTCGCATGCTAGGTACACAAGTTCACCAACTTAAAACAAAAGCTTTAAGGGGCTTTTGTTAGGATTGGTATATTCATGGGCCTTTAATGGCAAGGTCCGGGGAATTTCGGTGATCCATACCTCATGTGCACAGTCTTCATCAAACCAGGGATCAAACATTGGATAAACCTACTGTATTATAATTTCGCAGCTGCAGACAAGCAACGGGTTGTCTCGGATAAGACTGCCGAAAAGCTAGCAAATCAAATAAGCGTTCTCCTGGAAAGCAGTGGGCAGACGAAGGGCGGTGGTGCTGGAGGCAGAGACAACAACGAAGTACCAGACAAACCAATATCAAAACTGGGTTCCAAAACTCTCCTCAACTTACGTGACATGAGACGGGTTCAACATGTGAAAGAGATACTCCAAAGGCATTTTAACAAAGTTTAAGTTCTTGGTGCTAATTAGGCAAAAATCAATAATAATTTCCCAATTCACCGTTTCAATATTTATTATTTTGATTCAACAAAAATGGCTTGATCTGAAATTTTAGTAAACCATATGTTTAAGTTTTGAAAGTTTTTGTTTTACATTCTTTTAGATTACTTTTAGTACAAGAGTGAACGGAATGATTTTATGTTTAATTGGATAATCTTTACAGGTCGATTATATTCGGTGTTTCAGGCGAAGTACAATCATTTTAATTGAAAGGTTATGTACTTCATATAGCTGAAAAGCTATCACAATGTTACTCATACAAATAAAAACATTATTTTAAGAACTTTCTTCCGTTACATCTTTTATTGAAAAGCGAGTTGCATCTGTAGTACCAAATTACTATTCTGATAAAAAATAGCCACGCGATCTTATTATTAGAAGGAAGCCAGAATGACAAATCAAGAAATACTTCCCACAAATTACCAGAATCACCAGAATTCGTCACGGTAAGCAAAATAATGGTTAATAAACGCTGGACCATGCAGGGATATGCACAATCGGGGTTTGTGCAAGCGAGCCCGAGTGCATCCAGCGATAGCCCCCGTGAGTACATGAAAATATCAAGAATAGAGGCTCCAAACCCCTCCTAATCCTAGCAGCACACCAGGATTGTAAATGTTTTGGTAGTTCCCTGAGAGGTATAGAAATACCCCAACATTCATTCATTTTCCCCATCCACAGTCATCCAGTCATCGACTTATATACTGTATTCCAATTTCCTGCGAGGTAAGGTTACACTGCTAAGCTAGCACGGGCACTCAGAAATCCCCTCCTATCTAGTGGGGAGTTACCACAGGGTTAGGATTGTCCCAAAAGTAAGCGACGTTTCTTATGTAGGGAACCTACAAAATAATTAAAAACCGGCTCACAGAAAGGCCATATTTCGTGAGGGAGGCCTGTATTACATTTAACTTCCTGGTTGCAGAGTCACACTTTTACGTGTTAATAGATGATAATATGTGCCCCCCCCCCCCCCCAATACTTGCGGCGTCTCCCGTTTACTTTAGCATTGTTATTGACTCAGACCTTATGAATATGACGTCAGTGCGTCCTGGTGGTCATTGTCACCCCCTCCCAATCACAACTATGCTCTTTCCCATACCCTCATTTCAAGGCTGAAAATCATCCTACCCCCTTTTCCCTTACAGGTACAACTAGTAAATAACGCCATTGATAAAGGAAAACCTATGGTTCCTCTTTACTTAAAAATCAAAAGCAGTCCCCCCCCCCCCCCAAAAAAAAAAAAAAAAAAATGAAGAAACAGCTAAATGCCTTATTCTTATTTCTTTTTCAAAGTATCTTTCATCATATTGTTACGCGAGCCTCAACAAAACAACCAAACAAAACAGGACAGTCTACTACACTTCTTCACGTTGGAATGGAATGACAGCTCTTGCACTCGGGAGGCTGACCACGGGATCACCCAACCTTCAGGTCCCTCACTTGAACGGTTTAAAGGACAATCAAAATCATTTTTCTTGGGAGTATTACATCCCTAAGTGGAGCTACAGAGAGAATCATTACATCTACGTTACCTTTCTAATGGTAAAATGACAGGTTCTACATTCCAAGCAAAAGCAAACAAGTCTGCTCCACATTTCCATCAAAAAAGCACAAAGTTAGTTTTGGAATTGTAAACCTAAAAGGCAGAAAACTTAGCCACCCCCCCCCCCCCCCCCCAAAAAAAATATATATATAGTTTTAACTATAGTTTTAAAGAAGACATTTTAATTACAGTAGCTACGGGTTCAGGGAAGGATGAAGATTCTCCCACTGGTTTTGTCTCTATCGATCTGACATACGAAAGAACGATCACGCATTTATGGACTTGATGCAAACGTTTTAGCCATGCCTTCCTTTGCAATATTCCACTTGGTTCCCAGTGAGGAACATCACCTGTAGAGAGAGAGGAAAGAATATTCCAAAGATAAAAATGCCCATAATGGAATTCAGGGTCACTTGTTGCTCGCCTAGGTTAGCACTACTCCTAAACCAAGCTAACCGGCTCGTTATGCGGACATCCCGATGCATCTCTATGCATCCCGACGTCTCTGTGTTTCGACAATTATGTACTTTGGAGACCACAATGCATTTTGGCACCGACAGTAATATACTTTGGCACCATCAAAAGGCACTTCGGCCCCGTTTTGTCGGAAAATAGAAAATGGAGATGTCGGAACACAGAGATGTCGCAACATAGAGATGTAACCGTTTATCACACAGAATGTGTTACTAATATTCTGATGTGCCACAGACAGCATTCCAGGTAATGCCAGCATCACCTTAAAAGAGTGCCACAAATTCACCTCCGAACTTACGAGTCACGTATAAGCAATGCCTTTAGCCCGGTCTGCTGAACTAAATCTGCCGTTCATAGAAATACAGATTTGCTAAATAAGTAATATTCAATGCCTTTTTTTAGATCCTAAAAATACGTAGCCATACTTAAGTAACACAAATTTTACTTCAAAAGATAGCATATGTGGCACCAGGTTGCATGTTCAGAGGGGAAGGATTGTTCTGCAAGGTCCCTCAGTGATGGGCAAATTTTGTAGCCCCTGAATCTCCCTGGTGGCACTGTTTACCTCGAAGGACACCTAACTTTCAAAAATTTTCAAAAGGGAGGGTCCATCCCTTAGACTTCTTCCCCGACCGGCATAGACGTACGAGACGGTGACAGGAAGTGGAGGGTGCACAGGGACGATTAGAAATAGTTTACCATTTATCACCCAAAAGATGCTAGAAGTAAAATCAAACAGGCGGGGGTCCGAGCAGTCCAAATAATTTCATCAATTCAGCAGACCTTTAATTTAGCCAAAAGTCACAATAGAGAAGTAGTTAGCATGTTTTCACACTCTAAAGAGTGAACTTAGTCACTCTTTAATGGAGTGAAAAGTGTGCATTCACTCCATTCGAGTGATAATTCACCCCAAAAAGAGCGGAATTCCCTTAAAACGAGCAAAGTTTCACTCTTGATGGAGGGCCCACAGTGATCACTCTTAAAAAAAAAAAGAGCGATCATTGCGGGCACTCGTGGAAGAGCGAACTTTCCCTCTTCCTCTATAGTGAATTTCACTCTTTTTGGAGTGAGTTGGAGTGAATTATCACTATAATGGAGTGAATTTACACTTTTCACTCTATCAGAGAGTGACTAAGTTCACATTTTTGATTTTAGAGTGCAATTCCGTTGTATGGTTCCCCCAAAAAGAGAAATATAATGGTGCTAGTACATTTTACGTGGTAATTTTCTGATCACTTCGCATGTTCCTAATTTTAAACTTATAGCAAACAAAAGCTAAACATAAAGACTGCATGTTAAGAGTCTCATTGCAAGCATGAAAACACAATTTCTGACTATCTTAGGAGTCGCGATCATTTTCAAATTTTCTCTACGCTCCGCACCAACCAATGTTGGCGTTCCACTTAGTTCATTTTTCGGGTCAAAGTATTTTTTTAATAGCTTTGTGATCACTTTGCAGTTCGCGAACTTATTTTGAAGAGAACATTTTGTTGCAAACGACAAACGAAGATATGGACTGCTTAGATTTTTCGTATAAGTCTGGAAAATGCTGTTTCCGGTCATCTGAGGGGTCTGATTTTTCGAAATTTTCTCCACACTCTGCGCCAACCAATGATGGCACTTCGCTAAGATAACACTTATGGCAGAATAACGTTTCGTGGGTCAAGAACAAAACCGCCAACTAAAATGCTTCCTTTCGCCTATACCGATTGATGCTTTTTTAATTTGACTTCTAGTTTCCCAAACTTTGTTGTCCTTTTTAGACAAAATATTTCACAAAATCCAGAGTTTTCATTAAAAAAATGGAATTCCATGTAAGACAGTTTACAAAAATAGCAATATAGCTGCCGGTGTCTCTTGATGGTGTGATGTCACACATGGTAAATATCCGATTTTGTCATTTCCAGAGCTCAGAAATGGTTACCAAATTGATTTGTGTGCAAAAACTAATGTATTCTACATTGCATTTTGATTCGCCGGAAATTTGTCCTTTTTGAGATTTGGAAAATAAAAAAGGGTTTTCGGACCCGGGAAGTGTGGGCGAAAGCATGCTTCCGCCCCTCATTTTTCACTGGGTGTTTTCTCCCCCAGCTCCCCTTCCTACGCCTATGTGTGAAGGTCAGAAGTGAAATTTTCCTCTTTAGCCCCTCTCCTGATCGTAGGTTGTTAAAACTCCCTGATGTAGCGAGGTTTCCACCCCTAGAATCATTGTCCTCATAAAAAAAAAAAAATGCTGGAATTTTCTGTATCGTTTTGTTAGACGAAAACGGCCGAAGTAATTGAAATTCTTCTTTGAAAACCTGTTATTTTCATCATATTGATTAAACATTTCATCAGTTCATATTATGTATTTCTGTACAATATTTTCACTGTTGCGGGGAACATTTGACAACTTTGTATTTTTTAATTATGAAATACATGGTACAGGTCAACTGAAAAACACATTCAAACATTCCAACAGTATCAAACTGCAACTGTGAAGACGCAAAGTCTGCCGATAACATGCCTACTTTTGATGTAAAGGTGTCTAGTGTTTGGAGAGTGATGAACTTTTTGCTCCTCAGACCCATGTGGAATTCACTTGAGTATGCCTCACCACAACTTAATGTCGAGTAGCTAACCAATCCAAATTTGATATCTTTTGGAAGGCCATATATGAAATACAGCAGACTGCTCTTGGATTAAAACTTTTACCCAGCCTGAGGCCGAAGCTAAACCTCCCAGAACCGTGGCTTCAAATTCCCGCAACGCCGTTCTCCACTCAGTCGCAGTAACTGCATCACCTTTCATTACATTCCTCGCCCAGTCATTGTATCCTGAAATATTATTAGCTTACAAAGCTTACAGAATTTTAGAAAATTATAGAACACTTGAAGAGGTCAATGTCCGTCACCAAAGACTTACGATGAAGGACCTGATAGTACAACAGGCGTTCATAAATCTTGAAGAGACCAACTTGATTTTTGGCATAGTATATTGGTCCACCAGTGTGTCTTGGCCAGCCATACCCATGTACCCTGCAACAAAGCAACCATACCACGTGATGACCACTCCAGCGTGTGAGAAAGCTTTACATTAAGCAGATATAACACCACGCAACCTTTACCTCCCTGTTCACCCCATCTGCATGCTCCCAAAAATTGTAACCTTCCTTACGTGTAACCGTTTTCGGGTGAAAATGATAATTTACCCGATCGAGGGAAAATTTTCAGCATTAATGTGCCAGAATTTCTCTTTCCTAAAGTCGATGAAAATTTCCATGTGTTTCAAACGTTCATTTTCGTTGAATTAAGTTAATTTCAGACAAAGGTTGTTTTGGAGATATGACTTGTATTTTCTCAATCGTAATGATAAGCCTCATGCTAATTTTTGAACATTTGATTATTGCGGGAATAATATTTTGGGGGATCATATAATGAAAGAAGAGAAAATTTACAATTCCTTTTTCAGTATACACTTATCCATCCGAAGCTTTTCCATCTGAACCCTTATTTCTAGCAAATATTTTTGTCTGGAATTTTTATTATTTTTCAGTAAGTGCGTTAACCTCTAGCTTTTAGTTTTTATTGATAATAACTAAGATACCTACCACGCCATATCAATGTCTTCCTGCCTTGATGCGATACCTTCCTCTAAAATCTTGAATCCTTCATTGATCATTGAAAACAGACATCTTTCCAAGATTTCCTGGTATCAAAACAAAGTTTGTATCAATCCACGACAGGGTATAATGTAAGTCTGCGACAAAGTTTCTTTTGTAAATCTGCTGTTATGCCCCATTCTTTCAATTATGCCCGACCCTCCTTGTGCCAAAGTTTGTCTAATATTGGGTACATCAAGCCAAAATTTTCAAAACTATAAATTAAATAGCATGAAATGTTAATTCAAGCAGTCTAACTTTCATATTCATAGGACATAGAAAATGGTAGATTGTGCAATAATTTGTGATGTCTTTATTGTCACTAATCCAATCACGGTCTTTGTTTTTCTTTTTTTTTTTGTCAAAGTTACTGTACCTCGTACCCATATGACAACAATCGTACTATTATGGTTTGATGTCATTAACTAAGCCCTCTCTGTTCAACAGGCTATGCAAGCAAACAGGAAGAGTTCATATAAAAACGTTTTTAATTTCAAAAGAAAACAAATAGGCCATGTGAGTTGTTCAACAAGAAAGTCACAAATTATTGCCCAATGGAATATTTTGTTTTAAGTGAATGAATTTCAACATTTAATATCTCAACAATCAAACAAGTTATGACAATGTGAGTTGGATAAATAAGATTCATTTTGCAAGCTCTAAAATATATATATATTTAAAATTGCAGACGTAAGGTATATTTTAAGAAGAATGGGAAGACACTACATGATGCGTATGGACATTTTCAGTCACATTCATAACTATAAATCTTCACTAAGAAGTCAATGTAAACTTGATCTAATTAATCATATAGCCTAATTCCAGAATAGTCGGAAAATGTAGGTTCCTCAACCAAGCTGCGGCTGCCTCAGCAAAGCTGCAGTTCCCTCAGCAAACATTACAGAATTTTGCCCCTTGAAGGTGGACGTCATGACTTGGCCGATAGTTTGATTGCTTGTCTGATTTTACAACAATAGAAAACCGCAGACAACAAAAGGCGGTCACTGGACCATGTAATCTGCAACAATGCTGCTCTTGTCAGTTGTGTAACAAGCAAGGACTTCAAGGACAGGATAAGTTTGTCCAAGTTTCAGGGAAGTGATTTTTCTAATGAAGATGCAGCTGCCTCGGCCAAGCTGCAGCTGCCTCAGCCATGCTTTGTTTCTGTACCCATTAAAATGTTTTTTTCAATTTGTCTTGCAATGGTATTCAAATGGAAACAAAGAATAACTGCAGCCGATGCAGCTAGTTTGAGGCAGTTGCAGCGTAACGTTTTGAAATGATGCATGACCATCACTGGGTTCATTGTATTTTTGTTGCCTTGGCGATGTGAAATAATTTTCGAAAGGTCTAAGTTGTATAAGTGTTAATTAATAACACTTTTACATCCAAACTGGATTCCAAGCTCTCCGTTAGGCTGTCCAGATACTCTGTATGATTGATACAAGAAATCATTTTACTAAGCTGGACAGAAAGAACACACTACCGGAAATGAAATGTTGAAGGATAATAATTATTATAATGTTGATTGAACTAAACCAACAAGACTGAAATTAACATAAAATTTATGGCTGATTGTTGATGTATTGTTATGAGCACATTAAAAAACAGCACTAGCAATAATCTTACATTGTTTTAATACGCCGTCTCATGCTAGGCTACATGTTGCCCACCTCAGGTCCATAGCCAGGGGATGCTGCGAGGAGACATAACGTCTCTCAGGTGGTCAAACTATTTCGGGGAGGGGGGGTGGTCAAATTGTAAAAATATATTTACAGCAATGCCAAATCACTAGGGGTCAAACTGATCGAGGGGTATTGCCTCGTTGACTACTGGTCTGGCCCACCTAATAAATCAATATGTGAACGTTTCTTTCGCAAATTTTCATCCGTAACAGAAAACTTCCAATTTTATTTACCTGTGGAGTAATACGTCTTCTTTTGAATCCTGCCTTTTCGCTCCAATCCAAAATCAACTGCTTGACCCCTGGATCCGGTTTTGACTTGCGGCCTCCCACCTTGCCATAGTTGTACCAACCCTTTCCTGAGGAAATAATCAATAAAATATCAATGTAGCCTTTCAGACAGTCAGATCAGATACGAGTATTAATCTCAATTAGGAGTGAACATATAGAAGTTCACACATAGATAAAACTGTAGGTGAATGTCTGTATCATTCTTCTTGCCCCAACTTCCAAAATGTAGGGGATGAAGCAGTGGTCACACTACGACGAAATCGGATCAAATTCTGATCCGATTTTTTCTTTTTTTTTTAATGTTTTATTAAGAACTTTCTATCTCTGTTGGAAAGGGCAAACAAAAATTGTGGCTACGGAAATTAAATAAAATTAAAATTAATTTATACTTGATATTTCGTGGTGTCACATCGACGGACAATCTTTATCATACTCTGTGTGTCCGATAAATACTGTCTCTCGGGTTAAAATCAAGAAAACAGTGGGAAACATTTCATTGTAATTAATCTTTGATGAAAATCACATATGTTAACACTAGCAAATCAGGACTTTTTCTGACCAGATATGGAGAAGATTTGAAATTAAAAATAACAATAATCTGATCGGAATAAATTCAAATTCGTTGAAGTGCGACCACTGCTTCAAGGATGAATATATTCACTTCCCGTAATTGAAATAAAAAAACCAAGCACATTCAGACGTACAAATACGTGTCTGGAGATAGTTTGTGAGGAGAAGAACAATCAATGAAAGCTCTGCCGGATAAATGACAAACATGCAGTGAACCCTACATTTTGTGTGATCATAATTTACAAACCTGCGTTCACTGCTTTCTAAAAACACCGGGGTTAAATTTCAGTAGGATTGGTGGTCTATTTACTCCATTACAAACCTGGTTAAATTTTAACGCAAGTCCTGGTTCAAGTAACCCAAATCCAACTTGTTTAAACCAGAATTTGTGTTAGCTTTTTCAGGATTTGCGTTATAATGTTACCAGGATTGTGTTGGAGTGAACAGAACACCGATCCTGGTTAACTTTAATTCCGGGGCTTTTAGAGTGTGTGGCAGGTAGGGTTTAGTAATTATAAACGGTAAGAGGTACCGGCAGCCCATCGCTAAAGAATGACCAACCCTTTGCTTGAATAATTTGTAATTGTCAGATATGTCATAAGAAGTGAAAACTAAACCAGGGATGTTGTTACACAATAGGTCTGAATCTCACACAAAAGGTCTGAATCTTCACTATTAACTCCTTTCATGCATAAACCACGGACATCCTATAAACATGGACAATAGTGTAACACTCACGTCTAATGCGTAGATTGTCGCCACCGACTGGGGCACAAAAGGCGCACCAAGATGACCGCCGTAAAGCTATAATTTGTATGATTTGACGACGACTCTGTTATTTTAAACAAAAATTTGACTTGAATGGCAAAAAATATCATACTCCTTAAAAACGTGTAGTGATTTTTACCATCCTTGCATTATTTCGAAAATACTTCGTTTCTTGCAAAATCTATTGATTTGAACTACTTGAGCAAGTCCACACTTTAACACACAAAACCATAGCAGACAGCCATCTTGCTACACCTATGCTTGTACTTATGATAGCGACACTTTCCTGTACAGTATGCTCTGTCAATGTATACGAAGTCCGTGGAACAAACACAAAAGAGTTTGTAGACCTTCCAAATAAATTTTCATTCAAGAGCAGTTCAAATAGCTACCTACCAGTTTTTTGACCAAGACGTCCCCTTTCTACTAAGAAATCTGCAATTGGACAGTACCTTTGTCCATTCCTTAACCTATCTTCTTGTCCTTCTCTTGTGATCAAACCAAAATCTTTCCGACTCCTGTAGCCAATATCATTCCCTTAAACAAAAACAAAGACAGCTTCATGAAATTCAACCCAATGCATTAAACACTGATGATCTTCAGATATATTTTCATGCAAAAGTAGTCATTCCTCAAAATTTACCGTTACTTTGTGCAGCTGATGTACCCTCTGCAAAAACAAAAAACCAAATTCACAGCAATAAGAATGTGTAGTAAACTTATAATTTGTTATCGTACCTTCTGCAAATAACAGAATGTGGCAAGTCCAAGTCACCCTAAAAATCCTAAATCTGGTTCAAGTGGAAGGACCTTTGTATCGAACAGAATTGTTGAGAACCTAGTCTGGGGAAAAGGGCTTGGAGAAAAGGAGTTTGCCCTTTGATTCTAACTAAAGACCTTGCAGCCCCGATACAGTACGGCACTCACCTCAATTCTGGAAATGACCAATGTCTGCATATCAGTTTAGAGTAGCCAGGATTGTGTCATGGTACGGAGGGGGGTCACGACAAATGGGAAAAGTTTAAGGGGAGAGAGAAAAACCGATATTTTAGGTGTTTTCGTACTATACGGTTAGGGGGCGGAGGGTTCAACCCCCAAAACCACCCCATGGCTACGCCTCTGCTTTAAATTTATATTTAGAATGAGTCACTTACTTTCATTTTACAAAGGATTTGCTTTGCTACCATGATAAAATGTGGATTCAGCATCAATCATTAATGCAGTATTCACCATGGTACCGATATTGAACATATACGTCTATAAATTCACATTCTTCACCATTCGACTGCATGGTCAAGTGGTTGAATCATCCGACTTGAATCCTGGTGGTTTGGAGTTCGAGTCCTGGCCGGATCATACCGAAGACTTTAAAATGGAACCTACATGCAACTGGGTTGGTGCTTTGGATGAACAATGGAGGATTGGAAACCAGCTGGGAAACCAACTGGGAAAACGGCTGACCCGACTTAAAAAAGGTTCTGTATGATTTTATATGCTCAGGATGAATAAAGTTCTTCCTTCAAAAAGAGAAGGGTACTCGGAAAAAGGGAGGTCGAAAATCCATCTAACTAACGCCAAACTCTTTGCAATGTGTCCCTGGTCTGAACCCCTCCACAGCTTCATCATTCACAACATTATATTGTACAATAAATTCGGATTGTCAAATTACAGATATATTTTTGGCGGCGTTTATTCTCATAGATTTATGTGAAATCTACCTGCGAGATCTCCTACTCTAAACGGTCCCATTGGAAATCCAAAATCTTCCAGCACCTGATCTACTTCATGTGGAAAAGCGCCCTCTTCCAAGAGATATGATGCCTAGAATTGAAAAAATATATATATAGAAGGTTGTCTCCGTCTTCATTTTTCAACCAAGGAGTTGCCGTCTGGGCCAGAGAGCAGCTCATAAAATATTCCAATTTCAAATTCAAATTCAGTTTGATAGCAAAGTATAACATAAATTTTTAAAAAAGCACGTTTTTCATGACACAAGCAGTCTTTAGAACAGTTAGGAGAAAGCTTACAAAAAGTTGAGATCAGGATAAAGACCGATTTCATTCAAGTTCTGGGTGAAAAGAAAATATTCAAAGAGTATATAAACAGTATAGTGTCGTCGACAGTTGGTAGGGGTTCCGGCGTAGAGGTTGAAGCAGAGGCTCCTTAAGAGGAGTTGAATTGGAGGATCCAGTGGAAGGTTGGGTCCTAGGGGAATCACAGATTTGAAGGGTTAGTGAGCCATAACCGGCCTATGGAATTTCCATCAGTTTTATCTACTCATATGCAAAAACTCTTTTTATGGAAAACGGGTAGAGACCAGTGACGTAGCCACGGGGTGGTTTTGGGGGTTAGAACCCCCCCCCCCCTCCATGGCCTAACCTTGAATGAAAAACACCTAAAATAGCGGTTTGTTTTCTCTGTCCTTAGAATATTCCCTCATGTCGTACCCTAACCCCCAAACCCCCCAACCCCGCCATTACACAATCCTGGCTGCTCTACTGGTAGAGACTCTCTCATGTGCACACATTCGTGCTTCAAGCTTTCAATACTTCATAGACCTATTTCCAAACAGCAATTACAATGAATTGTGGGATACTTTTTGGTTGCACGTCAATTTTCACCACAGTAAAATGCCATTGACAAAAATGACAAACACCAAAACTCTGTCCCACAATCCTTTGTAATTGCTATTTGGAAATAGGTCTATGGAAGTTTGCACAATAATACTATGCATTATTTTGATGCTGAATCCGCAAAGGACAGCCAAAACTTTTCTTACCTCTTCGCCATACGGTCCAAGCATTCTGTTTCCAACAAAATGGGGACAATTTCCAACAAGTACATAAACCTGCCGAAAAAAGTATCCTATGGAGTTAATGACATCAAGTGATGTCGCCTGAAGCTGTGGTCATCCTCTAACAAATTCAGATCGGATTCTGATCCATTTTTGGTGAATGTTTATCAAAACCTACTCTATTTCCAGTCAGAAAAACCCAAATCTGTCAATCTTTGTTGATGTATGATTTGTATAGCAAGACTGAGAAAATTAAATTTAGGCTATACTCATTATTTTGTGACGTCACATCGACAGACAGCTTTTAAAGGACTACAGGTCACAACAAACGTAACAACAAAATCAGTTAATATTTCATTCTCATTGACCTCTAATGCAAGTCATATATTACGCTGGTTGGCAATTTTTTTCTTTCCGACCAGAGATGGAGAGGAATTTGATAGAAACTCACAAAAATCTGATCGCAATCCTATCCGAATTCACTGTAGTGTGACCGGAGGGAGCTTTATGCTCATTCAGCATTTGGTAGGAATATCTGATTAGTTCTAACAAGCGTCTTTTTGGCTGTATTCGACTCTATGTTCACAGGCTGTTCTGGAACTGGGACCATTTTTTTGAACGAGTCGATCACGAAAGAACACGTTTACGAACTGTTCTTGCACCCCAATCTCACACCACCTCGGTTGGTGGTTCAGCTAGAACGAACAGTAAACAAGATGGCGGATATGTCTTCTTGCAAAATGATTGGAAGAAAACATCAGTACAATGACCACAACTTAACATTAAAAAAAAATTAAAAATAAAAAAATAAAATTAAAACGTTTATGCCCGAGAGGAACAAGTCACTAGAACAACAAACTTTTTAGTTAATTTTGAAAGAAAGAAAATGGTGAAAGCATGCCACAGTTGTCGTCACGTCTGACGCACAAGCATAGCGGAGTGCAACGTGTGGGCGTGTTGACTGTACTGCAGGTGTTCGACACTGCAGGAGAGGTTCCTGTGTTCTCAGGATGTTCCGGAACAGTGAAGAACATGGTATCGAATATCCTGAATTTAGCCGCTAAGAAAAGAGCATTAGAAAATTTTAATTACATTTTTCATTCTTCTTGCACAAATTCTTCAAATCTCCATTATTCTTTTAAAGATAAAATGTAAACAAATGAAGAAAATTATGAAATTATGCAAATTTTTCAATATTTTACGTTTATTTATCTAATTGTAAGTACTCTTGCTGGTATGGTGAATCAAGTTATGAAAATTGTCATCCATGAAAATAAAAAAGGAAAAAAACCCTAACACTTTTCCGAATGTTAAAACAGGTAGAATAAGCACTATGACTTTGACATATGAAGTAAGAAACATAAGAATAGTGTGTTTCACAGCAGTGCCATGTAATATAAGTTTACAAGCATAGGCTATCAGCTTATGAAGAGCACATAATACCTTATTCAGTTTTTCGCCAAGATCCATCACTGTTGCCATGGTTTCAGGTGATGTTTCTTTGCCTCTGACGTTTTCAAGGAGTTTCATGATGTGAGCAGGTGAGAAGAAATGAGTTCCTACAACTTTACCTTTCGGGAGGTAACAGATGCCATCTAAAGTGGAAAAGTCATCATAATCATAAACAAAATAGCAACTACGACAGCATTAACGTTACTGTTAACAACAATAACGAAGGCATTAACAACCATGTCATCAACAACAACATCGTCGTCAGCAACATTCGACGCCACCAACAACAACAAAAACAACATCATCAACAGCAGTAGCAGCAGCAGCAGCAGCAACAACAACAAAACTAATCAACAACATCGGCATCAACTCACAAAACAAACATTTATAATCAGAAACATCCAACTAGCCAATGCTTAGCCTTGTTCCGCATTTTTATATTCCTCTTTGCAACAAAGTTGTTTTACACGATGTTAAAGGTTAGAGGAAGGAGTGGGGGGGGGGGGGTTGTAAGGTTGAACTTACAGTTACGATGCTGACTAATTTTAACCTTGACGTTCAAGGCCCATGTTATTTTGAAACAAGAGTAATAAACTTTGACAGTGTGGCAATAACATATAAATGACTTAGTAAATAGCAAACTTTATGTTTTCGTTTATTATGCAATGTATGAGGAAGGTCATTACGCTTTTAACGCTTGCCCACAATCTTGCGGTAAACGAATTTTCTTGGACTATGTGACGTTTTAAGCGAGTGTACGTGGTGGATAAATGGAAAATATGCGGTTTTGAATACAAACTTACCTTAGAATTTTGTTCACATTAGTAACTGTACTGATAACAGATATGGTACAAAATGAAAAGATTGTGTTTTAATTATTTTGCCAGGTTTTTCTAATCTCAATGTGTGTTCTGTTGTCAAGTCATTACATTACGGAAATAAAACAACAGAAGGTGGGTGGAGACTTAACAAATTGTTAAAAGGCGTAGTGTTTATTGGAGCAGACGTTTAATTTAAAACAGCATTTAGATTTTTGCAATATGTATTTGTGAAAAGGAAGTTTATTTCACTTGGCAAATTTCTATG
Source organism: Holothuria scabra (assembly GCA_037179385.1). Classification (NCBI taxonomy): domain Eukaryota; kingdom Metazoa; phylum Echinodermata; class Holothuroidea; order Aspidochirotida; family Holothuriidae; genus Holothuria; species Holothuria scabra. The sequence continues at coordinate 32,235,640 of CM074196.1, forward strand.
TTCGGCATTGACGATTGAGTTATACTACTCAAGGCTGTATTCAAAAATGCCTTTTACTTAAGAGGTAAATACTTTGGACACAAACAGACCTTGTGCATGTGATATCACAGAGCGAAGAGTGCGCCCTCCCTTGGGGGAAAAACAAACCAACACAGACAAATTCAGACAGCTGATTTGTCTTTATATTGAAAATACAAAGAATGTTAATTTGCCATAAGTTACTCCATACCTGAACATAATCATTTCCTACCTGGTCAATATCAAGTCCAGATGTGTTGCTAGCTAGGATAGCTTCAGGTTTACAGGTCTCCTCCAACTTTTTGAAAATCTGCTTTTTCAAGTTAAGATTCTCAAAGACAGCCTCAATGACTACGTCTGCATTCCTCAGATCATTGTAATCCAAGGTTCCTTGCAGAAGTGAAAGCTGTTGTTTGGCTTTTTCTTGAGAAATTCTGCCCTTCTCTACATTTGCGTTGACAATCTTCCTGATGGTAGACAAAGTCTTATCCAAAAACTATAGGAGGTTAAAAAGTTTTAATACTTTTCAAATTATTTCAGTGGGGTACAGGAACATACACACAAACAATTAAACAAGTATCTCGGGTTATTAAACTGCTAGAACCCTTCCTTCAATCGTCATAACTAACTTACTGTTAACACAAGTTACTGTCAAAACAATGTCTGAACGGACTAGTAACCTTAGTCAACAATACTGACTAATATTTGATGCAGTTGAATTAGTTTCTAACAGATACTACTGTAAGCCCCCTTGTTTTGAAGTTTTAACCGATATTCTTTAGTCCATTTCTACGGAATTAGTCAGATATTAGAAATTAGTCAAATATAAGTGACTAACGTCGTTAGCCAATCCAGACACTGCTTTGACTTATTTGTTTTTACAGTGTACAGTGTAACGGAGAAATGGTTAAAGATTATATAATTCGGAGGTTGGGAGTAGTAAAATGGCATGCATGGATGCTCATGAGAGAGAAAAGAGAGGTAGGCCTATGTCGAGCCCCTTACTGTGACTCTTAAGTCAAGGCAGGGAGTTCTCTAGCAACTCCCTGATCGAGGTTACGTTAGACCCCTGTACTTAATGTTCACACTAAGCATGTCTTTGGGGTGGTGGTTCTGCTGGCAGTTTATCAAGGACAAGTCTATTTTTCCTGGAAAATGCCTCGGGTTTAATTATGGTTATATGCCTGTTGTTATGCCTTGGACATAAATTAGGATGCTCTTTGGGGTTATTTCGAGTTTGTCTTGTCGGTTTGCTGTTGAGTATTCGTTATTTAGTTGTCGATCATGAATTCATTTTACCCATATCTTGCCGCATTCGTAGTGAAGATGTAAAAAGGTTAAAACCATAGTATCCGTGATTAACTGCAAGATAATAGTGTAACTTTAATAAGTTTATTAAAGATTTTTAATTATACTCACTTCTTGGTTAACTTCAACAATTTTCACAGGTATGCCACTTGTAATGAAACAGATTGCAATCCCCGACCCCATGGTTCCCCCTCCAATCACAGCTGCTTCCTGTATTTCCATCGGTGTTGAGTTTTTGTACGTTACCTCACCTCCAGGTGTCTCCCACTGTAGGGAGTAAATTTTAACAAAATAACAAAATATTCAAAAAGGTTCTCAACTCACCCTCGAGACACAATGTTTTAGGCCAACGGGTTTTGTGTCTTTTTGGTAGTTAAGGCCAACATTATTTGTCCAAACCTGTCGTCATGGAATTGAAACAATTAGAAACCATGCTGTCCCTTCATATTTGCAAATAACGCCAGATTCCTTTCCTTTCGTGCATGATCATGAATGTAACATGAAAAAATACACAAACAAGAAAAACGTATCAAGTCACTTTTTTTACAATACATAAGACTACGTTGTCACCTTTCAGTTCATTATTTCAGAAGTGATCGGGAAAAAATCAGTTGTGTCACATAATTTTAATCCCAAATTTTCCCAGCAAAGCATTAGGTTTGAAGACACATTTTGGTGGTTTTTAATTGAGTCTCGAATGAAAGAAAAAACATTCCAGACCATGTCTTCAAAACCGTGTGTTAATAATAACCTTTTCCCTAACTCTAAATATCTCACTTTCAAGATTAGCGTTTAAAAACCTCTACCTTTCAACGAAGCCACATAAAATTATAAAATTCGGGCATACTGCCTCAGATTCCTTTTATTTTTCTTTATAATTAAACGTCTTCTATGCCCTTGACATTTCATAATGTCGCAATGTTTGAATATTTTTTTCTGTAGATGTACCATTTTCTTTAGATCTGCACCATATGTAGGTAATAGCAAAAAATGTTGCTTCATATTTCCTGCATGGAGTCGCAACAAAGATCACAGATAAAAACAACATTCGTTTGATGATTTGTACCATTTGAATATTGCATGCTGTTGCAGTTTTCACTTCTGAAAGAAAAGTGTGTCTGCATACTTTGAAGTCAAGGCATTGTGTCTCCCCAAAATTTTTTTTTTTTTCATTTCATCAATTATTACGCTGTCATTTACATGTCGAGGTTTAAACAAGATAGCTATTCTCAAAAAGATAATAAGGCCGATCCCGGGGTTAAAAAGGGATACCCTTTTACCGATGACTCGGTGTTCCAAACCGCTTCACATACATATTACCTCTGGTCAACAGTCACCCATTCTAGAGACAATTATTGCCGCTATAGACCTATTTCCAAATAGCAATTACAATGAATTGTGGGATAGAGTTTTGGGTGTGAGTCAATTTTCACCACAGTAAAATGCCATTGACAAAAGTGCCAAACACCAAAACTCTATCCCACAATCCTTTGGAATTGCTATTTGGAAATAGGTCTATTGGAAGGTAGGGAAGCCAATTCATTGCCATCTAACTAAATAACTAACTAGCGTAGCTATCATGACCATAGATTTCACATATGGAAGAGTAGGTATATTTATGTGTGTATGAGTAGGTTTGTTCAACTATTACGGTTGCAAATGTATTTTATTATCTTCAACACTATAAAGTGTAAAATGAGAATCAGAGAACAAACTTTAGATAGTTTCTTTTCGTTGAAGAATGCATACTGAAGAGCTCTTGATTGGCTTCCAACAAACAGTGCGAACAAAAGTTCACGTTCCCTGAAAAGTAGGAAAGGTTAAACGATTGATTAAAGCAAAGACCTCCGAAATGGAACTTCAAGGTAAAAAGGCATAAAAGATTATCCACATGGGGCCATTTTTCCCCCCTCGAAAGAAGAACCACGTGAAGACATTGAAAAATCAGTTCCGCATCGAATTTTTTGTTGTAAAAAAAGGGCTAATCTTTTCGCCGCAAACTACAAAATAGAGGCATTCTCAGTTGGCACAGCTCTTTAATTGACAGCAAATTCCAAAATTGCCGAGTACCGAAGCTAAAATTACACAGTGTAGACTGTACTGAACGTGTTTTGATTACATATTGGGGCTTGTATACTCACCCTGAAGCAATAAACTGAGATTGTATCCGTATGAGGATGGTTTTAGACAGTGGGGGGAGGGGCTTTATCTAGTAGGTTATGAGAATTGGAACTGATTGGGGTAAGAGGATTAAGCCTTACCCACCAGCGACTGTCTTCATCTTTCCAAACCACTTCTAAAGTTATTTACTAACAGTGGCGTAGGAAGCAAGACGAAAGTGGGGGGCGGAACAATTTTGGACCGTGCACCTCACCCTACCTCCTTGACCAAAAGGTACACTTTTGATGCTGAATTTTACGCTTTTTCTTCTAGCAAGAATAATTTTTTTTTTAAATGATTTTTTTTCCTTAAGCGTGAACACTACTGTACTGTGCACGTCGAAAATTTGGGTTCTTTTACACATTTGTAAATATGGAGCTTGTATTGCAAGAAATAGTTTAGATTCAGGGTTTCCTGTAAGGATATTTGAATATTTGGGGGACCATCGAAGAATCTGCGTTTCCTGTTAGCATATATATGAGATAGCAAGTCGACTGAAAACCGTTGTTGTTACATAATGTTATCTAAGGAGTAATTAAAAGTGATTTGCGGCGTGTGGGGCGCGCCCAAAATTTGGTTCCTCTTACACATTTGTAAATATGGAGCTTGTTTTGCGGAAAATAGTTTAGATTAAAGGTTTCCTGTAAGGAAATTTTAATATTTGGGGGAGTATTGAAGAATCTGAGTTTCCTATTAACAGAAATCTGAGAGAGCTTGTCTACTGGAGATCATTGTTGTTACATATGTTATCCAGGAAGTGTGGAATGGGCCTCTCGGCGGCATTCAAAAAGCTCCCGAAACTTTGTTGCATTTTTTAGACAAGATATTTAAAAATTAAAAGCCTATATTGAAGATTTTAGGGAAACGGCACTGTAGCGGCTAGAAAAAGTTAGCGGCGCTACGGCGCCCGAAAATTTCACCTTTCTAAATAATTATTACAAATATGCTTTTATAAGAAAGTATTCGAAGTCGAGGTTAAAAAAAAGCCGCACTGTGTTTGACTGGTGTCTCAAACGGCAAAGTTTTTCTTCTTTCAAGTCAGGGGCAATCTCGCCTCCAGGCTGCCTCCTGTAACTACGTGACTGCTCTGCAACATTGAACATTGAACATTTAACATTTTGACAATTTCCATAATGGAATTACTACTAAGATGGAAGTCACTGCACTTTTATGCTAAATTTCCGAAGTCTTGCTTGTTCCGCTTAATCACAGTATTTGTTGGCTTGTAATGGAAACCCCAACATTAGTTTTCCTTGAATGTCGTTGTTATATTTACCATAAAAAGTTTGGGTTCAGAAAGTGAAAAGGATTTTACATGCACCCTAAAATCACTGAAGAATAAACTAAATCACCCTTTAATAGAGTGGAAAGTGTGAATTCACTCCAAGGAGAGTGAAAACTAGTCACTCAAAAAAGGGAATATTAACTGTTTCACGAGTGCCTGCAATGCTCAATCTTTTTCAAGAGTGATCACTGTATGCTCTTCATCAAGAGTGAAACTTCACTTTTTTGGAGTAAATTTCACTATTTTTGAAGTGAATTAAGCCTCTAATGGAGTGAAGTAGTTCAAACTTTCGATTTAAGAGTGTAGTGACTATTCCAGTCGGCCAGGACAATACCCATATCAAGCAACTCGCATACAGCAACCTATGCAGCAACGATAAAGTGCAATACAAACAGTCAAAGACAAAACAGAACAAGTCAATTTATAATGGCACAATAAATTCAATATAATACCCTACCATTCAATAAAACTTAACACAAAACAAATCTCAAAACAACACAACAGACCACAACACAACACAATGGTAAACAAGGCGACACTACACTGCACTATACCCTTCTTCACTACACAATACGATATAAGAGCATCACCTTTCTAAGCCTTCTTCGTAAGATTTTGAATTCACAGCTGCTTCAACAGCTTTGACATTGAAGACTGGAGCTATAGCACCTCGAGCTCGTTTGGCAATCATATCATATGCAGCTATTAAAAAAGAAGAAAACATTGTTTCTTTTACAATATAATAGCATTTTTACAATTCAATAGACCTATTTCCAAATAGCAACTACAATTAATTGTGGGAATGAGTTTTGGTGTACGTCAATTTTCACCCCAATAAAATGCCATTGACAAAAATGACAAACACCAAAACTCTATCCCACGATCCTTTGTAATTGCTCTTTGGAAATAGGCCTATAGCATACTACACTTACTCATTACAGTACTTGATGTGATACAATAGGCCTGCCCGTCATGTTTCTAAGCCTACGTAATAAGATTTAGAATTTACAGCGGCTGTTTCTCTAGCTTTAACATTAAAGGCCCAATTTTCTCATCCCAAATGGTACCAATTCTCCTAACCTTCCTAATTAAGCCCCTCCCTTAATTGTCTGAAATTTACCTTCATCCAGACACAATCTCAGTTTGTTGCTTCACAGTGAATATAGAAAAGCCCAATGTGTATAATCAAAACACTCTCAGAACAGTTCATGCTGTGTAATATAAGCTTTGGTACTCTGCATTGTTTGAATTAACAGTCAATCAAAAAGTTGAGCCAATTGAGAGTTTCTGTTACCCTATACTAGAAATGTAGTTTGGGGTGAGAGGATTGTCCCTTTAAAGACTGGAGCTGCAGCACCTCGAGCTCGTTTGGCAATCATGTCATAGGCAGCTATTAATAAAGAAGAAAACATTGTTTCTTTTACAATATCATAGCATTTTTACAATACAATAGCATGTTACACTTACTCATTACAGTACTTAAAGTGATACAATAGGCCTGCCCATCATGTTTCTAAGCCTACGTAATAAGATTCAGAATTTACAGCTGTTTCGATAGCTTTAACATTAAAGACTGGAGCTACAGCACCTCGAGCTCGTTTGGCAATCTTATCATAATGCCGCTGTGTAATGAAGAGAAATGCCGAGATTGATATTACAACACCAATTACCTAAACCATTGTCCTTGGGATTGTCCTTGGGGAAATTAAAAGATTCTGTTAATTATTTGCTCTTTGATGGACATCAAATTGAACAGGGTAGCTCATACCCTACAGCATGCCCAGAGAATGGTCGGATTACACATTTGGGCCTGGCATGTAGACCAGGATATCGCCATAAGTAACAAAATGGGTTTTGGTCTGCGTTTTAATGCGGCTCATTGAGTTGGTTCATGAAATTCTACACTTCTTTCCAAACCTGCTAAGTTTTCTTTACATACCAATGGCAAATGGTCAACCTTAGACAATCCCCATATCCTACGGGATCAATTCCCAGGTCAAGTCATACCAAAGACTCTAAAAATGGAACCTACTGCCGGTGTGCGTGATGCTCCGCATAAGCAATGGAGTAGGGAAAACAAGTCAGTGAGCCACAACTGGAAAAAAGCCGTGGCCGGCTCGACTTGAACCAATAGATTGGAAACTGGGCTGTAAACTCCATCTAACTAAATTACATACAAATAGCTGTTTTATGAGTTGGTACTTAACGGTTTTATTCGGTTTTCAAAACTTCGTGACCAGACTCTTTTCAAATTATGCACAAAATCGCAACAAATCAGGACCCCACAAAATTGTGTGGCTCCAAAAAATTCAAGTGTAATTGTACAATCTGTACTGTGCATGAAGACTTCATGCATCGCACTGCCTGTGAAATTTGGTATACTGAGCATCGCATCAGATTACTGAAGAGAAAAAAAGTGACGAAAACTGTAGGTAAAATTTCGGGGCGATGCGCCCTTTTTAACAAGAAATTTCCTTACTGGCTAACGACAGCCCTGATCTGTAGCCTAATCCCTAACACTAACAAATAATACTATCGATTCAATACAATGGCAACAGCCAAGCAAGAAACACCTTGTTAAACAGTGCGCATCAGCCCAAAATTTCTTTGTCATGGAAATACGGACTGCATGTTTTATGTATGATAGTTCAGCACCGGTCAAATAATTAGGTGAAGGCACACTGGTTCTGATCTAGTTTATCAGTTCCTTTTTGATTTATTTTGGACCCCTTGATTTCTAATTCAACCATTGCATTTCATGAGCTATGGTCCCGGTTGGTCACCAAAGTTCAAAGGCCTATTTCGACCCTGCACTGTATTTAAAATGTGAACTTAATGCAAACAGAAGTTACGACTTCAAGAGCAAAAAATATTGCTCTTACATCTTTACCATTGAAGACAGCAGAGGTGGATTCATCGGTTTTGACTTTCATTTTACTGGCTCTCCTCGGTTCTACTGGTTCATCTTTAATGCCTTTGGCAAAGTTGATTGCTTCTGCAAGTACATCTCCATCTACAACCTACCATTAAAACAGACACAAGTCAGGTTCTTTTTAACATACATCTTTGGTAGAAGCTCCCAGTCAGATCATCCCCCCCCCCCCATGTTGTAGTTTTTTTTTCTTTATTGAAAAAATTGTTTTGAAACGTGTAAACCAGTGTCGCACCCCGAGGAAAGGCTAAAGGACCTCCCGAAATACCCAATAGGGGCATCCTGGTTCTTTTGTCAGGTGGAAATGAATCTAAGTTCAGTTTTCAACAGAGGTCAGGCAGGGGTAGGGCGATTTTTTCTTTTATTAACAAAATAACCCATTACCTTGTCTCCAATGCCTTTGTCACATGCCTTTTTAGCGGAGACGGGCGCACCGGTGGAGACCATTTCTACAGCAGTTGCGATGTCTGTGATTCTTGGCAGGTTCTGTGACCCCGCTGCGCCTGGTAGTATCCCGATGTGTATTTCTGGAAAGGAAATCCTGTGTGCATAAAAATTGTCTGTGATTTTTTTCTTTCTTTAGAGTCATATTCTGGTGGCTTTTCAGCTGGGTCTTGTAAGAAAAACAAACATATTCCACACCGAATCCTTCAAACGCTCTACTCTTTTCCTAACTCAAAATACCTCGCTTTAAAAATTTGTTATTTTCGTTGAAAATACATCTGCTCTTCAGCAAAGTCACAAAAAGTTATGTAATGTGGGCACGCTAACTCAGACTCCTTTTGTTTTACTTTATAATTGAACTCCTGTTTGTCCTTGAAATTTAATACTGTTGAAATGTTTGAATATCTTTTACTGTAGATCTAGAATTACCCAAGTACAACCAACTATGTTGCTTAGCATTGCCTACAGTGTCATTAAAATAATAAATAAATTAAATGCGATGTCAAATTAATGAGCCGCGATGACATCACAGATTTCCCATGATGCACTAAATCTCAAGAAAAATTGCATTACTTTAAAAATTTGTGTCTTCTAAATGCTACATGCTATTGAAATGCAGTTTTCACCTTCTGAAAGAGAATTTTTCTCAATTGGGGGCTTGGAGTGAAGAAACCGAGATAGTATGGAAATCTTATAGAATAGATGTAATGGAGTGTTTGTAAAATACTTTGACATCAAAATTCTTTCTTACCACATATTTTACACCGAGTGCTTCAAGAGGACACAAAGACAAATGGAAGTTTTTGTTCACTGTCACTATGACAACTCAGAACGTGCAGAATTTTGTATCAATCAAAAAATCTCCCCAACCTCACGATTCTAGGGTAACGGGGGCTCTTATCCACACAGGGTTTAAAAAGTTTAATTGTGGTCGTGGGCATGATAGTCCTATTACCAGGGAATTGTAACACTAAAACTATACCCGACCTTACTTTCACCCTTGTTACTTAAAGCGCAAGTCTCAAAGAAAGTCTGGTGAATGTCTGTGCTGTATTGCATTATATTGTTCATAGCGATGTCACGGACGCTTTGGGATACTTACAAAAATTTAAGGCCTTAAAGCCTAAAGGGGAAGTTTAAGCAAAACTTTCGTAAATTTTCCTACGTGAAAGAGGAACCAAATCCACACAGTGTGGTGAAAGTTCCGATCAAATGGGACATATATTTCTCGAGACATCAGTAATTGTAGTCAGAAGATTTGTATTCAAAAGTGAGTTTGAGGGCAGCAGTGCTTATATCACTTCCTCACACTGACAAGGAATGCTTTGTCTCCCTTTGTTTTATCAGACTGTTACATTGACCTTGAATTTAATAGGAATAAGAACTCCCTGTGAAGGATGCAAAGTTTTTAAGATTTCCATGCCACTTATGCAATCACATTTTAATTACATGGGATTGTTTAGGAGAAAATCGAGTTTAAAGTTTTAAGAAAAACAAAAGACTGTGCACTTAAGTGGGGATGTGATGTCATATGTGCTTGCTTCAAGTTCACTTTTGTTGAAAATGTGGAAATTTTACGTGCCCATATCTTGAGAACCAAAACTCAGATTTCAATGCAAATTTTACCAAAATGCTTAGACTAAGTATCTCTCTAGCATACAAAATCCTGTGGTGACCTTAAACCTTTCTGTTAATACTGATGGACATTAAACTTTATAGACTGACAACAGGTTACCCACCTTGCCTTTGAGTGAATAATCCTGTAGTGACTCGCCAGGCTTATTTCAAAACCGCCACCGAAAGCAACCCCATGTATGGCTGCTACTACTGGCTTTTCCGAGTTTTGTATTTGATGCACTACGTGTAAGTACTGAGGCTCTGAAAGAAATAAGGATGCATTTGTAGGGAATTTGGTTGCTCAATCTTCTTTCAATTAAAAAAATAAAAAGCGGCCTGTATAATAACATTGCCATTTCAAGTGAAGCTCACAAAAGCTTGTTCTAACAGTGACACGCACTGCATTGAATAAAACTAACGCAAAACAAATGTTGCGTAGTAGCAAGGCAAAACATTAAAACATTTTATTACCCTAATTTGATATTGAATAAATCGTTAGAAAACGTTGACTTTAATATCTTTTCAGTTTTACCACATTTGAATAACAATTAGGAAGGGGAGAAATGGGGAGATCAACTAGCAGCAAAAGAGGTTAGAAATCACATAAAATAAACATAAACGATTTTGCCCTTTCCTCCTCCTTTCTTCCAAAAATCCCAATTACTCACCTCGATGAATAAACTAAATCAAATACTTCTCATGAGTGAAATAAACTGCAGTTTACAGACAATTAGGCAGGGGGTTCAAGGGGTTTTGAGGAACCAACCCCATCCCACGGGAGGATTAGGCAGATCAGCTTCTTTTAGTATACTCAAGTGTAGTGTATATCATGAGATGTTTGGTGTTTTGTTACAGTCCACATGGCGTTCAAAGTCCCTTGGGATCTTCCTCTCGAAGTTGGACTATTCTTATAAGCATAATCAAAGTGTGTCGTTCGGAGAACAGGGAATCATTTGAAAAAAATATCCTATGCCCAGTCTTGCCAAAAATTGTTATCAAAACCAATTAAAAGCAAATTCAAGCATTGAAAGATTTGATAACAGTTTATCCCTGAATAAACTGAAAGGGGATCTAGCCCTTCAATGCTCTATATGTAATTAAAGAATTGGTCGGAAGTTGTTATTTAAAGCCCAAAAATGTTTGAGCTTTTTTATATTGTACCAAGTGGTCATTAAAACTTCTGCTCATTGAGGCAGCTACTTAGAGTAATGAAGTAGTGTTCCGTTAGTAAATTAGTTGGTCGGTTGGTCGGTCGGTCGGTTGGTTGGTTAGTTAGACGGAGTTTTACGGCCCATTTTCCAACCTATTGGTTTAAGTCGAGCCGACCATGGCCTTTTTCAGTTGTGGCTCACTAGTTTGTTTTCCCTACTTCATTGCTGATGCGGAGCTTCACGCACAACGGCAGTAGGTTCCATTTTTAGAGTCTTTGGTATGACTCGACTTGGGAATTGAACCCGGGTCTCCCGCTTGAGAGACGGATGCTCTTATCGTTGGACCAAACACGCGGTCGGGTACTGCAACTGGGAACCGCAGTTTTTCCCTCTCTGGTAACAATGTCGGATCTCATTAAAGGCGGAGTTCAAGGGGTTGCCAGAAATTGACAAAATTTACTTACAGTACAAGAAAAATGAACCAATAGTGTGTACTCTAAAACCGTGTTTAGCAATTAAACACTTAGTTTTGCCCCCCCCCCTTTGTAAACACTTTTAAATTCTAAACATGTTAGCTATATAGTGAGTTAGTATAGTGTATAGCTATAGCGAGTGTTAAGCATCTAAACATGTTTAGCAAAAATTATGACGTGGAATATTGCACTGTGTTTACATTTCCTGCCGAATTATCTTCAAATAGCTACAAGAATGTTCTTACTATACACTAATACCCGAAATGCAAAAAAAGACTTACTTTAATTAAAAATTCACAAGCCATCAAGGTTAGGTTAAATTTAGTTTTACGGCCCAGTTTCTAACCAAGTCGGGCCGGCCAGCTGTGGCTCACATACCACATATCAAGGAGTGTTGCCCATACGTACATACAACACTTATTAATTGACCTGCTCATGGTACCACAATGCTAGTAAGTAATCATAAGTCGATCACTGCCTTGTAAACTCCGGTACATCGTTTAGGCGTGATATCTATTGCAATGTATGTAAACGTGACCTCCAATGAACATTCTTGCAAAAACGTCAAAACCACTAACTTGCCTAAATATTTTTGAAGTTTAAATTAAGCAATGCTCATTATTACATACGGTCAAAACTTCAAGGTTCAGCATACTTTTGACCTAGAAATTTGCATAAATTGCGGAAAGGTGCGAAAAAACTGATGGAGCTCTTATAAAAGAACGCTGACAGGAACTATTCTCTGTAATTATTTGAATAAAAATCGTTCTTGAATACAACAGTTTCAGGATTACATTTGCTTCTTTTTCGTTGCGATCGATTCAAGATTCCTTCTTACTTGTACGCCACGACGACGTACTTACACTTCAAAATTAATTTTTTACAGATTACTCAATCTGAAAACACCAAAGTACAGCAAATGAGGAAGACAAAAAAAATATTTACTGAAAAGTTTTTTCGATTTTTGAAAATACTTCAAATTTCAAATTATTTTAATAGTCGCAACGAAAAATAAAAGCAACAATTTTGCAAATTGAAAAAATGCAAATGAAAAGGAGGGTTTTCTAACTGCCCTACAACTTGAACACAGAACGTCCTGAAAGTATTTTAAAATGTAGTTAATACATTTTAATGTTTTAAGAACAAAACGTGTTGGACGTATTGAAAACATTTTTGGACGTACTGTGTTTGTAGTCTGTAAATAACCAATCAAGAAAAATAATTTCATAGACAACATACCAAGAGCAGTGTCACCACTTGCAAACTCTGCGATATCAGCTCCACCACAGAATATATTCCCATCTCCATGAATAACAATACTTTTCACTTTTGAGTCTTCGTTTGCTCTCTGCACGGAAAAAGAAAGTTTCACTTTAAGCAGGACGATCGTGAATAGAAATAGGGGCGGTATCGTGATTTTCACACATTCTGTTCTTCAAACGTTTAACAATGCTACAAATGTGTACCATGCACATTTCGTAAATTTGTATTTATTGTCATCACTGCGTGTTATTCAAGTGGTGACTGCATTCGAAATTCATTTTGTCTGTGTGCCAGCTGATTAACAAGCCACGTGACCATACAGACTGACAGCATTGACCAGTCACGGAAAGGTAAGGAGATGTTGGGAGGAAATCGTTTCAGAGGTGGGGCTTTGAGGGACAAAGGCTTGTGAGGGATTCACCGTGCCTCCTCCACCCTCAGGTGCCGTCACTGGTACACGTTTGTTAGTTAGATAGAGTTTTACGGCCCAGTTTCCAACCTTTTGGTTCAAATCGATTCGACCACGGCCCTTTTTCCAGTTGTGGCACACTTGTTTTGTTTCCCTACTCCATTGCTTATGTGGAGCATCCCGTAAACGGCAGTAGGTTCCATTTTTAGTCTTTTGTAAGACTCGACCTGGAATCGAACCCGTGCCTTCCACGTGAGGGGCGGATATTCTACCGCTTGACCAAACACGCGGAGACTGGTACAAACAAAAGTATGACCAGACAAACACGAGGAAGCTGTCGCTATTTAGATGGATATCGTTGAGCTCGCAAAAACTTGTTTTAGAGTGTGGCTTGTGCAGTAAAAGTCTCGTGGTCAATTTCAAGTGATTTTATTCATGTTTAAAAGTATTTATTTACAATCTGGGCATGACGTTAAACTGCATCCAGGTTGTGGCTTCTGTTCTATTCAGCCAGTCTAGAGCAGGGCCACTCAGTGTTTGCCCTTTGGAGGGCGTACTTGTCCATTTGGGACGTTAAGCTCCTTAAGGGAGCAGAACTCCTCCGGGAGTAATCGTTTGGTTTTCGCCCCTTGGCTCTTCGCCAGAGAGTCGTGGGGACTTTTAGAAAAAAGTATTTATTTACAATTGGCCAAGGTCTACCCACCTAAATACTTTTTGTAAAAATACAATTGTTTCTTTTTTTTTTTAGTTCTGGCCACTGGGACTCGATGCTGCTTCTTCTGGACAGGTCGAATCTTTGTACATCATACGCATCCAAACCGAATTAATTTCACAACGTTGAAGGAACTACTTAAAAAACAACTGGTTGGCCGAGACAACGCACATTTGTCCCTAACGTTCTCCTCCGTGGATGAACTATTCGTCATTGCGACCTTGGACTCTAGTCAATAAAGTCCCTTAGGTGCAAGTGATGGCTGGCAATTGTTGGGGCCATAATCTTTGACTTCTTCAGGTTTTTTTTTTTTTTTTTTTTTGTCTGAATCATGGATGGATGGCTTCAAACAATATCCAAAAACCCAGCATAGCAGATTAGGTGTAGATATGAAACACATGCAAATACTGTGGTACAAATAGGCAAAAAAATCTGAGGTGACGAGGTGATCCCCGAAATGGTTGAAAAATCACACTATCACCTATGAACGTATACATAGTGTTCGCGTGTATGAGTTTGTTTGCTAGAGAAGAGGTAGTCTTGCTCAAGACGGTATTATTAGTAGCATGGTTATATGAAAGTTTCGCGCATTCCGGCACTCTTTTGAAAAAATCATAGTCAACTCACCCTTTGAGTCAAAAAACTTATAACCAGACCAAACTATCATTCGTTCGCTTTATTTTGATATGAAACATGCTTTAGTTAGATAGAAATTAAGAAAGTAACGGTTGATTGAAGTTGGGCTCTTTTGTCACAACTTCATGCTGTTTTATGTCCCTAAGTTTCGCGCACCCTAAATTTTACTGATGGTGTCCTTTGTGGGAGTAAAATCAGTTACTACATTTGTCAGTTGTTGCCAAAAATTGTGTTTTGGCAATTTCTCAGTCTTTAAATGGGTTAAAACTGATTAAAAATGGAGTTGATAACTGTTTTCCATTCATTTTAGACTACAGGCCTGGTGAAATTTTTCTTCGTTTATGCCCCAAAAATAGCACCAAGTAACAGAGAAAAAAGTATTAAACATCGTTAATGCCCAAGAAATAATTTAGCAACATCAGTATTATTATAGATGTCCTAAGGACGGGATAAATGATTGGAATGTACAGCATGTCGATTGCACCCGGTGACACTACCTCAAATTTTAAGACAAATGTTTTTGACCCTTTGCTATAAAAACTAAAAAAAGCCTTTACATCACTCTGCTTCGCAAAACTGATACATGTAAATATGCGCAAAATGTTAATAAACAGACCATCAAAGTTTCCGGTCGCAATAAGATCGTGTGACTAAGAAAACAACAGATTTGTGACCCTGCTTCTACAGCTTTTCAAAAAAATATCGTAGTAGAAACTGAGGTAACATTTTTCCAAATCCTGAACGACCTTAAAGCAAAATTGAACTCAAAATGGATTTATTTTGATGAAAAATGTCACCGTTTTAATATTTAACCATCAAATGGCTAGGCTTTTGTGTTGCTACTGCGATATAGTGAAATTTGTGTGGTATCCTATTTCTAGGGGTGAGCGATATTTAAGGTCATTGACTATACTACATTACGGTAGTTCGATACAACGTCTGTACGAGAACAAATGTGAACACGCCCTCTATTGAAAGAGATACTCGAATACGTACAGTCAAAATAGCGTGGAAAATAAGTATTATACTAACGTCTTGACCAAGACTAGAGAAGGGGTTGAAAAGTGTTGGACGATCCCTACAGTCGCATCCGCATTACATTGCAATGTAAACTGCAAACTGCAAAAGATGCAAACTGCGTATAGTAAACCACACTCAACGCGCTTGTTCAATGAACGTGTACGAAACACGTAAACACCAAAAAGCTCATTCTGCTGTCACATGCGCTTCCCTAAATGTCGCGTTGGTTTCTTATGCGCTCAAAATAACGGCAAGGAATAAAGACATTCGTTTCATGACATCGCACTTTTTGTTTGCATCAATCAAGAAAGATACAGGGAAATCCTAACCTTTAGCTGGAAGGAGCGTCCTACAATAAGAAAATGGATGACACACAAGGGTCACGTGCCGAGGGAATGTATTTGTGTGGTTGCAGCTTAAGTCTTGTACATCAAGCTCTTTACTGCGTTCGTAACCGACTGTATGTTTTCGAACGCAATCCTACGGAGCTGTTATTTATACACCTATGCTAAAAATGAAGATCGTGAAAGTAAAGGTCAAACTTTTATCTCGGCCGCATTTGGTAATATTCTGCTTGACCATCGCTTATTTGCAGCAGCATCCGCAACGCATGGATTTCCTATACATGAAAAGAGCATACTAACCGTAGATAATTGCTACCCTGCGTGCGAGTAAAGACGTAATAAGATGGCTGTCTGTTATGGTTTTGTATGTGAAAGTTTCTCTTGGACTTGCTCAAGTTGTCCAAATCGACAGATTTTGCAAGAAAGTTGAAATATTTAAGAAATAATGCAAGGTACGGTCAAAACCCACTGCACTGATTGCAGGAATATAATATTGCTTCTCATGCAAGTTCAACGTTTGATGAAAATATTTCAGATCCTTCGTCAAATCATGCAAACTGTAACTTCACGGCGGTCATTTTGGTGCGCTTTATGTCCCCAGGCGGTGGCCACAGGCTACGTATAGGACGTACAGGTTACGAAGTCCGTGTCAGCCCAACGTCACCAAACGCTTAAAAATAGCGCTCGGTACGATTTCGTTTGATTCAGGTTCGCAAAAATATGATACATACCACAAACCTACTTTCCCGCGGCACAGTTGCGTCAATTTGGAGTCGCACGTTACCGTTGGCGTGCTCCTTCCAGCTGAAGCTTCAGATTTCTATAGAAATATACATAGACGAATCCTAGCAGCTAGTGAAGTCGGCCATTTGTGGGGTCCATCAACCTTAGATGTTCTTGTTTTTATTGTCTCCATACAATTCCAAACTTTTCTATTCTCTGAAAAAACAGGAATTATTTGTCCACAACCATCCACCACACATGCAGGAAAACAACGGTTTGGCTATATTAAACCAGATAGACCCCAGTTATGGACGACTAAATCACACAATCAATATTGACGGTTCAGATCTGCTCGAATAGAACGTGCTTACGCTTTATTTTTTCGTTGGTACGCAAATGGATGAGCGGAAGGACGCGCAAGTCAAATTGACCATTCATTCACGCACCGTTTACATTTACGCACCTTTGCGTCTGCATGAAGGGCAACTTTCCATTTCGTGGGTAACAGTACTACACTCTAAAAAATATTTAAACGATTTTGTTTAAAAATTAGGGTACTCACGAAAATGAGTATTTCTACTCGAAATAAGTGAGTACTTCAACTGAATTTGTGCAAAATTTTACACAAATTGCTGAATTTGTGCAAAATTTTACACAAATTGAATTGAAGTACTCACTTATTTCGAGTAGAAATACTCATTTTCGTGAGTATCCTAATTTTTAAACAAAATCGTTTAAATATTTTTTAGAGTGTAAAGATCAACTAACGTCACTTTTGAACCTCATACAGTTCTGGAAAGAGAAGACTTTTACAAATGAATCATACGAGACAAAATAACATAACAGTTAGACTGCATTATTACATGCCTGCGAAGCAGGATGTACGGCACATTCCTTGTAAGCCATACGGCATCCCTAAGGTCGATGGTTTTGGAATCTGAGGATCTGAGATTCCTCTACTCGGGGAACTTCATAACAGGACTGAAACACTCAAAATGATTTTCACCAAATTTGACCTTCAGTCTCTGTCTTTTTTACTTTTACTCACAGGAGTCGGCAAGACACAACCTCCACCCTAGGTTATCTTCCCACCAAGTTTCCAAGATTATCAGTCCCGCCTACTAGAAGGAATCTTTAAGAACTGGATTTTAAGCAGAGAGTGTATCTTGCCTCGTTCAAAGCATGCCATGTCTTTTACCGTATACCGCATTTTACACTTGTTTCTGCAATAAAATTATGATCTCTTCCTTCTATCTCAGACTCTTTGTGGCCCAAGTATGATAGAATACTTCATTAGTGCAAATATTTATAGCCATATTTTGACCAGTCGTAACGAGGTCATCATTTTATGTAATACAAACAAATAAATACTATCACATACCTTGATACCCTCTACCAGTCCTGCTCTGACCCCATGACTGGAAAAGCAAACAAATCATGATAAGAATGAAAGATAAAAATGGGAAGAAGCTTTTTGGATGTTTAAGGGTGAACATATTCTTCCCGGAACTGAAAAAATTTTATGCATAGAATTTCCTAAACTTGAGCAGGAAGCTTGCTTTAATCTGATAACAAAACTTGAAACCAGGTAAAGATTCTCATTAGTCGATCGGGTAACCGAGTACCCTACGCAATTGAGACCAACTCGGAAATATCTCCGGAAAGAAATTTTTTCGAGTTACATAATCAGCTATTGCGCTACGGGGGGATTGCAAGAGATGGCATTTGTCTCTCATATATTTTTCCCAGCCCACAGTTTCTCCCAAGTTAGGCCAGTCCGGGGTTAGGTTAACCAAAAAAATAAATAATATACTTCACCTGAGACTTAATTTTTCATCCAGAGATATGCTAAAACCTTAGAGCATCCGGGGACTCCTCCCCCGGACTCACCCTCAGGAGTGGGCGCTTCGGATTCGTCCCCAATTAGTCCCCAATTTTGGCATTCTTGTGCGGCAACTGGACAGAACGTTGTGTTTGAATGTATATGGGAGATGGAGGGGATTGTCTTAGGTTAGTTCCATATACCTGTTCCGCGACTTTTTTGAACAGACGGGTTACCCGTGTTTTTCATTTTCGTCTTATAGAATGATTCCAGTTCCTGTATGTTCGACTACCCAGATACCCGACTCAGACCTAAAATTCACCAGACATTCATATGCTTAGGTGAAATTTGCAAATTTGCGTCCACTTATACCCGGCCCACCCGCATGATTCTCAGTGTAACCATGGGGGTATTACGAAGTAACCAAAAGCCAAGTGAGACTCACAAGACAATCAAACCCAAACATGCAGTAATAAAAAATCCTTAAAGGACAGGAGCAGTCATCCCAAATTGAAGTAGTGCAGTAGACTGTCCAGTTTTATGATTGGCTGTTGAGAGTCACGTGACAATGTCTTTTCTCTTCAAATGTGAAATTTACTTGAAATAACTGCTTGGTTTACCTTGCATATGCAATAGTTAAATCATAAAATGTAATGAAAGATACTTTGAAGGGAAGTAATAAGACGAAAATTGTGCTATTAAGCTTCTTCTTCAAAATAAGTTTTGGGGGACTGCTCTTTACCTTTAAGCAAACTGCAAATATATAGTGTGATCCTGGATGAATCATCAGTTGTTGTTTGACATGTACAGCTCCCAGCTGGCTGTCCATGTAAACACCCTGCTCTTAGCTGTTAATTTTATGAAACCTTTTTTCCTTAAAGGTCTGATCCTTTCACCCCAAACAGATCCAATTCTCCTAACATACTAACTTAAGTCCCTCCCACCACTGCCTTAAATTAATCCTCATCTAGACACAATTCCAGATAATTCCTTCAGGTCTAGTAAACAACACCCCAATATGTGATCAAAACACTCTCAGTACAGTACATGCTGTGTAATATGAGTTTCGGTACTCAGCATTTTTAAACTTCCTGCCAATCAAAGAGCTGTGCCAATTGAGAATTTCTGTGGACTACTACCAAAAAGGAAATTTGGGGTGAGAGGATTAGCTCTTTAAATTTCAATGTCTGTTAGAAAACTTGATATATGGTGCAAAAGTATTAAAGATAATCTGTGGTCTCAGAAAAATGCAATAAAAACGTATGCCGGATTTCGATGACGTCACAGCATATCCATGTCTGAACTTCGATTGCAAACCGTTTCGATACACTTAGGATAATGCCACATCAGAAACGTTCTCATTACCATTGATGCATCAAATCAGTTCGCAGTTGAGGTTAATACATCTGTGGAATGCTGTGACGTCATCCACACCAGCAACGGTTTGTTGCATTTCAGTGAGAACGACAGGTCATCTTTAAAATCTCCAAAAGCAGTCGCATGCCCATCACAATTTACTGAATATTATTAATTTAATCTACCGGTACGCCGCACTTATTTCATGAAAAGAAAGTAATAGGCCTGCTGTAAGCTTAACAATGCATTTTTGCAGCGTGTTTTAAAGGGAAATAGAGAATTTATGTTCGCCTTATTTTATCTTTTGTTTTCTTCGACCAAAAAAGTCAGTGTGTTTGGAACGCCTGTTCGACAGCTTTAAAGCTATAGGGCGTCGATCTTGCTTGTGGATTGGTGGGGGCAAAAAATTTCCAACAGCCGGTCGAACCCTGGATCGTGTCCCGGACAGAAATCGTCCATAAGCAATCTACCCATACAAATGCGAGCACATACGTATATACACACAAACAAATACCACCACAATGTGATATTTTGTTAATTCTGCCTGTTGTTTATTTTTATCTGCCTGAATTATTGGGAGAAGGGCAAAACGATGTATTTGTCCCCAGTTTTAACCGGGCTGTAATTGGACCATGCACAGTAAGATTGACTCTCTGCTTTAAAATGAAGGAGAGAAACCTGACTGAAACATATAACCACAACACTGTACTACATCTGTTCGAAAATTAATACAAAAGTTTTTATAGGGTAAGAAAGAGAAATGAGTTATGAAGTAATCCGCATCGTTGTTTTTGCTTTTTTGTAAGAAACTACGGGTAAACTATCGAACTTCAAAGTCATTACAAACTTGTCCATCACCGACATGGGTTTATGCCTCCCCCAACCTAACCCCCCCCCTCCCAAAAAAAAAAAAAATAATAATAATAATAATATATAAAGAGGACAAAAAAGAAAAGTACACAGAAAATCTGATGCAGAAAGAGGTAAACTTTACAGAGGTTCAATGCCTTATGGATTTCGTCATCATAAGTAAGGCAGTCTACAGCTTTATCCCTTCCAATACCTTTCTCCAACCACCTCACCCTTATTTCCTTACCCCTCCTTGATGAAAGAAAGTCAGTGAAAAAGAAAAACACTGTTTCCTTTTAAAGAAATACAAAAGTATTGTGACGCTTTTTACATTTGAAAGAATACGTGTTCTCATACTTGCCTTAAGGCATTAACTGGAGGGTTCTGTATTTTTATCACAGACACACTGCCATCCGTTGTTTGTGAAACCATACTTTTTGCACTTCGATTTGATAAACTCCTCATAAAGCCTGGTAGCAGCCTACACAGAAAGAGTGAAATTTGTTAGAACTTGTTACTTACTTCACGGGAAATGAGAAGTTCAATGCCTACTAAACAACACTCTAGACCATCACATTATTTTACACATGTGATCAAGAAAGAAACGCTTAAGTTCAATTAGAGAAACGTCTCATGAGTACAGACTTCCTTAGCAAACAGTGGCGGAGCTAGGGATTTCGGTCAGAGGGGGCGAAAATGGTCTGCAGGGGCGCTTCGAAGGAGTAAATACCCTGATCCCCCGCACGATCGAAGCCACGGCTTTTCAGATTTGCCAGTATTTTGATTTTCACCTGCTAGAAGACTACTTTGACATTTCTCCTCAGCAAGTTTTTTATTAAAACATGTTAAAACTTCTATCCATGGGCTTCCGCTCAAGAAAATTCGGGGGGAGGGGGACTAAATACTTGTAGGGGGAAAGCTCCGCGCCATCATGAGTTGGCGGGGAGCGCAAGAAAATTTTGGCCCAAAATGCAGCTCAGATCGATGGAAATGACATTTCTAAAGCCTATTTTATATAAATAGGGAAAACACTGAGTGAACTGTTAAGAAATAATGATGTTAATTTTTCTTCGTCTTTTTCTTTATGTTTTCTTCGTTTTTTCAGGTTTTTTATTTATTTTCCAAGGGAGGGAAAGTCCCCCCTTGCCCCTACCTGCGGACGCGCATGTTTCTATCCTTCTCTTCCACATTCTAGTATGAAGGCAGTCATTATATTTTGTGTGTTATTGTCAGGTCTCGATTTAAGATTTTAATGTAATAATGGGCCCCCTCCCCCCGACAACAAGAGGGCTATTTGCGCTACAATTATTGCTGGGCCCTTTGCAACATCTTTTACCTGTCGGGGGGTTGATTTAATGTCAGTCTGTGTATTTTGTAAGCTTATAATCACGCTTGGTGTGGAAGCAATGAACTTAGCACGGCGACAGCATTCATTAGTGCGTATAAAGCATGAAGATACGTTTGCGGCAAAACCTAACCCTATGTTACAGAAGATTACCCTTTTCATTAGAATGAAGTACATTTATCGGTGGCTGTGTGAGCATTTTGTTATCTGGGCCTTAAAACATCGCTATTAAATTTTGTCTTTTGCCAAAAATGGTGCAAGAGTAAAGTATGTTGAAAACCCCAAAAGGGCGCCGACAGACGATTTTGGTCTGTCAGGGGGGGGGGGCGACCTCCCCCTGACCATATGGCAGCTCCGCCACTGTTAGCAAAGTACGGTACATGGCCAGCCAATGACTTTATGTATACCCCTCGCCTTCCCCTGGAAATAGGAGATGATTTGGTTCAGGACTGGTGTATTTGTTCGCGAGGAGGTATCTGGGGGAACCGGCTTTGATTGGAGTAATTAATATTCACCATGTTCCGGCCTCCCGCTTGCTTCAAAGAACAAGTCACTGCACTGGAAATAAGAAATGATACTTAGCAACACTCCCACTCCATAATATTATTTTTACGTACTTGATCAAGATAGAAAAGCTCAAACTTCAAATAAACTGTATAGATTTCCTTAACAAAGAACATGGCTAACCAATGACTATATACTGGCCTTTCCTCGCCTGCCCCTGGAATGAGAGATAGAGGGGTTGGTTAGAACAAGTTACTGTACGGGAATAATCAATGATACTCAAGACTCCAAGACGTAATATTATTTTTTACAAATATGACCATTGTAGATTTTTCAAGTTTAATTAACTCAGTACATGACTAGCTATAACCAATGACTTTATGCTTTCCCCGCCTCCCCTGATATCATAAGAGAGGCGGGAAAGGACAAAATACATCTCAAAAGAGATATGAGGACTATGCAGCGTTTTTGTATTCGACTCCATAGTATGCGAGTACCCTTGCCCTCTTTCATAAACTTACCTGAAGGCATTCGGCATTGAAAAATATTGAAACCTTAGTACAGACACGCTGCCATCGGTTATAGTTGCGACTTGAGTTGGCAGACTCCTCCCAAAAGACGGCAGCAGCCTACACGGCCAGAACATTTTGTACAAAGAAGAGCAAGATATAGTTTACGTTAAAACAAGTATTGTAACTAAACAGATTTAAGAATTCATTGAAGTGCAAGCATAGCTTGACCCTAGCTCTCTAGCTATAACTAAGCTATCATATGAACAGGACTAAAACATCAGAAAGACACTGATATAATGTTATTAGTGAACTTCAGAAGCAATGGATCAAAGTTCATCTTTAAGAGACACGCAGTAAAATGTTTACCTAAACACATTGGGATAGCTTCAGAAGAGTTCAATCAGATGTCATTGTTTTCTCATCGTCCTAAATGGAAAATGACCATCGTTCTAGCCAGGTAATGGAGTATATATATTGTTTACATGGTCGTCAGTGTGGAACATGGGTCTTTGAAAATTTGAAAAGCTAGATGGCCATATATTCAATCTGGTGCCAAGAATGATACCTTTTGAGGTAAAATCTGTGTCAAAACAGGAG
Organism: Holothuria scabra; assembly: GCA_037179385.1. Classification (NCBI taxonomy): domain Eukaryota; kingdom Metazoa; phylum Echinodermata; class Holothuroidea; order Aspidochirotida; family Holothuriidae; genus Holothuria; species Holothuria scabra. Next base: position 32,259,120 of record CM074196.1, read on the forward strand.
TCATTAGTCCGGCTAGGAACTAAGCCAAACAAGATGTTGTGTGATCACCGGCCTGGCATTACCCTCCCCATTAATATAGTTTTTGTTTTGAGAAACTAGGTGTCCGCATATGATACGTCTTGAATGTTGAAGTAAAGTATATGTTAAATGTGTTTTAAAGCTGAAATATGGCATTATACATTGAGGGGGCATGAAGCAATTGTCAACTGGCTACGCTACTGAAAATGAGTTCGAGAGATGGAATAAATGTTCCATGAAAATTTGGAGTAAATGCCATCTTACAGAAAATAACACATTTCTTGGTCGAAATCTGAGCAGCTGAGTAAAGGATTGGAGTGAAGTGTAAATAAACAGAAAAATCAATTCGACCGGGCTCGGAAATACCATTTCCAATGATTTGGCATGAGTTTTCTGTCACAAAATTTCTGATGCGCTCTCCGCCAACTGATGGTGGCGCTCCGCTGAGGAAGCTTCAAAGATATTACCAGGGGTGGCACCAATGGGGGGATGGGGGCAAATGCCCCCCCCCCCAGTCAGAGCCTTTCCCCCCAGTCCCCCCCCCCTCACTCAGCTCCTGAAGTACAGTGTCCTTTCAGGAGTTTTCAAAGCAAAATAATTCACAAATAATTTCTGACATGTTAAGAGAATTTTTCTTGCTGTAGTTGTGAACACATCCCTCTAATACATTATGTACCATCTGGTATGCTCGATATATAAACTTAAGTGTAAGAGATACATATGTATATATCTATTCCCTGTAATATACTGTACATATTGCATTCACCTTTCTGTTTTAAGAAAAGTGTAAAAAGTGTCAAGAGATTGCTAATAAGAAGCTTTTAAACATATTGTCACTTTCCAACTTTTCATGTTGTCAGCTAAGGAGAGGAATAGCCAAATAAGCCAAGCTTGCATTAAATAACATTTGGAATCTTTGCTTTGAATGATGCATTATGGACCAAAATACACCTATCCTGAGACTTAATTTTTTACCAAGAGATTTGCTAAAACCTCAGAGCTTCCGGGGGCTTCGCCCCCTGGACCCCACCAGGGCCCCTAGGGCGGGCCCCTGGAACCCATCCGGTAAGTCTCGCGCTTCTCGCTCGATTTCGCGCTGTGCGCGAAGATTTTTTGCCCCCGGCATTTCCTTTTGCCCTCCATTTGCCCCCCCCCCTCCCCCCACTTTTCAAATCCTGGTGCCGCCGCTGGATATTACAAACGTTTATAATATCTTTGGGTAGCTTATAGATGGTCCTCCTACAATTGCTTGCGAGTGAAGCGGGTGGATGAAGCTGACCACAAAATAAGCCTGCGCTTCTTTCGTAATTTATGCCAGCTTATATGTGCCAAGTTAAAATGTAGAATATTCACAGATTGTAAATAAATCGCTATTTTGTGCTCAGGTTCCAAAATGGTAAATCAAGTGTTGTGTGTTCTAGCGTTGTGAGATTCCAATTGACTAAGACGACCAACCAACCATCACGAAGTCCGATGCTCTGAAGATCACTGAACATATGGTTACATTTAGAGTTACAGATGATTCTTTAAAGAACTTGTGCCTCTAAGTTTGTTAGTAAGTTACTTAGTGAGTTAGTTAGTTATTGAGTAAATTAGTTAGTTAGTATGTTAGTTCGCTAGTTAGTATGTTAGTTTGTCAGTTATTCAGTTAGTCAGTTAGTTAGTCAGTTAGTTAGTCAGTTAATCAGTAGTCAATTAGTCAGTTAGTCAGTTTGTCAGTTAGTCAGTTAGTGAGTTGGTTAGTTGGTCCGTTGGTCAGATGGTTAGTTAGTCAGTTAGTTAGTTCGCCCAGTTTCTAACCTATTGGTTCAAGTCGAGGCGACCACGGCCCTTTTTCCAGTTGTGCCTCTAATAAATCTGGTAGTAGAACACATTGCACTTACTTGCAGCTAGAATCCCTTGAAAACTTGAATGTCAAGGGCAACACCCCCTTAAAACACCACAACAGAACGGCTATCCATATGTGTCTTGTCTTGAAAAAGGTATGATAACCCTAGCTATTGCCCGGGTCCCGTACGGGCCAGAAGGAATTTTGGAAAAGATGCACTTTTACTCATTGTCCATACAACACAAAATGTTGACTTCGAATGATGTTAAATACTGCACCAAATTGCATCTAAGGGGTATTTAAACGCCCTAGACCAAGATAAGACCCTTCAGTGAGTCCCCAAAATTAAAGTCCTGTCCACGACGGTGTAGACAGTACATGCTGTACCATTCATAGAAATACTGCGTCATGTGCCTCCCCAACCGTTAGATCTTTTAAACATCCATGTTGGTTGATATTTCCGAGCTCAGTCAGGGAGTTGCTTCTTGTTTTGGAAGGAGATCGAACACTGATTCTCTCGTTTGAGGCAAATTGGCTGGCTATAGATATTTCTTACGTGACGTCATAGACGCTTTCCACGTGAGGTATATCAGCCATGTTTGAGGGCAACGCCGGTATGTATGTACAGGTTTGCCCTCATTCATGACGGTTGCTCAGTTAGAACTATCTATATTAAGCCCCGCCCCTTTTGACGAACGAGACTGTAGAACGCGAGCTAGTGTAGATGAAGAGCAGCTGATTACCTCCGTGTGACTTATGCACAAAAACATTGTTTTTCCCCGGCAGTGGGTGTGGATAACCAACTGTGACGTCACGTTATGCATCCTTGCGATCGATTCTTGGGACACAGTGAACTATACACGAATCCGGACAGAAAGTGATGGTCTGATTTCAGTCGGCCATAACTGGGGTCCGTCACCTTTAAATCTTTCGATTTCCTTGCTTACCTCTATCATGGATGGTTGTACACTAATTTGTATCTTAAATTCTCCAATTTCACTAAATATGAGGGTTTGAAATTCATGTAAACAATAAATAAAGACGATTTTAGGCTGATGGACCCCACTAATGGCGGCCTACGGTCACTAAAACAAGCGCTAATCGGATTCGTCTATATGCTTATATAGCTCACTGCTGGGGCAACGCAATGGAACACGTTAATGCATGCATGAGAATTTGCCCTGCACGTGTAGCAGACTATGCGCGTATTCGACTGGTAGAAAAATCAGCTGTCTGCGTTTGTCGATGTTAATTTGTTTGGCCCCCAAAGGAGGGCATAATTTTTGCTATGTGACATCATATGCATAAGGTCTATTGTCTTCCTGATGAGACATTTCTAAAACTTGAAGTGATTTTTAATAACAAAAACTTACAAATAACGGATCGGAATCTGATTTCAATTTGCTGTACTGTGATCTCGATTTTATTATTTTATTTTCACCCATTGCCATTATATTGTCAATTGTCACGAAAAATTAAAATGTTTAGCTTTATCATTGTGATTTGTCTAATTTAATAATACGATTCAAATAACTCTAATAATAATTTTTTTAAAACTAGTGTTTTTCGACAGTGCTTGCCCCTAATCAAGCAAATACAAAACAAATAAATTCTGAGGAGTCTAAAACTTTTTTTCTGCTGGGATTTTTTATTGAATACTGAGTTGCATCTTTGGTATAAAAATTACAAAAATATTGCCCCTCACATCGAATATTTGTACATCGTAATTAAAGAGTAGTTAATGGAATGAAGCCGATAAAACTGAATTTACACAATTAAAGGGCAAGAACAGTCTTCCCAACTTGAAGTAATATACTTTACTATCCTATTTCATGATTGGCTCTCCAAGGTACAGTATTTTTCCTCCTCAAATGTGGAATTTACCTTGAGTCACTGCTTGATTTACCTTGAATATGGCAATATTGAAGACCTAAAATATTATAAAAGATACTATGAAGAGATGTGAGAAGTGAGATTTCGCTGTTGCTTCACAATTAGTTTGGAGAGACTGCTGTTGACCTTCAAGAAATTTTTCCACTTCATTTTGCCGAGAAAGGTCTTCCATATCCCAAGGTTTCCACACTTATAAAAACTAGCATTACCAATAAACAAAACAAAAGAAGGATAATGGATAGATAAGTATGTGCTTAAACCAATCCAACCGTAAGACAACACACCAGGATCAATAATTTCCTATTTTGATATGTTTAATCTCGCGGGAAATGTATTGAAACATGGATCACCTCTGTACAGAAATACGTTGAAAGGGGTAAAAGGAAATTAAGAGAAACTTTGTGGCAAATAATAAGTTGTGATTTTCAGCCCGCACAGTCCAGGGACGGTGACAGTGTATTTTGATAGGGAGGAAATGATGAGTTGAGTGCTCCTTTTCTTCTTTTGCCGTTGTTTCTTTCTCTTTTCTCATTTTCCTGACGCCTTCCCGGCGAATAGTTTCATTTCCCTTTTCGAAAGTCCTACCGACCCTCTGGCAAAGGGCCGTTAGGTGAAACCAAACTTGAACTGCTTGAACTGCACTGAAGTACAAAACGTGACCAACCTCACGGCCCTCAGGCCATTAACATTATTATGGCTCCATTCTAGACTGGATGAAAAAACAGATACTACACATGATCTTAGCCAAATCGCGGGGTTTCATGATATTCTAACATTCATCCCCCCTTACCAGAAGTCACTCCCATTATCAAATGATATTCCATTTTTGCAAGCTCATGTTACACCAAGCCTAGCTAGTATGCTAAAAATGCATCCCTGAATGAAAAACAAGAGTTTATCATTTCAATTACAATGCATGTCCAGTCACCTTCCTTCCCCCATTGTTCTTGTACATATTCAGTGGCGTATAGTCACGGGGGCTTTTGGGGTCAGAGCTCCCCCCCCCCCCCCCACCCAACCTTTGCAATGCAAAGAAACGCCTAAATTAGCGGTTTTTTCTCGTTATCCTTAGACTTTTCTCTCATTTCGTGCCCCCTAAACCCCCATTACACCACCACCCCCATGACAAAATTCTGGCTACGCGCCTGTACATTTTATAGAATGGTTACTATGGGTCGGTCACCTAATAGAAATTCTACTAAAAAAAATATTTGTTTCAAAGACGTAATTTATTTCATGTTCATATAAACATGTATTCTGCTAATAATCCAAGTGTGAAAACAGGCCTATTCATTAAAAAAATAAATTCTTGTTTCAAGTTTCATGGGCCGTTAGGTAAGGGATGGCACCAGAATTTGCCCGACAGGGAGGGGGGAAGCATTTAGAGGCCCCGTTTTGGTCTTTATGGAAAAATTTTACCTTTTTTATGAGAAAAATTAATTAGGGTGTGATTTGTTGTTTTGTTGAGGTTACTGAATAACATTATGCAGATTAATGCCCTCGGACCATATTGGAAAATTTCCTCGCGGAAAAAGTTTGGCTTCCCATATATTTGAAGTTTTATTGACATGGGGTATGGGAGCGTTTCCGTTTGGGAGGGAGCAGAATCAAATTTCTTGTCCGAAATATATAATCCTCCCCGAAAGACTAACTAAAAGCGTGAGAACCCCCAAACAGCAGGAAATGGCATCTCCAAGGCTCGTAACCAGAAACACAGCAGTCATTATTTTCAGCTTTCTTTCGCAATAAAATTTTCACTTCATAATGTTGCCCCAAACGAAGAATAATTTGCAAGCATGCATTGTTCTGTTAAGTAATTTGTGCGACCAAAACACTTTCACAGCCGTGCGCCACCATCAGTTGGCGCGGAGCTTACAGAAATTTTTTGAATAATATACTCCATCGGACCGCTGGAAATGATATTACTGCCAGACTTGTAACTAGAAATGAAGCATTTGTTTCTTTGAGCTTTCCTTTGAAATGAAAGTTCGCTTCAATAGCAAATTAAACAAAGAACAACTTGATATGTGATCAGAAAATTACCAGCTAAAAGGTACCGCGAAAAGAAGATGAAATGGTCTTGTCTTTTTCTGGGGGAAACTGTGTAACTCATTTGAAAACATACTGTTTTGACTCTAATGGAACTCTTCGTTGTACTCGATTGCAAGGCCCACTAAATTAATGAAATTTTCTATGTGACTACACGAACCCCCGGCTATAAAAGATTTTACTTTCAACGTCTTTGAAAATATGTCACGTTACAAGATTGCTTCAAGTGAATTTTCTTTCAGACTTATGGGGAGACATTGTAACACTACGGTACTGTTTATCATTTGTGTAACTGAAAACAGCCTGGCTGATTTTAATACCGTTACTCCAATTCGGCTGTCAAGGCAGGCAAATGACAAACCATTGGCATATACCTGAACAACCCATCGTCCGTTTTGTAAGGAAAAAAGGGAAACTGGGTATTGAAAGAGTTTCTTTGGAGAAATGATCTTCTAGTAAGGAAAATCAACAAGATCGCCTGGGGACTGAAGATTATTGAGTTAACGTCTTTTATTGTGGGCCCCGAAGATACGATGAAGGTTCCCAACGAAACTGGATCTTCTCAACGACACAGGGAGGGCATGGCCCTTGGTCCCTCGCTGGTGCCACCCTCTGTTATGTCTGCAGGTGGAACTTCCAGTTCCCTGGTCTGCTAATGGGTGACCTTGCGCGCACGGAATGAAGATGGGAAAAGATACATGGAATCAGGGGTAGCAGAGTTAGGAAGAAGTGATTAAAACCGGTTCCGATATGTATTAAAATAGCGTTACAAAAGAAAAAAAAAAATTTCAAGATCACCCATTCCGTAACTTTTCAGTCCTTTAGGGTTTTTTATTATTTGTACGTGTCGCCGATGAAACTGCCGGCCTTCCCCGATGGGGAGGGGAAGGAGCCAGTGTTCCCCGAATACCCCTCCCCGGCTTGCGCTGCGTGCTTGGTTCAAAAAGACTACTTTTAGTCAATATATACGCCCATAAGAGTGAATTCGAAATAAATGGATTTATCCATCTTAACTGGAACTACAAAGGCAATCAGTGTAGACTCATTCATGTTTACAAACAAATGACGTCACGACTGTTGACGTCACGAAAGTTGATGAGGCAAGCGTACAGTTCGTGACAATGAAATGCAGATTCTTATTAGTCTACATTCTACGGGCAATTGCGAAATCACGGCACGCGCAAAATCGAAAGTGCACTCATATGTTCCTGCGCATATTCTATGCCAACCAGTGCCCACCAGTGACGTAAGCCTGAATGGGTCTATTGCCTTACTTTTACTACATCTCTATCAAGGAACATACACCGTCTGCTCATTTCCAACTTGGAGCACAGAAATTAACTTCGCTAATTGCCTTTATCTTGGAAGGAATTACCTTATCAGGCAAAAGGAATAATAACCAAAAGTTGAGATTTCAGCAGCTATAGCTTTAAAAGATATTGAGGTGATCTTCCTTAGAGACAAAGACCAATGCAGAGGAATTTCGTCCCTTAGACGTGACAGACAGACATGGAAAATTACACACGTTTATAGTTTATTTGGTGCAAACAACTTAGCCATGCCTTCCTTTGCCAATATTCCACTTGGTTCCCAGTGAGGAGCATCAGCTGTAGGAGAAATGGAAAAGATTAGGGTAAAATAATCAGCGCCGCCTTTATCATTTAGAATTACAGCTTTAGCTCCAATGGTGTGTCTGGGGGGCCATTGAGCCATGCCACTGACGCTATTTTGTTTAAGCTCAAAATTGAAAGGTACTACCACATAAATAAAATATTTTGACGCAAGTTTTACCACAAAACGTAGCATAGGCCTATGTTGCGCCACACTGCCTAATGGAACCTTCTGTCATTGTGCTCGGTGCTCAGCATAAAGCAATAGAGAAGGGGAAACACGCAAGTGATCGAGCCACATCTAAGAAAACGCAGTAGCTATAGCTTGAATCCCTTCCATACTCTCAGTATGGCGAAGTTAAATTGTAAGGTTTTCATCTTCTAGATTGAATGACTTCATTACATCAGAAAGTTTTAATATTTTATGAGACGAGAACTGAATCTCAGGAGGTTTCCTTGAAAGAAACTTCAAAAAAAGAAAAAACAAAAAAAAGATGTGGACACCACTTTCCATTACCAACTTTCAAAGGAAGCTTTTTTTTCTTTCAAAAATCTGTGGTAAGACATGAAACATTATTTTTTATGATACTGAAAGTGCTTTACTAAGAGAAGGTTTTACGATTCACTTTCTAACCAATTGGTTTAAGTCGGGCCGGCCACTGCCTTTCTTTCAATTATGGCTCACTGGCTCACTTTCCCTGCTCCTTTCCTTAAATACTGAGTACCACACACAATGGCGGTAGGTTCCATTTTAGAGTCCTCGGTATGAATTTGTATCCTGAGCCTAGATGGTGTAGCATCATACTAGATATACTGCCATACATAATTAAACATTCCAACAGCATCATATTTCAAAGACGAACAAGGGCCCATTCCACAAAGAGTTACGCACAATCCTAAGTTTGATTCCCAATACTTAAGTCAACAGTAAATCATACTTAAGATTGTGCATAACTCTTTGTTGAACGGGTCCCAGAAGATGCAACCCTAAAGAAAGACAATAGACTTTGTGTATATGACGTACGCCCTCCTTTGCGGCGAAACAAACCAACGCAGACAAGCAGACTTGTCAACCAATCGAATACGCGCACAGTCTGCTACACGTGCAGGGTGAATCTTTATGCGTGTGGTCATATGTTTCATTGTTTTGCTCCCAAGGGTGACGTCACTGTGACGTCAATGCACAAGGTTTGTAAGATCTATCACAAGGTGCCCGGTCTAGAACTGAAGGTGGTTTACATTGTAAAAAATACTTTTTCTAAAGTCCTCCCGACCCTCTGGCAAAGGACCGTTCGGCGAAACCAAACTTGTAAAAAATGCATTGTGGTTTCGATGTTACATATTTTTCTAGAAATGCCATAATGCACGATTTGTTTTGGTCACTGGTGAAATGCTACCCAAACACGTTGACCTGAGTGCGTGTTCTTACGTCGTGTTCGAAGTTTTTGGTTTCCCGAAAGGGAAATCCTTTGGACTCATGCAGACTACACTTTTTCAAAACATGTGTAGGATCGTGCATTTTAGTGTTGGCTGAAGCTATGGTTTGTAGGCTCAACGATTGAGAATTATTTCTTTGTTTTGTTTTGTTTTCAGTAGAATAGTACCAAGCCAAAGACTGTCTTCATTTTGGATGATTGAGGTTGTTTTTGCCAGGGTAGATCATTTTTAAGAGGGACACCTGTGTGAATGATATTGCTGGACACTTTATTTTACCAAATATATATTGCAATGTTTGCCTGTTTGTTTCTTTTTGAAAAAATACTGTGACTTTCATCGGGTATATTTGTAATTTCTGATTGCATAATTGCATAAACATCAAATTTCGTCTAAAAAATATGTCCACATGAGGCCGTCGGAAATATTTGTACCTTCTGTAAAATGTAGCAATCTTGAAGAAGCTGTGTTTTACTAAGTGGTTGTACATTACTTGATAGCAGGGCATAAACAAATGTTTTCATGTTTTCACAAAGTGACTGACATTTATACATCACTACTTTGTCAACATTTTTGCTTAGAATTATAGTTTTACTACTTGTTATGCATGGTAAAAGGTACTTCGATGCTCTCGCAAAGAATTGTGAGGTTTTTTTAGTTAAAGATACAGCTTTACCCCCTATTATTTAAGTGAAAGGCTTTGTACTGTACCGTCTGAAAGGTCACACGTCCGGCTAGATTTTCGACCGCAGTTACGTAATAGCATTCACAATACATGCATGCATTCGGGTCAGTTACTGGTTGTGACCTTGTATCAACAGAGAGCAAAGCAAAATATTACCGTGTTTCTTGCATGAAGGCCTAATATTTATTGTGACTTTTACATCAATACTTCCACAAAATATTGTTTTAAATCATTTTTAAAGAGTTGTCTCCCATTTGCAAACTTCAAAAAAACCTTTGGTACGAATTGTTAGGAACTTTTTAGCCAATATACACTCTTTACTCCCTATGATTTAAGTAGAAGACACCTGCACCTCCTAAAAGGTAACTTATCCGGTCGACCTTTCTATTCTTTATCGCAGTGACAACACACTGCGCGACTTAATTGGTTGAATCTTTTCGTCGCGTCACTTCAACCGGATCGTAGTAGGGTATAGGTTATTACTGAGTCTCGCATGCTATTTTCACGGCCTGAAATTAGACCCAAAGAAAAACTTTGCAATTAGGCTACTGAAGGTTGCTTTGGACTTCTCACATCTAAAGAAATGTTTTTCCCTTCTTTCGGGAAACTTTTCATACTTAGGTTTTGATTTCTCTTTCGGTTCTGGTGTACCCTAATACGATGCATTGCTCTAAGATAAAACACCATCGTACTTTGTGATGAGGCTACAGATTGAAACCCGAACCTCCCGGTTGCTGTAAATTTTCATTACTTTAAATGTCATAGCCGCCTATACTAAGTTACTGCATCCCCTATCAGTTAATTACTCACACAATCACAATTATTTTATCATGTGCTCAAATTGTCAACAAATCTTTAAAAAATGATAAAACGTATCTCTTGGTAAAGACTCACAATGGAGGGCCTGATAGTACAACAGTCGTTCATAAATCTTGTAAAGACCAACTTGATTTTTAGCGTAGTATATTGGTCCACCAGTGTGCCTTGGCCAGCCGTACCCATATAACCTGTGGCAAAGAAACCATACATCGTGGTAATCATTCTAGTTGGCGATTCCGCTCCCCCTCCTGAACCCAACCCTCCCCCCTTGAATCCCAAAATTTAAAAACTTACGTCCTTCAAAAATACAGGTGAGTTCTTTTCTTCCTTTTTTTTTTTTTTTTATAATGAGGCCTGTTAGCACGCTTTCCCAAACTTATAAATTTCAAAGTATACCTTTTCTTTCATCTTTAAGTGGCACATGTTTGAATATATGGTAGATGCTGTAATGTAAGGTGAAACAATTTATATTCTGTATTATGGGATAACTGCCATCACTGGATGTAGTCGGTTGGTACCTAATGTATGTCTTGCTTTAATCACCGGTCGTACATTATCCCATCTTATAAAGGACAGGTCCAGACGAGCTGTTTAACTTTGTTCATGTATGCACAACAGGGTTTTGATTTTAGAAGGCCTAAAGAAAAAACACTTTGTTTCTAAGTGATAACACTAACACAGCACAATCCTGAAAAAAAATGAAGTAGCCTGAGATGGATACGTTTATGTTATCGTGAGTTTATCGCAGGAAACACGTGTTCAACTAACCATAGTGGACCAATAAAGTTAAGGATTACTATAAGAATGAATGGACTTATGAATATTCCCAACAGCCTTAAAGTCTATTTTTATTCTGCCATACGTTACGCAGAGTCCGTACTTTAAAAATATCTTTTGGTCACGGGAATAACGCTTTCTGCTTCCAAAGTCTACAAGGTTGGCTTAGCAAGCTTTACATGTAAGGTCAATCATTTAAGAATACGGCGAAACTCATGTTCATAAGGTGTGTTCATGGTATACAAGACATACAGTTGTTAAAGGCATATTTTCATCATCCCAAACAGTTCCAATTCTCCCAACCTACTTACTTCTAGCCCCTCCCACATTTATCTAAAATTCATCTTTATCCAGACACAATCCTAGTTTATTGCTTCATGGCGTGTCCCAGTGGCCATACAAGTCCATAATGTATAATCAAGACACTCTCAGTGCCCATGCTGTGTAATTTAGCTATGATGCATTGTTTGAATGTGATGCCAATCAAAGAGCTGTACCAATTGAGAGTTTTGATATATGTATACTGAAACTGTAGTTTGTCGTGACGAATGAATGCCTTTAAGCTTCATTGCTTCAAATGCCGCAACCTTAATTTATTTCGCCTAAGCAGCAGAGTTCTCCAGTCTTCACAAAAATCATATTTTGGATTTAACAAAAGCCAGCACATCCATCAATTGTACAGCTGCATTAACCAATATTAAACAAATAACAATAATATCAAACCAAAACACCAAAAAAATGCATATTATGGGACCAATATTTTGCATATACTTCTAGGGAATACAGAGTAAAGTTAAGGGCGATATTTTCCTAACTGAGGATTTCAGCTTTTGCGAACGACAACGAGGAAAATACCTACCAAACCATATCAATGTCTTCCTGTCTTGATGCCATACCTTCTTCTAAAATCTTGAATCCTTCATTAATCATGGAAAACAGACATCTCTCCAAGATTTCCTAGTATCAAAACATAAAATGTTTACCATTAAGGGAGAATATAAGAGAGGAAAATTTTGCTCAATACTATCTCTAAATCTGTTATAATGCTTTACAAAGCGATTTACACCAACAGCTGGTCTAAAAGCACTTTCCCAATATTACTGGCCTACTCAGTGAAAGCATGTTTACGAGCAATCCCGCTAGTTTTTTTTTTTTTTTTTTTTTATAAAGTGCACACGGTGAATCATTACAAGTTACCATTTGAACTCTGGGTTGAGGTAAACAACACGTTGCCAACCTCAGGTTCATAGCCAGACAACTCTGTGAGGTGCGTGATGGCTCTCAGAAGGCCGCAATCTTTCAGTGGGCCAAATAGATAGAATTCTAATTACCAAAGGCAGTTTTAAGCTTCTGGGAAACAGAAAATTTCAAGGGAACTTAGACCCTCCCAGTGGAGGAGCATCCATTATCATGATATGGTTAGCGATCGCTCCCTTGACGGACCAAAACTGTCTGTCGGAGCCCTTTTAAAGTTTTAACAGCCTGCTTTTACATCGATGTAGGACATTGTCGACCCTATGACCAAAACACCTTGCTCCGTCACTCGATTCCTCCTTACCTGCGGAAATGATAGGCTTGCACCTTAGTAAGTAAATCAATCCGTGGATTCATTATCTGCAAAATTTCATCCAAGAATCAATGTTGTACTTGAAAACTTCCATCTTCTACTAACTTCCAAGTTTTATTTACCTGTGGAGTAGTTCGCCTTCTTTTAAATCCTGCCTTTTCGCTCCACTCCAAAATCAACTGCTCCACCCCTGGGTCTCGTTGTGGCTTGCGACCGCCTACCTTGCCATAGTTGTACCAACCCTTTCCTGGGGAAATAACCACTAAAATGTCGTTGAAGCTATTTAGATCAGCTGCATTAATGTCAATCTCAATTTATGAGTATATATGAAAACCAGTGGACTAAATTTAGATAAAATGGTACTAGAAAGCTTGTTTTGCGCATATGTATAAAATGTTGGGGATAAAAGTGGGGCTTAGTACCTTCCTAGGCTTCCCTTATAATCGACACCATACCAGAAGAAACATCCAAACATACAACTGTACAAAGACATGTCTGCAAACAAAAAGTCTGTCAGTTGCCTGCGCACGCTGAACGCCTACCAGATTAATTAGTAAAATGCAGTAAATCAATCTAACCACTTTGTAAGACCATGCATAAACCGGTAGCATATCGTTGGTATGACCAACCTACTACTCAGAATATTATTTTTTATAAATGTCAGCCTGAGATATTTCAAATGCGAAGTGAAAAACAAAATTAAACAATTGGTCTGAATCTCACGCAATCGGACTGAATCGTACACAATAACTTTAAATATCACACAATATGTCTGAATGTCACACAATAGGCATGTACCCTCTAAATTTACCTTCTTCCTTCCACAAATACAAAATTCTGTCACAAAATTTAATCTTAATTTTCATCTTACAGCAGTTGAAGTAGTTACCTACCAGTTTTTTGACCAAGACGTCCCCTTTCTACTAAGAAATCTGCAATTGGACAGTACCTTTGTCCATTCCTAAATCTATCTTCTTGTTCTTCTCTTGTGATCAAACCAAAATACTTCCGACTCTTGTAGCCAATATCATTCCCTTAAATAAAAACAAAGACAGCTTTTATAAAATTCAACCCAATGCAGTTTAACATTGATGATCTCCAGGTATGTCCCTTTAATGCAAGTTGAATGGTTCCTCCATATTGCCACATTTATTTGTGCACTCTAAAACATCCTGGTTAAATCCTGGTTAATTTAACCAGGATGCGGTCAATAATTAACCATACATTTCCTGGTTAAAAAAAAGAAAAAGGAAATTTAATCAGGAAAATGTAAAATTCTTATCAGGATTTCTTACCAGTCGTTAATTTAACAAGATAAATGTCAACTTTGACCAGGATTTCCGCGTTATTTTAGCCAGGAAATGTTTGGCAAATTATTGAAAAAGATCCTGGTTAAATTTAACGAGGATGCTTTTAGAGTGTGTAGCTGGTGTACCCTCTGCGAAAACTAAATCCACATTTGCAGCCCTAGATATGGACCCTAAACTTATACTGTGTTACCGTAAGGTGAGCACATGTCACTTCCAAAGTCCCAAATCTGCTTTAATTGAAAGAAATGTGGAAGAAATCTTATATCCGTCAGGATTTGTGAAGGCTGGCACAATTAAAAGAGGCTTGGAAAAATTCTGCCATTTGGCTCCAACTAGAGGCTTGCGCCCCTCCTAATACAGTACCGCGCTCTGCTTACCTTATGTTGGACATGATCAACATCTGGCATTCTATTTTGAATAATTCATTTACCTTAATTTCCCCCACGATCTGCTTTGCAATCATAACAAATTATGGATTTAGCACGGGTCACCTATGTCAGTGGTACACCATCAAAAATGCAAATACCTCTAGAATTCCACATTCGTAACCCTGAGACCGCTTTCACACTTGAGAGCTGATCTCGAGGGGGGTCAGATCTGGATCAGATTCTCCCCTCGATGTCAAAGGTTCTGCTTTCTCACTTGATCCCCCGCGGTGAATCAAGCCCCGATCAAGCGATCATCAAACAGGAAGTGACGCAATGAACCCGCCTTGTCCTCGTAGTTGTCTGAAAGTCAAAGGTCATGTTGATCTCGGGTCACCTTGATCATCCGAGCTTTCACACACGGACTTTTGATCCCCCGTGCCCCGGTGGGTGGATCAAAATCTCCGGATCTGATCCTGAGTGAGAGAGCTTTCACACTACAAAGTTGATCTCGAGGGGTGGATCAGATCCGGATCTGATCTCCTGCTTGAGATCAAGTGTGAAAGCACTCTGAGTTCCGTAATCCTTCCACAGCTTAACCATTCACAAAACGGTGTATTGTAGAAAAATGAGGATTGTCAAATAACAGGTTAAGATGAATCATCGCTTGGGAAAACGTTCTGACGTAAGTGTTTGCTCTCAAAGATTCAAGTGCCACCTACCTGCGAGGTCTCCTACTCTGAACGGTCCCATCGGAAATCCAAAATCTTCCAGCACCTGGTCTACTTCATGAGGTAAAGCGCCCTCTTCCAAGAGATATGATGCCTAGAAGTGATGAAAAACATTAATTGTGAACTTGTCTCCCTCTTCATTACTCCAAGAAACGGTCACCTAGACCAGATAGCAGGTCCATAAACAGTCTAATTTTTTTATATGCCAATGCGAAGGCTATTTAACTCATAAGACAGACCTTCTGAAAAATTTAGGTGTACAACTGACCAGTTAAAAAACATTTCTTCTAAATAAAACCAACTAATAATTTAAGCCTGTCAAACCAGAGTTTGCAATCCAAGGTAACTTAGCTGTGTAACTTTGTAAAAACTCATATTTCTTAATAATAGTAGCCTGTTATTTTGTTATTCGAAGAGAAATAGCTTAGGAGGGTAAGCTTAGATTTAAAGCTTTTGAAGCATTTGAAATTAAGATCAAGAAAAGGCACAATTTCATTCAATAATTTTGTTCAGCAATAATCAGAGAATGAAATGAGAGCATTTACAGAGTGTTTTTATTGTGACGCGTGGTCCACAATTGTTGTAGGTTCTAGTGGGGGAGTGGAAGCGAAGGGTTGGGTCCCGTTGAAATGGAAGGTTGAAAACCCACATTTTAAGTTAGAGTTTTACGGTCCATTTTCCAACCTATTGGTTCAAGTCTAGTCTGCCACAGCCTTTTTCCACTTGTGGCTCACTGGCTTGTTTTCCCTACCCCATTGCTTATGGGCAGAATCACGCACGACGGCAGTAGGTTCAATTTTAAGAGTCTTTTGTATGACTCGACCTGGGAATAGAACCCGGGCCTTCCGCGTGAGAGGCGGATGCTCTTACCGTTAGACCAAACATACGGTCCCCAGACTTTAAGATTCAGTCGGTAATTACTGTCCTGTAATCATTCCATCACTTCTATCTACTTTATATGGAAAAATCTATCTATGGTAGAAAAGGTGGGACTTTCCCATGTTTCGCCGCTCCTTTGTGCCTTCCTGCTTCATTATCTAACCTCCAGAAGTTTGCATAATAATGAAAAGCATGATGATGGGTGAATCTGCAAAGGGCATTAAACTTTTCTTACCTCTACGCCATACGGTCCAAGCATTCTGTTTCCAACAAAATGGGGACAGTTTCCAACAAGTACATAAACCTGTGGGAATATTAAGTGTTAAGCAGTTATGTCTTCAAAGTTTTACGTCAAATTAGCCCATGACTGATTATTTGTATTGCTTCTTATGGATGATCAATAAGATTACATTTTATAGTGTTAATCTTTAATTTTATTTAAGCTGATCATAAGCAAATTTGGCGAATCCTGAATTGGAATCTTACAGAGGTAGTGACTTCATTCTATGGTTCCCCGATCTTGCAGCTTATGGTAGAAACGCCTGATCAGCACCGATTGGCGTCTTGGGCTAATTTATGATTAGGAAATTAAAAAGAATGTTATTTTATTTTTCCAATCTCTTAGCAATGATACACTCTAAAATCAAAAGAGTGAACTTAGTCACTCTTTGATAGAGTGAAAAGTGTAAATTCACTCCATTAGAGTGATAATTCACTTCAAGAGGAATGAAACTCACTCCAAAAAAGAGTGAAATTCACTAGAAGAAGAGGGAAAATTCACTATTCCACAAGTACCTGCAATGATCACTCTTTTTTAAGAGTGATCACTGTGGGCGCTCCATCAAGAGTGAAACTTCGCTCGTTTTAAGGGAATTTCACTCCTTTGGAGTGAATTTCAATATTCTTGGAGTGAATTATTACTCTAATGGAGCGAATTCACACTTTTCACTCTATCAAAGAGTGACTAAGTTCTCTGATTTTAGAATGTATAGCAAATCTACGTTCTCTCTTACAGTTAAATTTAAGGAGCAAAAAAAAAAAAATACGTACAATTCGTCTAAAGAATTTGTTTCTACTCACGTAAATAATGTGTCCTAGAACTCCACTTAATTAGCAACTTAATATTAATTGAGAAACGTGAGGGTAATGTGTACCAAAGCAGTGTCATTTCTGTTTGGTGTAAGCTTACAGATGTCAGAAATTACCTTCTTTAATTTTTCTCCAAGATCCATCACTGTTGCCATGGTTTCAGGTGATGTTTCCTTGCCTCTGACGTTTTCAAGCAGTTTCATGATGTGAGCAGGTGAGAAGAAATGAGTTCCTACCACTTTACCTGGCCGGGAGGTAACAGCTGCCATCTGAGGGCAAAGGATAATCACAACTACGATATTATCGAAACTGCATTGATAAAACCCCTACCACCAACACCAACAACAGCATTAGCAGCAGCAAAAACAACATCATCAGCAACAACTACCCCAATGTCGTCATCACTGCACCCAAACAGCAAAGTAACAGCAAGAAAAAGGAAAACCTGTTCAATCAGTTTTATTCAACCTAAAAAAAACCTTGTACTGCTTTTACATTTTCCTTATTTCCAACAGCGTTCTTTCTACGTAAAATTGGATGGAAATGATATACGTCGGGAATGAAGGAGTACTTACAGGATACATAGCTGATAAGCTATTGCCCTCATCAATCTTTGTACAAAAAATTATGTTACATTAATGACAAACATATAATACAAAATGAAAAAATGGTACGGGTAGTTTATTCATTTTGCAAGGAATTTGTAGTCTCAGTGTATGATGTGCAGTCAAGTTGTTACGTCATGGAGTACAGAGCAGCATAGCAGACCATCGGTGGCTGGGTTGGTGACTTCAATACGGGTAAGCAAGGAAGTGACTATTGAAACAGATGCTAAATAAGCTAGTTCGGTAATTCTTTGCCGCATGTAATTGTGGGATATACAAACCGAGCTGAGCACAAAGCGTACAGCGTTCCCTTGTTGTAAGGGTATAGCCGAGTAGAACGAAAATAGGGGTCTCAAAGCTACTTTACGACAGATAAGATGCAAATTCTAACACCAGAAAGGCAATTCAGACATGATCCACTCCACTAAATCACACTAGAGATCCCTCCTAACGTTATGGATGAAGAAAGAATGATTTCCCTAAATTCTCATGTAAACTCAAATTTTGGAATACGTTTTTCTTGTGCGGGATTGGCTTGTTTATTCCGACGATTTGGTGGATGTACGCATGTGCATCACTACCAAAACGAATTAATTACTGAACTGGCTAATTAACGACAATATTAAGGTTTGATCATAGAGAACGCGGAGAAGATGATCTGTACCAAGTGCTAACTTTTCAGAGCGAAAAAGGCATCCTTCTTGTCATTTAGCTACTACGAAAGTCTCTTTTTAAAAGCGCCTTTTATTTAGCAAGTGAATATTTTAATATTTTGGGCCAAAAATATATTTTGCCAATCATTTCGTTAAACATGTTATCATGAACAAATTAAAATGTCAATTGACAAAATTCAAACTTTTGGAAAAGACAACGAAAAGGCTAAGCAAAAAGCTGAATTTAAAATACCTGAGGAGCCGTGATTTCTTTTGCTTTTAAAATCAATACCAAATTTATGTCAGTGGGTCATTATATTAAAAATGTAAATTGACATATTGAGTTACATTATATTGTTCCTTTACTAAACGAAATCATTTTCCTACCTGGTCAATATCAAGTCCAGATGTGTTGCTAGCCAGGATAGCTTCGGGTTTACAGACTTCATCCAATTTTTTGAATATCTGCTTTTTCAAATCTAGATTCTCAAACACAGCTTCGATGACGATGTCTGCATTCTTCAAATCATTGTAATCCAAAGTTCCTTGCAAAAGTGAAAGTTGTTGGTTTGCTTTTTCTTGAGAAATTCTGCCTTTCTCTACATTTGCGTTGACAATCTTCCTGATGGTGGACACAGTCTTATCCAAGTTCTGAGAAATTTAGAAGTGGTACAAGTCATTTTATCTTTTCCAAGTATTTCAGTGGATTACAATAATATAAACATATATTTAAATATATGTATTTCCATAATCTGATATTTGGGCAAAATAACGTTTGAAAAGTCTCGTCTTTTGAAAGAGTCGACCTTTAGGCCGGGAGGTTGAATACCAAGAAGTGCAAGAAGTGTCATTTAAGAAGATATTTCAGAGTAGAAACTTTGGCTGAAAAGTTGTGAGATTTTTTTTTGTTTTAGTTTAGTATGGAAGTTTTGCTTCTTAAGTTGTTTTGGCGTCCTTTCTTGCCCATCGAGCCGGAGTGAGGTCGTGAAAATCAAACACGTCATTCTTGATTGACAGTAAAATGCTAATGCAGTGAAAAATGACACCAATTTTGTTAAAGATATTTAGTATACTCACTTCTTGGTTTACTTCAACAATTTTCACAGGTATACCACTTGTAATGAAACAGATTGTAATCCCCGACCCCATGGTTCCCCCTCCAATCACTGCTGCTTCCTTTATTTGCATTGGTGTTGAATTTTTGTACGTAACCTCACCTCCAGGTGTCTCCCACTGTAGACAATAAGTTATAATCAAAAGACAAAATATCAAATTATATTCAACTTCAAACGTAACATTTAGATATGTGAACATGTTCAACTTACTCTAACCACAAAACATTTTGATGAGCTACTGAATGCCAACATTTTCATATGATCTTAAACCAACCCGTGAAAATATGCAACTTAAAGCCAACTCTTTTCTCCTCCCTGCCCCTCTTTACCCCCAAACTACGTTTCGCCTGAGAAAGGAATAAAGTTAGGAATGGAGAGTCGCCTATATTACATAACGTGCACATGGAGTGTTTTGATTACAGATGAATTTTTGTTGGCAGACATGCTAAACTAGGACATGTGTCTGTACAAGGAGATTATACATCAGTATTTGGGAGGGGCTAAACGTCAGTGAGTTTCGGGTGATTTGATAGTGTCTGGAATAATGAGTATTTGCCTTTAAGCAAAACCTTTCTGTGGTGATCTAGCGCAAAAAGGCATCTTTATCCAGTAAAATTTGTTCACTAAATATTTGCTTTGCAAATCAAAATGTTGCAAATATTTTCGTTGTGTATCTCTCTGTTTGGTAGTTAGTTATGACGGCTGAAAAGGTGCACTAAATTACAGAATGCTATTCATCTAAATTGTGATAGGACAAAAATCAAAAAGAAGATAGTTATTCTCAACAAACGTAACATCTCATTTTTGTGAAACTCTTTGGTACCCAATTTGGCACATGACTCAGTTTTCAGAGGGATTTATATAATAGTGAGATTCTCTCTAACAGAGAGGCTGCAGGGCAAAATTGATGCAACTTACCTCTCATGTACCCATTTCACACCCATTTACTCCTGAATTAATAGACGAAATAGGAAAATAAAAACATCTTGCCTAAGAACACAACGTAATGAGAGCGACAGGACATACATGAACCAGTAACCCCTGGATAGCAACTTCGGTATCATAGTCAATAGTTGATCACGTTCTCAAAGGACATACTAAATATATCTTTTGAATATGAAGTGTTTCACTAGCCCCGACCCTTTCTTCACTGTCGGACAGAAATTGTGCAAAACGTACATCGAGGGAGCCAGTTCCTGGTATACCTATAATGGCTGAGAAGCAGCTGATATGACGCCCGACGTGTTGACTTTTTGCCCGACAGTGGGCGTTGCTAACCAATAATGATATCACGTAAAAATATTAATATATCATATTTAGAAATTTTATCAAACGCTTAAACATACACGTACACGAACTCGCTCATACGAGACTGACTGGGTCATACCGTACACTTAAAAAATGGAACCTGCTGCCATCGTGCTTGATGCTCAGAATTGACGATGGAGCACAGGAAACAAGCTAATGAGTCACAACTGGAGAAAAGACGTGGTGTGGCTCGACTTGTATTGAACCAATTGGTGGGAACTAACTGGGCCGTAAAACTCAATCGAACTAGCTCATACAAGCATACATATACATATGAATCATAACCACGATTGCATATCATTTTTTTTAACATTCATCACAAAACGAAGTGGAAAACCAGGAATAGGGAACAAACTTTAGAGAGTTTCTTTTCGCTGAAGAATGCATACTGAAGAGCCCTCGATTGGCTTCCAACAAGCAGGGCCATCATAAGCTTATTTTCCCTGAAAAGAAGAAAAGATGAGAAGATTGATAATTGCACAGACATATTAAACGGAAAATGAAATAAAAAGGTATTTTTGTCAGTTTGAAGTCAAAATACAAGACTAGTGTGGTGCAGAATAAAATTTTGTGAAAAAAGTAACAACAAACTGTGATTGCTACTTTAACTTAACTTTAATAGAACTGTAGGTCTACTTGTGAAAAAATTTCATTAATTTTCGACGGAGGCGGGTTGTTAGATAAGGAGATACAACGTTTATAGCTTTTTTTTTGGGGGGGGGGGGGGGTGGTGTTTATTTCCGACGGCAATGTTGTTTTTATCTTCGAAATTTTTATTTCAATGCTTCGATCAATCAAGACCAATGGCAGAATCCAATAAAGAGGCACTATCCTTCCACTCTACTTGTTAACTGTTTACTGTCAGCCTTCATGCAAAGTTAACTCAAAACTGACAACACAACATTACAGGACACAAAACAATTAAACAATGCAATTGCATATTTCACTATACTTTACTGCAATACTCAAAATCCTATACCTTTCTAAGCCTTCCTCGTAAGATTCTGAATTCACAGCTGCTTCAATAGCTTTGACATTAAAGACTGGAGCTACAGCACCTCGAGCTCGTTTAGCAATCATGTCATATGCAGCTGTGTGATGCGGAGAAATTACAGACATTATACACAAGTACAATAGTGAATTATCGTTCATAGAGAAAATGATTTTATTGTTGTTAATTGTTAATTCAACAGGGCAGTTCATATAACACAGCATGGGTAGTGAGTATTCAGTGGGTCCCAAAAGAGGTGGCGTGGCACCGCAGAGTACGGTGAAAAAATCCCTTGTGGTGACAGCATAATATTAAATGAATAGATTAATAAATAAAAATGTACAAATGATCTGAATAAATTGCAAAACAGTATTTGTTCCTCTGTTTTTATTTACTGAAGATGAAGTGCCTGTATAGAGGCTTAAAATTACGTCACGGAACCGCCATGCTGGACGACATTCATGCCAAATACACGTGGTTTTGTGCCGAACGCACTGCACAGTGTGCACTGTGACATGCACGGTGCATAAAAATTCAACGAGCAAGCGCGTCCCGTATGGTTTACTACGTAGTTACATGCACTCCAACATGGCCGCCGGAGAGTATTATGACCTCATGTGAAAAGCCTCTATATCTTTATGATTTGTTCCTATGAGTCACCTTAGGGGTGTGTTAACGTCGTTAAACCTTCTTGGGACGTCCGCGCCAACTGATGTTAGCGATGTGCTTCAAATAATGTTAACACGGGATGTCAGAAGTCTAAAATGGTTGAAGCATGCATGTTTTCTAGGATGTAGTCTTGAGCAAGGTTTTTGAGTTGCGTCTGAGAGAAGGGTTAGCAAAGACCGCAAGTGACTCAGTTGGAAAAATTTGACCAGCTATACTAAACAGTTTTAACACTGTTAATATTTTTTGCAGTCAGTCTCCCAAGACACCTATGTATCTGGTTTGGTTTACATATGTATCTACCATCTGCAGGGTTTGAACATTTTCTTAAGTCCTCCCCACTCTCTATGGCAGAGAGCCGTCCGGCGAAACCAAACTGTAAACTGCTTTCCGAAGACGCTAAACGTCCACTGAAGGACAGCACTTGACCAACCTCACGGCCCTCAGACCATTTACATCGCTGGTCTGTCATGTATGGCTCTATTCTAGAATGGATGATAAGTATAGATATTACTCATGATCTTAGCCAAAATAGAAGCAGTTTGAATGTTTTGTTTCCAATCATGAAAATTAGTTCTTCTAAAATACCAACTACCTTAAGAAAGAAACCTGGTAGTTACATTTCTCAAAAAAAAGCAGAATGTGGTTGTGTCCATCGTCTCCGAATTGTCAATATTTTAGAGTCATGAAACGTTTCTCCCAATCTGATGAATTTCTAAAACGTTATGTATTACTCTTTCATGATACTTTAAAAAGTTTTCTGAAATGTTTAATCAACAACGGACTGAACTCTAACATGTACAGCAGATAAAGTTTCTTAATTAGATGAGTATTATGGAGAACTATTACCAGCCAGTCGCTCTGAAAAGCTGACGCCGCTGATGAGAGCTGCTAAGCAGAGTGTAGCAGAGAATTTTTCTAGAGTGACATCAGCCTTCATTGTCTTACAGGTCAGGGAAGAACTCATTAGAACGACAGTGCATAAGCTTCTAGACGTTTAGTCAGATCAGGCAACTGTGTCAGTAGCGTAGGAAGCAATATAAAAGTGGGGGGGGGGGGGGGGAAGAGGGGGAGCGGAACAATTTTGGACCATGCACCTCACTCTACCCCATTGGCCAAAAGGTGCATTTTTCTGCTATAATTTTTTCGCATTTTTCTACGAGCAAGAACAATTTTTTAAAAAATAATTTAAAAAAATCTTGATTCTTTCTTAAGTGTGAACACTACTGTAAGCCTATTAGGAGCGTAAATTGCGGTGCGCGGGTGCTTTTACACATTTGTAAATATGGAGCTTGTATTGCAATAAAAAAAGTTTAGGTTCAGATTGAATATTTGGGGACTCTCGAAGAATCTGCGTTTCCTTATAGCATATATCTGAGATAGCATGTCGATTGAAGATCGTTGTTATTACATAATGTTATCTAAGGAATGCGGATTGAGGCTTCTCGGCGACATTCAAAGAGCTCCCGAAACTTTGTTGCCTTTTTAGGACGAAATATTTAAAGATCAAAAGCCTACAGGCCTTTGATCTTTAAGAAAATTTTAAGCAAACGGCACTGTAGCGGCTCAGAAAAGTTTATCACTAACTGCTTCATAGGCGACCACTTAGTGCACTATGGGTTGCGATTTACGGCGCGTGAAGCGCGCGGAAATGTTTGCCTTTTTAGAACTAATAATTATAAGTTTTATAAAGGAAAAGTTGGGAAAACCACACTGTATTTGACTGGTGTTTCAAATGGTAAATTTCTGAATTTCTAACTTTTCGAGCCAGGGGGAAATCGCCCCCTGCCTCCTAAACATTGATAACATTTTGACACTTGAATAAAAAAAAAAAGAATCTATCTGCACAGACTACTCAACTAAGAGGGTTGAACAGTATCTGATGATAGGCGTATATGAGATAATTTGAGTACGGTAGGCCAATGGTTCCTGCTTGGAATATGAAGTCTTTATCAAAAGACTGTCTTCAGGTGGCACGGCGCGTAGGCCTTCAGAAAATTTTGAAAAATTGCGACCCTTTAGACAGCCGGAAATGGCATCCCTCGGACTTGTAAGAAGAAGCTGAGTTTTCCGATTTTTCCTTCAAGAGTGAACACCACTGTACCAGGGACGTATTGCGAGGCGCGAAGCGCGCCGAAGTTTTCTCCCCTTTTAAACAAAGATATTTGGATCAGGAGCTTGTATTGCAGAAAGCTTTGGATTCTGGGTTTTTTGTAAGGAAATTTAAAAGCGTTGGTGGATTACTGAAGAAATTGCACTTACTTCATATATATTGGTGGCAAAGCTTAGAATGATTGCACGACGACTGAATCGTTGTTGCTTAATAATGTTATTTTAGGCCTTCGAACTGACACTATCCGATGACATTTCAAAAGTTTTCCAAATTTTATTGTCCTTCATAGACAAAATATTTTAAAATCAAGAGCTTTCATGGAAGAAAACTTGGAATTCTACGAAAGAGAGTTTACAAAATAGCAGTATCTCTTCCTGTGTTTCTTGATTGTGTGGTATCACATATGGTAAGTATCGAATTTTGTCAATTCCAGAGCTCGGAAACGTTTAACAAACTAATGCATCCCGTCTTGCATTTTGCGACGCGCGGCGCGCCGGAAATCTGGAAGCATCCTTTCGCCCCCTCATTTCTCACTGGGGAGGCTGTAGCCATCGATCTTCCATAAAAGATAACTTGTTCTTCTGTTCCAGCCTTCTTAAACTTCAACGGAATTTACACTTCAAAATACTGCATTTTAGTTAAGGACCCATGGCTTTAGTTAATTGATGTAACAGAAAAATCTGCAGCCTTAAGAGCAAAGATATCATTTTCACATCCTCACCTTCAAAGACGGCAGGTGTGGATTCGTCTGTCTTGACTTTCATCTTACTGACTCTCCTTGGTTCTACTGGTTTATTTTCAATGTCTTTGGCAAAGTTGATTGCTTCTGCAAGCACATCTCCGTCTACAACCTATTATTAAATGATACACCGAGGCTGTCAAAAAAGAAAGATTCTCGGGTATACTTCTTCCTTACAATCATATACATTTGTTCAAAACATCGTCGTCGTCGTCGTCGTCGTCGTCGTCGTCATCATCATCATCATCGTCATCCTCGTAATAACGGCCCCAATTTTATTGTCTCCATTTCTTAAAACTACGTCTTAATTTCATTGTCTACCTAAAATGCTAAAACCCTCATATTCAGTGAAATTGAGGGAATTAAGAGATATAGTAGTGTACAACCATCCATGATACAGGTAAGCAAAAAATTTGAAAGATTAACGCTGATGGACCTCAGTTATGTTGACTAAATCAGACCATCACTTGATTGTTCGGGTTTTCTCTGCATGTCAATTTATGTTGTTAGTTTGTCGGTCGGTCGATCGGTCTGTGGCTAGCTGGCTGGCTGGTTAGATGAGGTTTTGCGACTGTCGGGCCCGAAGTATTATACTCTACATTCAAAAAATTGTATATTTTATGGTTTAAGTAATAAGCAACATTCAAAGGAAATATAATGACATTCATTTTCAATAAGCCAGTTCAGAGTTACCGTACTGTTCTAAAGGTCGAAGTTTTGCAAGGGTACCCTACATGTTCTTCCAAAGCGGGGCCAGCTCTACTGTAGCAATGCGTAACGTACCGTACAGTGTGCAAACGTAAGCAGAGCAGGTGACTAGTCTCTTCAGGTCGCAGGTCATAGTGGTATAGAACGCAACCATGGTACATTCAGAATGAACTGGCTTATTATTGTTTAACTGTAACGTACCTTGTCAACAATGCCTTTTTCCAATGCCTTTTCAGCAGATACAGGCATACCAGCGGTGCACATCTCCACAGCAGTTGCAATGTCTGTGACTCTTGGCAGTAGTTGTGATGCTGCTGCTCCTGGTAATAACCCCACATGTACTTCTGGATAGGCGACACTATGTACATGAAAAGTTTGAACTACATTTCGTTATTCTCCTCAAACAAGGAAGTGGCTGGGATGAAACAGGTAGTGATGAGAGTGGAGTTCACTTCGAAGAATTTAGACAAAAATGAAACCTTCTACCGTCGGCTGTGCTTGGTACTACGCATAATCAATGTTGGGAAACAAACCAGTAATCCACAACTGGAAAAAGGCCGTGGCTGGCTCGACTTGAACCAATAGGTTGGAAACTGGACCGTAAAACTCCATTTACCCTAAACTAACCTTAAAAAGAGTGATTCGTTCAGGCAGTCGTTAAAGAGTTAGATTTCACTCTTCTTGGAGTGGATTTCACCATAAGTTTTGGATGACTAAACACTCTAATGAAGTGAAGTCACACTTTTCACTCTAAAAGAGAATGATTAGATTCACTCTTTTCTTTTTAGAGTGTAGAATTACATTTGAAGGTTGAAATAAAGCGATCCTTCAAAAAAAAAGAGTATAGAATCACATAATTGACTACCCACCGTGCCTTTGAGTGAATGATCCTATAATGACTAGCTAGGCTTATTTGAAGTCCACCACCGAAAGCAACCCCATGTATGGCTACTACTACTGGCTTTTCTGAGCTTTCCATAGTGTTCACTACGTCTAAGAACTGAGGCTCTGAAATAGATAGTCACAGTGAAAGGAGAATTTGTTCAAGTCTCCGTTTGCTTTCAAACACTGCTGTATCATTACATTATTACACTGGATAAAACTTACAAAAGATTTTTTTGTAACGAATTGGCAAACACTTAATTGCTATGCTTGATACTAAGCACGTATTGTGAAGTCACAAAAGCATAAAACTTTATTATCCTGTCAAAAGATATAAGGAATCGTGAACAAACAACAATTTCTTTACTATTTTTTTTCCTACTTTTGATTCATCTTTTGAAGAAAGAGAAATGAAGTGGTAAAATTGCTGGTAAATTGGTTTGAAATTACTTAAAATAGGCATAAAATATTTCGCCCCTTCCCACTTAAGAAGAATTAGGAACACCAACATTTTGAAGAGTGTACCGATGTGCGGGGTCAAATGGGGGGGGGGCAGGGGTACCTGTCCCCAATATTTGGGATATCGCCCATTTCATTTGATTCTTCACATATGCAGTATACTAGGCCACTATTTAAATGATATCATGCCCACTACCCTAAAGATAAAACAAATCTCCGCTCTTGAGTGTACTATCTGTAAAGAACAAAAAAAATGGAATAATTTAAAAGCCAACATACCAAGAAGAGTGCCACCAGTTGCAAACTCTTTAATATCCGCTCCACCACAGAATACATCCCCATCTCCGTGAATGACAATACTTTTCACTTTTGCGTCTTCGTTGGCTTTCTATTTGAAAAAAAATGAGTTTCACTTAAAGGGGAACGATCATGAACTGAAACGGCGGCGGTCTTATGTTTTTAAAACATATTCTTTTCTCTTTCACCAAGTTCAAAATTGGTACAAAAGTCAACTTACTGTACAACTTTATCAAAATCAAACATTTCATCAATTTAGGATGGTTGTTATCTTTGCGCGTTATTCGAATGCTGGTCGTACCCTACGTAGATAACGTATTTGAATTCTATGTGTCAGCTGAGTTCACAAGCCATACAGTTTGACTGCGGTATAACCTGCGGAGCAGACTCTGTAGTAGCCGAAAGATGGCGCTCTCTCAAAATCATAATACACCTCTCTAAACAGTATAATATACAGAGTCTGCAAACCTTCGTTCAGTTTCCATTTACAGGAATCCCGCATTTTGAGGGACGAATTAGTAAACATGAGATGGTCACGTGGTGCACGAAACAAGTATGAATAGTGTATTTTTGGTACATACAACTGATACAACGAACGGCGAACAACCTAATTAGCTTTTGTAGGTGGAAAATGTGTACCAGGCCATACGTTCGATGCATAAATATTACCTATTACGCGAGATATAATTTAGTATTTTATTTTTCGTCGTGACGTCATATTTGGTGATCGTAAATGAGATTCGCTAGAAAAATGGCAGGCTATTGTATATTGTAGGTATGCCATGTATAACTTAGTTGGAAACGTCGACTGTTCAACAGTGAAGCCGTTGAAAGACTCATAGTATTATTTATAGTAGCGAAAGTAAGATTTTTGATATTTGAATGAAGTAGTTGAAACGCAAACACAATAGCCTGCTTATAGCAGGCTAACTGAGGTAACGACCAGTGACGGCAACAGGATTTCAAAAAATGATAGGGGGCGAATTGAGTGAATAGGAAAACGTTGAGGAGCAAAAAAGAAGGGCAGTAGCGGCGCCAGAATGTCGAAATTGGAGGGGGCGAACTGAGGACAAAGGATAATATTGGGGGTAAACATTTTCGAGTGCAACGCAAAACCGAGCCTAAATAGCCTGTTCCTGGCGGTTGGAGTCCAGGGGAAAAGTCCCCGAAATCTCTGTGCTCTTAGCATATCTCTGAATGAATAACTAAGTCTCAGTAGAGTTACACAGTGGCGTAACCAGACCTGACTGTCCGGGGGGCAATAGCATAGAGGTTTCCCGATTTTGCACTAGTTGAACTGTGTTAGTTTGTGGGAGTCTTAGGACCTTACGGGAAGTGTTGGGGGGGAACAATTTCGGACCATGCAACTCACCCTACCCCCATTGACCAAAAGGTACATTTTTATGCTATTTTTTTTTTACTTTTTCTACGAGCAAGAACAATTTTTCTTAACAAATTTGATTTTCTTCGTAAGTGTGAACACTACTGTTATAAGGTACGCACCGAAAATTTGGATCCTTTTACACATTTGTAAATACGGAGCTTGTATTGCATATAATAGATTAGATTCAGGGTTTACTGTGAGGAAATTTGCATTTTGACGGGGACTATCGAAGAATCTGCGTTTCCTATTAGCATAAATCTGAGATAGCATGTCGACTGAATATCGTGTTATCTCAGGAGAGCGGATTAAGCCTTCTCGACGACTTTAAGAAAACTCTCGAAACTTTGTTGCCTTTTTTGGACAAAAATGAAAGCCCATATTGAAGGAAATTTTCGGGAAACGGCACGGTAGCGGCTAGGGCAAAATTTTTCACTGACTGTTTACCTCATCACTTACAGCTTTAAGGGTTGCAATTTAAGGCGCGCGAAGCGCGCGGAAAA
Source organism: Holothuria scabra (assembly GCA_037179385.1). NCBI lineage: Eukaryota > Metazoa > Echinodermata > Holothuroidea > Aspidochirotida > Holothuriidae > Holothuria > Holothuria scabra. The sequence continues at coordinate 32,288,594 of CM074196.1, forward strand.
TTTTGCCTTCTTTAAAAATAATTATTTCGAATATGGAACTTTTCTTAAGAAGAATTCGGAAATTTATGAAGGAAAACTTTGGACAACTGCACTGTATTTAACAGGTGTCTCAAATAGTAAATTTTCGATTTTTTCACTTTTTCGAGCAAGGGCGCAATCGCCCTGCCTCCTGTAGCTACGCCACTGCTCTGCAACATTGAACATTGATGAAATTTTGACACTTCAATAACTAAAGAATCCATCTACAAAGACTACACAACTGACAGGGTTGAAAGGTATCTGATGACAGGTTTGTATGAGAGCATTTGAGTACGGTAGGCCAATGGTTCCCCTGCCTAGAATATCTTCAGTTGGCGCGGAGCGTACAGAAAATTTTGAAAAATCGCGACCCCTCAGACAGCCGGAAATGGCATGTCTCGGGCTTGTAAGTAGTAGCTAAGTTTTCCGATTTCTCTTGCAAATGTGAGCACCACTATATAAGTGATGTATCGCGCGAAGGGAAGCGCGCCAAAATTTCTGCCATTTTGGAACAATAATCTGTTTATATGGAGCTTTTATTGCAGAAAACTTTAGATTCTGGGTTTCCTGTGAGGAAGTTTAAAGAGATGGGGGGGGGGGGGGGATTACTGAAGAATTTGCACTTCCTTCAAATATTGATGGCAAATCTGAGAATGATTGCCTTTTTAAAGTCCTCCCGACTGCCTGGCAAAGGGCATGAGAGGAAAGTCTTTCCTCGGAAAAAGTAGACCTCAGATATTATTTTGTTAACTTTAGGGGACTAAATGAATGTTCATATATTTTCCTAAATGAATTTTCATATATTGACCAAAACAGTGTTCCATGAATGCAGATCAATCTTGCTTTTGATGTTATAGTTGGCCCACTTTCTTTCTTTTCTCTTTTTCCTTTCCCCTTTCTTTCCTTTCCCCTTCTTTTCCGTTTTCTTTTTTGTTCTACCTTTCTTTCCTTTCCTTCCCCTCCTTTTTCTATTTTTCCTTTTCTCTTTTTCCCTCTCTTTTCCTCTTTTCCTTTCTTTCCCTCCCTTCCTTCCCTTCCCGTTTTTTCTTCCCTTCCCTTTTTTTGCGTGGGGGGGGGGGGGCAGTTTGCCCCCTGCCCCCCCCCCGCTGGTTACGCCACTGAAGGTACATGATTTGATTTTTCGATTAACCTAACTTCTAACTGACCTAACTTGAGGGGGATGGGGGAAAGTGTAAATCTGGGGGGAAATGACCCTCCCCCCGTAGCGCGGCCACTGTAGAAGGGACATTCCGGAGTCGTGTATGTAAATACAACTAATGGTTCTGTTGAACTTTGCGATACTTTCATTACATTCTCTGTGCCTTACATCAGTCTCAAAGGATTCTAGTGTGCTGGACTGACCTTCTTGAAAACTTGGTGGAAAGCTGTGTCTTGCAGACTCCCAGAAATGAAGGTCAAAAGTCAGAGGTCAAATTTGGTGGAAACCATTTTTAATATATGTCTGTGGTTATGCCATATTTTTGAAGATAAATATGTCGTGCGAACAAGCCAACAAATAAAACAAACAAACCCAGAAGGAAATTTTCGTTGAACAGGTTTGAACAGATACCAAAGATAATAGGAAGCAAAACCAACAGGCTTCAACAAGATTTTAACAGGGTCAATCGAAAACCTGTTAGCTCCATAGGTTAGTTGGTTAGTTTGTTAGATGGAGTTTTACGGCCCAGTTTCCAACCGATTGGTTTAATTCGAGCCGCCCGAGGCCTTTTTCCAGTTGTAAGCTCACTGGCTTGTTTTCCCAACTCCTTTATGCTGAGAACCAAACACAATGGCAGATGGTTCCGTTTTTGAAGGAATTCTTTCGGTATGAAAGACAGGACTTGAACTCCCAACCTCCCGACTGCAAGTCTGATGCTCTAACCACTTCACCATGCAGTCGGTTCATAGGTATTACCTGTTGATACCTGTTGACTTTCATCACTCCAAAAGGTAATTGCAACATTGCCTTTTCATACCTGGTAATACCTGTTCAAACCTGTTTGAATTTCAACAAGTCTCTTTAGGATTTTCTCTTAGGTATAGTACAACATACCTTAATACCCTCTACTAGTCCTTCTCTGACTTTATGACTAGAAAAGAAAGAAAAGACGTCAATTCAAGATAAGAAATGGGGAGATTTTTTTATATGACTGTAAAATCTGGAACTGAAAATTAAGCAATCGTATTTATCAAACGTGCGGTAAGTTTTGAAGAAAGATTGGTAGGACATGATTCGTTTGTCTCCACGTAAAGTGGCAGATCCAGGGGGTGATGGGGGTATGCATTCCTTCCCCCCCCCCCACACCAAAATGGTAAAAATTGTATAGATAGCCAGGCTAAGCCTAGACCTACTTACTTTTTAAAAATACAGTGATGGTTGTTACATTATTTGATTACCGTATTCTTGTGTCATATTCTTCAGTAAAATGATTATAATGTATCTATCTTCCGTATCATTCGGTAAATTCCCGTTTTGTTTAGAAATTGCGCAATGACGAATGCTAAATTTAGCGTTTTCCGCCAATGCCCGTTGGTAACGCTGTTTGTGACATCTCAATCGTTGATACGAAGGCTTGCACGAGGATGTTGCAGAGTGTGTAGGCGATACGAGTTGAGATATGAATAAATAGATGAGAAGAAGATTTAGTTCTGATTCCAGATGATTGGCGCTTTTATTCCGTTCGATTAGCAGCCGGCAAAAAAAGAATTATTAAAATTTAACTGTATACAGATTGACACAGGTGCTCGTCGTTTGAGAACTGCGGCACCAGTGTGTGAGTGTGATCAAAACTTGCAAGCTCGGAGCTTTCATGTCTCGGGGAGATCGGAACACATGCAGTCCCCTGATTGGTAAAAAGTTTTGACGACCCAAATTAAATGAATACTAAGGAATTTGCTGATCTAAAAAATTACCAATGAGGAGGTTGTAGAGGGTGAAACTGGCCAAACCTTGAAAATATGGGATACAGCGGACAAGTGGAACTAGGGCGAGGTAGTTTGTCACGTTCACCGGTAAGAAGTGGCGGGGAACAGGAAGGGCCCTGGGAATCTGGGACAAAAGGAAGGGAGAGTTGCTCTTAAACAAAAAAAATGGCGTTCCTGTTCAAGGCCATGGAGAGTGCACCATACTACATGACACTACGTACAGTTTGCACATGGCATAGCCTAAAACCATGTAACGGCAATAGAGTACACCCGGTATTAAATTCACATTGACCGTATAGACCGTTGAAGTAATGATTATCCACACTTTTAAGACCATGTTTTGAAAGCTTGGGGGTTTCATAGTGACTCAAAATATTGAAACATTTAGCACCATGTTGCATCTCGGCCCCTTTTCTTAGACAGCCAGGCTGGGCAGGGGGCTCTGAAAATGAAGAATTCAAATTGCACGCAAATTGCAATTTCTTTCCAGAAGTGCTCGCACATAACTTCACTTTGGTAAACTTTTCCGAACTCTGGAAGTGACAAAATTGGAAATTTGCTACACTTGTAACAGCAGATCCCCAAGTGACACCGTTAACTATATGCAGTGTTTTTTTTTTCATAAATTTCCATACTTCCTCCAATATAAGCTCAAAAAATTTCGTCGGAAAGCCTCATTACGTAGGCGTTGGATAACACTATGTGGCAACAACGATCTTTGGTCGCCGCCCAACCTCAGATTTGCCGATAGAAAACGCAAATTCTTCAGTAATCCCCAAACTGTTCGAATTTCCTTGCAGGAAACCCGGCATCTCAATTTTTTCTGCAATACAAGCCTCATATTGTCAAATATTTGGAATAGGGAGCAAATTTCGCTGCAAATTACGCCCCTAGTAGAGTGTTAATCGCCCTAGTAGAGTGTTAATCACACTTGAATCACACTTGAAAATAGGGTAAAATTTGGATGCTAGCCTACCACCCCCATTTTCCATTTCCTGAATTCTAATAGGCATCAGAGACTAAACAACAGCCAAACATATGGTGGCGCTTCGCTCAGTGTACACTTGATGTCCCGTCCACATGCAGACCCCCCACTGCAAATTCCTGGATCCGCCACTGTCCACGTATACCACCTGCATCTTTCTACAACCGATAAAAATGAGACTAAAAGGTAAATAAAGCACAGAGGGGAAGAAAGGACTGAAGGGCATTCCAAGAAGTGAATTCGGTCATTCGTTGGCGCATGAAACTGTGTGCAAAGGTACGTACGGTGATACATCCAACAAACTGATCTATCAGTGCATACGCCTACTGTATTTCGTTCCCTTGTTTTCGCACATTACTGTACGTGTAAATGCCACTTTGCATGCTTCTCATTGTCAATGGCGGCGCTTCGGGAAGGAGCACAAGGGGCATGTGCCCCATGATTGGCTCTTGAGGATCATGTGACAATGTTTTTTTCTCATCCTTACTTTGTAGTACGTAACTGCTTGGGCGTCCCGGTGATCTAATGATTGGGAATGAGAGTACCGAGAAGAAGGGGAGCATATTGCTATATACTTACCTCAAGGCATTGACTGGGGGATTCTTCAGCTTAATCACAGAGACACTGCCATCCGTTCTTTGAGAAACCATACTAGTTGCACCTTGAGTTGACAAACTCCTACAGCACGGCAGCAGCCTACACAAAACGAAGCATTTGTACAAAAAGGAACGGCAAGTAGATTAAAACGAGTGATTTCTTTTTTTGAAAGTCCCAATTTTTTTTTGAAAGTCCCAATGACCAAAGCTTATGGGCAAAGACAAAGACCATAATGTATAGTTACCCATAATGGTAAACCTTCCTCACCAAACAACTTCACAATCTCAAAGCAACAGGTGAACGTCACAACAGCCTTCCAAACACTTCATCGATTGCGAGCCACAGCCCAGTAGGCAAAACCACGTGCAGCTCCTGCCCAGGCTCGTAGTTAGGGGGACAGGGGGCGAAATCCCCCTCCAAAATCTTTTCTCCCCTCTGAAGACTTTGAATGTTGCCATTTACTTAATATATTTGTACCCATTTGGCATCCTGCAAAAGTTATGCCCTCCTGGAAAGGTTTTGGCCCCCTTCGGTGCCTTGTGAGATGGAGAGGAACATATATTACATGTAATATTAGCCAAAAGGCCGCGAAGCGGTTAAAACAACGGTAAATATACTGACTGCACAGGAAATGCAAACTTCAAAATAGTAAACTTCCCAAGACATTATGTGACCGAGAAAGAACCTAGCTTTTCTCTTCATGCCCCACTAACCCCCTCCCTCCCCCCCCCCCAAAAAAATTATATGAGCTAGTACTGTGAAATTCGTTGAATTCGATTCCACAATTGTAACATGTATGTACTTACCTGATGGCACTCATGGTAGGATTCCGCGACTTAATCACAGAGACGGCACTATTGGTCCTTCGTGCAGCCATACTAGTTGTCACCTGAGTTGATAAACTCCCACTTAAGGATGGCAGCAGCCGACACAAACGAAGCATTTTGTACAAAAAATACAGTTTAGTATACTGAACGAGTGCCCGAGTTTACCAATTCATTGGCATACAAGTAGTGTAGCACTAAGCTATAAACAGAACCCACACGGCACTGTTATTGCACTTGTTGGTAGTCATCTAGGTTACAGACTGAATCCAACGATCAAAGTTTATCTTTGAGAAGCATACAGTAAAATATGTATCTAGTAAACACTCTGTGATATCAAGTTTAAAGTGCACTATATAAATCAAAAGAGGTCAATCTAATGCCACTGTTCTGCCATTTCAAAGTATGCAGAGTGAGTTTAAGTTTGAAATTTACCATGTTTTTAAAACGCTCAGCTTTTACCATGGCAAACAGTAGCGTGATAAGACCTTTCCATGTTTTGGCGGGGCTGAGGTGGACAAAATGTTGAAGTCATGGTGGAGGAAACAGAAACACCAAAGGACATTCGATGACCCTTTGACGGCCCTTCAGTGGCCAACGACGTATATTTGCGTCCGATCATAATTCCGACAATGGCTCCAAGCGGACCTCGATCCGGATATTGCTAACTGGGAACATAAGTTGACGCGAAGAGTGCACAGAAAAGTTTGGCTAAAATAACCAGTAGATTGATCGAAATATGTCACTTCATAGTGAAAACTCACAATAGCAACAACCTGGACTTCCGTTAACCCGTGAAAAGCCTATGAAGTAACTATTTTCGACTCGCTGAGCCGCTGAGGGGTACAAATTTACAACATTTTGTGTTCGCTCCACGCCAACAATAGTGCCGCTCCGCTTAGATAACCTTTCGGGCAGAATTACATTTTTCAGGCTAAAAATCTTTGCCCTCCCACCACCACCCGTTGGCTGAAACGCTTCCGTGCACCTATTGATCTACAAATGTAGCTAGTCAATGTTTTGTAGGGTGTACAATGGACCGTACAGGCCATTAAAAAGTGAGTTCAGGACGTGACAGTATGGTCTAGGTCTTAAGTGCTTTCGGCACTTCCCTGCCAAAATTTGTACGATCTTCAAATCATGATTGCATGGAATCAGGACATTTTAACACATTCGATCTAGTATAAAGAGAAGCAAAATATAGCATCTTTTGTACATCTGAGTCCTTGGAGGCAGCAAAAACTTCTGAAAGGGGGGGGGGAGGATATCCCCTCCCCCACTCCCCCATACCCCTCCGCCAGGAAGGCGATCAAGAATAGGGACGATGAGGTAATTTTTGCACCCCCAACCCCCAACCCAACCCCCAACCCCCAACACACACACACAAAACTTGTATACGTCGATGGTGTAAACCGTTGACTTTCTTTAAATTATGTTATGAGATGAACTTCGATCCCACGCAGTTTAAATTTGTCCCAGTTGAAATCCTAATTGCTTTTAAAGCTGCATGTTGATGTTGCTGCAATCGTTTTAAGACACTTTGCTGTACATTGCTAGACATTTACAATAACTTTAATATGAATGATGTGTGGATCTCAGAAAAAGGTGTAGCATTTTCAAGCTACGGTCTTACAAAGACCTTTTCGCTGATTCTTTTGCAGATTGTGAATAGGTGCACAAATTTCTTTCCTTTTTAAGAGACCGGACATATTTTTGGCGCCATTATAAGGGTCTGAACAAGGTTCTGAGGCACTTCCGTGACCCTTATGCTTCGTCCAGCTATTTAAATAAGCTTCATCGGACATTACGTAAACCTGCCTTACTTTTATTGTCACGGTGGGAAATTAAAGTTGCCTCTGATAAAACTAAGCTGAACACTAACAAATCAAATACTAAGTATTCTCCTGGAGAGCAGTGGGTAGTCGAGGGGCAGTGAATAAAGAATGAAGAGAAAGACAACCACACTTGGCCTGACGAATCACGATAAGCTGAAAAATAGCTTTCTAAAACCTCCATCTACCGAGTGTTGCTGGGTTCAACATGTAAGAGAGCTTGTTCAAAGGCGTTTAAGCAACTTAAGTTTAAATACTTGGGCTTTAAATTTGTTAAAGTTACCTACAAAGTCATTGTAGTCTCCAATTCATTCTTTCAACGTTTACTATTTTTTCTTTTATTTTCCTCCTCCTTATTTCAGTTCATATATACATCAGCATCAGCAATTTCGACATTTAATTTGGTAAATGTACAATTGATGTTTCCATGAGTAATTGATAGATATTTATAAGTTACTTAGCACAGAAATGGTTGTAAGAACACATAATAATAGTTGCATTGATCAATAAAAAACATAATAATAATTACGACCGAGCATCAGTGAAATCACAAAACGTGTCGTACAGATCGTAATAGTTAATTTGCCTCGTAGAACGTACTGGTCTTCTAGTTGACATAAATTTTTCTACATTTATCGCAAACTTAAAATTTGAACATTAATTCTTGAGTGGAAATATGTGACTTCTTGCATCTATTTTGGTTAATTTAGTTTTTCATATGTAAAATAAGGAAACTGAAGGGATGTTTTTTTTCCCTTGACTAAAACCGGAAAAAGTCATTTCCTACTTTATAAAATATGATTGTAGACGAATGACTCGATGCGGTATTTTGGTAAACCTAATGTTGATTTTTCTACATTTATCGCAAACTTAAGATTGAATATAAATTCTTGAATGAAAAGTTGTGACTTCTTGCATCTATTTTGGTAAATGTAGTTTTTCATATGTAAAATAAGGAAATGGAAGGGATATTTTTTCCGTTGACTAAAACTGAAAAAATGTCATTCACTACTTTATAAAATCTGATTGATGACGAATGACTCGATATGCGGTATTTTGGTGAACCTAATTTTGATTTTCTTTCGAAAATTTGTTTTCCATTTTTATTTAAATAAAATAGTTTTTATTTGTGAAGTTGCCAGAATGACTTTATATTGTTGTAAGACTAATGCGATAGAACCACGGACTTCCTATAAATGGACGGAGCAAACTGCACGACAGATTGTCGTTACTTTACGTGTGCGAAAAAGCGCAGCAAGATGGCTGTCTGCTATGATTTTGTATGAAAGTATACTCAATTATATCTCCATATTTTGCAAGAAAGTTGAAATATTTTTGAAAAATGGCAAGGTAAGGTCAAAATCACTTCACATATTGCAGGAATATTATATTGTTTCCCATTCAAGTATAACCTTTGTTTAAAATATTACAGAGTCGTCGTTAAATCAGACGACTTATAGCTTCACGGCAGCCATCTTGGTGCGCCTTTTTTGCCTCAGTCGGTGGCGACCATCTACGGATAGGACGCACACGTTACATGCTCCGTCCATGTATATAAGTCTGTGGATACAACATAAACGGGCAGGTTACATTCGATTTGGAAGGGTGAAGGAAATGCTTCGTAATTAAAGCTTTCTGTAATTGATAAGTTAGTTTGATGAGGTTTTCAGTGTCAGTTTGTAACCAAGTGGTTTAAGTCCAGCTGGCTGTGGCCTTTTTTCCAGTTGTGGCTCACTGACTTATTTTCCCTACCTCATTGCTTATGCTGAGCACCTAGTACAATGGCAGTAGGTTCCATTTTTAAGTGCCCAGTATGACCAGGCCAGGAACAGAATTCCTCTGGACCTACCAGCTGCAAGTTTAATGCTGAAACCACTTGACCATGCAGTCGGTTATTAATATAGCTGACAAATATATCAAAATGTCAATCAAATGTAACAAAACCAAAAAACACAAATTATAAGGAAATAACAACTTTTCTGTTGATAATCTTTTATTGAATACTGAGTTGTATCTGTAGTATAAAAATTAAAAAAATATTGCCCCTCCATTAAATATTTATGTCTCACAAATCTCCAATTTATTCATAAGTAAAAACTGAGAAAAGTTCAGTGATTTGGATAAAATACAAGAACATTGTCACATGATCAAAAGAGTGCCATAAATGAGCATGACTGACGTCACACTTACAATCAAGAAACCTGCTATTTTCATTTTGGGACAAACGTCAGCCATGCCTCCTGATTTCCAAACATACACGTAAACTAAGCATAAACAACCATAACATATGATAGAGGATAGACAAGTCTGAGCTACAACCCCTTCCAACCCAGGTAACATACGAGGATCCGTCTTAACTGTTATGGCAATAAGATGTTTTTATCATGATGGCACATTTCCTCTACCGTATAAATTACATCTTAATTTAAATTTACGCTGGAATGTATACATGTTGACATCTGCTACAACTGTATCCAGCGTTTTGAGATACAGTGTGTGCTTATGTGATGAATAGATTTCCATCTTGTTCAGATAGTTTTTCACACCTCAGCCCATAGTGCTCGCAATATATTACATCAACAATTTCCTGTTTTAACTTGCCTGAATACATGGAAAAGGAATAAAAACCTAATCAAACCCTCAAAAGAAAAAGACAGAGAGGAAGTAGAAGAGCGTTTTCACTGATAAACTTTGTGGTGAAATAAATTGTGATTTCCAGCCTAAAAAGCCAAGTTTCCACATAGCACACACTCCAACATTTATCCTCTCAAACCTCACATCACTCCAATCATCATGTAACATTCCATTATTTGCAAGCTTAGGTGACCCCAAGCTATTGTATGCTGTAAGTGCACCCCTGAAGAAAACCAGGATGTAGCATTGCAATTTATGCCAACAAATACTGAAAGTCTGATAAACCAAGCGGTAGGCCTTCACAAGTGAGCAACATGCAATTGTAAATTCTACATTGTGCATGCAATGTGCTTTATTGCCTACAAAGTGCACAAGATATATCCCAATATCCACGATTTAGCTAATATACAATGCCCTCTTTGCATCCCCTTTTAACTCCAATATCATCTCCATTAACCAGGGATGTGCCTGGGAACTCCAAAATAAAAAAGAGGAAATTGACAAGCAGGTGATGGTGCCAGATGTCCAGATGACCTCTTATAAGGGTCTCTAGTGGCACTGATGCCATATAATTCAGACTTCTGGTTGCGTAGAAATCTGAGGGCTGTTTGTAAAAGTTTTACTGCTGAGATTTATAAAGACATTTATGACAGAAACTTTTTGGTTCTTTGGCGCAAAAAAGTGGAATGAATAAAAACAAGAGGGCAACTTAAAACAAAAAGAGGAAATCATCTAAGCAGGGGGAGTATCTCATACCTGATTAACAATGCATGTCCAGACACTTATCTCTCCCCTTGTCTCCCCTGTGGGCTAGGGGTAGTAGTTAATGCCCACAGTCTTCCCAGCCTGTTGTAAGAGGCATTTAAAAGGGAGGATTTGAGCTGCATAATAATTTGGAAGAAACATTAATTGCATACCTATCTAGCTGGTACCAAATAACACATTCTTGCTGGTGTGCTACTATAGTCCCATCTAACGTTAGCAATTTCTCCCCTTGTCCTTGTCCATGATATACCGCTAAATTTTTCAGACTTCAGTGTGTATCCATCCACAGTGGAAAAAATTTAATATCATAGGTTCACCTTGATCAAGTTATTAAGGTACCTCATGTGTGCCTACTCACCTATGGAACTGGCAAACCCATGATATTGTCTGATAATGCCCCCCCCCCCCACCCCCGTCCTTCCCACCTTTGTGGGGAGGGAGGCAGTTACATGTTGCTCAATAAAGCAATGTGTGAAAAGTTTAAATCTTTGTATTTTGGCTTGTAACAGTTTTGTGCATAATTTAAATACATGTCTGGTCATAAATTAACAGAAACTAAATGGAATCATGAATCACCCACTCATGCATGAAATATTTATCTGTAAGTTGTGGCTATTCACACAAAAATTTTCATTTGAATAATTGTACCTGTAGTCACAATTCACACAAAGAAACCTGAGCCAAAAGACAGACTCCAGGAGCGCAAACACTTGTGTATTATCAGAGCCATATCATACCACTAGAGACCCAGGGTCTGAGTCTAAGAATCATACTACTGTCTGTCTATGTACATTTTTAACATCACATAGTGCACTGAGAGTCACAATACAAAAGTCTTGCTGTATTGGGTTTACGAGTGCTGGTGTAGTTCAGCCAATGCACTGCAATGTGCATACCCTGGCCTCAGCCATAGTCAGGGCCTAACACGTTAAAGACAGTCATTTTTCACCCTAAACTACAGTTTCAGTATGCATATATCAAAACTCCTAATTGGTACAGTTCTTTTATTGGCATCACATTCAAACATTGCATCATAGCTAAATTACACAGCATGGGCACTGAGAGTGTCTTGATTACACATTATGGACTTGTATGGCCACTGGGACAAGCCATGAAGCAATAAACTAGGATTGTGTCTGGATAAAGATGAGTTTTAGATAAATGTGGGAGGGGCTAGAAGTAAGTAGGTTGGGAGAATTGGAACTGTTTGGGATGATGAAAATATGCCTTTAAGTATTACCATGGTTTAACATGAAGATGTATCACCAGCATTGCAGAAAATTAAAGACTTTGAAGTGTTTTCTTAATATATTCCAAAAATTTCAAAGGATTATGTTTTGTTCATAGCAACAGAGACTCTCGAAGTGTCCACAAAGCCAACAAAGAATTGAAAGGGCTGAAGAAGAGTGCTGAACAGTTCATGCAAAAATTTTCGTGTGAATAGGACTCTCATTTCCCTTATTCATTCAACAAATTTTGTGTGAATAGTGCTTCCATTTCCCCTACTTATAACAAAATTTTTGTATGAATAGGTCCCACCTTATTTGTATGAAACTTGGAGGGGTTTTCTTAGTTTACAGTTTACCATTTGTCATTAGTATGTGAAGAAAATTTTACAGATTTGGGAAAAAATGATGAATTTCAAGAACTAACTGAATGTACTGCTTTAAGGCAAGTTGAATGGTCTATCCATAACAATGAAGAAAGCAACGAATGTGGAGAATTTTCGCAAATGAAATTTTGTTTCTAAGAGATTTGACATATAGACAAGAAAAAAATTAAACCCATTCAGAGTCTACTGGATGCAAACAACTTAGCCATGCCTTCCTTTGCCAATATTCCACTGGGTTCCCAGTGAGGTGCATCAGCTGCGGAAGAAATAAAATAGGACAGATAAAATGGTTGCTGTCATCCATGTAAAATGATGTATAGAGGCTTTGCAATTACGTCACGGAACCGCCATGCTGGAGGACATTCATGCCAAATACACGTGGCTTTGTGCCGAACGCACTGCACAGTGTGCACTGTGATATGCATGGTGTGCACAAATTCAATGAGCAAGCGCGTCCCGTATGGTTTACTACATAGTTACATGTACTCCAACATGGCTGCCGGAGAGTATTATGACGTCATGTGAAAAGCCTCTATTTAATTCTATTGGCATGACTATAAGACTATCTCCTCCCCCTTATGTCATTTTTGGCATAAGCTCAAAAGTGTAAGCTCCTAACAACATGTAAAATATTTACCACAAAATTTACTCAAAATGGTACAATACATGAGGTGGGCAAGTCCTTTGAATTTTAAAAGCTGTGATTAATCTATAATAGTCCCCTGTAATCCTCTGCTTTTTCCCATCAGCAAGCAGGATTGTTTGCTTCAGCTGGCAGAACAATTGATTTTCTTATCTTTGCTTATGCTTGGGTGACTTCCAGCTGTATTTAATAATTCATGATAAACAAGGGTCTCTGTCCAAATACCTGATTCACTGGGTATGTGGTTAACAGATTTTTAAAATAACTGTCTTCCTCGTTATGTGGCACCAGGTTGCATGAAAACATACCTAATTGTTAAAAAATTTTCACTTTATCCCCCCACCACCAACAAATACACCCACCCCCACCCGTAAGAATATTCCTCACCCAATTATTGTACCCTGAAATATTTTTTTGCTAACAATGTTTGCAAAACTTCAGAAAATGACAAAACAAGGTAACTGTAAGCAAAAACTTACGATAGAGGGCCTGATAGTACAACAGGCGTTCATAAATCTTGTAGAGACCAACTTGATTTTTGGCATAATATATTGGTCCACCAGTGTGCCTTGGCCAGCCATACCCATATAGCCTGTGAAAAAGTAAAGGAAAGACACAATTTCCTGCTGCTTGACACGCCACACGGTCATGTGCATTTGGGAGTCAATAAAAAATTTCCAAGGGGCTAAAAAGGATCAGAGGTGTTAAGAAAATCAACTTGAGAACATATGAGTTAAAGGATATTTAGAGCAAAAATGCCAAAGTGGGAACAGGTGCCACTGTGGTTACATTTAGGTTCATCAACCACTGAAGGAAGTGGAGGAAGGAAAAACTTCAAGTGCTAGGCATTTGTTTTACTGTATGTAAATCTTTCTGGTTTCCATGATTGTACAAACAGGTTGAAGCCTTCCTAGTAGACTACCACCAATCAGGGGCTTGGCATTTGACTGCTACACCTCAATCACATCTTACTACACAGATCCTGTGAACCAAAATTTCCAGTACAAACATTTTTTCAAATGTGAAACCAATGTGTTGATAAACTAAAATAACCTCAGTATAACATCTATCTTATAACAACATGTGTAGTGCAACATGTGTAGTGTTACCTACAGGAACAATGTAAGAGCAATACTAGACACCTAAAATATCAAATTACTCAATCAATTCTTACTTAACAGATAAATGAAGATGAATGTACAACAGACTTGTACCAAGGAATGGGAAGATTTCAGGGGTTGAAAACATCCAAGTTTGAAAAAAACATAATAGCATAAAAATTGCCAAAAAAAAGTGATCATGATAAACTCTGTTGCATTTGAGTTACAAATATTGCACCATTTTAGATCAGGCAACGTAGAAAAGAATCTATTTCCACAAAGGGGAGGGGAGACCTCCTTTCATTGACCTTTTTCTTATCAGTCTCCCGAGGCACTTACCATGACGCAATCCTGGTTATGTGCCTGTTGCACAGTGCGATGTTGAGGGTAGTCTCCCCCTAATTTAGAATGTATCAAACTTAAAGAATTAACGACAAAGGAGATACCTACCAAACCATATCAATGTCTTCTTGTCTTGATGCGATACCTTCCTCCAAAATCTTGAATCCTTCATTGATCATGGGAAACAGACATCTCTCCAAGATTTCCTGGTATCAAAACATGTACATGTTTACCATTAAATCAAAGGGAGAATCTAACAGAGGTACAGAGAAATTCTGGGGCAATGTCTTCTGTAAATCTGTTTAATATAATGCTCTCTTCTGCCAGGGTTTTTACAAGAAGAATACAGAAGGTTACATTTGCCACTTGACTATAAATACAATAATATAATAACTGTACCGTAACAATCTGCCTTAATAATTTTCCTTATTAAAGCATATTTTTCAATTGAAAGCTTTATTTCTACCTAAGTGTTAAAATCATTGATAGGCCTCAAAAGTACTTCAAAAATGTTACCCCTGTTCAACAATAGCCTGTCCCTGAGACCATGAACCCCTTTAAACTTGCAGCAGGTATACACACGTCGTTGCGTATCATGGCAAGATGCCACACAGGAACCCACTTAACCCCTGGGTGGAGAGAAGCAACTGAGGTAAAGTACCTCATCCAAGGACACAACATCATGAACCTAGTAGGATTCATACCCTTGGATGGATAGTCTTACAACTTAGAAATTTGTCCACCACCCTCTTGAAATTATAGCCATATTTATAATTCATTTTCCATAAAATGTTCCCTAGGATGAAGTCCTCCCCCTTCTCCCCAAAAGGGGAGGGGGATGGGGGTTGTAGAATATGCCCATAATACTTTCCATCCATTGTAAGAGGTGGAAGGGAAAGAACTTGCTTCACATTTAAACTGTATTTGAAACCAAAATTAAACAGTATTTGAAATCATCCTTTAACTTCACCTTTTTTATCTAGTCAACCCTTTACCGTTGTTTGGGTCCTTTTGGACCCATATGGAGAGCGCAGCTGTCAGCCATCTTTACTGTTTCACGCGGAGCTCGAAACTGCGAGTAGCTACCCGAAAATTTGGCCACAACAACGAGAGAGACAATAGTTTGAGGTCACGGGGTCAATAGCCTACGGAAACTGATGTGGGGCGTGATGCGTCCGCTTTTCCGCCCACTCCCGAGGCGCGCAAATATGCCCCGATTGGAGCACAGCGGTAAAGGGTTAACACTATATGACATATTTGTGGTGTTAAAACTCATCTTAAAAGCTAAACCATCCTTGGATAAAACCAATCAATGTAAAGAGAAGCCTCAATCATGCTGCAGCTATATTATTCATATGGAAAAATACATGACTGCAGCTGCCATCTCTAGGCAGATGTAGCTGTAGCCTAAGGCTTTGACATAGTACCTTTTCTTCATTGAGTTTGTTGCATTATGATTGCCTAGGTGATGTGAAACAATCATCCTTAAAGACCTTAATTACTAATATTTCAATTACAAATTATCTACGATGTTTAAATTTTGTTTACAAAAGTTGCAAATTTGGTTTTTACTGTATGACAACACAAGAATAATCATACTGGTCGTGAAGAATACACTGAAATGTTGAAGAAGAACCACAATTACAATGCAAGTTGGACAAAGGTGAGAAGGCTGGGATTACAATTACCTACATTGTTCCACAGAGTAAAAAAAACACAAACATTAATAGCAATATCATCTCTATGATAAAATCATCCATACATTATAACTGGCCTGTGAAATACATGTTGATGCATGCACCTTATCAATCTGTCAACAAATTTTCCACAAATATCATCCACACATCAACTACTTTTAAAAGAAAAAAAGGAAACATCCAATTTTAGTTACCTGTGAAGTAATACGCCTTCTTTTGATTCCCACTTTCTCACTCCACTCCAAAATCAACTGCTCCACCTCTGGGTCTCGTTGTGGCTTGCGACCGCCAACCTTGCCGTAGTTATACCAACCCTTACCTGAAGTAACAACCAACAAAACATACCATGAAAAGCAATCTCAATTAAGTAGCTCCTATGTGGACCAGAAAGGCAAAGTGAGTGACATAAATGACTAAATATTTTCTATATCTAAAACGGCAGGAAAGTTTTTATGTTTATCCACAACCCGAAGAAAAATTGAAGGAGGGGTTCCCCTCTTCCAACAACTGACACTTATATTGGTACATACAATAGTAGATAGACATATCAATGTCTGAAAAATTTGGGTTTCTGGTTATTAGTAGGCACTGGAAGCTCTGCCTGATAAATAAGAAAACTACAGTCAATCTTAACATTTTTCATGTCCATACAAAACTTTGCTCTGTTATCTTGGGATGGACAACCTACTACTTGAGTATTTTCATATCTTTTTTAGAACTTTTATGAGAAGTGACAACAAATTCAAACATGTTTCTAATGCAATAGGTATGAATCCTAAAAAAAAATTAACCCTCCCTCCTCACCTTGACTGGTGGCTTGTTTATAACACAAACATCCTTAATAGTTTCCCCCTCATACACAAACAAAAAATTTTGCATTAACCCTCCATTCTAAATTTTTATTTTCAAGCACTTCTAACAGTTACATACCAGTTTTTTGACCAAGACGTCCCCTTTCTACTATGAAATCTGCAACTGGACAGTACCGGCGTCCCTTCCTAAACCTGTCTTCTTGTCCTTCCCTTGTGATGAAACCAAAGTCTTTTCGACCCTTGTAGCCAATATCAAGTCCTAAAAATGAAAAGCAGAGGTTTATAAAATCTCACCTTTAATCTTCAAATACATAGTTTCCTAGCAAAATAAATGGTTTCTCAAACACATGTTACATTTAAAACTGATGTGTCTTGTGCAAGCCATAATAAAAAAAATGAAGCCATAGAAATGGATCACAAAAGCTTTAAATTGTGAATACATTGTATGAGAATGGGGAAGGGGGCAATCCCATACCCTGCCCTTGTAAGGCCCAAAGTCTTTGGGTACAACAAGGGACCTATGGATGTACCTGGTAAATGAGGCTTGAATCTTGCATTTAACTATGGTCACTAAGGGACATGAAGAACCAAACACACAGATGGGCAATCTGTGTGTGCAGGATTTTAAATCAAGCAGCTGTACATTACATTCAGTACACATAGTACATATGTTTAGGTTCTGCAAATACTAAGCTCTGCAGAATTGCCGATTTCTTGCAAATTATCATCAGAATCCATGATGAAACGATCCTTCTTACTTTTTGTTACACTTTCTTTCTCTGCCTGATTACCTCTTATCGTCTCAGGGAGGGAATGAAGCTCACTACACCCACACTTGATATAGTCACATTTAATGTCTGATTAATCGATTGACAGTAACAGATATATTAAAATACACAAAAAGTTACGTAACATTTGAGGTTAGCTAACGGGTCAATCAAGCATGTGTTAATTGCTTTTCACGCAGTGTGAATACAATGAAAGCTTAGCTCATTTTAGGGCACAGATCATGTGACAAAGTCAGATATTAGTTATGCCCCACACCGCCTTTGATGTACTGAGGTGTCTATGTTGCTTTCTCAAGAGGAGACGTCACGGCATGCCTACTCCGAAGGACAATTGATTTTTACTGTCTTTCTAATTCTTGTCGATTTCCTTTCACCAGTTTCAAGGTCTGTTTTCAAAACTGCACTTACTTTAAATGTACAGATTACAGTATATCCCCTTGTTTTGATTTTTTATAGAGACCATCGTATTTATCTTTATGGGTGTATATATGTAAAAAATCTTCATGTCGGAAAAAATACCCTTAGCACAATCTCGTCAGGAACTGTTCTCAGTACTAATTATATGCCCATTTAAGCATTTGAAAATGACCATGAATGTTGACATTTGATAGCAATTTATCTTAGATAGGGGATGTAGCCCTTCAGTGAACTTAAATTAATTTGATTCCCTTTTTGCCAGCACTTATTTCAGGATTTCGGTAAGTTGTTATTTGAACCCCAAAGTTGTTGGGTTTTCTATAGTACCAGAATGGTAATCAAATCTGCTGCTCATTGAAGCAGCTAATTGGAGTTATGAACCAGTGGTCAGAACCACAGTTTCCCTAAAAACTGTGGTAGCCATGACGGATCTCCTTAAAGGCTAATATCCCGTAATGTATTCCATAACCAAACTATCATAGCACTCCGAAGGAATATAAAGAGCTTTTCCAGATTAAAATAGTGCAAAGGTATCTGCATATATAACACTGGGAAATTAGGATTTCACAGCAAAACCATGCATAGAGCAAGGGTTAATAAACAATGCATGGCTTTAAACCTGGAAGGGGACCTTACTGGCATGTCCTAGAAGTGCACATTGTAAAAGTGATATCTTGCCGAAGGACTGCATGCAAATGATATTTTCTAAAAACATGTTTATTCATGGATTCATATCATGTTTATTCACGATTTACATCCACCTACCTGCGAGGTCTCCTACCCTAAACGGTCCCATTGGAAATCCAAAATCTTCTAGCACCTGGTCTACTTCATGTGGTAAAGCCCCCTCTTCCAAGAGATACAACGCCTGGAAATGAGGAATATATATCTGCAAGGAGCTTGTCTAACTGTTCATCAGTCCATTTAATTGCACATTAATCACAAGGGCTTTTTTGATATAACGATATATGTCATTTTTAAACTTTCTGTTTAAGGCATACTCTGATGACTTTTAATTAGGGTCTTGTATGAAAGATAAAATATTCCAGACCATGTAAATCCATACCCTGTACCAATATCATCTACCTAACTCAAGGTATCTCATTTTAAAGATTGGTTATTTTTTACTAAAATTTTTCTCCACTTCTCAATAAGGTAACAGAATGTTATGTAACGTGTGGGCATATTGTCTCAGATCCCTTTTGTTTCTCTTAATCATTCAATGTCCGGTTTGTCCTTGAACTCTGATACTGCTGGAATGTTGGGATGTCCTTTCCTGTAGATCCAGAACATCTCTACAATATAACATATATATAGTTACAGCAAACAATGTTGCTAACTTAAATATCCATTAGCAGCAGCATCACTGCTATAAAGAAATTGAATGCAATGTCACATTAATGTGCTGCAATGACATCACAGATTTCCCACAACGCTTTTTTTTTTCAAACTGAACAAATTGCATTGCTTTGAAAAATTAGCATCTTCCAAATGCAACCAAAATTTGTCTCATAGGGGCCGTTAGTGTTACAGGTATAGGGAAAAACTTGAAAATGTACGATATTTACTTCAAATAGCAATCATACTGGAAATCCTTGTGGTAAAAAATTTTCAACGGCACAAAATTAAAAATGATCCTAAAAAAGCACAAGATTACACTACTTGGGTCAAAGATAAGAATACGTGCCATGAACAAATTTGAGCTTACTTCTTCAGCCTCAGAGGTGTTCCTCAGAAATGAATAATTGCACAATAATGGACCAATTTAACCATGTACCAGTTAATTCTAATTTTTTCAAACACACTAATTATGCATGGACTGGAAGCAAGTAATTATCACCAGCATTTTGCCACATGCAGCTGCACTAGTCGCACCCTACCCCTGGTCAAAGCCCCCTCACCTCATATGTTTCAATAATTCTTCCCAGCTAGGAAGCACGTGACACTGTGAAAATTACCCATTACGCGTGGGCTCGGTTACCTGCCGTTTGTCTACCCCCGGAAAATGAAACGATATTCTGGGTGTCACGTGATCAACGAAGACACCAAATGTGCCTTCGCTATCTCTGAAAACACAAAATCACATGATTTGGTGTCTCTATTTTGTGTTTTCGGAGATAGCGAAGGCAGATTTGGTGTCTTCGTTGATCATGTGACACCCGGATTATCGTTTTATTTTCCGGGGGTAGACCAAACAGCAAGTAACCAAGCCGCACACGTCATGCCTGCGGACTGTCCAAGCAGAATTAGTATTTGTGTGTAAAAATGAGAAAGGACTGGTGCAAGGCTAATATTCTACAATAGTTCATTTCTAAGGAACACCTGAGGCTGAAGACCTATGCTCAAGTAAGTCAGAAAATCATTCTATTTCAAGTTAGGTAGTGTAATCTTGTCCTTTTATTTAATAATTATGATAGTTTTGTGACAAGGGAGAATATACCAAAAGAATTTCAGATACTTTTGCAATTTGAGGTTATTAATTTGGGGGGTTTCGTCATATACCTGTAAAACTAACGATCCCTTTTTCGATTGTGCCCTACACAATATTCAGATGCAGTTTACACCTTCTGAAAGGAATTTTTTTCAAGTGAACAAATTTTGTCAATTCAGAACACGACAAACTTTCCATTGATGGACAGATGTATTAAACAACTGCTAAATTTTGAAACACATCATCTCATACATATTAATAAATGACCAAAAGTGCTTAAAATCAAAACCTGTAAAATCACAGTTTTGACTACAAAAGGCTTGGGAGCTATCAAATAACTTTCGGCCAGTTAATAAACTTCGAAGGACTTGTACATCTAACAAATTTTTCCAAAAGCTTGCATATTCATATGATATATGATACATGCAAACTAGCCTGATTTACCTCGGTGACATAAGGTCCAAGCATTCTGTTTCCAACAAAATGGGGACAGTTTCCAACCAGTACAGAAATCTGTGGGAAAAATTGAATATTACACAGCTATTCTTTTTAAATATATGTCAGCATTAGTCCACTATAGCTTTCTTTTACATTTTCCATTTCTTGTCATATCATGGCAAAGCAATGACTGATCTACAGGTATTTTTCTGTTAGTTGTCTCCAACATGTTACTTTAACAGTTTATGGCCCAATTCCACCCCCTTGAATATTGTGTCAAAATTTTTCATACTCTGAAAGTAGAATCATGACCCTCAAAAGAATTCTGAAACAATACTTTTGGAAGAACTCTCTTTGATTCTTGCCAGTCTTATTTTTCACAAACAGTATATATCTATATTCTTGTTTTTGATGCAAATTACCCACTCTTCATTCTTCAGAATAATGAGTTGAGACCAAAGATATTACAAACATAGATTCCAAAGTCCTATCCCTACACTGTTAGACATGCTGACTCCTCAAAAGCATGGATTTGATTTGCATGTTGTTCAATTTAATGATCTGCACACATAATCAAGGATTACTAATTGAAAATTCCATAAAGGTCAGCATGGTTTTAATTTTAAGATGCTTTCTATATACACACAATACATTTCTCCATCTTTGAATAGTCCAGGATAACTGACAAGCACTCCTGCATGCTTGGAAAATAAATGCACTAGTTGACTTTTTCTTTGAAAGCGTGGAAGAATGCCAGCGTATGTGTAATACTGAGCTTGTAAAGGTACCATAGAAACTGGCCAATCAGTGAGTACACAAACTTCAAACCAGACATTCAGTTTCAAAATCAGAGGTATGTACAGTACCAAAAGCAATTCCTTAACCCGATAGCTTCCCAAACACCTGATCAGCACTTTCGTCCCTCTCTTTAACTCTCCATGGGGAGTCACTGCACCATTTCAAGGTTCGAATAAATGATTGTAATATCTTTGGTTGAATATTTGTTGCAACTCATTTGAAACTCAACATTTTGAGGTAAAACTAAGCTCTTCCCTCAAAGGTACAATTAAAGCTTGATAGAGAATACTAACCTTTTATTCCAGCACATTGTTTCTTTTTCTGAACTGATTGTTTACCACAACATGGAAACACTGAAGATGTCTTTCAAGTTAGGAGAAAGTTAATTTTGTGTTAATTACACTTGAATGAAAATTTCTGAGCATTTGTGCAACAAATAAATTACACACACTTGCAAGCCTACTGTAGACAGCCTCCGCTACGCTGTAACAAATCATGCTGTCACAGAGCCCATAACTGAAATGCTGCACCTCCTGAAAACTCAAAATCCCGTCGAGTGGCTGTCTCGACGGGATTTTGGACATTGTTTATTAGAGCATGAGTTATCATCTCACACCTTGCTTCCTCACTCCTCTCCATCTTGTACCAATCCTGAAGGCTGAACAGTGGTGCATAATCTCAAACAATAGATTCAATAAACAGTTAGCAGCAAGTAGTTCCAGTATCTTGTTGACAAGGAAGTTGTGGTCAATGGGGACTAATTCGGAGCTTGTTTGCTCAATAGAAAAAGCAGAAAAAACAACTCTGGAGATAGGTGGAGAGAGCCACAGAAAGTGCTGCACTTGGCTCATGGACTTTTTTTCCACATGATCACAGCATTGGGCCATGATCACTGATCATTTTTTGTTAGTTTTATTAATTCCATGTACAAATGTGGTGCAGATTTACAGATGTGACCAGAATTTTTGCTACAAGTTCCACAACTTTAATTCTGCACTATAATCATTCACTGAGTTAAAATGAAAAATGACAAGGTCATAATGGTCAGAAGTTGTGATTGGTCCCCATCTGGATGAGTCTGCCTAACCTGCATCTGTGTGGAATTTTGTTACCCAACCAAAATTACAGAAACTCCTATTCAAAACCTACCACAAATTAACACAGGAGTAATCTTTCTTCTCACGTGGGAGCCCTTTTCAATTTCTGTTCAGTTATTAATTTAAATTAAATTAATTTGTTAAATTTCTAGCTGTGTTCAGTTAAGGAAGGCAAAATGAGGTGCTGGAATGAAAGTTTAATATTCACTGCCAAACTCTAATTGCCCCTTTGAAGTTGTGAAATAATTTTAAAATAGACTCTGATAGTCTCTTTAACTTTAAAAAACCAAGTACTAAGAAATGTAAGGATTGTGTATAAGCAGTGCCAATCATTTCTGTTTTTATGATTGCACAAAATACCTTCTTTAATTTTTTACCAAGATCCATCACTGTTGCCATGGTTTCAGGTGATGTTTCTTTGCCTCTGATGTTTTCAAGGAGTTTCATGATGTGAGCAGGTGAGAAGAAATGAGTTCCTACCACTTTACCTGGCCGGGAGGTAACAGCTGCCATCTGAGGGCAAAAACAAGGAATTGTAATCAAAATCACAACAGCAGCAACAGCAAAATTGCAGTTCCTAATTTATTTAAAGGCTGATGTTCATCACCCAAGACAGTTCTGATTCTCTCGATCTACTTACTTTAGCAGCCCCTTTTCACAACTGCCTTTAAATTCTTCTTTATCTGAGCACTTTCCTACTTTACTGCTTCAGGGCATATCCTGGTAAGCATACACATACTGATGTGCAACCAGAACACTCAGTGCATGCTGTAAAATATGTGCTACTCTGCATACTTTAAATTTTGATGTCAATCAAAGAGCTGTACCAATGGAGAAGTTTGGTTCCCCAGGGTAAAATGATGGGATGGGGTGTTGACTGACTGTCTTAAAGTACCAACTGTCTGGTTTATTAACTCAGGACAGCAGCAATAGTATTAAAAGATTTGATGACCATTTTGGTACAATTGAGACGACCAACGACAAGGTTTACATAGCAACCAACAAAAAGTTCTGAAATAAGCACTGGCCAAAATGAGATCAAATAAATGGTTAATTAAGGTTAAATAACTATCCAGTTTAATCTGAAATAAATTATTGTCAACCTTTGAAGCTATAACAAAATGCTAAGATGAGCACTTAATTGGTATTGATACTCTTGAAGGTTTGGCATAGTAACTTGATTTTGCAAAGCATTCATGACTTTAAAAATGGGTAGTCTAAAATGTAATAACGGGTATTGAAGCAGATAGTTAAGTAAAACTAAAAGTTAGGCTTCTAGATCTAGCCAGATATGGCACTGAACATTTGTACAAATTATGGTAACTGCATGGACTAATACTGCTTCCAAAGCATGCTGAACACTAACAACATAAAGTGCATATTTTTGCCACCACACATATCATGTCGAATTTCCCTGCCTATATAAACTCTCTCCATGCCTTTTTGCTTCCTTGAATGCAGGTCACCAAAAACCAGATACGAAGTTGCCCTACTGCTTGCTTTTCGCACCTCACAAACAATGGCACATCTGACCAGTTTTATTTCCCCTTTGTTTACATCTTATGCTAGCTGTCTTTTACCAAGCTTGAGATTTCTAAATTTGTCATGTATGTCTGTCTTGCATGTCCCTGTGTGTAAATGTTTTGTAAGTGGTCATTTTCTGGGAGACTTGAAATACTTTCTACATGATGCAAGCTTAGGTAAAATTAAATGAACAGACTGGAGAACTACGCTATCCATTCACATTTGTATTCAGTGTGAACTTTGAAAGAATCATTGTCAAATTATGAAAATTAGTATAGTAGCCTGGTGGCCATTCAGGTACACCTTAATTTCTTTTGTTTAAAAGGTGGCTTACCCATGTGCAATGTGTCCAAATGGTCACCTGTTCCTTATGCACAGGAAGTTCAAAGTTCCAAGATTTTTTTCACTTCCTTCCTAATTAAAAATAATCATTTTTCCTACCTGGTCAATATCAAGTCCAGATGTGTTACTAGCTAGAATAGCTTCAGGTTTACAGGTTTCATCCAACTTCTTGAAAATCTGCTTTTTCAAGTTTAGGTTTTCAAAGACAGCTTCAATGACTACGTCTGCATTCCTCAAATCATTGTAATCCAAGGTTCCTTGCAGAAGTGAAAGCTGTTGGTTGGCCTTTTCTTGAGAAATTCTGCCTTTCTCTACATTTGCATTGACAATCTTCCTGATGGTGGACAAAGTCTTATCCAAGCACTACAATAGGGTAGAATTGAACATGACTTATAGCATAACAGGTTACAGTATAAAAATATCCCAACTGACACACACAGTAATGACTGAAAGCCCCCAAAAAAAGGAAAAAAACATTAGCATGACAACTGTGCTGTCGGTAACTGGTACATGCATCACTAGAAACCAGCCTATTATTTTAAATCATAGGATAATTTACTGCTTCATATATAAATGGAATAATTTCTGATTCAACCTGTGATAATGAAGGTACATCTTAAGTCTAAAATTTCAAAAAATATATTACACAGGTAGAAAATGAATTTAAAAATTTCCCAAATACTAAGTCCATGTTAGTGACCAGAAAACTATTTCCATCTCTGACAACATTCATCACACAAATGCTCCCAAGACACCGGCTTCCTTCCATCTAACTGTACCCCCTTACTACCATTCTTTCTCCTGAGAAATTTCTATAAGGTTAATTCCACTCCCATGTTGAATTGCCCTGCCTGTAAAAATTATGTCCACACCTTTTTGCTTCAGTGAACAAAGGACAGCAAAAACCAGATACGAAATTGCTCTACTGCTTGCCTTTCACACCTCCCAAACAGTGGCACATCTGGCTGGTATTATTCAGCCTTTGTTCACATCTTCCTCTAGCTGCCACTTATGAAGCTTGTGGTTTCTTGGAGCTTGCTTGAATGAGTTAAGCAGGAAGTCGGGTAAAATTTGATTCCCCACCAAACCTCCCTTTTGGTGGGGACTTGGGTGAAATATCTAATAGGGTAAGAAATTCCTCATGCCAAGCAATTTCTAATTGGGTTTTGAAAATGTGTGAATAAAGTCAGTTTATAAAGAATATAAGGGACATAAGAAAACACATTTCTGAAAGAGCACACTAAGAACTAAAAGCAATCTCAGTATCTGTAGAACAATTAAGTATACAACGAAGTGACATAAAATTGGACGAAGGAATTTTTCATCACAATTCATGGCCTTCTCTCAATTCTTTTTCTAGAAATTTTGACCAGGACAATTCCTGCTACGATAATTTCCAACCAACTTTCTAAATAGTGTAAATAAATTTGTTGCCATATTTCGGGTCACAACTGACATCGTTTACACATACATATGAAAACATTGTTACAACTAAGAAAATCTCTGCAACAACTGAGTGAACTATGAAGTGGTGTCAAGTTAACACCATTTCAAGTTAAAAAAAAAAGGTTTTTGTACTCAACTGTTGGTTTTAACTTCAAGTTAAAACCATTTCAAGTTAAAAAAAAAAAAGGATTTTTGTACTCAACTGTTGGTTTTAACTTCAAGTTAAAACCATTTCAAGTTAAAAAAAAAAAAAGGATTTTTGTACTCAACTGTTGGTTTTAACTTCAAGTTAAAACCATTTCAAGTTAAAAAAAAAAAAGGATTTTTGTACTCAACTGTTGGTTTTAACTTCAAGTTAAAACCATTTCAAGTTAAAAAAAAGAGGATTTTTGTACTCAACTGTTGGTTTTAACTTCAAGTTAAAACCATTTCAAGTTAAAAAAAAAAGGGATTTTTGTACTCAACTGTTGGTTTTAACTTCAAGATGATAGCATAGTAAGAACAACATCATAAAAAGCTGTTTAAGCCTGATTTCCTTGACGCATGCTTGGTAATTGAAATCGGAGTTTAATGGAA
This sequence comes from Holothuria scabra, assembly GCA_037179385.1. Lineage (NCBI taxonomy): Eukaryota > Metazoa > Echinodermata > Holothuroidea > Aspidochirotida > Holothuriidae > Holothuria > Holothuria scabra. The sequence goes on from CM074196.1 coordinate 32,315,237, forward strand.
AGTGATACTACGCTTATGAAAGATGTAACTTATACTCACTTCTTGGTTTACTTCAACAATTTTTACAGGTATGCCACTTGTAATGAAACAGATTGCAATCCCCGAACCCATGGTTCCCCCTCCAATCACAGCTGCTTCCTTTATTTGCATTGGTGTTGAGTTTTTGTAAGTTACCTCACCTCCAGGTGTCTCCCACTGTAGACAGTAAATTTACGATGCATCACAACAAATCATAAATTGGTGACCTTTTAAATGCCAAATACTCTCACCCAACACAGTTCCAGTTTTCTCCTAAGCTTCTTATACTTTAACCACTCCCAAAACTGCCTAAAAATCTTCTTCATCCAGACACAATCTCAGTTTATTACATAATCTATGTTTTCATTACGTTCATTCTGTGTGAAAAGCAATTAAAGGGTACCTCAAGTCTTCAATTTCAAAAATATATATTTTATATGTTGCAAAATTAATCCTATCAATCCAACTCCCATTGTCATAGCTCATTCCATCATTTAGATATTTAACTAGGCCATAAAACTCCGTCTACCCTATAAACCTTAACAATGACATATTAAACGTCGAAATTTAGTCACATCAAACAAAATAGTCCATAGGTAATGATTTGTCCATTGTGTAATGATTTGTGACTTTCTTGTTGTACGACTACCAGTAACTGCTTTGTTTCTTCTTGAGATTAATATGTTTTTACGACCTTGGATGCTTCCTCTTTGCATGCATACCATGTTGTGCAGAGAGGGCTGAATAACTTACATCACCCTCTACGAGTATTGCTTTCGCATGTAGGTACAAGGTGCAGTAACTTTCAGAAAAACAAAGAAATACGGTACAAAGAGTGTCATTTGAGTTAGTACAACAATGACATCACAAATTATTAATAATAATAACAATAATACACAGTTCTTATAAAGCCCAAAACACACTGAAGTCCCTTTGTGCTGAGAAAAGAAAAGAAAAGATGAAAGTCATAGACAGGAGAAAAGGTAAGATTTAAGTAAGGTCTTGAAATTTGTGAGTGTTCTTGCTTCTTTAACTGTAACAGGGAGGTCATTACAGAGACAGGCAGCAGAGTATTGGAAAAAACAGAAAAGGTAATATTTTGTACAAACTGGAGGAGAAGAGAGTAGCAGTTTAGAACTGGAGCAAATTATCGCACAATTATCGCACGATTATCGCACGATTATCGCACGATTATCGCACGATTATCGCACGATTATCGCACGATTATCGCACGATTATCGCACGATTATCGCACGATTATCGCACGATTATCGCACGATTATCGCACGATTATCGCACGATTACCGCACGATTATTGCACGATTATTGCACAATTTACCATTTTGTTTTAGTTTTTCTTCAATATTTTTTATCTCAGCTTAGGAATATCCTATGAAGATGGGAGTTGGGCTGTTTTAATTTATTTTTAATGCTCTATAAGATATATTTTGAAATCTTACACTTGATGTACCCTTTAATACATACTTAACTGGCAGGTTAGCTAACCCCAAATGTTCCATAACAGTGACTTTTTGAGTACCTCGGTATATCTAGCACTGCCCAGGAGAAAATACCAGTTGAAACCTGTTGGACTGGTTTTAACAAGTACTCTAGGTAATTGGAAACAAAGTCAACAGGTTTTAAACAGGTACCAACAGGAACAGGAACCTGTTAGCTTTTTGGTGTACCTGATGATGCCTGTTGATTTTCATCACTCCAACAGGTAGTTGGAACATTGCCTGTTAATACCTGTTAATTGAGACCTGTTGGAATTCGAACAGGTCTCAACAGGAATTTTCTCCTAATTGTCATTCAGTCACACATGTGAAACCTGACAATATTAAATGTGTAGTTACTAAGTAGTGTGCTTCATTTCCTCCCTGAGATGAGAAATTGTATTGAGGCAGAGATGGAGGATAATTCAAAAGTATATGCCCATATATAAAGTGCTCAATGATAAGATCGAGGCTCAATTCTTTTTAACAGGTTATATTGCATCAAAATCCCCCAAATTTCTGGTTTGCGAGTTTTTGAGGGATCATGCCTGACACCCATGCATATACATATTTAATACACAAATATCATTATAACTGCACAGGTTTATGTATTCTTCCAAACAAAATGCTACGAAAATGTCCGTAAGCCTGCAACCCCAATTGCCGCATACCTCAGGAAGATGTATTAGTGATGGTCAGTAAACTTTCAATTGCTATCTGTGGTTTTAGCCCATCAAGTTGTATCTTCACAACCATGCTCAATCAGGATGATCCTGCCAAGCGGTAGTAGCGTATCCACTAGAACTGCTTATTAAACACCGCGAGTCATTATTTGATTGAGTGCATGCTGTGTTGATAGAGCTGGAAATTTATTTCATTGTGTTTCGATGCACGTGATACACTGCAGTCAGCTTCTAAAAAATGTTGGGCTGAAAGGACTTTCATGTCACGAAAAAATGTACAAGGAACGAAGGACAAACCTTAGAGATTCTCCTTTCGCTGAAGAATGCATACTGAAGTGCCTTTGATTGTCTACCTACAAACAGTGGTAAAGCAAGGCTTCTTTCTCTGCAAAGGAGGAAAGTGAAAACGATTGATCACTAGACAGACCAATGGCCAGAAAAATTTCAAATGCACAAATCTGGGAATGAATAACTCCATACTTCTTCACAGCGGCGACGGAATCCAAAGGGGGCTGGACTTGGTCCCCAAAGCAAGCCTCTTGGCATCACCTGCTGGTGGTGCCCCACTTAGATAATCTTGCTGGCACTCAGCTACCCCCAATAATTTCTCTGTTTTTTTTCCACTTGTTTTCCCACCCCAGCCCCCTACCCTTTCCAAAGAGGCCTCAAAGGGAATATTTGGTTGAAGTTTAAGGGGAATTCCATGCAGCAGCTTACAGTGTTTTTAACATCATCAAATATAGTAGAATAAAGTACAATTCAATGCCAACAAAAAAGTACAATGCAATACAACATAACTACACAATTAAAAACAAAACAACACTATCAATGTTGCACATTACAATACAATAGCACAGTACAGTAAAATTCAAGTAGATGAATCCAAACTATACCCAACAAAACAACACATCTTAAAACAATACAAAATAAAACAATGCTACACAACACAATAGCATGCTTACCTACACTTTGCTAAAATACCAAATACTTCACAATAGAACTTACTTTTCTAATCCTTCCTCATATGACTTCGAATTCACAGCTGCCTCAATAGCTTTGACATTAAAGACTGGAGCAACAGCACCCCTAGCTCGTTTAGCAATCATGTCATAGGCAGCTATTATAAAGAAGAAAACATTGTTTCTTTTACAATACAGTAGCATTTTTACAATACAGTAGCATGCTACACTTACTCATTACAGTACTTAATGTGATACAATAGGCCTGCCCATCATGTTTCTAAGCCTACATAATAAGAGTTTGAATTTACTGCTGCTTTAATAGCTATAACATTAAAAACTCATTAGGTGAACATCTCGGTTGAGTTTGAAAGTCAACTTCTTTCTGTCAATCACCAAACTATACCCTTTTGATACATAAACTTGCACAGTAGTCTAGTCAGGATTGTGTAATGGGAGGGGGGTGATGGAGCATGAAATGAGGGAAAAGTCTAAGGGGGAGAGAAAAAACTGCTATTTTAGGCAATTTTTGCACTTCAAGGTTGGGTCATTGAGGGGTTTTTACGCCACTGAACTTGCACAAGGCTGATTAGGCCAAATTTTTACCTAACTTCCACAGTGGGTGCAAGACACTGAATCGTAAATCCTGCTGCTTTCTTCCATATCATATTGGCCAAGAAACATGAGCAGCCAACCAGATCATGAAGCAAACAAATCAATTAGTACCTGTGAATGGATGCACAAATGAGCTAAGTTTTCCTGAGCAGGGAAATTCTGGGCAGGGATTTCTTCCTTCCCTAAGACAATTGTAAACTCCGCGTGGAGCTAAAGCACCTCAATCTTGTTTGCAAATCCTATCATAAGCAACTGTGTAATGGATATAGTAAAACACTGCTGCTACATAACTACAGTATACACAGTTAGAATGACAGTGAACACATTGACAGTTGAGCATCAGTCAAAAACATGAGTATTTCCTTGGGGGAAACCACAAAAAATTAACCCTTCAATTGTCCATGTACGTAACCTTATTATTATTTTTCATGAAAAGTGGCATCCTTTTACTGTTCCAGTCACCTTAGAATATCTCCATATACTTAACACCAAAAATTTTAACTGATTTTTTGGTGTAACTTATGGGAATTTCTCCCCATTAGGAAAAAATTTGGTTCTATTCCCGGCCAAACACTAATATGACTTCAAGAACAAAGATATTGCTCTTACATCCTTACCACTGAAGACGGCAGAGGTGGATTCATCGGTCTTGACTTTCATTTTACTGACTCTCCTTGGTTCTACTGGTTTGTCTTGAATGCTTTTGGCAAAGTTGATCGCTTCTGCGACTACATCTCCATCTACAACCTATCATCAAAGCAGACACAAAATATATCAAACATTATGAAGCATCCCAAGTCCCCCTCCTTCCTCCTCAGTCTGAAGGGGATCATTTATTTGTTAAAACATCATGGCACATTTGTATGGTGCTCAAATATATGATCCTTCGGCCTAAATTTGAATATTGTCTACAAATGTGCCTTCAAACTTTAAGATGCATTTTTCACCTTCCCAACAAGTTCTCTCTGACTGGGTCATAACAAAGACTTTAACAAGGAACCTGCTGCCCTTGTGTTTGGTGCTTAGCAAAAGCAATGGAGTAGAGAAAACAAGCCAGAGAGCCACAACTGGAATAAAGGCTGTGGCCGGCTCGACTTAAACCAATAGATACTGGGCCGTAAAACTCCATCTAACCTAACCCAACAAGTTCCAAACATTTATCTAATGATCTTCATCAAACAAACTTGTCAGCTTTCAAGTGACTGGTGGGTGTCTCGAAAATAGCGGTGTACCTTAACAAGCCTGCAGGGGCCTCAAAAAAGAGACAATGTTGTGAGTGAAACAATGAAAGAAATTATTGGGGATGTAAGACCTTACATTACAGTTACTTCAGCTGGACTGTAGTGGCTGCAATCATGCACACAGTATGATAGCAAGATCAATTTCAACCTGCTAATCTGATGGCAATGAAACCATGGTAAAGCTGCTGGCTGCAGAATACTACTTTTTTGAAATGGTGCTTAAGTTTATTTGTGTATATTCCTGTAGTCTTCTTCTTCAGACCTTGAAGATTGAGATGTAATCACACACAATCACTCTCCACAAATTACTGTTGGAGGTGTGATTTTTTGGAAACCTAAATGAAGAATGTTAGCCTGTATAAATCTATTGAAATTTAATGAGGCAGCACACCTACCATACTCCTGAATTTCCCAAGGAGTTTGATTTGCAATGCACCTGAAAATTCTAAAAACTCAAATCCTGCTCTCTGAACTTATGTAATGTGGTAGGGAACTTTGAAGTTTAGTCAGACATAGCAAGTTTTATAGAACTATAACTTAAAGTGACAGTTAACTAACTGTTTACAATGTAGACACTTATAACCTAGTTTAAAGGTTCCTATAAGTACACTAACTTGGATGACTAGGTAAAAAGTTCAGCCTCTTCAACAGGTAGCTAATTCAAGTTTGAAAGTTTAAAGGTCAATCAAGATAGTGATCTGTTTAGTTAACAACACTTACGTCCTCTGCAAGAATTAGAAGTATCAAAAATGTCTACATAAATTTGACAAACAATCCTTGCTCCCTACCCAAAGGTATAGCCAAATTTTTTGAGCAGGGGTTACTGGGGACCACAAACCTTCCCTAGTGGGGGATAGTTCTCTGTTTTTATAGGAATTGTGCAGGCCAGGATTTTCACTCACGGCACCTAAGATAAGATAAGATCAACTTTATTGAACCCCACAGGGGTAACTGAGTGCTCGCATAAAACACAAAAACATAAAAAAGCATAAACATATAAAACAGGCAACATTGCACAAGTACAAACTGCAAAGTAAGAAACAAGAAAAAAAAAGCACAGACAAAGGGTTTAAAGGGTAAAAAGAGGCCCAGAGGAAAGCTTTAAGAATGTTTAAAATTCAAATTGTGAAGATTAATACATTGTGGTATAAATGATGAGGGGTGTCTATTTGTATTACCCAAAGGCAGCCGCATCCTACCACTTCAGGGTATCATCACTTCCCTATCAAGGTATATAAGTAGCCAGTGATCATCATTATGCAGGACATTGTCGAGTTTGAACCCAAGAAGTTCTTTGTAGGATGTAAGGCCAATTACATGACCTGAGAAATAACTCCTTTGAGAGGGCACATCTAACCATGCATACTTGCCAACAATGTCATCTTAGAAAATGGAACATGAGAAACAATTTACTTAGCAAAACCAGGCAGTTGCTAGAGAAGGATAAAAACATTCTACAGTCTCTTTGAGACAAAGTTCTTTTTTAACTGTTATCTTTTCTCTTAACCCCATAAATTGTTATCTCAGTGCTACCATCACATGAAATAATGACACATTATAAAAATTCCAATGAAGAGATACATTTCTCACACTCTAATCATTAACATTTCATTGCCAGTCATCATGTGAAATTGTGAAATTTATGTCAGTCAAGGCTACCTGTGACACCATGTATCATTTCATTGGAAGAGAGCAACAACTTCTCCACAAATTAATTTCACAATGTTGTTTCTTAATGATGACAAAATTGTTCCAAATCTGTTGGAAATGTATTGACTCGAACATTGTTTCCATCGAATGATGAACAGGGCAAAATTGGAGTTAATAGTTTAAAGGGCCAATCCTCTCACCCCAAACTACACTTCTTGTAGGGGGTACAGAAACTCTCCATTGGCCCAGCTTTTTGATTGACTGTTAATTCATACAATGCAGATTACCTAAGCTTATATTACACAGCATGAACTGTACTGAGAGTGTTTTGGTTATCCACAGAGAGCTTTACTCACCCTGAAGCAATAAACTGATATTGTGACTGGATAAGGATGAATTTCAGACAATTGTGGGAGGGGCTTAAGTAAGAAGGTTAGGAGAATTGGTACTGTTTGGGGTGAGAGAACTGGGCCTTAAAATGTTTGTTTCCAGTCATTCTAACTGAAATTCTTGTTAGAAGCTTCACCAATGGCTGAAACAAAACTCCAACTAAAGCATATTGAGGACAATAGGCTGTTTTGGAATTACTTAAAAAAGGATGGTCGAAATCATCATTAGAAGGACTTAGTCACAAGGGATTTAACAATGGAAGCAAAGGGACCTGTAAATCAAACAGTGGTACCTGAAAAGATACAAACCGTTTTCAAGTTCACATTGTCTGAAACATTTATTTGTTGTTATCTCTTTCTCTAATATCATCCCTGGTGAAATAAAACTGTGGCAAATATGCAAATGGCTCATGTAGGGCCACCACCAGGGTTGTCACCATGTCAGGTGGCACCAGAAGGTGCTACCCACCTCTCAAAATCTCCACCTACTTGCCATCAATATCAGCATCACTGCCTTGAACAAATTTCTTACCCTAACTGAATAAGATTTCTTTAGAGTTGAGTGATAATTCCTCGTTTTTTGTAAACATTATCCAACTTGGAAAAAAATTTCAAAGGTTAGGTGGGACTAATGTTTGCACGGGTACTAAAAAATAGGACCAGGGTACCGGATCGCCATACCCCTTGGGTACCCGGGTGACTAAAAGATATGAGCATTTTGTAAGGCATACTCCATAAGACATGCATGGTAATATTTACAGCTGTATTGGAGAGGTATAGGGATCACATTCTCAAATTCAAAAACATTTGATTTGTAAGAAGGTTTTATCTTCTCATTTTGTTTTAAATCAAAATGACAAGTAAAAGAAATGAAACAGAAAACAGTCAAATAAGAAAATTAGTACTTCCCAAGGCCTACATCAACTTAATATTGAATTTTGGGTCGATTTCCTACTCGAAAGCAAGCATACTTAATCCTCGAGGCTTCTCCTTTTAAAACATTGATTTAAAAATATCAACCAATCAGAGCCCTGTATTATGGTATTCTCTTGCATGTCCAAAGTAAACAAATGACATCATGTTTGTGAACTAAACTCACACTACTGTACAATGTGCATTGGAATTACCACTAATGGGGTATGTACGTTCTTACGTAGCTAGTCTCGTTTCAATTTCCAGGCATGGTAACATAGCTTTCACACATAAACTTCGTAGTCTGTGTGAGCCCCATTTTGGGGCAAAATAACGTAATAGTGTATGTATATGGCCTGTTTCAAAAACTTTTTGGTGAATGTTTACGGTGTTATTACATTGATTTCATTTTACTTTACAGATAGCGGCAAAGTGTTGATTTGAAAACTGGCACGTTTAACCATTATGAAATATTCGAGGATTATACTCGAGGTGGCATACCGTATTAATTATAAGATCGTTTACATGCAAGACTCAGTTTACCTAGTAAGCCAAATGTTTCAGGCACTGTCTTTGCAAGCTGGGCGGGGGTGATACATCTGCTATGTCTGCGTAAAACAGTACGACGTGATTTTGAATCAGCCGTCAGATAGCTTGCTTGCGTACAAGATTATAAGTGATATACATGTGGTGTGTGAGAAGTAACTCACTACGTGACGATAGTGCAATCGGGTTGCACACTGATAAAAGTTTCAACTTCGGAAACGTCAAAGTACAAACACCTTTCAAACTTACACATAATTTCTAGGGGCTCTTTTCATTCTCAGTCATGGAGAATGTTTACCAAGTTGGCAAAATATTTTAGTCCATTACCGTGGGCAATGGTGTAAATGGGGTGATCCTTTTTGCATGCATTTTTTTTTTAAGATTCGGGTAATAGATTTGGAACTGGGTAATACGATGGCGGGGGGCACCCGGGTACCCATGTAAACACTAGGTGGGACACTGACTCTCTCAGAACCCTCCCTTAGGATGGTGACCACAAATTACCCAGCTCTAAAAATGGTCTGGTGACAACCCTGGCCACCAATTGCAAAAATGTATTTTGCTGCACAATAAAAAAGATCCATTTTGTTGTGTAATAAAGAAGAAACATACACAAGAAATGACATAATGACAAAAATTTATTTACCTTGTCAACAATGCCTTTTTCCAATGCCTTTGTAGCAGAGACAGGCATACCAGTTGTGCACATCTCCACAGCAGTTGCGATGTCTGTGACTCTTGGCAGGCGCTGCGACCCTGTTGCAGCTGGCAATATCCCAATGTTAACCTCTGGAAACGCAATCCTATGTGCATGAAAAATTTCTATAAAGGACGGGGCTGAGAGGAAAGAGGTAGTAATGACTGGTAGTGTAGCTAAAGGGGACCAGATTTTTAGCCCCTGACAACATAGAAAATGTGTTAACATGAATTTTACTTCAACTGCCAGTACATGTGGCACCTGGTGGTATGTAAGGGCGACCAATTGGTGAAAAATTTTCCATCAAAGAGGAGGTCTCTCATAGGCCAGCAATCCATCAATATACACAATCTGTGAAATATTATGACCCAAATTAAACTCCACAAGGTAACATATTTGGCACAAGATTGCAAACCACTTCCTGAGTTCAGAGCAGTGTGAGTCACCCCGAGCCCTACTTATTCCTTCCAAATCTTATTAGGCAAAACTTAAGTTGAGCTATCAAACAGCCATCCAAGCAAACAAACCAATCGGTACACTTGAATGGAGGCACAGATGAGCCAAGGAAAGATCCCTGGGGTTTCACTGAAAATCCCAGGGAGGGCTGCCTCATTTCTTGTACATGCTATGTATTGCAAATAATGACAAGAAGGTATTCCTTCATTTTGGTCAAATGGAAGTTGTACAAAAATCCAATTGTATGTATGTGTCCATGTGCGAGATGCAATATCCCTTATAAAAAAAACCCCACATAATTCCTGTAGGAAAATGAAAACTTCCTACAGGAATTTGCAATTTCCTATAGGAAGTTACAACTTCCTACAGGAATTATGTGGGATCATATTCAGCCTGTGCGAGTTTCCCACATCAAAAAGTTGAATTCCCACATGAGAATTGAAATTCTCATATGCAAAGTTGAAATCCCCATATGGGAAGTGAACTCTTCATGTGGGATGTCATCTTTTGGTATGGGAAGGCACAAAATGGCTGTGTGGATTGTGCAGTGAACAGCTTTGAAGGAAGTCTATTGTGATTGGCTTATTCAAAGGCTCTGTCACAAGAAAGCCCTTTTCAAAGGCATCTTTGTATGGTACATGCACAGTGTTGAGCTGTATAGAAAAGCAAGTAGTGTACCAGTTTAACATTGTGTTGTATACATGTTGTATACACGCTGATTCCTGTAGGAATTATGTGGGATTTTTTATAAGGGATAGAGAGCAGTATCATTTTCATAAAATTCATGCATGGGATATTTCAAATAGTGAAAACAACAGCCTACAGGACTGAAAATGGACTCCTCACCTGGCCTTGGAATGCATGACTCTGTAGTGACTTCCCAAGCTTACTTCAAGGCCACCACCAAAAGCAAGACCATGTATAGCTGCAACCACTGGCTTGTCAGAGTTTTCTATGTGATGAACTACACTGACCAAGTTAGGCTCTTTGAAGAAAATATAGTGAAGAAAGGAACTGTTCAGTCTTCTGTTATTTTAAAGGGTTAGGTTAGGTTAGATAGAGTTTTATGTCCCAGTTTCTCACCAATTGGTTCAAGTCAGGCCGGTCACTGACTTTTTACCCGTTGTGGCACAGTTGCTTATTTCATAGGCGCAATCAGAGTTGTTTTCACAATATGTTTTACAAGAATTATGTACCACAATCATACATAAACTACAGTACTATAGCTTACAAAAACTAACTTGTTACTACACTCACCATTGACCATCATATAGCAGAGGCTGTTTTGTCTTGCAAGTAAACCACAGAATTTTCAGACAACATGAGTTGTTTTAAGACTATGTTAACCACATACCTGGTGAATCAGGCATTTTGTCAGGACCCTTGAAGGGAACAAATAATCAGGTGATGCTGGAAAGTCACCAAAAGATAAACAACGATAAGGTAACAACTGTTCTGCTAGCAAAACCAAACAATTTTCCAGTGGTGAGAAAAGATGCTGTATGACACTACAAAAGACTTTTGTTAAGTTGTTCATTTTGGGAATCTATAAATGGTTTAAAAACTTTTCCAAAAGACCTGTCCCCTAATTTTACCAGAAAACTTACTATGAATTCTCATTCAACAATAATAAACAAAATAGTGTAATTCAAATTTCTTCTCCTCAAATTCTGGTAAGTGGTAGATAACCAGTGTAGAAAGGAAAAAAGAGGCGCTGAAATAAATTATGACTCCACTTGTTTAAAAATAAGGACACTCTGACCAGACCTCACAAAGAGGAGGTTGGGTGTAACAAAATCCTCCTTATCTGTTCATTTATTTGTTGTAAGAGATTACTATCACTTCTAGAATAGCACTTAACCCCTGGCCTGTGAGGAACTTTTTCCAGTTGATTACACAGCCTATTAACACAGCAGATAAGCTACTGAAATGTCCAGTGATTGCAGAGTTTAATAAATCTTTTGTTTAGATTTTGAACAGGAGACCTTTAATTACACAAAGAAGGGTTTATACCTCACTGGGAATAAATCACCCATGTTCACAAAAACCAAATTTACTTGGATTTGATGACAGATACCCAGTTTATGATTCCAAAACCGGACTTCGAATCTCTAAGCAGATGAGCTCGTAATGAAAAAGTTCAGTTCCTGGATCAAACACTGATTGTCGCTCTAACAAACACACATCTTTACATCGCCATCCCAAATGAAACTTTACATTACAGTATGTTCTTCTCCCATAGTTACAAGCACTTTATTGACTAAAACTAACAAAGGCTTCATGACAAACCATAAAATTTTATTGTCTTTATGAGCCTTTCACAAAATGAATATAGCACCTAGCATACAATTTCTTTATTACCTTTTACCACACTTGAATAATACGTTGGAGTGTTTGGTTTGACTTGTGTGAGATGTACTCCTCCACATCTAACCTTTTGGTTAGATCTAGCAGTGCCCATTAGAGAATTCTGCCCCTTGAAATCGGACGTGACTTGGCCGATAGCATAAAGACTTGGCCGATTTTTCAACAACAGAAAACCGCAGGCATCAACAGGCCGTCACTGAACCATGTTATCGGCAACAATGTTACTCTTTGTCAGGCGTTCAACAAGCAAGGGCTGCAAGGACAGGATAACTTTGTCCAAGTTTCAAGGGAGAGGATTCTCTAATGTCATGGCTTTTATTCCAACTGTGAGTCACTGGATTGTTTTCTCTTCTCCATTGATATGGCTGACCATCATGTACAAGGGCAGTAGGTTCTATTTATATTTCTGAAGGATTTTGGAAGGAATGGAATTGAAAGGCCAAACTGATGCTCAAGAGGTCAGAAATCTTAAATCTTTAAGTCAAATGTGGATCTTCCATTTAACAAAACATATATTGCTTCACCTTCATTTTCATTAAAAAAATACTCAAAATTCATTGTATTTTTTGTATGTCCTTCAAAATGAGCATACAAGGTTCTAGCCTCCCCCCTCAATCCCTACCCTTTCAGTAATCCTAAATAATTCCCCTTCCCCTCAACTCCCTTAATATCTATACTCCCTCTCGACTTCCCTGACAGTGTAAAATTGAAGACCTTATATGACACTTTAGCTTAATACAAATTTGTTTTATGTGGTTGCAGTAAAATAGTCTTTTATAAGGTTGCCCTATAGACCTGTTTCCAAATTGCAATTACAAAGAATTGTGGGATGGAGTTTTGGTGTTTGATATTTTTGTCAATGGCATTTTACTGTGGTGAAAATTGACGCACATGCACCCAAAACTCTATCCCACAATTCATTGTAATTGCTATTTGGAAATAGGTCTATAGCATCAGTTAGATGAGGTTTTACAGCTCAGTTTCTAACCAACTGGTAAAGTCAGGACCACTACCATTTTTTTCCAGTTGTAGTTTACAGTATGAGAGATATACCAGTAGGAAGATTTAATCAACTGCATCCAGGCAAACTAATGTTTTTGTAAATTAAATCCAAGTGAAGTGAAGAGTATGAATACAGAAAAAAGGCAATTCATGTGAGGTAACTACTCACCTAGAGAATTGGTGCCGCGTGCAAACTCTGTTATATCCGCTCCAGCACTGAATACATTCCCATCTCCGTGAATAACAATACTTTTCACTTTTGCATCTTCATTGGCTTTCTACATGGAAAAATGTTTTACCATATAATGAATTTAGAACTTTACATTTTCTGTCACACTTTTATCTGACTTACTCCAGTCTTAGCTTCAAAAGATTCCATGGAGGGGACCTAGCATGTCCCAAATATGCCTAGGAAAACCAGCAAACTCTGCAAATCCTCCTTTCATTTTCCTATATTAGACTTTCTTTTACAAACAGAGGTGAAGGCACAGCTCTTTACTATGACATTCTTGTTACACTAGTAAAAGGAGGCAGTCCTTAAGTAGGGTGTGGGGGTACATGCTAATTTAAATGGTGGGTGCAATTCCCCTTTAACTAACTTTTGAGTTTAAAGTAACATGACAAAATATTTAATCTACAAAGCCCTCTGGTCTTCTTTAAATGAATTTTGCTTAAATGTATTGCTCATAATTTATCTGCATTAAGGTTTCATTTTAAACCTTAGTGAGTATAGCAACGGAAAATTTGTAAAACCTTACTTGAATTGCCCTTGAAATATAAACCTGTGTTGCTTAAATTTTGTCTCACAATTTAGCTGCCCTAAAGTTTCATTTTAAAACATAGTGAGTATAGCAACGGAAAATTTGTAACACATTACATGAATTATCTTTGAAATATAAACCTTTTACGATAAATGACCCAATTCATTCTCACAAAGGTGAAAAAATAAAAACTTTCAATGATGCTTAAAGCTTCATTGCTTTGATGTATCAAGTTCAAATAATCAAACACAAAATAAAGAGGAGATAACTCCTCGCATGTTTCCTTATTTCAAAAGAAATTTTAACGCTAGGTTAGTGCTAGGGTTCCCATTACAGCACTGTCAAAATTAACACTAGTAAGATGAATGCTGAGTTCAACTTGACTAGTGAAACCACAGACCTAATTCACTTATCAACTGCAGTCCCAACCCCATAGTTCTGGGGATGTTCTGACTTTCAGTGGGGATTTGGCCAGAGATTTCAAAGAAATTTTGTCCCCACAGGGCCACGACTTGTGCCAGGATTTCACACAATCGGGAAGGCCAGGGAAATCAGGCTGGCACTTTCAAGTAGTGCCCAACGTGCAGGTGTGGAGATTTGGCCAGGGATTTACCCTTGATCAATGCCCCCCACCTGTCCAGCCATGGCCAGGCTCTGCTGGGGATTTAACAATTTCAAAAACAAAGTTCCCGGCCAAGATCTGACTACCCCCCGTTCTAGGGGGGGGGGGGTTGATAAGTGCATAAATCCAGACATATCTCTGTTATGCCAAAATACCATATTTCTGAAAATAAATATGATGCAGTCAGCCTTCATTATGATATCACATTTTTGATATTACATTTTGAACTGCCTATCACTTCATGTCAGACACAATGACTGATATTAGAAAAGGCATGCCTAAATGCTCACTCTGGCATTGGATCTTCGATGAGTCAAATGATTTAGGCCTGGACTTCAGGGCATCTTATGGGGCCTTAGCCCTCCTTTGCCCTTCAATCTGTTATGTTATGTTACGTCACGTCACGTCACGTCACGTCACGTCATGTTAAATAGTAACGACTCTGAAGAATAGTCATGACTCCTACAGTACTGCCAAAAAGATCAGCATACACTAAGGGCCACGACTTGTGCCAGGATTTCACACAATAGGGAAGGCCAGGGAAATCAGGCTGGCACTTTCAAGTAGTGCCCAACATGCAGGTGTGGAGATTTGGCCAGGGATTTACCCTTGATCAATGCCCCCCACCTGTCCAGCCATGGCCAGGCTCTGCTGGGGATTTAACAATTTCAAAAACAAAGTTCCCGGCCAAGACCTGACTACCCCCGGTCTGGGGGGGGGGTTGATAAGTGCATAAATCCAGACATATCTCTGTTATGCCAAAATACCATATTTCTGAAAATAAATATGATGCAATCAGCCTTCATTATGATATCACATTTTTGATATTACATTTTGAACTGCCTATCACTTCATGTCAGACACAATGACTGATATTAGAAAAGGCATGCCTAAATGCTCACTCTGGCATTGGATCTTCGATGAGTCAAATGATTTAGGCCTGGACTTCAGGGCATCTTATGGGGCCTTGGCCCTCCTTTGCCCTTCAATCTGTTATGTTATGTTATGTTATGTTATGTTATATTACGTTACGTTACGTTACGTTATGTTACGTTATGTTATGTTAAATAGTAATGACTCTGAAGAATAGTCATGACTCCTACAGTACTGCCAAAAAGATCAGCATACACTAAGTTGACTGTCAACTCAATGCTGTTTGATCAATGGCAATTGAACCTTTAGAATTTTCAACTGGAATCAACTTAGATAGACCATGACACTGATGTGACTTCTTTATGAAGTCAGGTTCATTGTTAAGAAATCATGCTGCATATCCCCCATACAGTCCAAAATAACATTAACCCCCTAAGAAGGGAGGAAATACATCTTTGCCAGTGCTTCTCAACCTTTATGTTCCACTTCTCCACGTGGGAAAAATTTTTGTACCATTCACCCCTATTACTATAAAACATCAAATTTACTAAAAACTTAAAACTAGAACATGCTAGTTAGGTTTTGTTTCAAACTTATATTTAAAGAACACAGGCCACATATTTACACATGGGCTCAATAGAGATTTCAAGACCCAACTCAATTCATGCAAAGTTTCCCCTATTCTTAAAACTCTCCCTCTTTGTGTATAATCCCCGTCAATTCCCCAATTTTCCAAATTTCCCCCCCAAGTATTTCGAATTCACCCCTGGGGGTGCACTTGGACCCGGTTGAGAAGCACTGATCTACAGTATGCTTTTATCACGTTCACACTGCATGACAAGCACTTAACACATGCTTGACTTGACTTAACATAACATAACAGGTTGAAGGGCAACGGAGGGCCAAGGAGGGCCAAGGCCCCATAAGATGTCCTGAAGTCCAAGCCCTAATCAAAAGTCAAACCACCAAAGCTTGACAACAGCCCCAAACAATCAGATTCTACCACAGACATGGAAAAACCTGTCAATGTTAACCTTAAAGCAGTGAACTGAGGGGGAGTTAACTACCCAATCTGATAGACAATTGCCTGTTAGCTAACCCCAAAAGTTGTGTAACTTTTTGTATATAATAGTACAGTTGATATTATTGATTAATAAATTAATTACATGTGAAACCTGACTACATCAAGTGTAAGTGTAGTGTGCTTCATTTTCTTGTTGAGGCGATGAGATGTTATCAGAAGGAGAAAGTTTCTAAAAGTAAAACAAAATTTTTATCATGTTCAAATAGTCTTAGTGGGTTAAAGTAAGGCGTTTTGCTAATAATCTGAATTCTCAGACACAGAATTGGCCTAATTGAAAAACTTGTAACAATTATAAAACAGTCACACTTTATCTGTTAAAAGGATTCAAAACTAAAAATGTTGAGTAGTGCTAAAAAATGAGCACCCAAAAGACATCATCAGGTATATTTCTTTCTTTTTCACAACTCCCTGAGGAGAGTTGTGAATGTGATAGAAGGGTCAGATACACTGCCAAAGCCTGACATTACAACATACCTTGATGCCCTCAACCAATCCTGCTCTCAGCTCATGTCTAGACAAGCAAAAGAGAAATATGTCTAAGACTTCTTAAAACAGACATTTTAAATTATTCAAGGTGTACTATGGGAAAGTTGGCTGGCTGATGTTAAACGATTGAAAACAACAAAACCCACAAATACTTCCCATATTGTCATTTTATTTGCAGTTAAATCAAGACATAAAATTTAAGCAATACATATTTGTGTCATGGAAATTTCATCCAAAATGTACTGGACGTTATCCTCTGCCTTCTTCAACAAGCATTTGTAGGAGAGTTGTAACTTTTGTTACACACCAACAGCTTTAAAGCAAAAAGTCTAAATGCAGAATGCCCATGTTAGCTATCAAACTGTAACACGTCTGGCTTGTAAGAGAGTTACAGTAATGAGATGTGTTTACTGACACATTAATACAAATGTGTAATATTGTGTTGACAGTCATACAATCTACAATCCCCGACAAAAGAAATGAAAGAAAATTGCTGATGCGGTCACAAAATGCACTCACAATCTCTCAAACTTCCCTTGAAACCCCTCTCCCCCTTTCAGTGTTGTGTCCTAGCTGATAGTTAAAAGACTGTGGCCAACACTGAAAGAGGGAGTGAGAAAAGTGATTTGTTTCATTTACTTTTGTCGGGGAGTGTAGGTATGGACAGTTATTCAATCTCCCAAGTTTAAATACGGTTCAAGTTTTTCCCTCAAGTTACCTCTTATCAAAAGTATGGAATATTGTGCATATATTCTACAACCATCAGCCCACAAGGGAGTGACAGCAACTGATAGATAATTTCTGAAGGGTAAACATACAGTAGTATACTGCAACTCTCTTAGGCCATAATACTGTAGTATTTTCCAACTTCAAAGAAGTAAACCTTGCACTGAATTTCTCTAGTTAACAGTGCATGGGAGCCCATAGTGGCTTCATGCTCCTTCCAAGCCTGCCCCCACAGGCTAAATATTAGGGAAATAATATATATTACAACCTGTGAGGACTTCATTGTCTATTGTGTGATTGTTATTAATTTCACTTATTTCTTTTTGGGGAGGGCTAAGTAAGTAGTTATATCATAGTATGTATTTAGTATGTACTTCCATCAACAGGTCATCCAGTTCATATACAGAACTTCACATTACTTTCGGAGGAAACGATTTATAAGTATTGCACTTCCGTTTTATCTCCTTTTCCATGCATACGACCAATGTTAAATTATTTTATGTATATTTTGATTCGAAAGATGATCATGATGGAAATAAACTGTTAAAACTGAACTGAACTGAAAACATGAGTACCACTTCATTTCCATACTACGTATATGGACATAAGTACAGTAATACAAAACTTTCCATACTTGATACCATATAAAAACTTACAAAACCTACCTGAAGGCATTCATGGGAGGATTTTGCAACTTTATCACAGAGACACTGCCATCAGTTCTTTGTTCAATCATATTATTTGTTGCAACTTGAGTTGATGAACTCCTTCTAAACCACGGCAGCAGCCTACACAAACGAAGCATTTGTACGGAAAAAGAAACAAAATTGGTTCAGACAAGTAACTGCACAGTCTAATCAATCCATTCACTGGCAGTAGCTTAGACCTGGTGCTAAGCTATGAACAGAATCAATAAGAGGAATATGATCACACACTGTTGATTGTAATTATAGCAATCAAGGGCTCAAAGGTTATCTTTTAGGAGGGCATGGTACGTACAGTAAAATATACAAATAGAAACCCTGGGAAATTCTTCAAGTGCATTACATCCTCAAAAGAGGTCAACCAGATGCCATCTTTTTGTCATATGAGCAGAAATGGAAACTGCAGGGAGATGAATTTATGGGGCAATGTGCACTGTTTAACAAAAAATTTCCTTACTGGCTAACAATAGCTCTAATCCTTACCTAATCCCTAACCCAAACATGGGTGTCCGGAAGGGGAGGGGCAAGGGGGGCACTTGCCCCCCTCCCCCCAGCATTAATTAAAAATTAATCGGGTAACGGATATAGGCCTATATAGCCTGTTTGACAGTTGCAAGTTTTATCGTGCATAGGCGTGCCAGGTCGTGACTGAGAGGCAGATTTCCCTTCAACAATTTTACCTTTGAAAATTCTAAAAATTACAGACATGAAATTCCTGTTTCAGGGGTGGGTACATGCAACTTATAACACTCGCCAAGTATCATTTCCGGCCATCTGGAGGGTTTGTAAGGCCCAAAATTTTCCTGAATGCTCCGCGCCAACCTATGGTGGTGCTCCGCTTAGATTGTGCACACAATTCAATCATCCATGAATGACCTTGCCTCCCCCCTGTAAAAATTTTGGCAGACGCCCATGAACCCAAACAAAGAATACAATCGATACCATACAATGGCAACAGCCAATCAAGAAACACCTTGTTAAGCAGTGCACATTAGCCTCAATTTATTGTGTTGCACTGTAACATGGGGTTTAACGACAGTCAAGGATGGTTAATTCTAACAGTTATCCTAGTAGGATAAGGTAGGTGTTGGCTGGAGATGAGAAAGGCAAGAGAAGAGATGATACGATGGTGTGCATTACATGCTGTGTATTTGCCACACATAGAATGCTTCTTGGTCGAAGGCCGGCAAAGAAGAGCCTTCTTATTCAACTTCAAATCCCCTCAAAATACAATAATCACAGCATCACTTATACTAGCACAACTAACATAAATTACAAAAATATCATTTACATACACAGCTGTCAACCCAAATAAATTATGCAAATTAACTAACTAGGGAGACCCACACCTTTTCACTGACACGTTCTTACATTACCAAGTGTTCTCATTAATAAGAAGGATTCCCAAAACTGTTCTCAAACTCCTGCAAAATAAATTTCAGGGTGAATCCACCATGCGTTTTTTTCTTTCAAACAAAATGAAAGGCCAAATTCCTCACGCCAAACAGTACCACAATTCTCCTAACCTACTAACTTAAGCCCTACCCACAACTGCCTCAAACTCATCCTCATCCAGACAATCTTAGTTTATTGTTTCAGGGTGAGTGTACAAGACCCCAATGTGTAATCACATCACTCTCAGTGCCATACATACACGTTGTGTGATATGAGCTATTGTATTCTACATTCTTTGAACTTGCTGTCAATCAAAGAGCAATGCCAATTGTAAATTTCTGCAGTCCACTACAAAAATTGTAGCTTGGGGTGAGACTTGACTGCCTCTATAAAATATAGGCCATCTGTTTTTGCCCATCTCCACATAAAACTCATGGCAATCTAATTTCTCTGACTAGAAATCTAAATGGTTGGTCCTGAAATGGACAAAATTAAAATTCACAACAGCTCCTGTGCACCTACTTGTTTCCATTAATGTAAAAGGCAACACATTGTACAAACTAAATACTGCAATAGTAATAGACCCACTTAAATGGCCATGGCTCACCTAAATGAAATTGGGAAATTCTCCATCTCAATTCCTCCCCCCCCCAAAAAAAAATAAAAATGAATTAAGGGGAGAATTCCTCCTTAGATTACTGACTGCAAACACTGTGTTGTTCAAGCTTCAATTTATTCTTAAAGGGAAATTGTAGCCTCCTCTCTCCCAAATTTGGTATAGTATAGTGGTCTACCCTTTCTCATCAATGGTTCTTGAGGATGTGACAATATTTTTTTTCACACATATTACAGTGAAATATGCAAGGAGTAACTCGATCATTTGCAATATGTAAGTCCTGAAATATAGCGATAGATATTTCGAGAAGAAATAAAAAGAATTATGAAACATTAAGCTTTTGTGACAAAAATTAGTTTTGAGTAACATGTCATGCTGCATGCCCTTTAACCTCAAAAATGTGAAAATGCATACGGTATGTATTCATGTGTGTACATGTATGTCAACTTGGCAGAGGGAGATGCAACTTTACTATACTGACATTGCACAAACCAACCAATCAGCATTTCTCCTTACAAGGTTTCCGTGATATCAATTCTTTAAACCACAATCCTACATAAAGTATAAACAGGGAGTTGGTATAAACTAACAAAAAAGACCTTTCATCATAAGTGTGACATTGTAACTGGTCACTCTATGGATGACAGCTGTGTAGTCTTTCATCTATGTGAAATTTTTTTACCCCAACAAATTTGCAAAATTCCCATTCAACAGTATTAATCAACACAGAAATGATGTTTGTTCTCACTTAAAGGCTCAGTTTTCTCACCCCAAACAGTACCAATTCTCCTTACCTTCTTACTTAAGCCCCTCCCACAATTGTCTGAAATTCATGCTCATCCAGATACAATCTCAGGTTATTGCTTCATGGTGAGTAAAGAAAACTTGATTTATAAATAACCAAAAGACTCTAATTACCTTTCAAGCTGTATAATATAAGCTTTGGTACTCTGCATTGTTTGAATTAGCCCAAGAGCTGAGCCAACTGAAAATTTCGGTACCCCCGTACCAAAATTGTAGTTTGGGGTGAGAGGTTTGACCCTTTAAATGACATCTCCAATGTCTGTTGAATGATTCTAGCAAATAATCAGTTAAAATAAGAAAATTGAAGGGCTAGAACGTAAGGTTTACTATTTGCTGTCCAACTCTGAGAGCTCCCTCAAAGGGCCAAACCTCTCAACCCAAACTACAATTTTGGTAAAGGGGTACCGAAATTCTCAATTGGCTCAGCTCTTTGATTGACAGCTAATTCAAACAATGCAGAGTACCAAAGCTATTATTACACAGCATGAAAGGTACTGATTATATAAATTGAGTTTTTCTTTACTCACCTTGAAGCAATAAACTGAGATTGTATCTGGATGAGCATTAATTTCAGACAATTGAGGGAGGGGCTTAAGTAAGAAGGTTAGGAGAATTGGAACTGCTCGGGGTGAGAGAACTGTGCTTTTAAGATATTGCCACTTTAGTGACATTGACTGGACTTCTAATCTCTCACTTCGGTTCATAATTCTCACTGCTGTTATTGGTTGATTTTTCTCCGATCTCACCACAAGCACTACGACCAGACCTTTATTATCTATTGTTCATGTGCAATGAAAGGTAATTCAAACATAAAAGACTACATGTGACAAATGCAGTCTATGATTTTATACTTAAAAATTACACCATCACTAAAATTTAGGGAATAAAACAGCATGAAATCTTTACAATGGAGCCTACTTTCAATCCACTATTGCTTCCCAACTGAATTTCCAGTCTGCTTTTAAGTGTGTTTTATATTCCAAAATAAAGTGGATGAATTATAGTTTTTAATGGATGTGGTTTTAATTGACTAAAACTGTGAGTTTCCAATGATATTTGGAAAAGAAGATGAAATGCGCAAAACTTTCAAATAACCTTGCTATAACATAGTTCAATGCTTAAGTCTCAAGGTAAGAGGTAAACCAAGGTCAAAGAACAAATTTGTGTTAAAGTTGTAAAGAAATTTTAATATTATTTTACACTTCCCAAACTGGGGCAGATGAAAATTGAAGGGAAAATGTAGTCACTAAAGTTTAGATTACTTAATTATTCTACCTTATTTAACGAACGGCTCTTAAGAGTCAAGTAGACAATGTTTTACTTACAAATTCAGTAAAAACTCAGCTGAACTTTTTTGGAGGTAACTTAGCGAAATTCTTTTGACTGATTCCCCCCCCCCAAAAAAAATGCCACCATTTTGCATGTAGACACATCTAAAATTCAGCAATTTTAGAAAAGGGGAGGGGACACCCCCTCCCCCAGGCCAGTGATCCACCAATAAACAGATCAGTTGGACCCACATCTAGCCTCTTGGCACTTGGGAGCTATGAGCTATGGGGTAATACCAAACACCTGTTCCCCATTACCCCTCACACATCTTAATCGTTTTATCACACCTGTTGCTTTAACACCTAGCCAATGGGGTTTTAAAGGCACATCATTTGAGAGCAAACATCAATGTAATATAGAAATTACGATACATAAGTATTTCACAGTACATGTACCCTTAATGTTCAGTTCAGAACATGTACTTCAAAACGTCAAAGGGGAAATTTACCTAAGGCTTTAATTTGCTTTTTGTTTAGTTAAAGCAGAGATGTTCGAATGGCATGTTGTTTGCTTATTCATAGACCCAGTAGCTAGTGTGATGTGTAAGTTAAATAGCCCTGTCTGCTCTCAGGAAAGAGTTACGGTGGTGTTGGCCATTTGAGCCCATTCGCTATTACACCACCTTCCCCTACAACACAACAACACCAAGCCTACAGTAGACCCTACCCCTTAAACTTCGGGACTGTACTATGTCCAGTGTACAATTAATAATAAGACTCTGAAGTCTGAACACAGTCCTTGGCAAAACTGCTCAAAAATCACCACCCTAAGTGAAATGGAAACAACCTGGGATTCCTGACAGCTTCAGAATTCACATGTAATTACTTAGTAACATACTGACTTGTCATGAATGATATTTGTCTGCACATCCAGCCTTCTTGAGTTGGTTAGTCCTTCTTCAAATGAAACATGCAAGGTGAAATATGGTGTGAAAATTGACAATAAGTTAACACTAACACTAGGCTTGAAAGAGAGCACTGGTATAGCAGTGCAGTGTCGAGATCTTTTGGACGGTGCGGTCAAGGAGTGAAACTGAAACAAAGTGGACGCCAAGCATAGCATTGACCTACCTGTAACTGTTCATAGTCTATAGAGGGCGGATGGTCTGTAAGCTATTGTTAGTCTCGAAGTGATGTTATTGTTCTCGAAAAATGATGGTCACATGGTATTCAGAGTGCACGGACTTTGTTCAGTGTACACATGTCTACGCAGTCCTGTACACTTTCAATGAAAGAAACTGACAAAAAAAGTGTTCTTGTAATATTTAATGATAGAATTTTAGTTTTGCCTTTCTCTTGAAACATATGATATCCATGCTTAGCGATGATTTTGCAATAAACTAATGTGAAAATAGAAGACATCTCCATATAAGCTAAGAAGTAACTATACCCACGTATGCACGTATATAGAGTTTCTTGAGTTGGTCAGTACCTTGAACCAGTCACTGCATACAAAATGTATGGCACATACACAGAGTACATGCTTATTGATTGACCGACTCTGCATGGTATCACAATGCTATACGCTCGCAGAGCCTGGGTAAGTGTACCGGGCGAACAGTGGCCAGTTAGCTTCAAGTTCAACGGCGCTGATACTGCAAGTTAGCCTAGAACTAGATTAGATTAGATTAGATTAGATTAGATTAGATTAAATAAGGATCAGAAAGGACAATGCCCTCATAAAAGATCCTGTAGACAAAATTACTAAACTCTACCAATGGCAGCAAAATGACAATCCAGCCTATTCTTAAAGGCATTTACACTGCCAGCAGCAACTAAATCCTCTGGCAACCCATTCCACTCCTCCACCACCCTTTGAGAAAAGAAATATTTCCTAATATCCAACCTACAATGCCCCCTTTGAAGCTTGAGACCATGTCCCCTGGTATGCCTGATGTGAGAAAAGGTGAAGAAGTCATCGAAATCGAAAGAAAGCCTATCATACCCATGAACTATCTTAAAGACCTGAATCAAATCACCACGAAGGCGTCTAAGCTCGAGTGTAGTGAGACCCAGTTGAACAAGACGCTGTTCATAGGGCAAGTCACTGATGGAACTAATCAACTTTGTGGCGCGTCTTTGAACCTGCTCTAGAACAAACTTATCTCTTGCTAGGTAAGGGTTCCATGCCTGAACTGCATATTCTAAATGCGGCCGTACCATCTGCTTATAGAGCCTAACAACAACATCTTTATGCAAGAACTTGAAATGACGCCTAATTAAACCTGAGATCCAATTTCCTCTCCTAGCAGCCTCTGCACACTGCTTGGAGGACTTCAAGGAAGAATCAACATGCACACCAAGATCCTTCTCCCTGCAGAGTTTTACCATCCATGGAGTAGGGAAAAGAAGGGTTGCCATAACCCACATGCATTACTTTACACTTGTCCACACTGAAGAACATGCCCCAGTCTCTAGACCAATTGGATAAACTATCCAAGTCAGTCTGGAGACCAGAATAGTCTTCCTTAGAACTAACCTCCCTATAGACCTTTGTATCATCAGCAAATTTCTTCACAGAAGAAGAGACAATGCAAGTATCCAAGTCATTGATATAAGCCACAAAAAGAAGTGGCCCCAGCACTGATCCCTGTGGGACACCACTGGTAACACTTTTCCAGGAAGAAATTGAACCACCTAGCACGACCCGTTGTTTCCTACCCTGAAGCCAATCACCAATCCAATCAAGTAGACAACCCCTGATCCCTAAACTATTCAATTTGAGTAACAACCGATTATGAGGAACTTTGTCAAAAGCCTTCTGAAAATCTAGAAAAATCACATCGACCGGCTTACCCGAGTCCACAGAGCAAGTGACATCCTCCATAAACTCAAGGATATTCGTAAGACAAGACCTGTTCTTCATAAAACCATGCTGAGAACTATTAACTAACGAGTGACTGTCAAGAAAGTGAACTATTGCATCCTTTACAACAGATTCCATAACCTTGGAAACAACACTTGTAAGGCTAACAGGCCTGTAGTTACTTACAAGACCCCTGTCACCCTTCTTAAAGATAGGAGTAACATTGGCACACTTCCAGTCATTAGGAACTACACCTTCATCCATAGACCTCTGGCAAATGATAGAAATAGGACAAGCCAAATGGCTAGCAAAGGCTTTGAGTAGAAATGGGTGCACTAAATCAGGACCGGCAGCCTTATTTTGGCCAAGACAGCGCAACCTCTTTTCAACCTCACCCTCCGAGAAAATAACTGAACTCAATGAAGGCTCAAAATGGTGATCTAAAGTAACAGGCTGATGGGAACTATCATCCTCCATGAATACAGAGGCAAAAAAGTCTACAACCACAGTGAAAAACTATTCTACTGTGACCCTCTACAACAAACCATCTTCAAATTTTTAAGTCCTTTATAGGCATTTTTTCTCAATAAAATAACTGACAGACAATTGGCAATTTGGGCTCTTCAACAGCGTAGTCTTGCATGCTGCACACTGATCACCGACCGACCTTGGCAAGTCAATCCAACCGGAGCTTTACGGCTTGATCCAAGTTGCACTATTGCACCTAAACGTGAACTTTTAGTAAACAAGTGTTTCCCACTATGCAGCTTCCATCTCATCATTTTTCACAATTCTGTCACTCGACCATTTCCGTGGACATCTTTTGGGCCTAGTAGCAATGAAAATTATACATGTAGGGCCTACCTCTAATTTCTCTTGATCTTTATCAAGCCTCAACAATTAATGAAGTCTGTAAAACTTTGTTGAGTGATGAACTTCAAACACGAGCAGTATGCCTACATGTTTGTTTAGGCAGCTTTAGATGTCATGCATGCACAGTGCATTGAGAATGAAACTTAACAATAACACAGGCTACATTTAGGCTATAGACCTAGAAATGTAAATAAAAAAACAGGATTTCACAACCAGTTTCAGAGTGAAGAAGATTACATAAAATTGCCCTTCCTTCCAGGGATCGTCAGAGGGACAATCAAAGGGCATTGGGCTATAATACGTACATAGGCTACTCTAGTACTACAGGGTGTTTTCAGTCCTCACCAAATTCAAGAAGAAAATTTTACTTTGATACGAGGCTCATATAGACTTAAAACTTGTGAAACTTGAAAGTATTGATTTCATCTCTTACAAGATCATATTCTAGTTGCTTTTTTGGAAAAGGTCCCCTTTCAACATGTCAAGCACTTATTGTGCAGTCTTAGTCTCTAGGCAGAACAAGCTGTGCACCCTGAATACCACGTGATCACGGTAAACGTACTGCCTCAACTAGGGCTGTGAACGTGTAGCAATTAATCGTTAAACGATGGCATGTGGAATAAACGTTTAGTACAAAGTTACAAGTGATTAATTGCAAAACCAGCTTTTTGAAAGGTTTTCTTTTCCATTTGTATACTCTGATGATCCCTGGTTTTTGTTAAATGGAACATTCTGGGTATATTTGAACCTTGTAGGCTTCAAAGTGTCAGAATAATCTGATTTTATTACCATGCAAGATAACAACTTTTATAATTTCTGCATTACATTCAGTATCAATCACTACATACTAAAATTATATTTTTGTGATAAGGTAATCGCGATTAATCGCTAAACGATTGCAAATTTTTGAGGTACAACGTTCAGTTATTTTGCTAAACGTTCACAGCCCTAGCCTCAACATAGAACAGTAATCAGGTCTTGAAGGGCTGTTGTTTAACGACGCTTAGTGGCAACCAATTCAACAATTTATATCAAATTGATATTTTTTTGAAAGGCCAGTTCAGATGGGAATTCCGTAGATTGCTCTTGGATGAAAAACCCACCCTAATTTGACCCGGCCAGGAATCGAACTCCAGACCTCCCGGTTGCTAAGCTTCATCGCTTCAAATGCCACCGCCTTTAGCACCGGTTCTAGAATAATAATCTTTTCTTACAGTTCAATAGCCTGTCAGACCATACGCCTAGGCCCCTAGGCTATATTGACTATGAACTGTTCCAGGCCAACGATGATTAAATTTCGCGCAACGGGTTCAGTACGCGTTAAATGGCTAAGTCGGCTAGTTTAGCAGAATCTCATATAAATTCACCGAGTCTAACCTAAGGTCAGGCCTGCTCATTTTCCGACGAAAACAATCAAAATCCTTAAAAATTCGGAATTATACAATTTCGCCGACTAATGTACAATCGCACCGGGCAGAACGACTTACTCTACGCATTCCACCATGAAATCGGCCAGTCCGGAAATCCCTCCGCAAGGTTTGGTGTGAGCGAGAGCATTTTTTCCTAAGTAAGTTTGAAGAAGGCCAAATAATGTTAATGGAACAAATAGTTTCTTGGAAAATTTTCCACAACCATTATTCCAAATAAATAGCTTTTCAGCCCTAATTTGGAATTCTTACACCATAATATGGAAGAACAGGCCGAAGGTACTGAATTGATCGATTCAGCTTCAACCCACCATGTGAATCCCAACAATGATTTTGAAACATAAATTTAGTGAAATATCCACTGGCCTTTCCCTTCTAGAAAAAAAAAAATGAGGTGAGTGACTGTAGCAGCTCTCTGATTGGACAATAGTTGTCGAATGCCAATCATTTTATAACAATTCTGATTTCAGTTTTGGAAACATTTTTAAATTCGAGTTTACTGTTTCTTATGCCTAAATGGCGTAACCTTGGTGTGGGGGGGGGGGGGGGGCCTGGGGACCTAGGCCCCCCATCTTCTTCAGCCCCCGATTTTTTGCTTCCTGCTAAAGTAATTAAGAAAAAATAAAATGTTTGAACGAAAATAAACTTTGAAGTATTTCCTTCAAAAACAGTAAATAAATAAAATGTGCAACGATTAAGAAAACATGCATGAATGTGTGTCAAACACATTTTGTGCGCACGTATAAAATCAAGTAATAACTTCAAAATGCCTACTTTCACTAAGTTAGATACCGTGTAAAATCTGCACTGCACTGACAAACTTGAATGTGACTTTGTTAGGTTAAGGCCCTTTCTGCTTTCGAATGACTGGTTGATTTACTGAAAACAAGGCAATCATACTGTACACTGGAGACCTTTCTTACACGACCATTCCTATAGTTTATCATACGCAAAATATGCCTTAAGGGTAATTAGGTTTTGCCTTCGAATAATTCTTCCCTTCCACCCTTAACAAGTAGGCCAAGGTCGTGCCTCACTCCTGCCCATGACCCTCCTCTTAGACCCTCCCCCAGGCCAGTGCCTTATCAGTATATGGCATGAACCCCTTCAGAGAAACCCTGCTTGCGACACTAATCTTAGGATCTTCATTTCAAAATTAACACTTGAAAAGTTGGTTATAACAAGAAATTCATACCGGTAATTCATATAGCCTTGTTCTCAGACCATATACAGTGTTATTTAACAGTTCACAAGGTTCTTAAGGACTACCGTGCTAATTAACGCCCTCTAATTTGTTCAAATTGCTGTCAGTGTGGAACGAAACAATGCAATAGTTTCGTCTTCCTGGCAAAAGGACTCTGTTAATAACACCTGAGCAGTAAAACTGTACTGTCTTCACAAAGATAGATTCATGCATGCTCAGGCTAACATCGATGGCTTTAGTCCTTGTGGCTTCCAAATCCTAATTTAAAATGGCTAAGTTTAGTTTTAGGAAAGTATTGCGTTTATAATGCATCAACATGGCATACGATGAAAGTAACTTTAATCACATTAACCCATTCAACCTTACGAAGTGAATCGCGTATTTCACTTAATTAGAATTCAATTTCACTTAAATGAAATGCATTTCACTCAAACAGTAAGGTGTTAGGGTGGAGACAAACCAGCCCTATCTGTCCCACAATAGGTACTTCAAAAATAGTAATTCCCATTCAAGCATCAAACTTTGATTGACAGGTGCCTTTGTTTCTACTGTGAAGCCTTGCTGACCTGTCCCATGCTTAAGAAGATTTGCCTCTTTCACACCCAAGTAATCCTGAAACAGTTGTCTTTGGTAAAAGATGCTTTGATCTGAGCTTAGTTACCGACAGGTTTCAAACTCTAATCAAACGTTTTAGTTAAACGACTGTCAGTGAAAGTTAAAATAGTTTACTCTCTTTGTTTTGCAACGAATCTGATGAGTCGTCTGCTATGAGCATTGCTAAAGGCTAAATCATTTTACCCAATTTTTGCAACTTTCCGTATAACTCCTAAACACACTCGAAATATATAAAGCGCTAAAATTCTCCAAAGAAATAAACAGAAATTACATTTATTGCGACGAATAATGACGACGGTGTAAAACTTTATATGTTTTCATGACGGCTGGCAACGAAAAGTTAACAAGATACAACATAAGGGCGTGCCCTCTCAGTGGAATTTTGACAATGTATCACTGATCCTAGTTCGTCTAGGTATTGAGATAAAATATTTGGAAAGAAAAGGAAGATTATTGTCGGCAACATACATTGCCTCAAAACTCCACCCTAACACCTCCCTGACTCAACTAAATGCAATTACATCTTATTTGAATTGAATTTCACAATAGTTTAATATGACATGGAACGTATGGCAAGACGTTTTACCATTTATCTGGCAATTTCATCTAAAAGAATCGTCCAGAGCTTAATTCATATTTTATATGTTAAAGAGAAACACATTCCAAGCATTCTGGTGGAAATGTCATCTATTTCCCATGTTTGGTTCTCGAGATATTAGCAATTGAAGTTGACACATTTTCTATAAAACGTGAACTTGAGGCAAGCAGATGTGATGTCAAGAATTCACATTGTTGGCCAATGTTTTGTTTTTCTTTATTTTTCATTCAATTAGCTCGAATTTGAATTGATTAGGGATGCTGTTTTCCCCCTACGGCATGTAAAATTTTACAATTCCATTGCTCACGATGCACCTAGGGAATCAATATATCAGAGTTAATTTACATAAAATAAGTGGTAAACATGAATAAAAACAAAACATGACAAACAATGTGAATCCATGACATCAAGTGTGCTTGCCTCAAGGTCACGTTTTCACACAATATTTTTCGGTGCAACAGTATTTTAATAACTCGCTGGGTTGTCGAAATTTTGTCCAAAGCGACATTTAATTGGGGATAAACTTCATATTTAGTCGAATTATGGCAAATTTAGAAGACCATGAGGAATCCACAAACAGTCTGTTTACGTATCACGATGGCCAGGTTTTCTCCACGTTTTGCCTTTTTATTGGTTTTCAAGCTATAGAGAACAAATAGCCAAATACGGACAAAATACAAATACAGACACTCTTGTTGCGCGGTTTCAGGCTGCATTCGCACTTTGACGAGACTGACACCCTGTCGCGCAAATCGTCGGGCTTCCCAGGTGTTGAGGTTAATTACTTTACAATACATACTGATTATGTCTCCAGAAGAAACGGAAAAGTTCTAGCTAACAAAGTCACGGTTTCCTGCTTCGCTTCTGCGCTTCATTTGATATTATTAATATAACAAACCAACATTTCATGAATGGCGAAAAATGGGGGATATTCAAGCATTGCAACATTATTCGGGCATGTTTTGGACAGCATGGAATACGGTACCAATACTTTAGCATGCGGAAGAAAGGGGCGTGCGTTTCAGTTGCTCTGAATCCCTTTCTTCGGAACTTTCACTTGTACGTCGTGCAGCTGTAGACTTAGGGTACAAGTTAAACATACATTCCGACTGATTTCC
Organism: Holothuria scabra; assembly: GCA_037179385.1. NCBI lineage: Eukaryota > Metazoa > Echinodermata > Holothuroidea > Aspidochirotida > Holothuriidae > Holothuria > Holothuria scabra. The sequence continues at coordinate 32,346,308 of CM074196.1, forward strand.
AAAACCGCAGTAAGTCAGTCGTTATGTCATACGACCAAATTTATAGTTTTATATAAGTGTCTCTTATGCTAAAATGTAGGTCATCTGAAGCAATTTTGAGGAAATTGTGGGATTAGAAAACTGGCGAGCATATATCAGCCTAGTGTTTGATGAGTGAGTATAATAGGCCTGGATAAGTGCGGAAGCTAAGTTGAGCTCAATACTAGCAAAACTTCTCTGGGATATGGTTGTGATGAATCGAACTGGTATCAAAGGATAACCTGTCAGCTTTTTGCGCAGTATGGCGTAGTTTTATGACCGCTATTGTATTTTTATGCACTGAAATCCAACGCCTGTGCACACAGTGTTCTATTTAAGCGCACTGTAACCACTTAATTTTACGTAGGACGTACATCGTTTCTTCACTGAATGCTCCTACGGTGCGTTACGCACACATTGACATAACAACAAGGGCGGGCAAGACTAACCATGCATCGTAGAGCCAGGGAGTTGCCACAGACTCTCTGCTCTATGCCATGCATTTACATTCCAAGGGCACGTGATCATTCCACGTGATCCGTTCTGTCATTGTGCGACGCTCTTTCCGGCCAAAGCCTAGGACCATAAAAATTTTGTTTGGGTTAATTTTTCAACGTGTTAAAAGAAAGCTGTGAATGGCTTGTTGCATGTTTTTGTTAGTGGTGGAGTTGGAGATTATTCTGTGGGAAAATGATTGAAATTTGTTACATCTGAGCTGACTGAGAGGCTTTGGAATGTCAGCGGACCTATCTCATATGCTGGGTAGTGACAAGGGGGGGGGGATCACTACGTTTTTATTCATATGCCTGCAGCTCAAAAAGTCAATGGTCATGCTATGGGAGTTCTTTTGTGCCATTAATAAACAACTCGCCAGCTTTGCTTTGATGGTACACTCACTGACATTGAAAACTTTGACAAGGAATAAGAGGCAGAATAGCAAAGCATGTTTAGTGTGTAAGTCAATGGCAACAATTAATGATGGTGCGCCACCTAAAATGTAGATAATGTTCAGCAACCTTTTATATATAAACAGTGGCCGGTTATCTCACTCCATATTTCTACAGACAAAAATTTGGTCGAAAGGTCATTGCAATGTACTTAGGCCTACAACATATATACAACTATAATTTTCAATGGATTTAGCGTATGCAGTTGTCACAAAGTTATAAGGTTGTGCCAAAGTAAAGGCCAAACTTGGTCCGGCGGCTCTTTGTAGTTATCCGCTTGACCCGCGCTTATTAGCGATATCATACCCAGCCGCACCATCCGCTTGTTAAAACAGCGCTTAGTACAAGGTTGCGTTCGATTCGGGTGCATAAAAATATTATGCATCCCATCAAACTACATTCCCGCGGCACGTGATCCTTCAGTTGCGTCCGTTTTTACTCGCGCGTTTCCGTTGGCGTACTCCTTGCAACTAAAGCTTAGGATTTCGATGCCTAGGACTTAATTAATTAGAGATTATACACCATTGTCACAGCATTGCGCGTCTAACTATTTTTCCAGGAGTCCTTTGTACAACAATTGTTGCTAAGGTGCTGTAGTGCGCGCGTATGGTAACAAACAAACTTCGCATGATCAGTTCGGATCCAGTGTGCCAAATTAAAACGCGCGCCACCGTCACATGCATTTAATCTTGCATCATGTGCCATAGAAATTCTAGCTTAGGATTTCTCTGCCATGTGCCAGTATGATTTCACAGAGGAAAGATAATGCAAAAATGGATTCCAAAGTTCAGATGGAGCGATGACCCCACATGGAGGTTGAAACTGAGGAGCGAACCCAATAATGACATAGCTAGGACTGGATAAAACACGAAACCACTCATCTCACAGCACTACCCCATGAAAAATCCTATAGCCATTTACACATGGACTGCGAGTTGTCATCTGTGGTGTTAGGTTTTAATGAAAGGCAGTATTGTTACGACGCTCAAATGACGCGATCGCCAGGTCGTTAATTCTAACAGAACTAATAACCTGAGGTTGCTAATTCTGTTAGAAATAGGTCACTCATGTCTTACATTAAAAGACGTAAAAATACATATATGGAAGAGAAATGTTAAGCTTAGGATTGCTATGATAAATACACTCCATCTGGTCGGAAGACATTGCGAAATATTGGTGATATCTATTAGCCTCTAACTTCAACTCTCTTACCAAACGATGATATTCACCGTACTTTTTCGGCCTTCCCAAAACCTGATGAACCCACCATAAACGATCATTTTTCCGATTGATCTCTCCCCCCCCCCCCCACCCCCAGTAGCCTATATTCCCAGTATTTTGTCTAAAGTACCTCCAAATTATCTGACCCATTTCATCGCACGTGAATAGCATCGAAACCAACATCGTTAAATTCTTTAAATATAGACCTTGTGCATTGACGACACTTTGACGTCACCCTTGGTTACCAAACAATGGAACACGTGGCCGCACGCTTAAGAATTCGTGCTCCGCGTGTAGCAGACTATGCGAGAATTCTACTGGTTGACGAATCAGCTGCTAGAATGTGTCTGTGTTGCATTTTGCCCACAAAGGAGGACGTACTTTATGCCATTGTGACATCATATGCACAAGGTCTATAAGGAACGTGTCCGAACGCAACCGATATCACGTGCGAACTTAAATGATAGGTGTGTTCGCAAATTGCTGAGTGCGGATTGGAGACGCGCACGCACACGTTCAAAACGGACCGCAAAAACGGATTGGTGTGTGTCGCCCCTAAGAATTCACACGGCTCGTTTAGCAGACTGCGCGCGTATTCGACTGGTGTACAAATCAGCTGTCGGTGTTGGTTTATTTTGCCCCAAAGGAGGGCATACTAAATGCCATTGTGAAATCATATGTACACGGTCTATTCAGTGTTTCGTCACAATCAGAAACAGACTGAATAAACAATATTTGTATGAGAGAAACGACATACCTTCATCATAGTTGTAATTAGTTAGACTTCAACATGGCAGGCCAAGGGAAACGGATGTCTAATTACGGATTGAAAAATCCTACTCCTGAAGAATCAAAACTCTTGTGGATAGAAATTGTAGGGGTAAGATATATTTGCATCAATGTTATGAAGTTCAAAAGCGGTATAGTACTCGAAATAATGGCTACTATACGTCTTCAAATCTGCATGGTCGGAAGACACACGAAAGCCTCACCGACGGTGGTCGTGAAAATGACCATGTAAAGGCTAGCAAGAACAATTTGCATGATTTGAGCTATTAATTGATTGATAATTGCTTTAGTCAGATATTTCATTACAGTCATCAGGGTAACAAAACGAGTTAGGAGAAAGAACAACTCATGGAAAATATCGAAGAAAGGAGAAATAGTATTAACGGGCCCGTGGCGTAGCCACTGGAAGGGTTCGGGGGTTAGAACCTCCTCATGACCCAACCATGCAATGCAAAACACCTAAAATAGCGGGTTTTTTCTCTATCCTTAGACTCTTCTCTCATGTCGTGCCCCCCCCCCCCATGAAACCAAAACCCTCCCCATGACAAAATCCTGGCTACGCGCATGGGAAGTGCTCATCAGTCATATTGAAAAAAACGTGAACTGTTCCTGCCGACCAGGAGTTACCCAGACGACAGAAAATCTCCGACTACAATTTTGTCTTTTCTTCTGATTCCAGATAGTTTTACCATATATATTTTTTTTAAAAGAAGGGCAGGTATCGCCGGCCTGATGGAGCAATTTCGGGGGATCATGAGCGAGGGGAATATCGTCCTCTCTGGTAGAATTCTTCCGCTTTCAAGGTTGTCTAGATGTAAAATGGTGCAATATTTAAAAGGAGAATCAGAAAAAAATTGTTAAACCATGTGAGAAATGCATGGCTCATGACATTGTGTAACAGGGCGACATATTCGGATAAATCCTTGCGTCCGCCGTAGTCCTACTTCCACCCTTTCTTCACCATTATACTAGAAAAGCCCATACTGATAAACACCTAATGCTTTTTTTTTTCTACTGCATTATGAGATCGGAAAGGGAGCAACTAATAATGTTATTGTTTGGCGTTGATGATCAATTTCCATTTAATTTCACAAAACGCTGTACTTAAATTAGTAATGTACTCAATCGTGCCCTGTAATGTACTATAAATTTATTCCTGTAATATTGGTAGAGCAAATAGGCCTAAATGAATGATATATGATTGTCTGTTACTGTCATGATTCAACGAATGTTGTGACATCCTTAAGTTATGGTAACTTAGGCCCGTGCCTTGGTTTGTGGGCCCTTCTCAAGAAACGACGTTCTAGGCTGTTTACATGTCGACAGGTTTTGTGAAGAGCTTGACATTTATTCCTCTTGAGGTTGAACAAATTGCGTTGACGTCCTCTTCCTAGCATCAAAAACAATTCGCCAGTCTTTAAAGACTGGCGAACTGTTTAACGAAGACACATGGTCTATCCAAAAAAGCAAAATAACATAACATACAATAATTTCAGGACGATAACAACATTTAACCCACTCCTTTCCAGGCGCAATACAATACCGTAGTGCAAAATAAAAAATTGACTTCCAAGATAACAATACAAACAAATTCCAGCGACAAAAAACACAAATTCACACTGTGAATTAAAAACGTGTTTAGCACATATTTTGGTACCACGTTGTAAACACGTTTTGATTCTAAACATTTTTAGGTTTTAAACACTAAATGTTTGGCAATTTAACGTGTTTAAAAGTTATTTTTATGTGTTAAACAAGACAGTGTATTTAGCATCTAAAAACGGTTACAATGGGGGGGGGGGGGGCAAAAAGTGTTTAGAGAGACGTTTCTTTTCTAAACACTTTTTCAGAGCCGGCATCTCTCACCTTATCTTTCTTATTTCTTTCAAATCATTTCATCAAAGAGAGAAAAGAAAATCCGAGCCAATCACCTTGCGATAAAGGGAGATGGATCCTCCGCTGAATGGCCCGGTATTAAACATCTGCTTCCGACAAAAGAGGAGATGGAAGCCAACAATAATTATTTCAACAACGAGAAACAGGTAGGCTCAGGATGGACAGGTGGTAGGTGGTATAGACGAGTCCGGACAGATTTTGATGGTCAGATTTTAGTCGGTCATTCCTTAGGTCCATCACCTTTAGTCTTTAACTTTCCTTCCTTACCTGTTCCATGGATTGTTGTACACTGAATTGTATCTTGATTTTCTCAATTTCACTGAACATGAGGATTTGAAATTCACGTAGACAATAAATGAAGACAATTAAAGGCTGATGGACCCAACTTGTGGCTGCCTACAGTCACTAAACAAAAGCGCTTTTCGGATTCGTCTATAGGGATGAGTGAACCAAGTGGGCTGATAGAGGAGGTTTGTTTTAAATGTCCTTGTATTGAAAAGAATATTCAAGAGCCAAATTTATGTTTGACATGTTTAAAAGGGGCATTTTCTAGGGATTCGGGTTATATTTTAATCATTTTATACATCATACCATTAGGCGCATCCCGAGCAATGGAATTTTAAAAACTCTGTTTGCCCCATGGACAAAATAGCATCGTTACTGCCACTGAACTTGGTGCTCAGCAAAAGCAAGCCAGTGAGCCACAACTTGAAAAGGGTCGGTGTCCGGCTTGACTTGAACCAATAGGTTCAAGACTGGGCCGTAAAAGTCCACCTAACCTTGCCTAACCGTAAGCAATTCAAATCCAAACTGTAATAGGATGAAAAATAACGAAAAACAAAACATTGGCCAATAATGTGAACCCATGACATCACACCTGCTTGCTTCAAGTTCACATTTAATAGAAAATGTGTCACCTTTAATTGTTAATATCTCAAGAACCGATAATGGGAAATGAAGAAAACTTTCTCCAGAATACGTAAAATATATTCCTCTCTGACATTTCAAAAAAATTGTCTGTGGAATATTTTTTGACTTTGAAAATTGCCCAAGCTGTCTCAATTCTGGATTGTAATGATTGAACCCTTCCGTTCGGGAAAGGTCTTAACGGCGTCGTAGGGGCAGGTCAATGACCTCAGGGCTCATGTTCCCATAGTTCGATGTTTTCAAGCTGGGAATATTCAACTCAAATTTGGCAACATCGAACCCTCGGAACGAACTTTGTAATCATCGTCCAACCTATAGCTAAGGAAAACGGGGATAATATCGTCAGATCGTGAACTGCGGTTGTGGCTAAACCCGTTGACCCTTATAGGCAAATGGATCCTGTTGTAAAAGTTAGCTACTTATTTACGGCAATGACCTATTGCTGTAATACTTAAGACAGACTAGAAATAAGTTTGGGGAGGGTAAATGAATAATCTCTAAAATAGGTGACTGAGGTTTTACGAGAATTACTGAGGTCCTGAAAGTTCACTGGGAACATACTAATTGTTAAAGCCAAAGAATGATTGCAAATTACTGGCAATTACCAAAATTGATTTTCGCGATTACCCCATACCACTGGTGGCCGCAAACAGGGTTGTTTGATCTAAATCAAGTTGATTAAAATAACGATTTAAATATGATTTCAGTTGAAAGAAATCATGATTTAAATAATTAAAATCCGGTGTGATTCGATTTATTTGATTTACATCACTTCTTTAAATCATGATTTACAAATATAATATAATAAAAACCCTTGCTGTAAATAATCCAAAACAGTAAGAACTTTGCAACAACGATTCCTTGATGAACGACCGGGCCAGTGACGTTATTATGTGTCGAGATCGTGGGAGCAAGGGCCAGAGTTACTAAAATTATATGACTTGGTTGGATAAGTTTAAGTTTTGGCTATTTCTTTTGTCTATTCAATCTCTTTCTATCTCCCTTCACCTTAACCCTTTTACCGTTGTGCTCTAATCGGGGCATATTTGGGGGCCTCGGGAGCCGGCGGAAAAGCGGACGTAGCACGCCCCACATCAACTTCCGTAGGCTATTGACCCCGTGACCTTAAACTATTGTCTCTCTCGTTGTCGTGGCCGAATTTTCGGGTAGCTACTCACAGTTTCGGGCTCCGCGTGAAACAGTAAAGATGGGTGACAGCCGTACTCTCCCTGTGGGTCCAAAAAGACCCAAACAACGGTATAGGGTTAAATTCCACCACTGAGTAATTTAACCAACAATGACCAGGGAGGTGGAGGCTGAAAGGAAGGGGAGGAGGGGCATGAAGCCCTTTCGGACCCTGCCGCCCCCTCTCCCGGCCACCTTGTGGTGTATATTGAAAACCACTTGAGACTTTATGCATTGACGACACATTGACGTCATAATTGTCGCACAACAATGGAGCAAAATATGCGCTTATTCGACAGGTGGACAAATCAGCTGTCTGCCTTTTGTCGGTGCTGGTTTGTTTTGCCTTCAAAGAAGGGCGTACTTTTTGCTCTGTGGCATCATATACATAAGATCTATACATATCTCTGAAGAGGAATTAGAGGAGAGTCATTGCAATTGTCATACTTTTGCATAAACAAGAGAAAAAAAGAAGATGGATGAGTCCATAGTCACATATAAATAACTGGGAGAAAGATGAGACCTACCACGACGGTAGGGTGGAAAACCCTGTAGAGGTAGTAGAAGGGGCAGTGTGGCGCAACCCTCCACCTCCGTGACAATTGGGTGTAAAATGACCCAATCGAGGAATTTCAGGTCATTGAATCATTAGAATAGAATAAGCCGGCAACCAAAACTTTCAATAATCAAATCCAGTTATTCTATTTTATTGTCTTTTTCATTTCATGTACAGCACTGAGTTCTCAATATCTCTACACATGAATTATTCATTTTCTTCCTTCTTTGTGTTGATTTCTGTATCTGGTAACTAAAGCAGTAAAGCAGTTTATATCGCTAGGTTATAGAATGTACCTTAGTAAGGGTTACCATTGGGTCCAGTGTATGTCTGGGAACCTCTGACTTGTTCTATCATACCCTTCGACGTCAGGGAGCACGTCGCGACTTAACGAACCAAAAAAGTTCAGTTGGTCAACCAGTTGGTCAAGCAGTGAAGAGAACGCTCATCTGTCATGAATATATTCATATCACTGTGAATTCTAAGCCAGTGGAAAGCACTTATGGAAAATAACTTCGTTCCTGATAAAACATAAGGTACTTTTTCTTTGAATTTGCAACCTTACCGAGACGTTGCACATGACATGATACCATAAGCTTCATATTTGTCTGAATGCCTCTCGTTGATAACCTATGAAAATATTCGGGATATGACCAGTTCAGAATAACTCAAGTCATAGGCCTCAACACTACATAACAGGTATGTACAACTAATCGACCCATCGGAAGATACGCAGCCTTGTTTTGTTTGTATGGGTATTGGTTGTTCAGTTTTTTGGTTGCTCGCCATATGAAGTGACCCTTTCGCTGGTCTGGCGGTGTCCGTTTTAGCAAGTAAAAAGCACCATGTGATTAAAAAACTGGCACTGCCTATTAGGTAAATCCTCAGATGAACAATGATACCAGATCTGCGATAAATATATGTTTCGGCTCGACGCTTCACCCTAATTTGAAGTCAAAATCGGTGTTATCTGCTCCGTGACGTCGATAGGTATGAAAAGACCAAATGGAAACATTCCCTCGACAGAAAGGTCACTCTGACTAGATGTACCTGTGCCACATTTACCACATAAAATTTTCTTTTTTTTTATCTCAAATGACCCACCAAGACTTCCAGTTAATGACCGTAGCGGTCATATTTTGGCACGAAATGGTGATACATTTCAAAATCGGATACGGCTCCATCGGTAAATTTATTTCAAATTTAAGAGTTTTGGCTTCAAATGACCGCGACGAGTTCCTGATGAATGTGACTTACCGAAGAAAAATAAGCACCCTGCAAGACTTTTACAAACCTTTATTAGAACGCCACTATGACAAATGTTTGTTCTTCAGCAACGCTCCAGTAGTAAAAGTATAAAGTTCGTCATGGGTATGACGTTAAACGGCATGCAGTTGGGGTGTTTTTCGAACTGTCGCTTAAAAATTGCGCACATAGGACCTTTATTACTCATGCCACGACTGGCGGGTTGTTGGCACTGCAAAACCGAGCAAATCCCTCCAAGGTTGCCTCCCCTTCCCCCCCCCCCCCCCCGAGAGATGGGGTTTGAAGAATATGCCCACGATATTTCCTGAATGTCGTAAGAGGCGACTAAAGGGGAGGATTTTTACCGTATTTTTACTGTATTTGAAACCAAACTTGAACCTGAACCGTGTTTGAAAATTAAATTCCATTTTTCCTTTTATCTAGTTGACAATATGTGGTATATATAACACATTCGACGGTGGCGTGTCAAGTACAGTATTAACACAACGTGTCCATCATTAAAGGGCCAATTGCAATCCTCTCACCTCCAAACTACAGTTCTTGTATAGGGGGTAACGAAAATTCTCAATTGGCTCATCTCTTTGATTGGAAACTTTTTCAAACAATGCAGAGTACCAAAGCTTATATTGCACAGCAGGAACTGTACTGAAGAGTGTTTTGGTTATATACACATTCAGTTTTTCTATACTCACCCTGAAGCAATAAACTGAGATTCTGGACATGGGTGAACTTCAGACAATTGTGGGAGGGATTTGGGTAAGAAGGTTAGGAGAATTGGTACTGTTTGGGGTGAGAGAATTGGGCCTTTAAGCGACAAATTATAAGCAAATACCTTAAAAGCTGAAGAATATAAATGTGTTTCTCGGGCGTTCAATATAAATAAAAAATAGAGTATTAATAAAATCAAATTAAAAATCAATAAAAAACGTCACGTGGATATAGAGTTAACACTAAATAAAACCTACGGGAGAGTTATGAGGACTGAAATACAGCGGCACGTGTAACAATAACAGTCTGCGAATGACGTAAACCACAGTTCTAAAAAGCATTTATAATTTAGTGTTTAAAAAACAACCTTTTTTACAACAGGTGCATAAAGTCCGCCCCCTTCCAATATACAAATATATTTATGTACTAACTATATACATAGCAGTCCAATGTATTTGAATTTCCTTATATAATATTAGTAGTTTTGCAGTAGGTTTCTTTAACCAGTCGATGTGTTGCAAACTCCTCCGTAATGTTCTCCAATTACTTACAGGTGTATTCGAAATCAGTTTTTCTTCACTGCTGTGCTTAAGTTCTTCTCTTAGAGAAGTATTTTTTCCGAAAACCTAATTTCGTTTGGGAAAAGTTTGAGCTTTTTGTCAACAGTCAGAGCTGTTCAAGTTTTTTATCAGTTCTAAAGTTTGGTTTCGCCGAGCGGCCAAATGGTCGGGAGGATTTTAGAAAAAATAGTTTTTCGGCTAAAATATTCGAGTTATTACTTTGTCAAGAAAGACGTTTCTCTATTTTGAGGTGTTTTGGTGTGGAAGATCGTTCGACAACTTCAATGTTTAATTGTTTGTTCGGTGGAACAAAATATATCTGCGTTGTAGTTGTCAGATTTTCGTCAATAGGATTGATAAAACAAAACGCTCCCCACATAGGCTAATCTATGTTCTTTGCTTGACTCGGAAAAAGGAGAGGACCTAAAATGTATTTTAAAAACTACACGGAGACGGAACTTAGAATTGATTTACTCCCCTTGTCATTCTATCTTTTTGGTCACGGACTCCTCGTAATTTTCATAATCTTTGGAAACGTTTGTGTTGTCTTGACAACATTCAGAAAAGGTTACGTTCGAACTCCAAACAGTGTTTTTCGTTGCAGTCTTGCTGTTGCTGATATATTCACCGGTCTTTTCGCTGTTCCCCTTTTAATATTTGCACGAGTCGTCATCAGCCCAGTGACTTGTTATAGCGGTTTTAGACAATTATTTTTCGCACCTGCACACATGTTTTGCGCGGTGTCAATTTATCATCTTGTGGTAATCACGGTTGACCGATTTATCGCGGTATCCTATCCATTAAAATACCCCCTTATGATAACGGTCACAAAGTGCAAATACATTCTTACCCTAGTTTGGATCGCAGGACTAGCGGTAGGTATGGCGCCCTCATTTGGAGGCCTGGAGCATCCTTACCAATGGGTTTGCCCTTACGTATCTTACAATGCTAAAGTGGTTGTGCTACATTCGTTAGTAATTTCGGGGTCTTTACCAATCATCTGTGTCATGTTGCTTGGCTTCTATATTCGAATCTTTGCGGTTTCAAAGAGACACCGAAAGTTCATCTCTCAAAACGGAAGGGCTGGAATGCATGAATCAAGAGTGCAGTACCTAAAATCTAAATCCCGAATGACGGCAACGGTAACCGCGGTGTTGGTGGTAGCCGTTTTTAGTATTTGTTGGTTACCCCTATCGGTTAAAGTATTCGTCGAGGCAATTTACGCTCCACCTGAAAAGACTCGAGTTATTTATAATACAGCGGTCGAATTTCTGGCGCTTTTAAACTCTGGTATGAACCCAGTAATTTACACTTTGCGACATAAACAATACAGAGACGTTTTCACAGGGGCAATATCTTTAATTCACTGGCCATTCTCCTCAAGAAGAGGAACATCCGATGATCCTAGTTGTCCAGGAACAGATAACGTTGTAACGCTCTCATGTACAAGAGTATGACTCGTCTACTAGCACGACATCCCACTTTTGACGAAAATGATTCATAGCAGGCTCTTAGCTCAACCAAGTACTGGAAGGTACAAAAACTGTGACTTTCAGGGGACGAGATACACATTAAAGTGCGTGCCTGAAAACAGACTAATAGCAATTTGATTTTTCAGGATTGGATATTTTCTAGGTGGGGGAGGGGTCAAAATTCCCCAGCATCTTTTCTAAAGACATGATTGTTTTTCAGGAATGAAAGAGCTCATTTTACTCTTTTCCCAGCAACAAGTATGAATTTAAAAATGTCAATGAATTTGCATAGATAAGCGCACCGTAAATGAAACTGTTTTCTGCCATGCATTCCAAGCAAACCAAATGTTGCAACAAGATTAAGGGGTGATATTATTTGGATTTGTCTATTCGATGGAAATCTGCATCGTGCATCTATGCAATGTTAGCACTTGTTAGTGTTAGACAAGTTTCACAAAGTGAAACATGACAAGTCCTTCCACAGAATCACTGGGCGTAAAGATCAGTGACCTGAGATAATCCCATCATCTCTTGTTCCCAGATGATGAGCTCTTACCCAGGCTCTCCCAAACTACACACCCACTCCCCACAGGATGCATTGTGATCACAATTTTCATAGCATCTAGTTACCTTGTATTGAGTGAATTATGCGTACGTAATTGGGGCAATCATTGTTTCTGAAGTTCACAAACATCAGTTTGTGCACTGTGAAACGTGAGCCTTCCGCTTGACATGCCAGGTGAATGGAGTATAACCTGAGATGTAGCGGGTTTGCGCATGTAGAAGGTTTACCTTTCTATGCACTGAGTATCAAAGTAATTACTACCCGTTAATCCTTTGAGTTAAATGTCATCTTTATTGAAAAGTTTTATCGGGGATAACCATGATCTCATGAAAGGATTATAGCAAGGATTCTACTTAGCAAGAGTCCAAGTATTTTTTAAAAGTGTAAAACATCGTTATTGGAGACCCTTTCGGCTAATTCTGTCACAAATACAATCGCGCCCTTTATAAAAATTACCTTGAGTAAATACACAATTTAACTTTTCTTCAATGAAGAAATGAGAATGAAGAGATGTCTCTGGAGATCACCCTTTTTTCATAAACAATATCACATTTTGATCACTAAACTAGCGGGTTATTACGGTTCTCATTGTCTTATTGTTTGTATATTCCTGTGTTTTCAATCTGTGATTTGATCTTGAATTTATAAGCGGCTTGTTTGTCTTTTGGTCTGAAAATCTTACATTAATTCAAATTATAGGACGTGTCGAAAAGTAAAGGTATGAAAAATTAAACACTGAACCAAAGGCGGTTATTTATTTGCATTGTGAAAATTAAACTTCCCTCCTTAAAATGAAAAAAAAAAACAAAAAAAAAACAGACACTTCAGCTGGGGAGTTGTTAGAGTATCACTGCTTCATCTAAATACGAAAAACATCCAGAAATAATGTATGAATTATAATTATGTGACAATATTTTTATACACTTGGTATTGTAATTTGTTGAAATCATGCGAAATATGTCCACGCTTTTCATTTATTTTATGCTTAAGCTTAAAACCTTCAGAGTTACCTGTGGGGCAAATACTCAGAGGGTATTTGTATGACGTGATTGGGATGACCCAGAAAACTGTCTATTTACTTTGAAATCAAATAAGAATTTTACCGTTCTGTTTAATGAACTTCTCTGGAGGTCATTTGAACAGCTAGAAAATTACTTTTTCCCCGCGTAGTTTTTAGACTTTACGGTCTCAATAAGAAGAGAATAAGAAGTGGATTACCTAACAACAGTGTAGGTCCCTAACCACCTAAACCTACACCATTTAATTGTTTTTCTGTGTTGATTGAATGAGGCTGAAACCACTTACCAAAACTTCATCCTCATTAAAAAACACCATGACTAGGAGGCATATATTTCTTAAAAACGATTAATTACTTAAGCTCAAAATAATTCCAGTATTTCAATCACGAAAAAATTGAGGGTATAGTTACAACTGAGAAAAAAGTAGTGTTTGAACACGGACACGAAATAAAAAGGTTTTCTTTATTGTTAGTAAAAAAGCGCATTAACAACACTGATTTTCATTTACAAAAATTGTTTAGAAGGAAGGAGCTTAAAATTCATGGAAGTTAACATCAGGCAAGGCTGGTAGTAAGTCAAACAAATTATTGTCTTTTACTTAGGTAGTCTTTAAATATTTGGTATATAATTAAGAAGCTTGGTAGGCTGCATGAACATAATGTCAAGTTTCTCTGGAACGAAGATTGATATAAGTATCTAAGTATCCTTTCTCCTTCCATCAGACAATTGCTATAAAGGAGAAAATTAAAATCACTTTGACTTTGTTATCTGTCGTTCGATTTCAAAAGTTTTCGAGTCAGTTGCAAAGCCACCGAAAAAATAAAATTCTTCGCACAACTCAGACAGTACTCTAAATAAAGAATGTTCACCCAGAAATGGCGCCGGTAGCACCAACCAACCAATTCACCAACGATTTTCTCTGTACTTCATGTACTATAATGCAGTTGAACAAAGCGTCTAAACAATGCACGGTAAACCGAATCTTTCACAGTTCATTATCACCTTGACTTGGTATCATAACAAAGGCCTACTGTCTCACGTGGTTTTTGCAAGCTATTTAATTGATGAAACTGGTGTAAAGTACTCGATATTCGATAGTCATGGCTAACCAGCAGTTTGACCAAGGAGGCGTTACTAATAAGACCTCCCTGGTTTGACTACATTTATTGGCCCTCTGAAGAACAAACATACTTTTAGAAAACATCGTGAGTCTTCTGCATAAAGCACTGTTTGCGCAGACGAACGGCATACTATTTTCCCAGTTGCAAATTTTATACATACATTTCATCGCACATGCCCTCTAAAGAAGTTAAATAAACTTTCCTTGAATCCTCTCGTTAAAGCTGTATAACATGTAGGCCTAACCATTTCCATAACTTGTTTTATTCTTTAGAAAAACAAGGCCTTTATCTTACTCTTAATAAACCACATTCCCTATATTGATGTAGCAACAGTATTTTCAACCACATTGCCGCAGTTACATTAACCCGAATTGGGCCCGTAGTCAGCTTAAGATTTTTAGGGGGAAGTGTTGAGGTGGAGGGGGACTAAAATTTCTCGAAGTTCCGGTGTACTAATTATTATGCAGTTCATTTGAATCTGTTGGGGTAGTAACATTCTAGGTTCAATTGCTCCGAAATGCCCCCTGTCGCTAGTACGGGTCGGACCTTTATTCTTCGCATACTTGACTTCGACCATCTAATATAAAAATGTAGGGTACTGTACATATATATTTATTAAAAAAACTACTGATCAACTCGAATCAAAACCAAAACTAAGTTAACTTTTAATATATACCTAATACAGACAGATGTCATAGCCGAAGTTATGTATTATTGCAAAAATACTTGGCTCCTTATTCCATCCCACCAAACCAAACATTAGCTAAAACATTTTATACCTAATTGACCGAAGTCAAAGCGTGACCAAATAATATAGCTTGGTCTTCACACAAAAGCGTTCTGCCCCCTAATCTTAAGATACAAATTGTATAATTGCAAAATACGATACACCTTATAACATCGCGCAAAAACCAAAAATTAGTTGACCGAAGTCATAGCGTGACCAAAGAACATAGCTTGGTCTTCGCATACATGCCTTCGACCCCCTAATCTAAAGATACAAATTGTATTATTGCAAAAGTACGGTACTCCTTATCCCATCCCGACAAAACCAAAAATAAGTTGAAACGGTTTATACCGAATTGACCGAAGTTATAGCGTGACCAAAGAATATAGCTCGGTCCTCGCATACATGCCTTCGACCCCCTAATCTAAAGATACAAATTGTATTATTGCAAAAGTACGGTACTCCTTATCCCATCCCGACAAAACCAAAAATAAGTTGAAACGGTTTATACCGAATTGACCGAAGTTATAGCGTGACCAAAGAATATAGCTTGGTCCTCGCATACATGCCTTCGGCCCCCTAATCTAAACTTGAAGATACAAGTTGTATTGTTGCAAAAATATGGTGCTCCTTATCCCATCCCGGGCAAAACAAAAAAAGTTGAAACATTTTATACCTAATTGACCGAAGTCACAGCGTGACCATAGAACATAGCTTGGTCTTCGCATACATGCCTTCGACCCCCTAATCTAAAGATACAACTTGTATTATTGCAAAAATTTGGTAATCCTCATCCCATCCCGCCAAAACCAAAAGTTAACTGAAACGTTGTAATACCTTTTTGGCCGAAGTCATAGAGTTAGGCCACCTAATCTAAAGATACAAGTTAGTATTATTGCAAAAATGCCATACTCCTTATCCCATCCCGAAAAAAAAATAGTTTAGTGAACTAGGTGTGTAAAAGCCAGAGTCATAGCGTGACCATAGAACATAGCTTGGTCTTCGCATACATGCCTTCGACCTCCTAATCTAAAGATACAACTTGTATCATTGCAAAAATTTGGTAATCCTCACCCCATCCCGGAAAAACCAAAGGTAGCTGAAACGTTTTAATACCTTTTTGGCCGAAGTCATAGAGTTAGGCCACCTAATCTAAAGATACAAGTTAGTATTATTGCAAAAATGCGATACTCCTTATCTATGGGCGGCCAAAAGGGCAAAAAAGACAAAGTGCAAAATATTCATTTTAATTTCAAAAATAAAGTTTAAAGGTAAAAAAATATTCTAAGTGAGAAATTTAAAAATAAAATAAGCAATGATTACATTTTAAAAAACGAGCAATATTTATTACGTCCCCAAAACAAATTAAAAAACACTAAAAGTAGTTATAATTAATCTTAAAATTAACACATTACCGTTTTATCCAAATGAAATATCAAAGCCCCCAATAAATAAAAACTGGAAAACAAATAAAAAGAAATAAAATAAAAACGGAAATAGAGACGCAATTTTGTGTTTTTGTTTTATCTTGTGTTTTCATTTTATTTCCCGTTTTCGTTTTTTTAATTCATTTGGGTTCCTTAATAGTTATTTGAAATCGTCTTTTTTGCCCTTTTGGCGCACCATAGGTGGCCAAAAGGGCAAAAAAAGACAATTTGCGAAAAAGACAAACTGCGAAAAAGACGGTTCGTGAAAAATAGTGAGGGCGTCCTGAGATTGATGGATTCAGAGCACCTAAATATGCTTGGAAATCGCATTAGATATCCAAACCCGCACAACCAGTTAAAGCCAGCGCGAAGACTTAAAAACTGAATGCCCTCAGATGCTATTTGGAACAAAAAGCGAGAATTGCTAGGTAAGTTTTCTTCTAAAAATTTTGTTTTCCTGGGCAATAATTGCTGTTTGTTCCATCATTTTTGAAAAGTGAGGGTGCTTTTTGAAGATATCCCCCTTCAAAAAAGTGAGGGGGCGTCCCACGCCCCTCCCGCCAAGGACATTCAAGGGCATTCACTTTTTAAAACAATTTCCAAAAGAGAGGGGGAGACCCCTTATACTTATCTCCGTCCCTTTAGACCCCTCCCTTATGCCAACGATCACAAAACTTATCCTCACCCCCCCCCCCCTCCGCGACGAAAATTCTGACGACGCCGTTTCCCCTTCACCACAAATGGTGAAAAGTCCCCCACACTTTCATGTGATTCCCTTCCCCACCTCTTAACTGGTTGCTTTGAGGGCCGAGAGAAAACGTTATCACTCCATGGAGGTTTTAATAGCAAATAACACCTCCCTGATCGACTCAGACTGCCCACTGATGTGCGTACTGCCTTGCTACATGCTCCTCAACAAAGGGAGTGTATGGCTGCAAGCAAGTCTTCGCGCTGGCTTTAACTGGTTGTGCGGGTTTGGATATCTAATGCGATTTCCAAGCATATTTCCAAGCATATTTAGGTGCTCTGAATCCGTCAATCTCAGGACGCCCTCACTATTTTTCACGAATCGTCTTTTTCGCAGTTTGTCTTTTTCACCGTTTGTCTTTTTCGCAAATTGTCTTTTTTGCCCTTTTGGCCACCTATGGTGCGCCAAAAGGGCAAAAAAAGACGATTTCAAATAACTATTAAGGAACCCAAATGAATTAAAAAAACGAAAACGGGAAATAAAATGAAAACACAAGATAAAACAAAAACACAAAATTGCGTCTCTATTTCCGTTTTTATTTTATTTCTTTTTATTTGTTTTCCAGTTTTTATTTATTGGGGCTTTGATATTTCATTTGGATAAAACGGTAATGTGTTAATTTTAAGATTAATTATAACTACTTTTAGTGTTTTTTAATTTGTTTTGGGGACGTAATAAATATTGCTCGTTTTTTAAAATGTAATCATTGCTTATTTTATTTTTAAATTTCTCACTTAGAATATTTTTTTACCTTTAAACTTTATTTTTGAAATTAAAATGAATATTTTGCACTTTGTCTTTTTTGCCCTTTTGGCCGCCCATACTTATCCCATCCCGAAAAATAAAAATTAAATAGTTTAGTAAACTAGGTGTCTAATAGCCAAAGTTATAGCGTGACCATAGAACATAGCTTGGTCTTCGCATACATGCCTTCGACCCCCTAATCTAAAGATACAACTTGTATCATTGCAAAAATTTGGTAATCCTCATCCCATCCAGTCAAAACCAAAGGTTAGCTGAAACGTTTTAATACCTTTTTGGTCGAAGTCAAAAAAGAAATACTTTTAACATTTTAATAGGTTCCTAATTGACCGAAGTCATAGCGTGACCAGAGAACATAGCTTGGTCTTCGCATACATGCCTTCGACCCCCTAATCTTAAGATACAAGTTGTAATATTGCAAAAATACGGTACTCCTTATCCTATCCCGACAAAACCAAAAATAAGTTGAAACGGTTTATACCAAATTGACCGAAATCATAGCGTGACCAAAGAATATAGCTTGGTCCTCGCATACTGTACATGCCTTCGGCCCCCTAATCTAAACTTGAAGATACAAGTTGTATTGTTGCAAAAAATATGGTGCTCCTTATCCCATCCCGGGCAAAACAAAAATAAGTTGAAACATTTTATAACCTAATTGACCGAAGTCATAGCGTGACCAAAGAACATAGCTTGGTCGTCGCATACATGCCTTCGACCCCCTAATCTAAAGATACAACTTGTATTATTGCAAAAATTTGAAAATCCTCATCCCATCCCATTCGCAGCACGCTTTTTAAACAGACAATAAAATATATGGAGCTTGTACTGCAGTAATTTCTGCATCCTGGGTTTCCTGTAAGGAAATTTAACTAAAAAGTTAGGGGATCACTGAAGAACCTGCATTTCCTATTGGAATATCAAAGATTGCACGGTGACCAAAGTGTGTTATTACTAATACTACATAATGTCATCTAAAGCCTACGAATTTAAAGCAAATTTATCAAAAATTTATGAAAATAGCATTGTAGTTGCTGGTGTCAATTGATGAGCAGGTCAGGCAGTCAGGGAGGTGTTACGTCCCTGATCTGTTGTCACATATGGCAAATTTCCGATTTTGTTATTTCCAGAGCTCGGAAAAGTTAACAAAGCTTATTTGTAAGTTTGTAAGTTAGAGATTTAACAACAAATCAACCCGAATGTGTTATACAGTTTCGTCTAGATAAAACGGTTCAAGTCAATCCCTCCGGTCGCCTTATACGACATGCGGGAATTACCATGAGCGTACCCTACACCCAGTCCACAGGATAATTTATGAGCAAGCACTACTGCATTTTGAATTTGCTTGTTTGAAACGAATAATTACAAATAGGCATGTGGAGCTTTCACTAGAGAGAATTCGGAATTTCATGAAGAAAGAGTCGGGAAGACCACACTATTGGTTGACTGGTGTCACAAATAGCAAATTTCCATTTTTTTCATTTCCAGAGCCATGCAATTACCCCTACCCCCTCCCCCTAGTTACACCACTGGCGTGGTCAAAAAACATGGTCTTCGCATACATGCCTTCGCCCATCTAATCCAAAGATATGTAAGTTACGTGTTGTTGCAAAAGTTCTCTTTTCCCATCCCGCCAAGACTAAAAAATAGTTTTACTTTATGAATAATAGCGCGGCTAAAAAGTACAGTTAGTCTTGGAATACTTGCCTTCCGCGTCTTGAATCTATAGGTATAACTTTAGGCAATGGTACAAAAGTACTCATTTTTATTTGTTCCTCTATTCTGCCTGCTTTGATTCAAGAAAATACAAAATAAAAAATTTCCATCCTTCGACCAAAGATTCTTAACATTTTATCATCAACTGAGTTTACAGTTTTATCGAAGAAATAGTTTGATTATGATAAACACGCCGTAAAAATCTTTTATGGTCGTGGGAAACATTTATTTAGATTTCGTTTTGGGTTAACAAGCATATATAATATTAAGTTGAACTTATCATAAAGTTGTTGAAAAACTGATCACGAACTTTTTTTTAAACCAGCGTCGATTCCAGTGAATGTGTTGGACCACATTATTATTTTCAGGCGAGATACAATTGGCCAAGTAATGCGGAAAGCTTTAGGGTAAACCCTTACTTGATCTCCGTTAATTAAGATTCCTTTAACTAAGATGAGGAGCCATTTTATCCGATTCCAAGCCTCACGAAAAAAGTCCTCTCTGACCTTGCGTCTTTTTTGTACATAATTTACTGATCTACAGGACCGTTCTGTACAGAGAAGTGGCAGAACACTTAACAGAGGGAGTTTGAAAAAACTTACCGCAAAAAGTTCAGAGGAATAAACTCGTTGTCTCAATTTTAGCTTCCAAATAAAATAGTAGCCTATGTCTCCGTGTTTGAGAAGCTTAA
The DNA here is from genome assembly GCA_037179385.1 of Holothuria scabra. Lineage (NCBI taxonomy): Eukaryota > Metazoa > Echinodermata > Holothuroidea > Aspidochirotida > Holothuriidae > Holothuria > Holothuria scabra. The sequence goes on from CM074196.1 coordinate 32,366,629, forward strand.
CCAACTACGGTAATTCTTTTCTTTCTAGTGATTTAATCTGGCTTGCAAATTAATCTATAGATCTATGTCAGGTCAAGAAGTTATTTTCGCTACATTTTAATCCTTTCGCAAACAACAACATTGAAAACAGAATGATATACTTCGTCGGTCCAGCTGTGAACTAATTTCTTGATTTTGCGATCCAGAGAGAAATGCATCATGATGACGAGGTGCAAGATAAGAACGTGTTAAACAACTTTGAAACAGTTTTATTAATTGCATAATGTTCCAAAAACTTGATAAAGCGAATGTGCTTTGTCATCTTAGCCCATAAAGTATAAACTAAACAACATAGAATTCGCATAACGAAACAAATGAATTACAGTACCCTTCAGTAGTTTTCAAAATTTGAGGTTGTTAAGTACTGAGCAGCAGTTTAACCAACGCTTCACCCCTGTTCATACAAAACTTCCTTTCTGTCTACTTGGTGCTGTACTGTAGCTACTACCACTCCAATGCGAACTCGAATTAGCCACAGAAACACTCATTCGTAATTCTATTTCTTTACCATTTTGACAACGCTCATTGCCAGTGCGAATTAGCCACAGAATCACTCATTCGTGAATCTTATCAATTTCCAGAGCAGGTTACGTAATCCTAGATCCAAGCGCGGCAGTACAGGGCTTTATAGTTGGTATAAAACAAAGAGCTTACTGTGTTGGGTTTCCTAGGTTACGTTATTGTGTAGAAGCTCAGGTGGTGTAAGTCTTAATGACAGAATAACCACCTGAAATCTGTGTGAACCATGGTCTCACAAATTTTCAAGTTTTTTAGAACGTTTTTTACAACCTTTGTGGCAGAAAATTATATGAAATCGTAGGTAAATTATCCAGAGAAAACATTTCTAACAAAACTTAACTCAAAAAACAGCAAATTTATGTAGAAAAGTGGATTGTTAAATGTCTTCAGTTGCAGTCAACCGTAAGGTATCAATTTCTTTTTGGACCTTCATTGCCACAAATACCCATTCCATTGCCAATCCAATGACCGTTGATTCTGTGGGAACGTCTTGGCATGAACCATTTGAATTTTCTTGTATTCCTTCAATTTTAAGGTATTTAACCAGGATTGGTGTGACGGGTGAAGAGCTAGGAGGAGGGTGTGGCCCGTTTGGAAAAAGGATGTACCCATTCCCAGTCCGGAAAACTTCAGTTTCGATGGGTCCGTAATCCCCGACAAGACATTCAAAAACACTTTGGACGCGAGGGAGCCAAAACAACATTTGGGACCAAATTTTAATCAAATGTGCTTAAATTAAATTTCATTTGGGCAATTATTTGATCCACTGTTTGACTTGGTTCCCTTCATCTACTTTTGAGGTCAATTGAGCCAACCGTTTACTGCTTGATTTTACTCTCATGACGCAGATTCTGCAATAAACCCATTTTCTCATTAAAAACCACCAAATTCCCAAATTTAGTTTGAACGAAAAAATTTGAACATAATTAAGAAAAGCAAAGTTTTCTAAAGTAATGGTCAAAAGTTAAGATTCATTCAATCAAATTCAACAATTGTCAAAAACCCAAAACACGTGATGTGTCTTTTTTTTCCTCACCCGGCTACGGCAATATTTTCTCTTCGTCTTGACTTCATTGCCGGAATGTAGCTTAGTCCAAATAGACACGTTCTAAAAAAGGTGTTCCACAAATAACATCAAAGTTGGATTTTGGTTAGAGTATTCCAAACTCAGTGAATCCAGAGGTCCGAGTCAGTGGCGGGGGTAGAGATATCCGTCAGTGGGGGCGAGAATGCCTTCACGAGGGCCTGTTGGAGGCAGTGGCGTAGCTAGGATTTTTTCCAGGGGGGGGGGCAAAGGTATGAAATTTCCCCAAAACTTTTCCCGGTCAATGTGTATGTATTTCATATAAAATATGCAAACTTACAAGTATCACAACATTACCATGTCCTTTCGTAATATTACCTGCGTTTTAATCTTAAAGTAAAACAGAGCAATCGGAAATAACAAAGTATATTATTTTGGTAAACAATACAGGATTTCTCTAAAGGGGGAGGGGCATGCAGTATGGTCTAAGAGGAGGGGTGTCCGGAAATTTTTTGACGTTTTCAAGGAGCCTAGATGCAAAATGGTGCAAGATTTTCGACTTTGACAGGAACAGTGTTAAAAGTTGAATCGTGGTGGTTCATGAGGATAAAACTGAAACTTTTGTGTCTTGACATGCATTTCTTTATGCCATTTATGCTACCTTACGAAGAAAAATTAAATTTGCACACTTTTAGGAGTCAAAATAAAAGAGCATTGATCGGTTTTTGTGGTTTTTCTTGGCCAAAAATAGTTATTTTGTCATAAAGATTATCTGAGCGGAGCGCCAGCATCGGTTGACGCGGAGCGTAGAGAAAATTTGGAAAAATCAGACCCCTTATATGGCCGGAAATAGCATTTTCCAGGCTAATAACGAAGAATCTAGCTAGTCGCTTTCTTCTTTTGTCCTTTGCAATAAAATGCTCACTTCAACATATGTTCGCAAACTGCAAAGTGATCAGAGAGTTAAGAGCTATTTTTACCCCAAATATGTAATTTTGCCCAAAAGACCGAGCGAAGCGCCACCATTGGTTGGCACGGAGCGTAAAGAAAATTTCGAAAAATCAGACCCCTCAGATGGTCAAAATAGGGTATTTATGCTTGTAAAGAGAATCTAAACATGAAGTCTTTTTTATCGATGCCAACAGTGGGAAACAGAGTCTACCTTTTTAAGTAAAAATTGGAATTTGACAGAATTTGCTTAGGTCTATTTATAGGAATTAAAAAAAAAATTGGCATCATTGAAAGACCTTGCAGCCCGTACAATCCTTCCCCTTTGAAAATTTTTGAAAAATTGGGCGTCCTTATAGGCAATCTGGTGCCACATATGCTATCTTTTGAAGTAAAATCTGTGTTAATAAAGTTAGACTACGTATTTTTAAGAACAAAGAAAAAATGGCACTTGTGAGGGGGGCATGACCCAATGGTCTCCCCTTTGCACGCCACTAAGGAGGCCTAATAGTGGCTCGATTACACGGGATATCCTGTTAGAAAAGTAGTCTGTTAAGTGAAGAAGGCTACAAGGTACTCATTGTCCATTTATTGTTACACTCAAAGTGAGCAGAGAGCTATTTTCCCGAACTAGCTTGTAAGCCTCCAAGGATAAGGCTTAGTAACAAAATCTAAGTGTGCCAACGGATCCCGTTAATTCTAATTTCTAGATTAACTTTAAGTTTATCGTTGGCCATGGATTGTTTCAGCCCCATCCATCGTTATGTACACAGAGTAAAATCGTACAGCTACTGCTAGCTTGTAGAACATAACAACCTCGTGGGTCTACTGTAGTGACTTGTCAGTTTTCACATCCTTTTACTGAATTCCCCGAGTGTAACCTGAATAACAGCTTCCTGTGCACTGAAATGCACTGATCATAACCCCGGTGCGTATACAAGCACAAGAGAACATTCAATCTGCTACGCGGCGATGACATTTGTGTGGAACGCGAATTGGGCCGTTTCATGCGACACTGACGAAATCTGATTTAATTTGTTGCATGAAAATTCGAATTATGTATGAGAAATGTCTCACAATTTCTTATTCTAACAAAAATTTTGAGAAATTTTTGTAATAATAAGAAGATGCATCAAATTTCCCCATTTTCATCAAATTTCCCCAAAAATTTTTCCAGGGGGGGGGGGGCAACTTGCCCTGCCCCCCCCCCCCAGTAGCTACGCCACTGGTTGGAGGTATATCGTAAGCTTCAGTGCGATCTAATTTATGGCTTTTCAAACTTTTCACTTAGTTTTTCTGCATCTTGTTGAACTATATCTTCCCATTCCTCCCACCGATAGCTCTTTCCAGCCAAATCTCAGGGTTTCTATGGCCTTAACCGCACTGAAAAAGACTAGAATCGCGGTGACTTTGGTGAACGATCTCTGTTGACCTGTTAACAACACCGCGGAAAAGTTATTGTACTAGTTATCGTCTGAATAAATCATAATAATTATGGAGCTTTAGATTTCACCACGCGGGCCTCATGTACAACGAAATAACGTCATTTGTATCTATGCCATTTCGAGCGCAACGCGAAATACTACGCTAAACCAGGGACGGTTGCTGGCTAAACCAGTAAACCAGGTTGTGAAATGACACTGGGACTCAAGGGATGACGTAATTGCGTACGTTGCAGACGTGACCTCCACTTCGTGAAATCTAAACTTCTCGAATATCATCATGGACGACCTTATTTATTATTAATCGTTGAATCTCATATGTATTGATCACGGCCTACATTCAGTTTAGTATGTGCTTGACTTCACATCGAACACCTATGCCTATGCCTTGCACTGGGTGAGGCGCGAATGGTGTTTTTGTCCAGTTTTAGAATCAACCTTCGTAGGTCTCTTGGCGTGATGTGCACGATCATATACTTATTAAAAAAAAAAAGAAAAGTAAACGCTTCCTGCTCAGCGTTTCAAACTCACACTTAGAAAAGAAAAAGTGCCGAGCGCAAAGTTTGGTTTAGTCTCTTTCCTTTTCATTTCAGTTTATTTATTTATTTTTTTTTCACAATATATCAATGATCTCAGAGGATAACTACTACGTAGCGCGCCTAGTGTCATAAATACTGAAGATACAAATGAGATGTCGAGTTTCAAAATGACATGTCGAACTGCCAAATGAATTGTACCCTGCCGAACACCTCTTCCAATTTAAAAAAAATAAAAAATAAAAAAAAAACCTGATGAGTGACCAAAGTTACAAACACAAGCTGTACTTTTGTTATAGAAGAGATTGATCCAATGTGTAAAATCATTTCCAAAATTAAAGAATGTCAAAGTAGCATGGAGAAATTTCCATTCAATTGTGTCTAAAACTTTCTAAAAATCTAAAAGAAAAAGAAAGCCAGGTATATTATGATCATTGCAATACTCGACTAAATCTAAAACAATACGTATATTTTCACCGATGAACGTGCCTTTCAGGAAACCTGTCTGATTTGGGGTCAATTAACTTATGTAATACCGTTTTGAGTCTGTTTGAAATGACTTTGGCAGCAATTTTATAATCGGTATTCAAAAGAGTGATTGGACGATAGTTTGTCAAGTAGAGTGGATCCTTAAAGGGCCAAACCTCTCACTCCAAACTACAATTTTGGTACCCGGGTACCAAAATTCTCAATTGTCTCAGCTCTTTGATTGACAGCTAATTCAAACAATGCAGAGTGCCAAAGCTTATATTGCACAGCATGAATGGTACTGAGAGTGTTTTGATTATATAAATTGAGTTTTTCCATAATCACCTTGAAGCAATAAACTGAGATTGTATCAGGATGAGGATGAATTTCAGACAATTGTGGGAGGGGCTTCAGTAAGAAGGTTAGGAGAATTGGTACTGTTTGGGGTGAGAGAACTGTGCCTTTAAGAATAAGGGAAATAACACCGCGTGTTGGCTCTGGAGCTAGCGAACCCTTGCGGAAACTACAATTGAAAGAGTCAACAATTATTTGGCCGATATGAGGTCAAAATTTTTTGTAAAAGTTAGTTGTGAGGCCGTCCGTGCCGGGGGTTTTATCATTTGACATTGGGGAAAGGATCTTACACACGCGTCAATCATGAATTCACCCTCACAACAATTTAAGTCTTCATCACTTAATCTTTTTTTCTGGAAGCTCCTCGAAGAAGAAGAAAGGATCACAGTCCTTGGAAGAAAAGAGTGAGCTGTAAAAATTGAAAATTTCCTTCAAAATATCGTCATTATCTAAAAAGACGGAATCATTGTCATTGCTCAGTTTATAATTAGTATTTCGTGATTTGTTTCTCTTTTCTAGATTGAGAAAGTATTTAGTGTTTTTCGCGCCCTGTTCTACCCAACGGGCACGTGATCTAAGCACAGTACCCTCCAAATTATAGTGATATGATGAAAGTAAATCTTTCCCCAGGTTATTTAATTTCGTTCGGGCAGGGGTGGCGCCAGGATTTGCCCGACAGGGGGCCAAGCTCCCCGACAGGGAGGCCAGCATTTTAAGGTCCCGACAAAGGCGATGAATTAGTCCCGGCAGGTCCGTGGGACGTGACTTGGGAGAATTTGGGGCGTGCGTAGCGCGCCGAAATTTTTAGCTTTCTTTTTGACAAAGATTTAAAAATCTTGAGTTTGTTTGGAAGAAAACTTAAAATTTTGAAGTAAATTTGGCATTTGAAAATGCCATTAAAAATTTGGGGTGTTAATTGAAGAGTCTGCCCTTCTTACGGGCAATATCAGAAACGTGATAAAGAAGACATCTGACATTTTTTGTGGGTTACACATTTCGTCGTACTTGGCCTAGGTAATAAGGAGCTCAGACGAAACTAGAAACTGGTTAGAAAAATTTTTCCCTTTTTTGAACTAAGATTTGAGAATTACGAGCTTATTATATTTCAGAAACTTTGGAATGTAATGGAAAAAATGGTTTTTAGGTAAGGTTAAAATGGAAAATTTAGGGTTTTTATTAAGTTATATGCCTTTGAGCAGAATTGTTGGGGTGATTACCAAAGTTAGTTTTGGTTTTTTATTGTACGGAGTATCCATCCAAAATGGAAAATTGTGACATTTTTAACAAATATTTGTGAATGTGAAGCTTATATTCGAGAGAAACTGTAATTTTATTACAGTTTTTTTTTGGTTTTTATGAAAGAATGTGACCTTCTTATGAGAAAAATCATGTAGGGGGTGATTTGCCGTCATACCATTATGCAGATTAAGGCCTTCGGACCATACTGTAAAATTTCTTCCGGGGTAAAGTTTTGGCCATCCATGTATTTAAAGCTTTATATTTTATATATTGACATAGGCGTACGGGAGAGTTTCAGTTTGGGAAGGAGAATTGAATTTCTTGTCCGAAAAATGTAATCCTGCCCGAAAGGCTAACTGAAAGCCCTTAGAAATTTTTGAAAAATTGAGAACCTCCAGACAGCCGGAAATGGCATTTCCCAGGCACGTTACTAGAAACAAAGCAGTCATTATTTTCAGGTTTCTTCCGTAATAAAATTTTCACTTCATAATATTACCCCCAAATGAAAAATTATTTACAAGCATGCATTGTTCTGTTAAGTAATCTGTTCCGTCGACAAAAACACCTACAAAGTGTTGCGCTACCAGTAGTTGGCGGGGAGCGTACAGAAAAGTTTTGAAAAATCTAACCCATCAGAGAGCCGGAAAGTTCATTTCACAGACTTGTAACTAGAAAGGAAGCAGTCGTTACTTTGAGCTTTCCTTTGAAATGAAAGTTTAACTTGAAAAGGAAAAAACCCCAAGTTGTTATTTGATCAGAAAATGACCAGCTAAAAGGTACCACTTATGAAATGGTTTTGTCTCTTTTCGGGAGAAAACTATGCAACCGAATTGAAAACATACCAATGTTTTTGACGCTATTGAAAAATTTTCGTTGAACTCAATTGCAAGGTCCACTAAATTGATGAAATTTCCTATGTAACTACACGAACTCACGGTTATAAATGATTTTACTTTCGACGTCTTTGAAAATATGTCACGTTACAAGGTGGCTTCAAATGAATTTTCGGCCAGACGTATGGGGGACATTCTCACACTATGGTGCTGTTTATCATTTGTGTAACTGAAAACAGCCTGGTCGATTTCAATACCGTTGCTGGAAACTTGAATTCGCGGCAAGACAAATGGCAAACTATTGGACAGCACCTGAACAATATCTCGTCCGTTTTGTAAGGAAAATTAGAAATTTTGTGAAATTTTCCTTGAAGAATATGGTCTTCTAGTAAGCAAAATCAAGAAGATCATCCGTGGACTGAAGTTTATCGGGTTTATGTCTTTTACCATGGGCCCCGACGATGAAGGCTCGCCGACGAAATTGGATCTTTTCAGGAGGACAGCAGCTTTCCCCGACGGGGGCATGGCCTCTGGTTCCCAGCTGGTGCCGCCCTTTGTAACGTCTACACGCGGAACTTCCAGCTCCCTGGTCTGCTCATGGATGACCTTACGCGCACGGAATGAAAATGGGACAAGGTACATGGAATGAGGGATAGCAGAGCTAGGAAGAAGTGATTAAAACCGATTCCGATATTTATTAGTAAAATAAAGTTACAAAAGGAAAATATGTTCAAGATCACCCTTTCAGAAACTTCAGTTCATGTAGGTTTTTTATTATATATATATATTTTTATTATTTTTAGACCTCCCCGACGAAACCGACGAACTTCCCCAACGAAGGGGGGGGGGGAGTGCCCCCCCCCCCCCCCGCTGGCGCCACCCCGGCGTTCGGGTATCGAGCGACTCGGAGATATATAATAATTGTTCTAGCTTAGAAATTTCACGTAAAAGCCAATACCCCTTCGAGCGTCTTTCACTAGCCTTCTGTTTTGAATATTGAATACATAAGTTTAGAACTTTATATTTAATACATTCCCAATGTATTTTGAATTGCTCTTTGCTCTAAGCGGTTGTTAGCAAAGGATGTATTGCAACGAGGTGATATGAATATCACTAGATTCTCTCGTATTTTGTGCGTGAATACCTAAATTATAACTGAAAAAATATCTATAACGGGAAGAATATGGTGAATGGAACTCGGTAACTATGGCAAATGTCAAGTTAATTACATCATGTATGGAATATAACAGTTAGGTAGTATGATGGACCTTTAATGCCCAGTTTCTAACCGATTGGTTTAAGTCGAGCCGATCAGGACCTCCTTTCCAAGTAATGGCCAACTGGCTTATTTCCCCGACTCCATTGCTTATGTTGAGCACCAAGCACAATGGCAGTAGGTTCCATGTCTTAAGTTTTCGGTATGAAGTCTTCAGTTTGACTTTACCAGATTCATAAGGAGAGCACACTCGCATTATAATTATATCTAGCAGAAGAAATGTGACCGGAATGGTTCGTTTTTAAGGACTGTTAACTTGCTTCAATTATTTTTACATGTAACAGACCATATGGCGAGACAATATGTAAGATGCGGGTAGATTAACGCAAGGTACGATTTTCAAAGTATATTCTTAGGAAGAATGTACACCGTTAGCAATCTCAGTAGCTAAAAAAGTAAATGTGATTATTCCAAATTAAGTTTGACTCGATTTCAACTCCTAAAAACTTAACATGATCAACGTTCTGTAAATATCTATATCGTTCATTGAATTATTGCAATTATTGCCGTACAGTGGTTTACATTTCGTCTATTACTATAAAGTACATTATTGGCCTTCTCTATATTGAACGACACCTTGTTGGAGGAAAACCAGTGATAAAATTTATGAAGTTCATTTAAATAAACGCCTGTAGTTTAACTAGTTACATTTAATACGAGATGCCAAGGAAGGACCAATATCGGGGAAATAATAATTGAGTCCATTTTCAATGACGTAAGGTTCACTCGTTTGACCGTTATTAGCGACTTTTTGATTGAGGACCGTAGAACAACAGGACGGTGAGTTTAACACACGCGTTAGCGGCGTTCCGTCCTGACCGTTAAGGTGTTTCTGTTTTAAAAACGGCGGTAGGCTACAAGGGAACTTACGATGACAACCATTAGCGGCCCGCCATAGGGGCACGGGGGGGGGGCACTTGCCCCCCCCCCCAACTTTTCCAAAACATGGTCTTCAATTTTCCAAAAATAACGTTATTCGATATGACATGAATAAAAAGTAGCTTTTTTCTTAATTTGGGCAAACTATCCCATCCTTCCATCTCATATAAATATCATATATTATTTATAAAGTATAAACTAATGCGTAATTGTCAAGGATAAAGTTCGTAATTGTATCAAAATTTTAGCTCAGTACCGGCCGCACAGAAGCGTTGAGAGCGCTGCCGGAACCAATAGCACCCTCAATGTGTTTTGATTGAAAACAACTTCGTAATGTTTGCCCTTTAGAAGGCGTATTTGTCCATTTGGGACGTCTAGCTTTACTCCGGGAGTAAATGTTTGGTTTTTGCCCCTTGGCTCTTCGCCAGAGAGTCGAGGGGACTTTAAGAAAAAGAACCAATATCAGTACTGAATTATTGTAGTGCGCCGCACTACAATATTGGCATTTACTGGCCGACTGACAATTTCTTTTGTGAAGCCTGTTATGGCCCACAACTCATTTCCCTGCGCGTACCGTAACTTAGTTCGTACAAATATCCATGCTCTACCCTTTAACAATAGCAGTAAGTGCAATCTGTGGCCGTCTTTAAACAAAAATCAACTTCAGAAAAGCAAATACTACACTTACAAGGCTGATTTAAGGAGTTAGCTTCATGAAAGAGCATTGCGGATAAATTTCCAGAAAACGCGATGTAATGTGGTTCGGCCTTTTCACACTGAAGTGATAAGCCTGGAGAATCAATCGCTGCTTCAAAATTGGTATACGTAACACGGCGCCATTGCGTCCACTATCGTTGAACAGTATCAAGACGTTATTGTACAGTATCTTCATCTAGCAGTACTACGGAGCAGGGTATTGCCAATTCCCTGTACGGAACGAATTGGCTTTACTGCATTGGATTAAGCGACTTGTGCTGTAGTTCTATTATCATGCTTTATTTCAGTGGTAAAAGCAGAAGCTATTTTGACAGCAGTCTGACCGAAACGTTTTGACAGCATGCATGTAGGCATGCATTGCGAATTAACGAAACACGGATGTTAAAACACACAACGTCAACAGTTATTCGGCCTTCCACGAGACAGTTGTCATATGCATGCAGCGGTGCAGTCAGAGAGCTTGAGAGGGCGTCATTATTTAACATAAAGAACGGTGAAAGAGGAGTCGAGAACCGATAAAACCATTTAAGGGAGCATATCCCCATTAATTCCTCCATTGACTTACACACTAAATTCAAAAAGTAAACGGGCCTCTAAAAGCTTGTCGAAGTTTTCGCCAGGGTCAAGCTACCCCTCATATGAAAGCTGACAAGTTGGCCATTCATGGCACTTTCAATTTACCATATCATGACCGTGAAGATTTTTTGCTATTTCACCTCAAAGTTCAAACCACCTTTTCCAAGCCTTGTTTTTCACTAAAATCTCGGTATGCCTCCGCCAGCTTCTAAGGCCCATAATTTCCACAAAATTGCTTCAATTAAGCCCATTTTTTCACCAATGGTACTTCATTTGATATACTTTCAGAAGAAACTTACAGAAAACCCCAGCTCATTCCATAACATATCAAAAAAGTGCTCCTTTTAGGGACTCTATCTGAGGGCGAACAAATGGACGCAGTAATACACCTGCTAATTGGGATATGCTCCCTTCAGGCAGGAGTAAACAACACAACAGAGCATAACGTATGGCTAAGTAGGCTACTCAGCACGAGTCCTTGAACGGGACTATGCTTCGTCCACTTCATTTTACTCCACACTAGACTGTATACGGAGTAGGTCCTACCGTTAAGCGCAGTACACGGTCTTGTTCAAGGACTACTCAGCACTTGCTTCATTGTTGGCAAATATGCTTCAAAATAAAGCTAGTGACTGACTATTAGCATAGAAGGTCCGGATTTACTCCATCATTGGTTACTCTTCTATGATTTCTTTATGCGTCCAGCCAAGGAGCTGGGAGACAAGTGGCCCATCTTTGTACTATCAAGAAATAGGGTTGAGAGGAGTGGCCAAAAAGAAACAACAGCCCTTCTTCCCGCCATGAACAAATCCTAAAGTTCAAATAAAAACTGGGCTACTGTACTAACTGAAAAGACATCTCTAACACGCACTACAATTCTGCGTATTTGCAAGCAAATGCAGTTCTAGTTAGTACTGTTATTGGTGCTGGTAGCGCTATTAACGCTTCTGTGTGGCTGGTTTTAGTTTACAGGCTCATTCGACCACTGATCATATGAATAAATAAGATTCGAAAAGTCATGATTTCAATTTATTTTCAAGTGGGTGTGCAGCTCCCTGAAACAAAAAAGTCCAGAACCAAATCTATGTTTGATATTTTGAAGAGGAACATATTGGGCATTGCTTACTGGTGAAATTTTTACTCATTTCCCATGTTTGGTTTTCGACATATTAGAATTGAAGTAGACATATTTTCTACCAAGAGTTAACTTGCAACAAGTAGGCATGATGTCATTTGTTCACATTAATGGACAATGTTTATCTGTTTTTCTCTAAAATTTAACACCATATTTATACAACTTAGGCTAACTGTGATATGTTGTTACCATAAGTGCATCCCGAGCGATGGAAGTTTAAAAACTTAATTTGCCTTGGGGGGGGGGGGGGGGGGCAAGATAGCATCCCTAATCAATTCAAGGTCAAACAGCAGGATCAAAAATAAATAAAAACAAAGCAAAACATTGACCATCAACATGAATACCTGACATCGCACCTGCTTGGTTCAAGTTTACTAAAATGTGTCAACTTCAGTTACTATTGCTAATATCTCGAGAACCGAACTTAGGAAATGAATAAAATCTTCACCAGAGTGCTTAGAATATGTTCGTCTTTAACGTATTAAACAAAAATATGGTTCTGGTCTAAATTCTTTTTGATGGAGATTCTACTTTGCGACAAAGTAAATGATAAAATGTCACATCGTACTGCAAAGGAGCCAGTACATTTTAACTAGTAATTTTCTGATCATTTTGCAACTAAATCATTTTCTTTTTATTAAAATGAAGATTTTATTGAAAAGGTAAGCTCAAAATAACGACTGCTTAAATTCTACTTACAAGCCTGGCAAATGCAATTTCCGGCTGTCTGAGAGGTCGCGATTTTGCCAATTTTCAGTACGCTCCGCGCCAACCGATGATGGCGCTCCGCTTAGACAGTCTTTCGGACAGTCAGTCACCACTTCTCATGCCCCTCCTTCCCCCCCAAAAAATTTTTGGCACGACATCCCATGATACTACATGATACGTCTTGGTCGCAAGTTGAGTTTGCCCCCAAACAAATTTCCTTATGTCCGCCCTTGATTACACCCAATGTACCGTCCTGTTTCTAGACCACACTATCGTTCTTACAACCAACAGGATGGAGTGACTTTTGCATCTGCTCATGCGCAGTCTAGGTTTTTGCTACGCCTCCCATTCTCTTTTTCTATCGTCCTGAAATCGAAAATTCACAATTATGTTGGGGGTCATAGGCGGGATTACGCGGGGGCACGGGGGGCACTTCCCCCACTTTTTTCCAGAACTTAGTTTTTTTACATCTTAGTCTGGTTGCTTTTGCTACAGAAATACAAACCGGAACTGACAGAGCTACGTGAGTGATAATTAAGTTGTATAATGTTTAAACAGGTCATATTCTGCATTGAAAACGAAATAAAAATAATATTCTTCCGATAAATGTCTCAACGCTGTTTTTTCGACACGCTTCGCGCGCACCCGTTTTAAATATTTCAGGATTCGGGGTTACTTCTTGTAGTCCACCTCTTCCATTTTCACTGAAACTTATCACCAGTGCCAGGGCCGTACACAGCTGAAGCTCTAGCTTAACTAATGAAAGGGGAGGCAGGGAGGCGGTCGTCTTCTGGCCCCCTTCTCTTACCAAGTGCCCCCAAGCTTTCTGAAAGGACGATAATCTTATTTAACCCCAGCCTTATCTGGGGCTTCAATCTTTTTCGGCTGAAGTGAAAAGGGGCCCACCCTTTCTCTAATTTCCATTAATTTCTCTATTGAGATGTCTCAAAAGTCCATTTTTCGGCGTGTTCTGCGGGTCCCATCACAGATAAAAAATCTCATATAAAGGATTCTATAGTAAACCAACGGTACGTTTTTGCTTAATACAAATATCCTCAGGGGTCACCCTTATTCAGCTGTAGTGAAAAGGGACCACTCTTTGTCTAATTTAATTTCAATTTCACCACTGGGATGAAGTAACAATTAATTTTTTTCGGCGCGCTCCGCTCCACTTTACAGGCAACGGCTCTGTGAAAGTCACCTGAAAAAGGCTACAAATGAAACCAGAGTATGTTTGTGCTTCAGTAAGATTGTCTTTAGGGGCTAAAGTAAAAGTTAAAAGAGGCCCATCTTTTCTCTAATTTTAATTTTTCTTTAATTTCATTACTGAGATGTCTTAACGTTAATTTTTTCGGCGCTCTTCGCGCGCCCCATCATGGACATGGGCTGAATTCACATCATATGAAAAGCCCCCTAGCTTTCTGAAAAGAAGATCTTGGGCACCAAGGAGGGGGCCCCTGAAGAACCTGAATTATAAGTAATCCATTCCCCGCACTCTCCCCGCACTCTCCCCGCACCCTCTGCATTATCGATTCCGGTCGACTTTAATCATATGGAGCAAGGATATAATTGGAAAAATTCAAATTGTGATATTTGTGGTCTGTTAATTGGCCGTCTTATGTAATTTACAGTTGAAGATAAAATGCATCATTTTAATGCCTACAATTTCGTTAATACCCGGGAGCTTCAGGGGGCTTCGCCCACTGGACCACCAACAGGGGCCCTAAGGCGGGCCCCTGGACCCCACGCCGTAAGGGGGGGGGGGCGCTTCGCGCTCCCGCGGCGCCTTCGGCGCCGTTTGGTAGTCTACCCGAATTTTCCCCCCAACTTTCAGAGATCAAATCCCGCCCCTGTTTGGGGTTAACTGCGTAGCAGGCAGTACGGCATATATCTTGTTCAGTCATATCCCTTTGGAAAGTGAGGAGCTTGAGGGCGGATGAAATAATGACGGATCGTTGTCCTGGGGTGTTCCCCTCCCCCTTTCAAAAAATTTGATGCTAAATTGATGCTTGATTTGAATTCAATGCCTGTCACTTCTTTTTCATACCTTGATCTCCTTTTCCTTTTTTCTCTTCCTCCAATGTCAACAATGGGGCGACCGTCCCATCGCCCAAACTACGCAATTGTTTGAGCTTTTGTACATCCCTGATGTCCTGTAGTATGGTACACCTTTCATGACCTTTAACAGGCACGCCAGTTTGTTGTTTACGTGCAACTCTCCCTTCCTTCTATTGTCCTAGATTCCCTAGGCCCTTTCCCGTCACGTGTTACCGGTATACGTAACAAACCTCCACACCCTAGTTCCACGTCGACTCTGTATTCTATGAACAATTTACTTTCTGCAGCATCCTCATTGGTCAAATAATTTTATCGTACTAATTAATATAGAATGCGTCACAACTTTTAACTAAAAGTGGGACTACATCAAGACTCGTAGTGCTCCGATCTCCACGAGACCATGGGTACTAGTGTTCTAGACTCCTTAGATGAAGCAATTATGTAATATGTGTACATAAGCATAACTGATTTTAATCATCGCTTTCCGAATGGGCACACAATCGCCAAATAAATAATCTAGTAAATCAGCTGGAAGTCACATCATTATTTTTCCTTGCTGGACAGGTTTTCCCGGGTAGATGCGCATTGTTTATCAAGGGCATTCTTGATTGGCTGTTATCATTTTATTGCATCAATTGTTTTCTTTGTTAGTGTTAGGGATTAGATTAGGGATTACCGCTGTCGTTAGTCAGGGAATTTCTTGTTAAACAGTGCGCCACAACCCGTTTTCTCACCCTCAAGATTCCCGTACGAAGCCTTAGTCCATACGATTGGCCCTTTATTTAACACCTTTATTGATATGTGAGCAGGAGATTTTTAAAGCCTTTGTTACTATTTGAAGATAACTGATCAAATTTTAAACATGTCAAATTTCTTAGAAATCTGAAATATATGCAAAGTGCAACTGCATAGATTCATAATAAATGCGACTCCCATCGAGATTTACAATAAAAGCTGGAGTTTATAGGTCGTTTATCAATACGAATGTTTTACTACAGTATTTGTTTCATTTCTTAAAGGTCAAAAGATCAATATTTAAAGACTCTTCGTACGAATTTATGCTGTAATTGAGTTTTCATTCATTATATATTGAATAGATAAGTGTGACAGCAACACCGTTGTCGTTGTCAATGAAAACAGAGAAATGAGCCGTCCCTTTTCTAAATAAACTGAGCGCTTAATCTTTTCCCCGATTAATTCTCTCAAAAGCATCCTCTTCATTGTTACTACAGAAAATGAAACAAGTAGTAAATCTGCACGGGATTTACTACAGCTTCACTCTAAAACTGTCCTAGTCAAACTTGAATAGAATTTAATCAGTAGAGGCTAGATTCGGATTCTTGCCAAAACTTTGCGTAGATACGGCTAAAAAAATCAAACGAATAGTTTCATTTTTGGACCATTTTTAGTCAATTCTGAATCAAATTTTGTGAAATATTTGACAAGGTCTCAGTTCGTGCCCAAATTGACAATGTTTAGAGTGTAGTCAGCTATTGTCACGTGATTGATCCATTTCGTGAATTTAAAGGACGAGATATACGCTAATTCAATTGTAGTGATTACATTTGTAAGATGGTTGAGGTGCCACGTAGACTCTTTCCCAAATAGCAATCGCAAAGAATTATGGGATAGAATGTTGGTGTGTGTTGTTGTCTGTCATATTAAAATGCCATTGACAAAATCAAATTTAATTTAAAAGTCTCATAATTAAAATCTCATAATCCTTTGTAATCGTTATAAATGAAAGGAGCTATGGGTAAATTGATATACCACTCATATGCAATCTTTGGGCAAAGTTTGAGTACTGTATACACCTGTACATCCTTCCGTTTGCGCATGTCATTTGGCAATTAAACACTTCCAGAACGTTTTCCATAGTTCCGCGCGACCAATGCTCTAAAATTTTCAGCAAAGTGTTGCGCAAGACCATAAAATGAGGTCACGTAAAAAGTTTTGGCCCAGAAAAAGTGGTGATACCGGCTATTTATAGTTCCCGGCAGGAGGTTTCTCCCTCCTTTAAAATATCCTTAAATGTTTCCACTTTATTTTCTGTACCATTTTTTTTTTTTTTTTTTTTTTTTTAAGGAAGAACTTTATTCCCATCTTGAAAATATATACATATGTACATATATATAAAACATAGGTTGGAAAATAAATATAATACTTACAAATATTTACGAACTAATTAATTCAACTTACAGTATCAATACATTAACATCATAATTCAATTCACTGTACCTTTTTACTTCAACAGCACGAGCCCAACTCCACATATGACCGGTTGTTCCACGTAAAGGAAGGCTACCAATGCAAATTACACCGGGACGACAGGGAACATACTATTGGTCTCGATGTCCATGGGGAGGAGGCCCAAAAAGCCATACCCGTTCTATCATCGTCGGCATACGGTCATCGGGTGGCCCTTGAGGGACCATCACGTCAGCACGCCCGGATAGAAAGAGTGATGAAAGGTTTCTACAGGACAAGGGGAACAAACTTGCCGGTTTATGGGACTGACGATCAGATGGACTGCTCTCACTGACCCCTGCCCTTGGGGAAAAAATGAATATTTTAGTTTTAACTTGTCAATTGCTTGAAGTCTAATCACGAAGACTGGAAATTTGTTCTTGCTAGATAATCACTACTGTTTAGGGAAGTGGAATTTTTATGGTTGAAAAACATCGCGAAGGAAGAAAATGGCAAATTCAAAATAGAGCTAGAAAGAAAAAAATATGCCTTTTGGATTTTTAAGTTGTGGTAAAAACTACAGAGAATCGCTCAGGAGTAAAGTTACCCCAAACCGCTACATACTTAAACCAGCTATGACATATAACGAAATCACAGTCACACGACTCTGAAAGCAGGAGAAAGAAAACACACAAAAAATGAAATGACAAATGAGATGCATGATTTGCGGTCAATTCATAAAACCTTTATTTATTTAAAAGATTTTCACTTATATAATTTTTATGTTTCATACCATATATATTTTATTGCTTAAGATTGGCAGTTGTGTCCAACGATATACAAGACCGTTTCATGTTTGTCACATTTGCTATGCCAAAGAAACTGTGATGGATCAGGAAGGTGTTGGAAGGTCGTAACACCTCCCTCAATGGATCCACTTCTTTTGCCCAAAGTCCTTTCAACTTTCTGACAAAGAGGCCGGGGCCAAACCAAATTTTACCCTCTTCTTAGGAGTTCCCCTCAAAGGACCTACATCCCCAAAAGGACAACAAACTTACAGTTAACTGACCAACCTCTTAGGTCTTGGCCTTTGAACCTCTATGGCATGGTTTTTCATGCGTGACACCCACCGTTTTCTAGATTGTCTGAAAGGTCAGGTAGGACAAATTGCCACACAAGGTGTTAAATGAGGGAAAATTTTCTTTCAGGAGGTCACCTATTTTTTACTAAAAGGAGGCAAGATACACAATGGCAATGATAATTTTTTATCTAACAATTCATGAGGCCAAAACTTTTATCTCAGGGTGGGTTCCCCTTTTTGCCTACTCATTAACTTGGCTACAGATCTGTGTCTCATGTGTCTCCAACACTTTTGTATAGTTATATATATTACATTGCAATGTTCCACACACTACAAATGCTTTTGAAGAATTTTAGGGAGGGATTAAGTTAGGAGATTACGAACTGTATGGGAAGAGAGGATAAGGTTCTTTGGACTAAATTAGGAAAACATTTGTAAACATTTTTGTACATCAACGATAAAAAAGGCTTTCAAGTAAAGGTGCTACAAAGACGTCATCATTCAGCTCTAAAAGATCATATTTTTCAAAGCAAGTCTCGAAGCTACTTTGAACAAAAAGAAACGTTTGATGAAATTTTGATAACATCGCACTATAAGATGCAGACCCATCAACTTTCCTGGTCTTGCTAGGAGACTCCCAGGCCAGTCACAGCCTTTTATTCTAGTTGTAGCTCACTGGCTTCTTTCCTCTAGTCCATATATAGTCTATATGCTGAGCACCAAGTGAAATGGCAGCAAAGAAGCCATGAAGCTTAGCTACTGAAGGGTTCAAGGGTTTTCATCAGGCCAAAGTGAGATGCATTTTTTATCCAATAGCTGTCTACATTTTGTCCATTTGAGCTGACCTTTCATTAACATACCAAACTTGGTCTATACTGTTGAGTGGTTACCTCCTGAGCATGTAATTCATAATCCACATTTCTCCCACAGTCATGGTCCTCTAGCATTGTAAAACTACTGCCCTTTAAGGGAATTATGGGAATTTGAAGTCATCAAGACAGTGTGCAGTCACTGCTGCAAAGGCTAATAAAGTGCTTGGATTGATCAAGAGGAATTTCAACAGTTTTACTTAGGATTTTGTACTTAATTTGTATAAGCAGATGGTAAGACACCATCTTGACTATGCCCCTCAGGCTTGGAGCCCATTCTATGAAAAGGACAAGTTCCTTTTAGAGCAAGTTCAGAGGAGAGCCACCTGCCTTATACCTGAGGTGAGAAATTTACCTTATCAAGTTGGGCTTAAACATCTTGGGCTTACCACATTGGATTTGAGAAGGATTAGAGGGGACATGCTCCAGGTTTACAAGTTTCTCTCTGAAAGGAATCCCCTTTTGTCTTGTATGTTATTCAAGGGTTCACAGTAATTCTCGGGTTCATGGGCATATGGATGGAAAAGTCTTTTGCAAGGCTTGACATTAGGAAGTTAGTTTTTTCCATAGACTTGTCAACGAGTGGAATTGTATGCCAGACTGGGTAGTTAACTCCCTGTCAGCTCACTGCTTTAAGGTTAACATTGACAAGTTCTTCCCTGGCTGTGGTAGAATCTGATTGTTCGGGGCTGTTTGTTTAAGTTTGGTGGTTTGACTTTTGAATAGGGTTTGGACTTTTGGGCATCTTATGGGGTCTTGGCTCTCCTTTGCCCTTCAACCTGTTATGTTATGTATCATAACATAAAAAATACAGTAGATCTCTTACACTTAGACTATGACAGGTGGAATAAATGAGACATTTGGTTAAAGGAAGAGACATACTTACGTTCACCACTTGCGACTATACCACTGAATGCGTCTTGGGTAAAGTGTAATTTTTTAACCCTGTTTCACAGAAAGTTAAGTTCAATTCTACGTTTTACTTCTGTATGACAATTACATGATAGAACAATGTTCTATCATGTATTGCTCACCTTAGCTATACATAAAACAGGGCCTTGGCATGAATAAGCCAGTTCAATAATTCATTTTGGTGGCTGTGCACATGCCTACTTCCTCCACATCATTCGGATAAACAAACCAATTCCGCACCCACAACACATATTCCAAAATTTAAGTTTACATAAAAATTTGGTTTCATCATTTTTTCTTAATCCATCTATAACATTAAGAGGGATCTCAAGTGTAGTTTTGTGCATTGGATTGTGTCTAAATTGTCCTTTTGGTGTAAAAATTCACATTTATTTTGCTGTTAAGGAGCATGGAGACTCCTATTTTCTTTCAACTTGCTAGACAGTAAGAAACTGTATGCATGTACAAGGGAACGTTGTGTGCTACGTGCTGAGCTTGATCTGTATTTCCATGCTATGTACCACAATTCCATGTGGCAACAAATTACCAAACTAGATTATTTGAAGTCTTTAATACTGAACTTAATCTGAAATATTGAGCTCTATTTATTACAGTTTAAATATTGGTCCAATGCCCATTAAATGTTTAGGAAAAATGATTGCAGAAACACCCTGAGAAAATGGCTTAAATTCAAATGGTTGACCTTCCTTGAGATAAAAGTTCAAATTCTTCAGAAAATCACGCCTATGTCTCCTTTTCATTCAGAAATAAGTTAACACACTTTACTCTTCAAAGTGGGAAAAAAGTAATTCTCTTCTCTGCAAGTCATATCAGCTAAGGTTTTGTAAGCTATTTTGGGGACTTGAGTCAAGTGCTTGACTGAAATCTGTATAAGACATTTCATTGCAGAAAAAATTCCCAAGAACTTTTGAGTTAGGTAGCATTGAAAGATTTCGACTATACATATGCTAATCTTATATCGACCATACACAGACCTTTCCCAAGGTAAATCAAAGTACATTTCAGCATAACATTTTGTGTCATGGGGGCCTGGAGGAGAACGATTTCAAGGGCAACTAGATAGAAGCACACTCTTCTTCATTCTGTTTGTATTTCTCCAATATTATACTTTTTCTGGTAACAAACAATTTAAGGAAAGTGAAATTTGTCATTTCAAATTTGTTGATAGAATGCCGACATTACGAAGACTAATGAGAATCTTACCTCCTTTGAACCAGTTGGTCAAGATAACATGGATAGTAGGTATCGCACTTGAAATGATGGATTGATAAGTGAATAATGACCATTTCAATACCTGCTTCATAAGTTCATAGAGTATTAAATACTTTTTTTTTTCCTTGAAAATCTGCTAACCAATAGAATATAATCATCTGCCTTCAAATTTTACTTGAAAAACTTTGCAGTTTGCCGTTAGAAGTAACATCATATTTAAAAGAGGAAAACACTTTTTATACCAAATTCACCCCCACTATTGCATTGACTACCCCTTTAAAAACATGTAAGGAAATTTCATATTATTTTTGTGATAGTCTTGACTTCACATATTTTAAGGCACAAAAAACTACTTGCTCTGCCAGCAACCTCCCTCCTTTTTCTCATTCATTCCTTAAATCTTCTACATTTACCATCAATTTCCTTTTACTCAACTCTCATTGTAACGAGTGACCCCCATCCATAAAACTCATCCAATTCAACCGTTTACAAATGAAGACTTCCCTTCAATTTCTGCTTATCCCTATCATGCAGATACTAGCATAATATTTCAGATCTCACAAGATTAGCAACCACCTTTAGAAGAAAAAAATCTTTAGCTTTCCTGTTTCCATTAAGAGTTGCATCCATTAAAAATCAGCTGTGCTATATCTTTGAGCTTGTCATATACTGAACACTTATCACTGATGATTGCACTATTAAAGTTGAGAAGCTGGAAGCTCTCCAGACGGCTGGAATTTTATCCTTTCTTGCAATGCCTTCCATGCTTTCTCAACCTGCACAAGGAAAGAAAATCACAGAAAATGCCAAATAATTGTGATGTATTCTACATCTTGCATTCACTCACACTTAATCCTCAGTTTCTATTGGTTCATTACGGTCAGGTGACCTTGCCAGTGGCATAGCCATGGGGGTGATTTTGGGGGTTAGAACACCCCCATGACCCAATCTTGCCATGCAAAAAACACCTAAAATAGTGGTTTTTTCTCTGCATCCTTAGACTTTTCCCTCATTTCGTCCCCATGACACAATCCTGGCTATGCGCCTGGACCCTGCCTTATCCCAGTTAAACTCGAAGTAATATTAACACACCTAAATATCTTAGATAACTCAATTTTGGGGGGTTGTGCTGTTTAAAGTGGCTATTTACAAATAGGATTTCACTTGAAGCATGCAATATTCTGTGCTAATGCATGGTCCATTGTTATTTAACCTTTATTTGTTCATAAAAAATTTAACAAGCACCTGAAGTCATCACAGGTAGATTCATAGATGAATTCAAGTAGCCAAGCAATGGTGAGTTCATTGGCCATTACTGGGGGCCATCAGTATGGACTTTTCTTTTCTTTAGTCTACCTGCACCATGATAATTGCACCCAATGCAAAACCTGCTTCTGGATGGATTCTGCATTGCCAGCAGCCATTTATGGCACAGGGAAACTAGAGCACCATATGGCGCTGAAGCTCAAACCTGTTGAACTACTGAAGAGTGATGAGTTCCAATGTCCCAAAAATCATGCACTCCTCATGCATGTCATACATGGCTTTTACTTTTTGAACAGATGTACCCACAATAAAGAATGTTTTAATTCTTCTCAGTTAAATGAGCAAGTAATCAGCAAGGCAGAAAGCTAGTTTAATGGGCTGTGATAACACAATAGTAAGTGAAAGCTTCCTCGCTGAACACAATAAAAGAAATTTGATCCTCTTCATCCCTTCCACAAGCAAGGCTATTTTAGAAGCAATGTCTTATGACTTGGTGCTTGTACAAAGACAGTTTAAAAGGGAGTGCAGTTCAATGGGAAACATGTAGTCAGCTGAATTTGTGAGACAAGTAAAATTTGAGGGGAACAAAATTGGTCAAAAAGGTGTCACAATTATTATTCATCCCAAACTGGACAAAAAATTTGTAATTCATGTAATTCACACATGCCAGTCATCCTGCTGAGCAATTAGGCCTATGAGGACAATTTTGCAATGCATCTAGGAGGAAATAACATTTCAAAATGTTTCCTTCTATGGCCTTGAAACATAGCCTTTGGATGACCTACAACCTACATTTTTCAACCAGCTTTAAGGGCTTCAAAAGCTAATTACACATGCCATGTTTTGTAGCTATTGGTCCCACAGATGCAAAACAATAGCAACAAGTCAAAAATAGTCGCACCTTTTGACCTCGTACGACCTTGAATGACCTTGGATAAACAAATCTACGTACAAGACTCAACAGCCACTACATAAGGAATATTATCCCCAACTTTCAAGGACATTGAGCAATAATTTTGGGAGAAGATACACTTTAAAAATATTCACAATACAACCAGTAATGACACCTAGATGACCTTTGACCTCAACTTTTTGAACACAACATGTAGCCCTATGTCCAATGACCAATGTGTCAAAGTTTCGTTACAATTTGTAGACAAATGTGCCCTTGAGAGCACTATAGGCAATTGTGAACAGACATGATAGATAGAGGAATAGACAGAGGGACAGGGACAGATCACTACAGAGGGATGGGGGCAGACCACAATAGCTCAAACAGCTCTTTGAGCTGGTTTGAGCTTACAAGATAATTAGGAAGATTAAGGCTGATGGGCCCCAGTAATGGCCTACATTAAACTGACCATCACTAGAGAACAGTCACATTTGTTAAAATCTTCTTGATGCCTCCCCTCCCTACTAGTTTTCCTATTTCTTTAGCCCTTCAAGAGCACTTTCTCTGCCTGTGAATCTTTATGTTCAGACTAGTTTGTGACATGATGCTAGAAAAGTATTCCATGATTTAGACACCCCTAGTTGATCAATATGAATCAAGAATCTATCAGTGAGCTTTCTCTTCATCTATCTTGAGATGAATTAAGTTAGAGTTTGTTGTTGTATTGCAATGAGACAAAGATGTTAACCCTTTACCGTTGTTTGGGTCCTTTTGGACCCATGCGGAGAGCTCGGCTGTCACACATCTTTACTGTTTCACGCGGAGCTCGAAACTGCGAGTAGCTACCCGAAAATTCGGCCACAAGAGCAAGAGAGACAATAGTTTAAGGTCACGGGGTCAATGGCCTACGGAAGCCGATGCGGGGCGGGCTACGTCCACTTTTCCGCCCAATCCCGAGGCCCGCAAATATGCCCCGATCGGAGCACAATAGTAAAGGGTTAATGACAAACTTCATCACTACAGAGTCTTAAAGAAAGCATGATTTGAAATCCAGTCAAAGGCCTTTTTATCAGATAAATTTTGAAAAGAGAGCTAATTGAACTTAGTGGCACTGATAGCTACTACATTAACTTAAGTTAAGCTCTGTTACAAATTATGCAATCCAATCCAATAAAAGACAAAGGTCTCATTGATGGGTCATGTGATGTCCCAAAAGGACTGTTTTCCAGCCTTGGCTTGTCCCTATGCTTCCACCAATCAAGTGTTCACTCCTCCTTGGGAATTTCTCGCTTGAGAAAAACATATAAGTATACTGTCACATGAATGTCAAAAGCCAATTATGAAAAAGGAAAGTTTACTAGACTACTTCAGGTTGGGATGAATGCATTTCCCCTTTAAACATGATGTGCAGGGCAAGAAAGTACCAAACATTTGTCAGGCATTACAGTTTTTTGAAGTGTGGTTATTCCACTGACCAACGAACAATAAAGCTGATTGGAGTATCAGCATGAGCACACCATACACAAGTAATTATTCAGCATGGAAATATTTCCATAAATCTCACCTGTTTTTGTGTGTACTCTGGCTGCCACAGGGTGCACATAACTACATGAGATCTCCCCACTCTTTCTTGATTACTCATCTGTGATTCTATCCTCTGCCTTGCTCTCTCTTCCGACAGACCATCCCTGTCCATGATCCTTTTCAGAGCCTGGAGTAAAGAAACATCATTATCTATTTCAATAGTCCTCACAAATATGTCATCACTGTACAGAAAAAGCACCCTCTGAAGGAGAAAATCCTATTTGTACTACTGCAACTTGCACCGACAAATGCAAAAAACTGATTTATGCACCAGTAACATACATGTGACAATTTCTATGCATGCATGTGTAGTCATCAAGTGCAATGTGCTTCACTTCAACTGCTTCCAAAATGATGTCGCCTAATAACAACCCAAACAGTCTGCAACAAGTATAGGAGTTTTCTCTTATCTCTCTAAAATCCTTTTATATTTTTCTTAGAAGCAGCAGACTTGAATTCTTCATTCTCATTGAACCCAAAGTGTAGGAAACAAAATAGCAAACACTTTGGTAGCTAACAATTTAACTTTCTAGTAGAGAAAAGGATAGATTTGTTTTCCAGATTACCATAATTCTTTGTGTTGCACCATCCGGTTACACTTCTTAATAACCATTCCATTTTTAAGTATCTGGTATGACCAGTTCAACCTTGGACCTTCTAAGTGAGAGTGGAATATTCTACCAAATAGGCTGTATACTTGATTAAGTTAGTGAGCTTTACATTCCACAATGCGGGCGTCAGCTACGACAAATGACATCACTTCCTGTGCTGCTCCTGTCATTTCACAACTCGGAACAGACACCAATGATGTTACCTCATTTTAGATGAGGTCTGCATCTTGAAATCTAAAGCTCAATAGTAGTGAGCTAAAGATTTCGCAACACAGCCATCATTTGCAAAGCAATGACGTCACTCAGGCGTTGCCCATGACATTTCACAACTTGGTGTAGCATTATTTCATGTTGTGCTCAAAACAACAAAGACCAATATGATGTCAGTTCATTGTAGATGAGGTCCATGCTGTGAAATCTAAAGCTCCCTATTCTGTGGTAGAAGCAGCCCCAAGACATCCTGTAAAGCTTGTACATAATGGACACTCTCTAAGAAAAATGAAAATCGATGACTGCAAACTTGGGGAAAAAGAAACTACATTTTCTTCCTCAAAACCAAAATTTTCTCTCTAAATACTACTATGATAGAAGTTTACATCAAAAATGAAAGAAAGCAAACATTTACTTCTTCTTTTGGAATGATACATGACCACACTTCATGAGTAAACTCATCCCAATTAGCATCTAAAAGGACTGCCGCATCTAGGATGCACACATCCTTTCCTGTGACAAAAAAACAAAACATAAATGAAATAGATGATGAGTTATATTTCAAGAGGAATATTGCAAGTGTTTTGAGCAAAATTTCCCTTTTTGAAACAAAGTACAAAATGATCTATAATACATAGACCATTTTCCAAATAGTGATTACAATGACTTGAGGGATAGTGTCATGGTGTGCCTCATTTTGGATCATGGTAGAATGATGCTACCAAAAATGACACATACCAAAAATGTATCCCACAATCCTATGTAACTTCTATTTGGAAGAAGGTCTAACTTCTAACTATTTGGAGGGAGTTTGGTAGTTTTCATCTCAAGAAACCAGCTTCTCAAGGAAGGGAATTCAGCTAATTGCTGTTCAAAATTAATTTGCAAGCCCAGATATAGTTGTAAGCTTCACTCACCATGTACTGTAATATCTTTTAGCAAATTCAACAATATAAAAGCAAAGGAGGGTGACAATTACAGTTCCTCGATAATTTCCATTCATGCAACTTTAAGATGACCTGTTGTCTCTGAAACAATATGCCGAATTCTGGATGACATCACAAAATACCCTTGTTTTAAATTCAATTGTGAACTGATTGGATGCACTGTCTATAATGAAAACATTTTCGATACCCTGTCACTGACATGACATCATCAATAGTGTATTGAAGTGGTCCACCAATTGAAATTATGACATGGGTAATCTGTGACATCGTCCGAAATCGGGCATAGATTTTATTGCATTTTCAAGAGGCAACAGGTCATCTTTAAGACAATTCAATTCTGGTTTACTCACAAGAGTAATTTTTGTCAAGGGAAACATTTACTTTGGGTTATTGTCCCAAGTCCGATTTGTCCCACTGGTGGTCCATCAGGGCAGGGTCTGACGCAAAGAGCTGTCTGCTAGAAAGAGAAATTGTCCAAGAAAGAATTCTTTAGAAGGCTGTCAGGGAACATTGCCAAGGTGGGGATTGTTTAGGTAAGGGGGAGGGGGGAAGGGGGAGGGGGAAGGGGGAGGGGGGGAGGTGTCCATGGGGATTTGTCAAGTAACGCCTGATGACATACCTGAAACTGGTCAAAATATTTTGCAAGTTTCACCAACAAGAGAACCAGCCCATGATAATTTTCAAATTAAAGAAGATTGTCACACAAATTTCTCACCTTCCTGTGCATACTTAGATATCAAGTCTTGAGCCATCCTGGCAATTTCAGGCCAAACAATTTTGTTGAGTACTGTTAATCGACTCTTATCTGCAAAGACTTTAGCACCTAATGCTTTACGATTGATCTGTCCATCATCCCCCACAATATCTGCAAAAGAACAGACAAAATAATGTTGATCCAAAATAAAATCATACATCCTTTGTCACAACCAGAAAGCCAAAAAGGCTTAGTGATTCCTTGCTGCTGATATGTAAGGCCTTTCTTCACATTGACATTGCTTTGCAATGTTTTTCAATTAACAGGGTTCCATTTTGTGCCCACAAAGTACACATGCAAGGCATCCAATCTTCCTACATCGAGATCCCCCTTGCCCATCGTGAACCCAAATGATATTTGACCTCCACCAAAAACTTCTGGGGCCATGTATTCACTATGTGCCATCTACATGACAAGTTACAGGACCCTACAAGTGACCTTTATTGAAAGACTGTGCAGGAAAGCTTGTCAGGCTTTGAACATGCTGACTCAAAATGAACTCTGACCTTTGGGAAAATCAATAGGGAACATTTACTCAATATGGCCAACACACTGGCCAAATATGAGCACAGTCACATGTATCGTTCTTGAGAAATCATGCTTACAAAGTTTTGACCTTTTAACATCTCGTTACCTCAAATGACCTTTGACCTCCACCCAAAAACAATAGAGATCATCTACTCAATATGACCAACCCACACCTCAAATATGAGCATAGCCACATGTACTGTTTTCGAGATATCGTGTTTACGAAGTTTTGACCTTCTGACCTCTTATGACCACAAATGACCTTTGACCTCCACCAAAATCAATAGGGATCATCTACTCAATATGGCCAATGCACACATCGAATATGAGATTAGTCACACTTACTCTTCTTGAGATACCGTGTTTACAGGCAATTTCTAAGGAATTTACCTATTGACCTCTCATGACCCCAAATGAACTTTGACCTCCACAAAAATCAACAGGAATTATCTTATCATTATGAGCAACCCACACACCTAAATATGAGCATAGTCACATGTATCGTTCTTGAGAAATCATGCTTACAAAGTTTTGACCTTTTAACATCTCGTGACCTCAAATGACCTTTGACCTCCACCCAAAAACAATAGAGATCATCTACTCAATATGACCAACCCACACATTAAATGTGAGCATAGTCACATGTACCATTCTCGAGATACTGTGTTTACAACGTTTTGACCTTTTGACCTCTCATGACCCCAAATGACCTTTGATCTCCACCAAAATCAATAGGGATCATGTAATAAACATGACCAATGCATACACGAAATATGAGATTAGCCACACTTCATCTTCTTGAGATACCATGTTTACAAGCAATTTCTAAGGAATTTACCTATTGACCTCTCTCTCGCTCTATTGACCCCAAATGGCATTTGACCTTTATGAATATATATAGGGATCATCTACTCAATATGACCAACCCACACACCAAATATGAGCACAGTCACATGTACCGTTCTTGAGATATTGCGTTAACGAAGTTTTGACCTTTTGACCTCTCGTGACCCCAAATGACCTTTGATCTCCACCAAAAACAATAGGGATCATCTACTCAATATGACCAACATACACACCAAATATGAGGTTAGTCACACTTACCGTTCTTGAGATATCGTGTTTACAAGCCAAAGCATCACATACACTCACACACACACAGGGCATACGCGTGTTCAATGCCTTACGGGGTACACAGAACTGTTCCCCGTAAGGAAATGGTCGGAATTCCCATTTAGCCGTTTATGTCATGCGGCACGTGCATGCCACAAGGGAGGGCGGGCTCTTGCATATCACGTGACAGAGCTGATTGCAGTGTCCGAATTTTCGGGTAGCTACGCCAGTTACGAGCTCCGCATGAGAGAGGAAAGACGTGCGAGGCCTCTGGTGATCACCAGTGACCTTTGACCTCCACCAAAAACGATAGGGCACATCTACTCCACAACATCTACATACATACCAAGTTTGAAAAAAATTGATCACTCGGTTATTGAGTTATCGCACCACATACCTCGCATTCCAATCCGTCACATACACACACACACACACACATACACACACACACACACATACATACGCCAAGGTGACTGCATAGGTTCCTTTGTTACACAAGGAACCAAAAATTACTGATTGATCAGGAATAAAAACTTTATAGTTGTCAGGAATTCTTCCAGAAACACAAAAAGAGGGAAGGGATTCATTACTGCAAAATCCCAAGTCCAAAGTGACCCTGTCATAGGCTAAAGCCATGACTGTGTTGAGGGGGACAAAAACTTGCTTCAAGGCCCCTGTAAGGTGCAATTTGTAAGTTTAAACATTGCTGCAAAATTATCTCCTATAGTAAACCAGAAAGCCAAAAGGCTTAGTGATTCCTTGCCATTAAATACCTTACCTGCTTTCAAATTGACAGTGCTTGATAGATTTTTCTTTACATTTTAGGCACAGAATTTTTGCAATTTTACCCCTGGTGACCTCAAATGACCTTTGACCTCTCCCAAAAACAATAGGCTTCTTTCTTTCAACATGACAAATATATATACCAAATATGAAAAGTATCTGTTACTCTTATCTGGAGATATTGTGTTTACAAGCCATTTTCGAAGTTTTGGCAATTTTACCGCTGGTGACCTCAAATGACCTTGACCTCTACCAAAAGCAATAGGCTTCTTTCTCTCAACATGAAAAATCTATACATCAAGTATGAAAATTGTCGGGCAATCCTATCTGAAGATATCATGTTTACAAGCCATTTTCGGTGTTTTCACATTTTTACCGCTGATGACCGCAAATGACCTTTGACCTCAGCCAAAAACAATAGACTTCTTCCTCTCAACATGACAAACCTATATACCAAGCATGAGAAGTGTCGGTCACTCCTATCTGAAGAAATCATGTTTAAAAGCCATTTTCGGGATTTTCCCAGTTTTACCGCTGGTGACCTCAAATGAACTTTGAATTCTACCAAAAGCAATAGGCTTCTTTCTCTCGATATGAAAAATCTATATACCAAATATGAAGAGTATCTGTCACTCCTTTTTGAAGATATTGTGTTTACAAGCCATTTTCAGTGTTTTCGCAATTTTACGGCTGATGACCTCAAATGACCTTTGACCTCTACCAACAACAATAGGGTTCTTCCTTTCAACATGACAAATCTATATACCAAGTATGAAAAGTTTCGGTCACTCCTATCTCAAGATATCGTGTTTACAAGCCATTTTCGAAGTTTTCGCAATTTTACTACTATTGACCTCAAATGACCTTTGACCTCTACCAAAAACAATAGGCTTCTCTCTCTCAACATGAAAAATCTATTTACCAAATATGAAGAGTGTCGGTCTCTCCTAACCGAAGATACCATGTTTACAAGCCATTTTCAGTGTTTTCGCAATTTTACCGCTGATGACCTCAAATGACCTTTGACCTCTACCAAAAACAATAGGGTTCTTCCTCTCAACATGACAAATCTACATACCAAGTATGAAAATTGTCGGGCAATCCTATCTGAAGATATCGTGTTTACAAGCTATTTTTGAAATTGTCGCAATTTTACCGCTGGTGACCTCAAATGACCTTTAACCTCTACCAAAAACAATAGGGTTCTTCCTCTCAACATGATAAATCTATATACCAAATATGAAAAGTGTCGGACATTCCTATCTTAAGATATCGTGTTTACAAGCAAGTGTCACAAACACACACACACACACACACCCACCCACACGCACACACACACACACGACATCACCATTGCATACATTCCTTGCCTGCCTACGGCAAGGAATCAAAAACCAAGATATTGACAATTTTCTTGTTTTTTGGGCAATGAAAAAGGGGGCATACCACCTCCTGACAAGGGAGGGGGGACAAATCCACCCTTACCCCCTCTGGTAGAAAGCCTGGTTGCACAGCGATGAAAAATGCCTCAGTGATAACATGATAATGTAAAACCTTGTTTTCTTTGTACTAATTTACTTGCAGAAACTTATGTCAACTTCTATAGACACTTTTCCAAATAGCTTTTGCAAAGGATTATGGGACAGAATGTTGGTGTGCATTATTTTTTGCTTTAGTATAATGTCATTGACAAAAATTATGCATACCTAAAACCTATCCCACAATCCTTTGTGATTGCTATTTGGAAAAGGGTCAATTGACACACCTTTGCCAAATTCATCCACAACTTTTTTGAATGCTGCAGCGTCTGGTTGATAGGCTTGATGACCCAACTTGTCACAATCTATGATTGATGCCCCCAATTTTTCTAACCTTCTGCACACTGAAGACTTCCCACTGGCAATACCACCTGTTAATCCAATAATATATGGTGCGGATGATATAGTTGTATTGGCCTGAATAGAAAAGGAGAAATTTTAATTTTTTAAAGTCAGTTTATGCAAAACTTAACAAATATCTTGTGACTCTATTTCCTGAAAAGTGTAAAAGGACAGTTTTATCCTCACCTTAAAGGGCATATGTAGTCACACCTAACATATTTTGAAACGAAAGTGCAAATTTCTTCCTAATTCCCTTCCAAGTATCCTTCATGATATTTCAATTAGTAGGCTACTAAAATATTGCACATTTAAGGTACACAAAAGAATTTATCCCAACTTAATTTTACAATTCAATGAGACAATTATTATCATATGGTTCTCAAGAGCCATTCATCATAAAGGGTATGCTACTACACAAAATTCAAAATGACGAGGCTGCATTTTCCCTTTAAAGGGAAAATTTGATTTTAATTAGCACATAAACCCTGTCATATCAATTCTAGAATGGCTCTTTGATTCATGCAACAATTTTTCTTCTCCTTATTTGCTTCCTAATTTTCCTAATTTGAGGGAAAGTACCTAAAATCCTTTGTCTGTAATAACAATGTTCAAAATCATCTTCAGAAAATACTTGTAAAGCAAATGCCACAGGATTGTAAGAGTGAGCTTAGTTTGGAAGCAATTTCAACGAACGCTGTTAGAAGTAAAGCAGGGCTTCAAATTAGGGTATTAAATCAGTTGTCTCAGGGACATGTAGTTAAAAACTTTGGTTGTCCCACCATAGATAGAAGAATACTGAACTAGAATAAGGTTATACTTAATAATATTGCAGTGGCGTAGCTGGGGGGGGGGGGGGGCAAGTTGCCGGGGTGCCACCTGTAGGGTGGCGTTAAATCGAGATCACTCAAAAAAATGTTGGACCTACCATTTGCAAAGATATAGACATATCATCTTTTAATGGAATAATTTAGTAATATTGACACAATTAAATGTCAATCTAAACTAGAGAGGGGACAAATGAACGCATAAATCTGCATCAATCCATCAAGTTTTACGAGAATTCTTGCTGGATAACCATACACCCTACAGACTTCCTGCGTATTTTAGTACATTTGCAGAAGCAAAAATACAAAAGGTGAACCTGTAATCAACTGCTGTTATAGCTCATCGTCATTTTAGTAAATAAATCGAGTAAAGTAAATATTTCAAGTAAATCAAAACATTGTGTCTGTGGTTTTAAACATGAATAAAGCAATCATTGAAGTCCCTTGGGTCAGACTTTAACATTTGCTCTGTTTAGGAGTGTAGGTATTCATAAGATGCCCCCCGAAGATGGGGGCAGGTGCACCAATTTTGTTTCTTGCCCCGGGTGCCACAAACCCTAGCTATGCCCCTGTAATATTGTACAAACTCACAGTCTAGTCATGAAGTTGAGGCCAAGTCAGTAAATGAATTGCTTATGTGTAAATTTTAATAGAAACCTGCTGTGGGAAAGTTTGTTTCAAAGCAAAAAGTTTTACATGAAGCAAGCTGGCATGAAGTGTATAGACAGGTAGGTGCATGTTTAAAAGGTTCTGTAAGCACAGTCACCCCAACTTGAAGTGGTGTAGTAGACTGTCCTGTCTTATGATTGGTTGTTGAGAGTCATGTGACAACAATTTTTCTCTTCAAATGTGAAATTTACTATAAGTAACTGCTTGTTTTACATTGAATATGCAATATCGAAGTTTTAAAAGATGATAAAAGATACTTTGAAGAGAATTATGAGGAAATTGTGATAATCAGCTGTTGCTTCGAAATACGTTTGGGGAGACTGCTCTTGACCTTAAAGTGGTTGCCCCACAAACGACTAGAAGACAAATGATTGATTGCTCTTGGCAGAAATGACTTGCCTGAAGCAAATGGACATTGCCATACAACTGCACATTTCAAGGGATGTAAAGGATCATGTAAATTCATTGATATTTCAGATGTGGTCATCTAAATTCCACAGAGTAACACTGTTTTTCATAGGAGCCCATGTCTCCCTATGTTTGCATCTTCTTACTTCAGATGAGAGGCCAATGCTCCTAATCAGGCCATGAATTTAAGATTTTTCAGAAGTGCTACAAAGGAGACTCCTTAGAAAAGTAAGGAGTGTGGTGCCAGTGCTGTTTTCTGAAATGGTAATAAATTGTTCTTATCCTCATATAGGTGTTCAAAAAAACCACACTCTTCAAAGTAATTTGAGGCAAGGTGTGCAGGTGCTTACTTACTTACTTCTTACTTCAGATGAGAGGCCAATGCTCCTAATCAGGCCATGAATTTAAGATTTTTCAGAAGTGCTACAAAGGAGACTCCTTAGAAAAGTAAGGAGTGTGGTGCCAGTGCTGTTTTCTGAAATGGTAATAAATTGTTCTTATCCTCATATAGGTGTTCAAAAAAACCACACTCTTCAAAGTAATTTGAGGCAAGGTGTGCAGGTGCTTACTTACTTACTTCTTACTTCAGATGAGAGGCCAATGCTCCTAATCAGGCCATGAATTTAAGATTTTTCAGAAGTGCTACAAAGGAGACTCCTTAGAAAAGTAAGGAGTGTGGTGCCAGTGCTGTTTTCTGAAATGGTAATAAATTGTTCTTATCCTCATATAGGTGTTCAAAAAAACCACACTCTTCAAAGTAATTTGAGGCAAGGTGTGCAGGTGCAGTTGCACCTGCACACCTCAAAATCCAAGGCCTTTGCTGAAGGGGGGGGGGGGGGAGAAGTGGGGCCTCTTTCTCCCTACCCCCAGATTTTGTACTTGCTGCCCGATTGTCCATTTCCCCAAGTTAAGTAAGTTATGACTTGGGGTAATCAAAAAAAAGTAAATAATATACCTTTCCAGAGACCTAATTTTTCTTCCAGAATATGGCTTCGCCCCTGAACCCCCACCCCAGCAACAGGAACTGTTTCACACTGCACCTGACATTTTTTACCCCCCCCCCCCCCCCATTATCTTGTGCCCTTAGTTCCCCCTCCCCCCACACACACACATTATTTCCACATTTTGGCGCTGCTACTGCCTGTCTTATACTTACAATTGGTTGTTTCAAAAGAGACCCTAGCAGTCTCATTCTCTGACTGGATGAACTAATCTTGTCTTCCTCTTGCTCCTCATGGTTGACATCAGCAACAATGTCAATTTCATGGACATCCAGCACACTTAACCCCTACAAAAGAAAGGCACAGTTTGAAAAGCTCTGACAAATATGTTTATGTTCAAATCCTTTTCTAGGAAGGTGTACAGGATACATGTCAGGGTTTTGGGAGTCAAAAGTTAATGGAAAAGGTATTTTAGGGAGCCACTAATCACAGAAAATGAAAACCATCCCCACCATATTTGGTATTAGAAAACATAGATTTAGTAACTGGGGGGGGGGGGAGATGCTGACGTCTCAATGGATGCATCCCATTTTCTTCATTCATGAAATTCATTTGTCTGTTGGACAGCCTACCTATAAGACTACTTTTGATTGTCACAAAATTTGGTCATCAAAGAAAGCCAGGTTAAATGTTTACATAAGGTCCTGCATTATTTGAAAACTACAAATCTTTGTCAGTGTTCTGTCCTCACTCAACAGAAATTGCAACTTTTAAAACAGTTTTCTGGAGAAAATCTTGTACATTGAGCATTGACAGTTACTAAATGTGGCTTTTCATGGAATAAGACAACATGTGAGAGTTTGGATAATACTAGAAAGATAAATTATTTCTTTGAGTCTCTCTAATAAATATCAGTGTCACTGGTGGATTGATTTGGTGAGCTGTGACCTGTACACAATTTGCCGGCAAGGTACCCACTGCATTTAATAATGCCATGCTTTATTTCGTATTTGAGGTGACAAAGCTGAATTCAATGACTGTTAAATATTTTTGATAAAATCTTTCTAATAAATTCATGCAATAACTAATTGTCCTACATCAGAAATATTTGAAGGAATAATTGTTGCCAGACAGTCAGCTGGTTGTTGACCATTACGGGATATTAGTCTTTAAGGAGATCTGTCATGGCTACCACAGTTTTTAGGGAAAAACTGTGGCTCCCAATTATACTACCTGACCACTGGTTCATTACTCCTATTAGCTGCTTCAATGAGCAGCAGATTTGATTACCATTCTGGTGCTATAGAAGCCCAACAACTTTGGGGTTCAAATAACGACTTACCACAAATCCTGAAATAAGTTACTTATTTCAAATTACTTAAAGTGCACTGAAGGGCTACATCCCCTTTCAGCTTATTCTAAGATAAACTGCTATCAAATGTCAACATTCATGGTCATTTTCAAATGCTTAAATGGGCGTATAATTAGTAGTGAGAGCAGTTCCTGATGAGATTGTTCTAAGGGTATTTTTCCGAGATGCCTCTCCTATGGCATGGATGTGAAGAAAACTTTTTCGTTTTGATGATAGTGTGGCAGTTCAGTAGCTTAAGATATATTTATGCCTAAGACAGGCATGATGCATAGGGGTATAGTCAGATGTTGCAGCTTAAATTCTCATGTAATTCAACTGTTTTCTGGAGGGAAAGTCACAATTCCTGACCATGGGCTTCAACACTTCAACAGTTAAGAGCTATTGCAAGGAGGGAAAGAGGGGGGGAGGGCTGTTTTCAGATGGATGCTTTAAAATATTTTGAACTGAGGCCTGCAAAGTCTGCTATTCCATTCTCATACTTGCCAACATTGTCATCTCAGAAAACAGAACATATGCCGCAGATGATCCACAAGCGCAAAAATAAATATCACGTCAGTGAGTGGGATTTAGGGGTGAAACCCCTCTCTTCCCTTCTCAGTATTAATATTATTTGTGAAAAATACTTCGGTGTATGAAAAAACAACTTTATTTTGCTGAGCTTTGGCTTTGCACTATTTCTGATCATTTTTAGTATAAGTACATTTTTAATACTCAAAGTCAGAAAAATGGAACATTCTGAATTTTGTGGGTTTTAAAGCTCAGAAAATGGAACCATTGCGGTTAAACCAGAACGGTTCACAAGTATGCATTTTTAGTGGATCTTACCTTTTCCACTCTTCGTTTGTTAACTGCAGCCCCTCCTTTGCTCGTCTCCTGGCTCACCACTATACAGCCCATGTCAGCCTCTACTATACTGGGGCCAAATGGGTCCACAATTGGTACAATGATGTCTCTGTGAGCTATCCATGGTTTTACTTCCCACAGAAAGTTGTAAACATCTTCAATCCTCTTCTGACAAGGCTGAATCAATTCATAAAGTGTTTTTTCTGGAGAAAATAAGAATCCATTTCATAATGAAGAACCATAATGCATCGGCAAAAATAACAGTACAGTTTGTTTAAAGATACTTGTATACATAAATGTAAATGAACACCATGGTTCAAAGGTCATGTCCAATTTCCCTGCCTATTAAAACTATGTCCACACCTTTTTGCTTCAGTGAACAAAATTCAACAAGAACAAGATAAGAAGTTGCCCTACTGCTTGCCTTTCATACCTCGCAAACAATGCCACATCTGACTCATACTATTCCACCGTTGTTCACATCTTCCACTACAGTAGCTCTCTCTTATCAAGCTTATAATTTCTTGGAGTATGTTAAGCAGGAAGTTGGGTAACCTCACTAAACCTCTCTTTAAATGGGGACTTAGGTGAAATATCTAATTATAGGGTGAGAGATTTGTCATGTTTTCCAAACTTTCAAATACTGCATATTCTGTTGAACTGGTAAGGATTAAAAGACTTCAGATAACCTTTCACCTATCCCAGTACAGGTACACTGTTCCAAATACAGGGCATTTCTACTCAGAATAATGACCCAACATGCTATTAAAGCAAGTATGAATGTTCAGGATAAATATAGCTGTATTCAGAGATTGACCTCTGATGACCCAGGATGACCTTTGAAGCTAACCTCCACCAAAACCACAAGTTCTCCCTCTTGATGTACATCACCTGCAAATGTAAGTATATGAGACTGGTTAACAAGGTTACTTACAATAAAAGTATAAACAGAATCTATGCTTCATATTGAACTAAGTTGTGCTAAACTTTACATTAGCATATTTTGGCCTATAAGGAGATCCGTCATGGCTACAGCAGTTTTTAGGGAAAAACTGTGGTTCCCAGTTATATTACTCGACCACTGGTTCATCACTCCAATTAGCTGCTTCAATGAGCAGTAGTTTTGATAACCATTTTGGTACAATAGAAGCCCAACAACTTCGGGGCTAAAGTAACAATTTACAACAAATTCTGAAATAAGTGATTACAAATGGGGAATCACATTACTTGTAGTGCATTTAAGGGCTACATCCCCTGTCAGTTTGTTCTGAGATATATTCTGATCAAATGTCAACCTTCATGGCCATTTTCAAATGCTTAAATGGGCATGTAATGGTACTGAGAACAGGTCTTGAAGAGGTTGAGGATAGATATTTTTTTCCAAATGAATATTTGAATGGATGCAAATGTTTTAAAAATGGCAAAGAGAGACTATACTAACTGTTAGGAGCTCTACTTAACGGCACTCCTGCGTGCTTATGCTGTGCGGCATAAAAAGATAAAACATCCATGCAAAATTGTGCTACCCTAGACAACACTTTAAACTCTCAAATCTAGACAAACCAAAGGGATACTTTGAGGAAATAAACAGTAAAGTCACATGCACACAGAAAGGGGTATTCTCCAATGATTGCAAGCAGTACTTCTGGTTTTCTGTTAAGTATGCTTCTTCTATCATTTTTGAGATAGGTTATAACAATCTTTACATTCAACATTATGGGGATCTGCAACAACCAGCTACTAACCCACCCCCAGTTCAATGCCCCTTGACATGACTTACTGTGATTCATAGCCCCATCAGTCACACCTACAGTGACTTTGTGGTCAGCTCTCATTGCCGATTCTGTTAGTAATACTTTGTGTCCAATGTGGAGGCGATCAAAGGTACCACCAAGCACAACATGAGAATATGTTTTAAGCACTTCTTCCTGTTTAGAAGTTTTAGTGGACGACTCTTTTTCAGACTTCAAACTGTGCAAGATTTCATCAGGTAACTGATGCATCATGGCATCAGATGGACGTAACATCCAGTTACTTAGGTAAGTTGAAATGTCAGACAGGGCTAGCTTTGAATCAGTGTAAATATTTTGAATGGAATGAAGCAATGGGATGTCACTACATGAAACTTGTCCACCTAAGTTTCGCAGAAGAATCCTTGTATCTGGAAATCCCCTTATCTTTGCTGATTCTACATAGAAGTTGGTCGCAAAACGTAAAATATTGTGGGATGGGGGGATGCAGAATTCCTGCTCAATGCCATGTTCACTGCTCAAGCATCTGTCAAGGTCTGGATGAAGATGAACATACAAAACTTTGGTAATCTTTTGGCTGATGAAGTTTAAGATTGCTGGTACTTTGCTAAAGAGTAAATGAGTTGGGGATGTCAACAACAGTAGTCCAGTATTAACAGTCATTGTAGAACCTAAGGAGAAGAAATGACAAAAAAAGTCCTTCAAAAGTGTGCCTTACTGTACATCTATGACCCCATCAAATACAGTAGTTCTAGTTTCCCTTTACTTTTTTTAGACAGTTTTGTTGACCTTGAAGTTTATAGGGAAAGGATCTCCCTGTCGGAAATGCAAAGTTTGTAAAGTTCTTATGCCACTTATGCAATCACATTTCTGATAATATGGGATTGTTGAGGTAGTATTTAGTATTTCTCAGCATTTATTTCAACCATTTATGCCATATGAACAAATTATACAATTTGATATTGGAACAGAATGAACTAGTTTAACAATGGAAATTAAAACGACAATAAGCAACATCAACATGATATACCAAAAAAAAAAAAAAAATTTAATAGTCATGGTTGGGGGAAGCACAAGGAAGCTACGAAAAGCTTGTGATAGTGATTCCCCTGGAAGAAACACATATAAACAAGTATATCACTAAACAGAGACAGAAAAGAACACAAGACCATCCGCAAAACGGAGGAGCTGAAATACCAAAATAAACAGGGCTGTAAAACAATAGAGACATAGCAAAACAAAGAACAAATTGTAACCAGCTAAAAGGTAGTTTTTAAACTGTCGTTTAAACGAAGAATCAGAAGAGGAATTTTTAATGTGGATTGGGATACCATTCCAAGTAACGGAATGGTATCCCATTGAGGTGAAAATTGGTGGTTGAGTTTAAATAAAAACAAAAGACTGTCTATTAATGTGAGGATATGATATCATATGCTTCCTTCAGGTTCACTTTTGGTTGGCAATATGACAACTTTACCATCTCTCATCTTGACTGTAACCACGCATCAACATTCAATGAAAATCTGCCTGAAATGCTTAGAATAAGTATCCATCTAACTTACCAAAACAGTAGGCCTACAGCATAAAAATCTGTGACAACCCAATTATGGGACATACGTGACAAAGGTTATAATCTGTGACAAGGAATAAAATTCACAACTCTGATAACATAAGGCTAGGCTCAATTGCTATAAAATGGATCTACTATTTTGCAGACTGCAGACTGACTGGGATTTTGCAGACAAGGTGTTACAAACTGCAGAATGCAGAAATAGATTAAATAATGCAAATTACATAAAAGGACACTTCTGAGTACGATACTTAAATAAAAGACTGACCAAAATTTTGACATTAACATCAATTTAACCGGCGAGTGGCTTTTCTTTTCCAAACTTTAGCAATTTTTGAGTTTAACACCATTTTTCTCTACAGTGGGTTCACAGTGAAATACATTTTGCAGTTTTGAATATGCAAAAACATGCGAGACCCATGGCAAATCTCTGCACTCACTCGTGCCTAATACTGTAGCCTAGAGTAATGTCTTGGCCCCCATTTGAATGATAGGCCTATTGTAGCAACGAAGAACACGTTGACCTCCTTCATTTCTGTAGAGCCACCGAAATACCCTTACCTGACCACGCGCAACTGCACAGTAGAAATTTACACAAACAACGGTGTTGTTAACAATGGACGTGAATTCAGTCTAGTTTGGTGGTGGATGAAAGGTCCCCAATTTTCTCTTCAAAACTCAATTTCGTAATTTTTGGCGATTTAATACACCCAGAATGTCGATTTATTCTCATAAAATCAAGCATAGCCTAGTACGCTTCCCAATGAAAATCGCCTGCATAAAAATATGTTCCTGAATCAAACCTGCTTTCTGCCTGCTCCACTGCTGGCTACTCCCCTCTACGGCCTCCTGGAATAGACGCTACTTGACTTGGCTTCTGCAACTCCAGTGATACAGATCGCAAGTAGTACCTTTGTCGAAGTGGAGAAAAAATTTCGCTACATTCGGACGTCATAGAGAATCGCTCCTTCACGATTGTCTCATCATTTAAATGTAACAATATTTACACTATACCCAGCATGAGCTGAGCTCCAAATCGAACTTTTTTTATTATACTGGACAGTCTCTATACACTGTTTCGATATTGTAATTTATTCTCAATGATCCCAAACATACATTGCAAGAAGTTATTTGAGCACCAAAATCCTTCAATTTATGTTGAGGGGTGACAATGAGAAGACAAAAAACCTTGAGATTTGAAAATGATGGATTATGTTCAATCAAATTTTAAATGCATGCGTTAATTGTGTTGGACACAACTGTGTGTTCAAGACTTTCAACAACCCCTACTTTCTAGTCCCAAAATTTGACTTATTGAAGCTTCGAGAATTCGATTGCAATATTTTGTCTAGAAGTACATCCTATTGATTTTAATTACCAATTGGAGAAGCCACATTCCAAACATTACGCGTGCGGCTCGGTTACTTGCCGTTTGGTCTACCCCCAGAAAATGAAACAATATTCCGGGTGTCACATGATCAACGAAGACACCAAATGTGCCTTCACTATCCGTGAAAACACAAAATCACATGATTTGGTGTCTTGATTTTGTGTTTTTGGAGATTTGGTGTCTTCGTTGATCATGTGACACCCGGAATATTGTTTCATTTTCCGCGGGAGACCAAACAGCAAGTGACCGAGCCGCACAGGTCATGAACACGAATAGTATATGATTCCGATATTCGTATATTTGTAAATTTATGAAGTCCAGTTTTCCTAGAGAGTACCTGGCATATCTGATTAAGTTCATGCTTCATTCTACGAAACACGTGTTCAACTGACCCAGCCAGGTATATACAGTATTGCACGTAGATCAATGATCAAGAGCAATGGGAGTGTTTCAAGCAATAAATAGTTCAAGAGTAACTGGCACAAATGGCACAAGCTACTGAATTTTGATTTGAACACTTGCTCGCAGTGCATCTTGTGACCAAGACACAGGTATGTCACTGTATATCAACATGTGTCTGAACCAATGAAAATTTTACATAAACGTATCGAAGGTTTGCTCATTCATAAATGCAAAATGCATTTCATGATGAATGCATCTTAGACGAAAAGCAGGTGTAATTCGAAAACAGTTTAAGTCAGGACAAGAAAAGATACTTGACGGTTAAATTAATGTTATCTTAAGATATTGGTCAGATTTTTATTTAAGTATCCCTTGACAGAAGGTTCCCTTGATGGAACTTGCATTATTTAATCTATTACTGCGTTCTGCAGTTTGTAACACCTAGTCTGCAAAATCCCAGTCAGACTGCAAAATAGAAGATCCTGCTATTAAAGGCTTCATCAAATGGGATAGATCAAATCATCTTTTAAAGATGAATGGAATACAAAGGTATTAATACACTACAGAGTGAACCAACAAACATGCAGAAGTGTGTGTCTTTTACACATGCAGTGTACAAGATGTGATCACAGAAATCCTATGCTAGATGAAAAGAGCCTCCCACCATAACAAAAGGAATCGATGCACAAGGGACACCTGTAGCTGAAATGTAAATGTGGGGTTCCAGCTTTATTTGCACACAAGTGAGTGAGTGCATAGATTTGGGCACAGATTACCAAATAGAACTGTGTGCATGTCAGATCACCACATCCACCCCTCCTTTAAACCTTCCTGAGGCATCAGCTACACATAGGTGCAAACTTCAACCCACAGAAATCCTAAGCTTTAGCTGGAAGGAGCATGCCAATTGAAACGCGCCATCAAATCAGACAAAACTGAAGGTATCATATGCCATATGGGAATGCAGTTTTAGTGGAACTATCATATTTGAATGCACTTGAAACGAATGCAACCATACTGTTAATAAATGACTACTGAAAATGGATGTTGGCCTAGTCTACAGTAGATATACCCACACTTGGCTAGCCCAACCAGACTATATAACCTTAACCCTCAGCAAAAGACTATGTATGGAAGGTCGCGTCATTGCAAATGCTCCCTATAGATATTCCTTAATCCTGTGTGGGATGATTTAGTGTCAGTATTCCAAACAGCTTTTCCTCTTAAGAAGACTATGGGTCCTTAAATCTCTATTTTTTAGCTGAAAACATATCTTGAAAATGAAACCGATGTTTCACTACAAGATTTACTCACAATTTACTTACAAAAAGAATTCAAAATACAGAATGAAAACTTTTACTTTCGGTGCACATCTTTGATAACATGTAGCAAGGAGCATTTTTGTTAAAACAGCTGTTTAAAGTTAGGTGTCATAATATAATGGCCCTCCAGACCTTGTGCATGGATGACATACTGACACCATCCATGGGAAAATAGAATGGTTGACAAATCAGCTGTCTGCATTGGTTTGTTTTGCCCCCAAGCAAGGGCACTTTTTGCTCTGTAACGTGTGTATAAGGTCTGTAAGACTTGTGTTTGGTCCACTTGCTAACACGATATGAATTGGTGCCATCATTCCATGACGTCATCACATGAGAAGAAACTCCCCTTCACTCATTTGAAACTTGAAGTACCCAAGCAGAAAAAAGAAAAATCAAGAGTGCCACCACTGCTTTTGTGTCCAAATTTGGAAAGTACTGTAGCTAGCCTAGGCCTAAGGGCCTCTTCCCAGCATGAAATCGCAGACTGCACATGCAACTTGAACATAAACAAAGATGCGACTACCCTTGTAAAAGTGAACATGGGGAACAAAAGAAAGCGACTTAATCTTTGATTTGAAATCCATCTCGCTAGTTTATAATCAATAATAAGCACACCATCCAGGGTTCTCACTAACCCAAGCTCCCAGGTCCCTGACGCACCAGTTCGAATCGAGACGCTTGAAACAAAATCCTGTGCCTTCTTGAGGCGCATGGGATTGACTTGCATAACGCATGTAAAATTTTGGCAAGGAGGCGTGGAAAGTTTTGTGTTGAAAAGTTCACATGAACCCATTGCCTTGAAATGTTCATTGTCGATGTCACTTCACAAAATCCATGTAGGAAATCTGCCCACTGAAGTTTCTTATCACCGC
Source organism: Holothuria scabra (assembly GCA_037179385.1). NCBI lineage: Eukaryota > Metazoa > Echinodermata > Holothuroidea > Aspidochirotida > Holothuriidae > Holothuria > Holothuria scabra. Next base: position 32,410,594 of record CM074196.1, read on the forward strand.
AGTTTGCATTCGACTGGGCCAGAAAATTTTCTCTGACTAGCCCATCTGCTGCGCTGTTGTCCAGCTTAGTAAGAGTAACATCACTTGTCAATGCCAGACCAGTGTTACGCAGCTCAGGGTGTTGCAAATATCACGGCAGAATATCTGAATGGAAATTGCAGGGCGTCACTGACATATATATATAGGACCCTCAGAAATTTGATGGGACTCTTGGAAAAAAAATGGGGGGGTTCAGGGACTCTTGGGTTTGGGGGCCTAATGAGAACACTGCCATCACTTCAGTAAGGTTTGTTTTAAGGATACTGGGGGGGTGAAGAGTGAGGTAACATCGTAAGCTTGCTAAACTAAGAAAAGCAAATTTTGTCTGGAAATGTTACGGTTGAAGGCTTAGGCCTAGACCTGGAACCACTGGATCACAAGAGTAAGGACTATATGTGTAGGCAAGCAATTACATGACAATTCATACATTGGGTAGTCTTTTACTGAGGACTAGACATAACTTTAGGCCTAACCTCAGACATCACACCTTCTTCTTCTTCTTCTTCAAAACGGTGAGACATCCAAAAGGACAATTTTACACCACGTACGTGCACCTCAACTTGCTTCATCCGACCAAAAAAACTGTTTCAACAATTGGGGCATAACTTAGTCTAGCCCAACTTAAAAACTGCCTTGGCCTTGGTGCTAGGCTAGGTCTTTCCTCCCTAAGGCCTAGCCTAATACTGGCTCAGGTGGGGCTGACCCCTTGTTCGGCATATCGCTAAAGGCCTAGGCTAGGCCTAGATAGATAGGCCTTACGTTAGTCCTAGGGCCTAGCCTAGGCCTAGGCCCTAGCTAAGATCTAGCTAAAGAAGTTAAGTGTTACTTTTAGCGTAGCCTAACGTTGGTCCCAAATTCTCGTATAAGTCACCTCCTCTAAATTTTTCGAAGCTGATAATGATAATGTTACATGAGGCTACAGTCTTCCTCTTGTTGTAAAATCGCTTGGTGACTGATGAGAAGGTATTTTCACCATGCGGCCGAGCTCAATCACCTTCCTGAGTCAGCTGATCTCGCTTGAAAGTGCTGGTACCATACATTTCACGCTATTTTACAGCTCCACGGTCTCAGTGTTACTATACTGTACATGTACGTTGCTGGCTTACTGTTAGTATAGTCGACTTACATTATTAGCCGCTGTAAACGTTTCGGATGTTAGCACTCGCAGCAGTAAGAACATGTGATGTGCACTTTCCCAGAGGACCTGTGTGTTTTGGTCCGAGGTCATTGACCTTTTAGAAATGACCTTTTACCAGAGGTCATAATCAGCCAATCATGACGCATGTTCTAACTTTCATGGCGGCCTACTATCGCTTAGTGCTGTAAGGGCTTCTTCCTAAACTTGTATCAAAACAACATTAAAAACTGGCGTTTAGAGACTATACGCAGGGTACATTTCCCCTGGCAAATATGGTGATGCAGCAACTCGACCATGAGGTTCGTATTGTTACTTGTCGTTCATTTAAATATTGGTATTTAAGGAAGAAATTCACTTCACTTATTGGAACACACCCCAACTTCTGAGTGACTTGGCGTCCTTAACGTCTAGCCTAACGTTTACTTTACGTTATGAAAAGAGTCCTAATGTTACAATGAAATTTACAATGCTTCCGCAGCGTACGGTATGGGCACTCTGCAGTGTGTGGGAGCCCGTGCCGTGAATAAATAGCCTAAATAAAAATTTAGCCTCATTTTAAGAGGAAATTTGCCCAACAAAGCATGTATCCTATGTTACCCTAGTGAGGCTTCAGATATAACATAGGCTTAAGTTAGGGCCTAGGCCTAGGCTAACATAGGCCTAACATAGGCTAACATTAAAGGGCAGCAGTATTCCCCCCAAAAAGAAGCTCGATAATGGATCATACGAGTTTTCCATTGACTGAACACTTCTTTGACGTCATTCATGATTGACAGTTAGTCTCCGTCTCAATTCAAAACGAAGGCTATACTGATTGGTGGATATTGGTCACATGATATTGTTTACAAATGTTCAAACGCACGGTGGTGTGTACTGTACACACACATATACTCATACACAATCTCAATGGTACGTCGTTATATTACAGTACACTGCACTGCAGTACTGCAACACAGCAGTCAGTTTACATTGCATTAATTGAACGCAAAATATTCGGGGAAGCACGTTACCACACAAACAGAACGTAAAATAACATGGCTATAGCAAGACAGAAACTTTCATGTGCTGTGAAATCGATAGTGACAGAAGTACACCGACACTATCTGCTCGGAAAAGGCACAGAAGGACAACCGAAAAGAAGTGCAGGTTGATTCTCCGAATCGTTCGTAGCGTCCGTGGAAGGAAGACAGCGGTAGCCGAGCATTCCTTCAATTTGCTGTCATCGAAGTAACTGTGGCCACAGAACCTGACAGCAAAGGGTGAGTAAGTCCTTTATTACAGGCTCATAGTCGAAACTTTTCATATTTAAGGGTTTCCATCGAAGAACAATATGAACATAAGCCTAGGTCAGAGTTCAAAGTTGTTATACATACAAAAATATCGTAGGCCTAGGCTAGGCCAACAGTACTAAATTAGCCTATTACCTTAGTACTTAGTAGTAGCCTAACTAGTAACGTTAGTAGTTAGCACTTTGGTCATATAAAGCTCAGCCTAAGCTAGACCGAGTAACTCTACTTACTTTTGTTGCTCACAGCCTAGTAGGCCAATACAGGGCGCACAAAATCACAAAAAATGACTAATTTTTTGTCTGCCTTCAGGTACGTTTGTAGCCAAATGCCTACAAGTAGTAGCCTAGGCCTAATGTATGATGGGGTGACCGTCGAGTGTGCGGGCCCGTCGAGTGCGCATCTGCATTAACATAACGTGTAAAAATCTTGAAATGACAGAGCTTTTAGGTGCGCACTCGACGGTACACTGAGTATACTAAATTCCGTTACCCAGTAGCTTAGGCCCATGGGCCCACCCTGCCAGGCTGCCAAACTCTGAGATTTAGATTTACATGAAGAAACCTGGAGAATGGTATCTCCAGGCAGAGATTTATGAATATTTTTCTGCATCCGAACGGGTGGGACATACATATACATTGATTGTAGCCTATGGATGCATACCACCAGCCTTGCAAAATCCAGGGGTGCGGCAAAGGTTTGTCCTGTACTTGGATTTGAAATTTGATGTTAAAAGTTATTTTTAACACATGTAAGTTCAAACATTACTTTTGGCCCCAAGATTTTTATGGGCGGAAAATAACAGGCGAAAACTACCTAGGGTCCAAATTGACAGACCTGTCGTGGGGTGGGTTGAGCTTCCCAGCAGCATTTCAGTCTGAACCCATGTGAAATGCCATAAGTAGTAGGCTAGCTCCTGTACATTGAGATGGCCAGTGAAGGTGGAGTGGCACACTGATTTTTGAGTATTTCATAGCAAATATTTGCTGTGAATGTAATAATTGGACAAAACTGTGTTTGCAATGGCATGTGTACTGTACCGGCTGAAGATCAGTGGCCAGCTGTGCACACAGCAATTTGGCTTTACACTATGCATCAGTACGTAGTACGTACTACGTAGCATAGCCAGGATTGTGTCATGGAAGGGGGGCTGTGGAGCACAGCATAAGGGGAAGCCCAAGGGGAGGGAGAAAAACTTCCATTTTACTGTAGGTGTTTTTTTTTTTTGCATTTCAATTTTGAGTCATAGTGGGTTCAACCTCCCAAACCACCCACGTGCTTGACACGAATTCTAAGGGAAAAGCAACTTTTAGCCATCTCAAGCCTGCAACTAATAATCCACAATTTTTCAGAGAACTTTTTGTTCAGGTATCTTGAGATCAATATTAGTTAAAGCCTAGGCATTTGCACCCTCCAAAGACTATTTGCTCGATAGATAGAGGTTGGTTTAAACAAGTGTTACAGTAGATAGTAGGGCCAATTGTAGAAACAAAGGCTTAGTAGGGGATCTTTCAGTGTATCTTCAGAAAAAGATGATTTAGAGAGTTCCAGTTGATTTAAAATGATTCATTCGTTAATTGAGTTCCCCAAAAAATTATCAATGAGCCGGTGAAAAAGGGATAACTAATTATGTTTGTACACAAAGATGACTGAATAATGACTACCATGCTTCTGCTTGAGGTCTGTTCACTCTGTTGCACGAGTGACCAGCTTGCAGGCTGAGAGCTTGTCTCAAACTTCCAAGCCACATGGGTTGTGTGAAAATCATAGTACTAATTGCAACCCCCAGATTGGTTGAGGGCCAAAGCCAAAATTACCATGTTGTGGTGGGACGGAATTTGATAGCCTTTTTTATTAGTGCCTGTTTACCTGTAGCTTCTGTGATTAATTCATTGATTCCATAAAAACTGGTCAGTTACAGAGTATTAAAAGGCACAATAAAAAGTAACATAAATGTCAAGCTGTTACCATAGTAACACATATTTATGGATGTGGTGGGACGGAATGATAACTTTCACACAATCAGAAACATGTGACTACAGTAATATTTAATTATTATCAAAAGTAGAAAGATACAAGTTAAAATTTCAAGATTGAAATGAAGTCTGATTATTCTTCTTTCACTATGAAAACAATCGAATAAATCACATTTCATTTGAGAGAGCTATGCAAATATTTCAAAAGTGTGTCAGTGTGGTGGGACGGAATGTGGTGGGACGGAACTAAGTGAAGCCTGTTCATTATGTATGGGTTCCATGGAAACCTGCTTAGATTTTCATGAAACTTCCTCAGAACTTTACATCACAGACAAAACCAACTCATAGAAACTTTCAGTGCCACAACCTGTTCAATAGTTACCGCCCTTTCAAAAAGTATTACGCAATGTGGTGCTTTTTCAGGTGAGAGCTGCTATTGCCATTTTGCATGATTTTGCAGGCCCATTACAGTTCACAGGAATAAGAAAAAAAGCTAAAAATTTATTTGCCTAGTGAGTTAAAGACATATGAACAGAATCTGATGTAAAAACTGAAGTGCCGACCATATTTCTGAAAGTACAGGTCTTCAAAAATGCAGTTTTTCCTTTCCGAAAGTGATTTTTTCAAACTTTGGGCCCATGTGGGCCCTAGACCAAGTGGCCCAAGGCCCTCATAATTTTGCTCAGCAGTACAGGGTATTTGGTTACATGGCAATAGGCAGGGGGCAAACATTACCCAAAACGTCTTCAAAGACTGAGTTGATAGAGTCCAAAATTGGTCCCATGGCAAAAATGGGGAAAATGGGCCTAGAACACAGAGATTGTTGACCCTATGGGCAATGACCAACAGGTTTTAATTTTTTAGTTGGGAAAGACATTTGTTCTTAATAATTTCAAAAATTAATGTAGGTTTTAGATCTCCTTCATGGGAGGTGAGAGAAAGAAGGTGCATAATACACAAACAAGTCAGAAAGAAATTTGACAAAAACCATCGGGGATCATGTTTGGGGACCCACAAATTTTGGAACTATGCATGATGTACTTTCAAAACTAAATACAAGGTGGAGAAGTATGCCATAGTTTTTACAAAAGCTGTCAAAAACATGACTCTGACCACAAAAGTCAAGTCATGAGTAAATCTATCAGGGCATACTACTTAAAATTACCTTTTAACTAAAATTCCGTCCCACCACACTTGTTTCCGTCCCACCACAAAAATGTTGAGTAATCACCATGACTACCCTAAATACCATATTGACTTTTTTTGCACTCAAGTGTCACTTTCATTCACAGTTGATATTTTGGAAAGTTTCAATAATTTTTTCAACTTTTGTACCATTGAAAATAAAAAAGGAATGTAAAAAAATGTGGTGGGACAGAATTAGACATTTTCATTTTAATTTTTACTATGGATATTAAAAGTATCTTTAGAATTTTCTCAGTGCATAAATTGTGTTTACTAAAGCATTTTGACACAGAAAAAGAAGGGAATTCAAAATGTGTATGTTGTTATGTCCTTTTTTCCTAATTCCGTCCCACCACATTTTGAATGAGCAATTTGCTGCAATTTGCATCTTTGAATGACCGCATCTCACTGATAATGCAATTTAGTCACAACTTATTCTTCAGATTTTATAACTTTGGACTGTAGTCTAAATTATACCATGGGTGGATTGAACCAAATCGAAATTGCTCAATTTTTAGGTTTGGTGATGACCATTTTTGGCTTTGGCCCTTGATAGTTATGATTCACCAAATGAAATGGATATAAATGAGTATGCATTGCTGATCTAAATGTTAATGACCAAAGAGATGGTTGCAGAGGGTGAAATTGGCCACACCTTGAAAATATGGGTTACAGTGTACACATGGACTTTTTTGCCTTTTTCTTGGGTAAAGTTGGCTAGTTACAGTCCCATTCAATTCTAGCAGCATGGCCTTTGCCTCTGCTAAACATGCACACCCCCCACAGATGCTACTGTATTTTTTCAGATCCTTAAATACAGTTAGTAACTTACTGTAGTAACACAAATTTTGCTTCAAAGCGTAGCATACTCTCTGTGACACTAGATTGCATGTAGAACATCTAATTTCTGAAAAAAATTCAAAGAGAAAACATTGTCTCCCACTGATGCCAAATTTTTTAGGTCCAAAAAGTAGAGAAATTTTGTAACACTCCAAAATTTACTTCAAAAGGTAGCATTATAGCACCAGATTGCATTTACTGTTAGGCCAACCCAATTTTAAAATTTACAAAGGCCTGTAGGGGATTACCCCTCCCTTAGATCCCTGATCTCCCAGGCCAACTTCTCTCAATAAAACACAATGCAGGAGATTTTAAAACCCATTATAACTTCACAGCTGTGATGCATCCATGGTATTTACCATCACCGCTCACATTGCTTGTTTGCTCGTTAAATTTTGCCATCACAGGGCTCCACCATAACAATAATTTGCCATCATGTCGTGGAAGGTCGAACTTTACACCAACAATACAGTATGTGTAAGTAATTTTAGATTCCAAACCTTATCCCCACTCTGTTAGATGCACTGTGCCAGCAAGTATGGGCACACAACACATAACTCTGTGTATAAACCGTGGCCACTGAGCATACTGTACTTCTGCATGCTTGGAAAATGAAAGCTTTAAGGTGATTTTTACTTGTGAAAATGTAAATGCCTGCAAGATTTGTTTTGATATCAGATAAGGGAAGGTTGAGCTTTTTTAAAAAGGATTGCTGCTAGCTCATCTTAGTATGGTGGTAAGTCTTAGTCATCAAACTTCAAAGTTACAGTACTGTATGGTATTGTACTGCCACAGATTTTGGTCCTCCTCACTGATACAAAGTTTGTCATATGTACGTCATGGCACTGAGTTGTCTCGAATTTTAGACGATTCCCACATTGCATGCCCCCCTTTCAGAGAAATCCTACTAAAATGATAGCAGTTCACATTGAAAGGACCTACACAGTACAGTATGTTGATAAAACTGTAGTCTGTACTTTACAGGGTAGTTATGGACCACTATCTCAGTGTATCCCTCAATCTTTTACAGTCATTCCACAACAAGATTTACTGTAGTTTTGGCTGGTTTATTACAGTTTCTTCCATATTTTCTGAAGAACCATGAAACCTTGAATGCACTTCACATGCACACTCTTCTTAATTTTTTTTCTAGGTTTGCAGAGGGGCGAGAGGGGGATGCAGCATTCACAGAGACTCCACTTAAATTAACCTCCTGGGTTACAATAGAACATCATCCTTCAGGTAATCATACCCCAACTTTAATGTATGTCTAGGGTATACTGTAGCACAAACAGAAAACGGAAAATGTGACAATGGTTTCCACCAGAAAACCCAATACCACAAAAAGGACCTTTTTGATAAACAGTTGAGGGTACACTTGCAACATCCTAAAAATTTGACTGAACTGATCGTACTGTAGATCTCCAAATTGTGTGATGCTTGTAACATGAAGCTGATAAACAACAACAACAACAAAAGTGTAAAAACAAACAAAAACCAGACCTGTCTTATCTCCCATTTTTATGAGGAGACCAAGATTTTAATCGTATGTTCTGATTTCCTTGTGTTATGTGTTACAGTATACTCCCGGCTTTTTAGTGTTCCATTTTATTTGTGACTTTCTGAACAAGGTGAATGCAGTCAGTGCTATCTGTAAGCATACAGTTTAGCTCATTTGAGCAATTGAATTGACCATGTAGACTTTAGGGACCACTCATTTTTAAGTGTGGTCTTTGCAGACACCCCATCAAGAATGAAACTTTGCTCTTTTGGAATTTGGAGTGAATCTCACTCTTTTTGGAGTGAATTTTCACTCTTTTGGGGTGGAGGTTGTCGCCCCCAGATTCCAAAGAATTAAATTTAAATCTTTGTCATTTTTAGTATAGGTCTACTGTACAGTGAACAGAGAAAAATCAATTCAATGGAGCAGGGAACTTGGTATGTTGATGCATTAAAATGTGAGGGAGAATCTATTAGTTTTAGCAAAGAACAAAGGTCATCAGGGATCACAGGGGGCTCAAACTCTGAAAACCTTTTTGCATAATATATCAGGAAGGAGGAAGATTGGATTGTTTTCAAACTTGGTTTGTTGATGAATTATGATTGGAGGGTGGGCTGGGTGACCTCTATTAATTTTTACAGTCAAAGTTAACATGGAGTTATCCAAGGTTAAACCTTTATAACCTTTCCTACTTTGTATTTTACAGTATGGCAGGTTAGTAAGATACTGTAGCATTGAACATTAGAATGTGGTTGTGTGATGGTAGAAAGATGGCATCTGTAGCTATTGGTGGAGGTCGAAGATTATTTGGGGTCATCGGAGGTCAAACTATGCAGAATATCTTAAGGCACAGCTTGCAATTTGGCTTTTTTTGAATGCAGACTTGTTAAGGTTCAAAGGAAAACCATTTACTTACTGGTGAAATCAAATCACTTTGGGTCACCAGGTTTTACAATAAAAGTATTATTCTTTTAAAAGAACATGGAATTTATGTATCATAGAAACCTCAATGCATTTTTGCATTCTGGTTATTGTGTTGGGAGAGTAATTTCAGCAGTGTCTCTTTCTTCTCTTCTGGATAGGTTTCTTGCAAAAAATTTAGAAAGCAGCCAAAGGATTTTAATCATGTACCAGAATGTATCAGACGGACACGTGCAGTAGTATCAGATACAGTACACCAAGCGAAACTACCAAGAACAAGTCGACTTCTGGCCACTAAAACAGATGGAATGAATCCAGTACATGATGACCATCTGGAGTAGGATTCCAGTTTTGCATTGCCCAAACAGCACAAGGGGGAATTTTGCCATACAATAATTTTTTCTACAGTACCTGGATTTCATTATTTCCAAAACATGAAGTACCTGTAGCTTGTACGTGTGTTATTGTTATTGTTCAGTCTGTCACTGCAGCGTAACAGCTATCACTTCTAGGCGATGGCCCAGGTCTAGAAACTCAGCTACAGTAGGATCCAGTATAAGGTTCCCAAATTGTAACTGGTTGGTGACACATTGCCTTAAACTCAGGCAGCAGCAAACATTCTCAACTTGAGTGCACATATATGTCTACCTAGTTGCCACAGTGACACCATTCTGGTTGGTTTCCTTCAGGTTCATCAGAACTACCAGATTTATTTTCTTGCAACCTTGCCAATTCCTCGGGATGTCTCTGTAAGAGCTCAAAGCAATGGGCTCTTACAGTAGTCGACCAACTTTTTTACCTCCTACAGTAGTTATTCCTACATAAACAAGAAGGATGAAGACTGATATATGACAAAAAGAGCAATAGTATGACAGCCACAGGTATAAAGCATGAATGAACACAGGGTTTGCTGTTAATTGGAATGGTAATTATTTATCCTTATTTTATGTTCTTTTGTTGATACAAATGACTGACACTTGTTCTATTTAGTGTTTACTGTAGAATTTTCATATTGAAAGAAAGAATGCAACTGTATTCAGCAGAGGTAAAACTGACAATCTTGTAACTGTAAATGACAGCAATGAAAGACACTTTTCACATTTGGTATATGTTGACTTGCTATGTAAAGAGGAAGATGGTGGAATCAAAAGGTCATTACTTTTGAGGTCAAATGAGGCTAAACTGGGAAAATCGTGGAAATGTTTTATTTATCGCAATGGAAGGAAAAATGTTTATAGTTTGTAGTGCAGATCAGAGGTTATGTCAAGTCAAAAAAGGTGAAAGGGTATTGAACTGTAGGTCACTAGTGGTCAAAAAATCTTGTTAACAATATACCTTGAGACTGGAAAGTTGGATACATTTTAAATTCAAAATGTACAGGCAGTAAGCTATGGTTAGGAAGAGGTCTCTCCAGGGGTATAGTTGCATGAATTTCCCAAATTTTCCTCTCAGCAAGAAATCACTGAGCCCTTGGGCTTTCTGGTTTCTTTCTTACAATCTCAATATGCATAATTATGTGGTAATATAAGTGTGTTGTGAACTTTCCTTGTTATGTGATGGTGGAGGGTTGAACCCTACACAGGGGGCAAATTAATTTCTCAATCTGTTGATCATCAAGATTCTGCCGGTCTGTTATTGAGAACTTTAATACAAATCAGTCAGTTATTGGAGTTTATTCTTCCAGTGTGCATTTCCAATTCTACCTATACTGTATGATGAACTACAGTTGTAGCAGTGTGGTTTGGTTCAATCATATCTTCTATACAAGCAGTTGAAGGCTTGGTTAAAGTACAAACCTGTGTGTATAGTACCCCACTTACTGTGCATGAACAGCATTCTGGGCATACAGAAGCTCTTGTCCATCAGCACCTCCTCTGCAATGAAATCTGTGTGTAGTGGAACCTGTCTAGTGGGCTTTTCTCCTGTGATGCAGTGTGCATCTTCTGTTTCTTCTTCTTTTTGTGAGATGGGATGAGCAAGTGAGATCAACATGTACAATCCCCTTTTTGAACTTTGCAGGTATTGGGGAGTGGGCAGAGTGTAAAATCTCCATTCTTAAATGGGGAGATGCCCTGAAAAAATTTGACCAGGATGTTCAATATATTGAAGTGCAAAATGGTGCTTAATTTGAAACATTAGTAAGCACATTTGTATAGTACTTACAGTATACAATCAAAAGATCATGGTTACATTGCTTCCGATTGATTTCCCAAAATGGCGGATAGCTGTGAATACTTTAGAGGTGGGGATGGTGTATCCTTCTCCCCCTCCCCCTTGGGCAAGTTACTGAATCACGACACATCAAGGATTAGCTCATTTATTGCAACTCATAGATTTTGTGTAAAACAAAAGTGCATTTTCTGGGGAATAAAGGAAGTCCATGTGTATGTTAATGTGATGCGTTATAATAGTGTGCGTGGAACGACTACATGTGCATTGGTTAGTCATTGGAAATGGATTGTTTCCAGAAATTTTCAAAAGGGTTGACCCAATTTGTTGGTGTCTAGAAGAGGTTTTTCTGTTAGCAATGCCGAGTGGTTGTTTGCGATTGGCTTATATTACCCGCAGTACTTTTTGTCATATCCTCGGCCCGTGTTATTTTTGGTCATTTAGTGTTTCTAGTAGTAGTTATAAAGTGGCATCTAGTGGTCATATGGATTCTACCTGCTTCGACTAAAAACCTCCCAAATTTTACTTTTTCTTTTAAACAAATTTAGCGTTTGAGAATTTCCTTTATACTTTGCCACATACTAGGCTATTTTGCCAGAGGGAGCGATATGTTTTCCCCCAATATTTCCGCAGATAAACGCCCTGAAAAATCATGAGATGCGTCCACTACCCTTTTGTTGCCCTGGCCCTTAGACTACGGGGCTACTTATATGATGGCATGGTCAAAGAAGTTGGCCGAAGTACTAGACTAGATTACAGGGCAAACTAGGGGACAGACTAGGGGGAAAGTTGAAGGAATGCTCACGTCGCCTTGAATATGTTTGCACTTTTTCTACTACACTCGTTCCCAACATATTCCCAAATAATTTTTATCAAGGCCACAGTCTATCCGAAGTGTATTTGTCAAGAACGATATTGACCACATTTTGGACCATCTAGGATTGCTTGTTTTATTGCCTGTTGGTGTCGCATTGCTGATGTATACCTTTTTTGAATTTTAATCTATTTCTTACAAAGTGAGTGATGACCAGTGGGCAAACTCTACTAATGTCAAAATTCTTTATCGCCCTTCGAGTGGGTATAAGGATGGATGTTTTCCCTACCCCGTTTGAAATTGCTAGCTCTCTCTTAGGGCTTAAAGATTCTAAATGGTGCAATATTTTGTTTCTTTTATGCTCAATCTTTATGCTGAAAATGTCCTGATCAGTCATCCTTCTGTGAAAAGTTGTTCCCCATTTTAAGAAAAAAGGTGAAAACTTATTGTTCTGCTATTGTCTCATTCATTTTAGTTCTTGATGTCACAAAAAGATAATATCCGTGAACCAAGTGTTCCACAATTGGCGAGTTTGGTAATAAATTCGTTGGCGCAGGGAATGGTGGGGAACAGCGTGAGATCAGGGAGTTGCAACTCCCTGGTGAGATATACTAACCGAGCTCACCGCATAACGTACAACGTTACCTTATTTCGTCCGTATGTGCATACAACACTATCTCAGTGTCAAGTGAACTCTAACGAAAATAGCGGTCTCGGTCCTACTGTACTTTACGGCAGATTAAAATGCAAATTGTTACACCAAGAAGACAATCTAGACACAAACCACTGCACAAAACCACACTAGAGACTCCTCATTATGCTATGGGTGGATTGAGCGAGAATGATTTCACAAAGTTTTCTTGTAAACTCAAATTTCGGAATACATGCTGTATAGGTGCGTGATTGGTTTTGTTTATCCCGACGATTTGGAGGTTGTGCGCATGTGTTTAGCCACCAAGACGAATTACCGAACTGGCTTATTATACTCAATTCCTCTAAACTCTGAAATGGTCATGTATCGTCTCATGAGAAAACTATACCCAACGGAATTGAAACATATGTTTGTGTATGCGACGCTGCAACCCTAATTAAAGGTTCAATGTGTTTGCCAAGGATAAGGGGGTCAATTAAAACCGATGAAAGGGTCCGTTGCACGAATTTGGGTCAACAGCACTGTAAGCTATTTTAGCACTTTTCATCCATTCTTCAAATTGAAACTGCAACAACGCAACCACCTGCCAAAACATCCCGTCACTCTCAACCACCTTGTTACTATGCGTATCGTCATTCACAAATACACATCACACGATAGCATGTGTTTGATCTGTAGGGGAAAACTTTGGGCACCTTCCCGTCTAGCAATGGAAAATATTCTTCCGAGATTCTGCTATTTCGGGCGAAGTTGCTGCGCATAAATCTAAAGAAATAATCTGCCCACATGTGTCGAGAATTTTTAAAACCTTTTTTATTCTTCATTAAAATCAACGTGCTTGCATTACGATGCTTCTTGTTTTCCTTCCAAATGTATTAAAGGATTCGTGTATTCGGTTTCCAAACTCCGAAAAATCGTTGGCAAGACAGAGTCTGTGCAGGGAGGTGTGATCAAATGACACCTCCCTGGTCTGTGCAAGAACTGTTTTTTATAAGTTTCTCACGCATAACGTACCTCGGAGAGCTATTGCAAATAACTATTACGAGCAACCCAAACTTAAATAAATACAGTACCGTATCTTAAGGGAGGGGGGAGGGTGCACAAAGGGACACGTGCCACATGCCAGGGGCGTTGTTAGACTTTTCCAGCGGGGCAAGCACCAAAATTTTCCGATTTTTCCTAAAGTGTGAACACAACTGTATTAAGAAAGTAACCTCCGTCGATCGAGCCGAGCCCGCCGGGAAATTTGTGTTCTTTCAAACAAATATTTGTAAATATGGAACTTGTATTGCAGAACATAGAACTTTTAGAATCTGGGTTTCCTGTGAGGATATTTGAAAATTTTGGGGACTATTGAATAATCTGCGTTTCCTATTAATATATTTAATTTTATTTAACGTTTTGAGGGTCAGGAAGCCATTTGGCTCATCGAGGACCTTTGCCAGAGTGAGCGTGGATGAACACCGGCGAACTTCGCCTTCTCTTTTCGACTAGTGCTCATGTAACGAGGCATGCGTGTACTAATCGCTCCCAGTCCTGCTCCCGGGACCGCCATTTAACGTTCCCATCCGACGGACGTGAGCGTATCCCCAGTCTTTAGCCACTTTCCCAAAGGCTGGCCGGGGTGGAGGTTACTTGCTTGCTCAACAGCTGCACTGAGCAAGCGGACAACTTCCTGAAACGGACAACCAAATACCCAATTGTGTAAATCACAATTTTTTAAAGCCCCTCAGCATCGCTGTGAACAGCTATGCTGAACAAGCCAATTTTTAGACCCCTGAAAATTTCCAAGTGGTTCCACCGAATTTAATCCGGGGACCTTCAGTTTGCGAACCAACTCCACCCTCATATGTATATATATGAGATAGCATGTGGCCCGAAGATTGTCGTTGTTGCATTATTTTCTTTAATAATGAGTGAGGATTGAGGCTTACCAGCGACATCCCAAAAGCTTCCGAAACTTTGCTGCCTTTTTTAGAGTTAGGCTAAGTATTTCACCATAAAGAGCCTATATTGAAGGAAATCTAGGGAAACGGTTCTATAGCGGCCCGGAGTTTTAAAAAAGTTTACCACTGGACTGATTTATGAGCGAACATTTATTGTATTAGAGATTGCTATTTGGTACGCACGAACACGCGAAAAAATTTTTGCTTTTCTAAACCAAATAATTACAAATATGTAGCTTGTACAAGAACAAATTCGTCGGAATTTTATGAAGAAAAATTGGGAATACCGCACTGTTCACTTAGTTGACCGTTGTCTCAAATAGCAATTTCCCGAATTTTTCACTTTTTCGAGTCCGGGGGGGGGGGGGGGCAATCACAATGTAACTACGCTAACGGTACTGCCCCACGGTAAAGTGAGGACCTAAGGTGTCCTCATTGGAGTGTTTTGGAATGTACAGTTTCGTACCGTAGTTCAATATTTCGAGAGGAAGACAATTCAAACTTTATGCCCCCTTAGAAAAGGTTTGATGTACCTCCCGTAGCTCCCTGCTAAAATCCTATATGCACTAGCGAAGATATAAGGTGAACGAAGAGAGGAAAAATTCCCAGAAACAGCATAAACTTGAAGGGGTGGGTGGGTTTGGAGGTGTTTCCCTGTTAGTCTTTTACCTTCTCTGTTGCCTATACAGTACTCAGTCCCAAGATCAATAATATTATCTGGCGACTTATTTTCGCGCCTCAATATCAACCTCTTAGCCTCGATTAATTCATGCTCAGAGCTCTCGCTGGTTTCTTCCCCGGATCCACCCATGGCCTGACGGGGATCTTTCTATGGGGGGGGGGACTTCTTGCTCAACGCCAGATCCCCACCAGGGCATAATCTCTGCCTGGGGAAGGAAAGTTTGCCTCTGGACCCCACCATAATTTCATTTCACTGGAGCTTGTCCCTTGATCCACTGGTGTCCCGTAGATGGTTTTGTTTGTTTTCTTCTGTCCTCACAAAAAACACACCATCTAAACAAAAATTTTCAAATCCAATAGCTAGAGCCTATGAAAACATTTTTGGTATTTTGTCAGTGACGTTTTCGGGGAGATAATTTTTCCTTCCGAGTCCGAAGCCTTAGGTATGAGCTTGCAGCAACTGTTTTCGTGCAGACTAGCCCCCAAATATATAGTTTACTGGTATAATTATATTTCTTTCGCATTACCGTTCTAACAGTGAATTGACCGACTACCCCGGGGAAAGTTATCCTTTGGATAAAACAGAATAATGCTGGCTGCTTTACCAGTGAAAGGAGTGAAAACGTGGGAGAAGTGAGGAGATAAGGCTGTATCGCCTCTGTGCATGTAGCCCGTTGTATTACAAGTCCCTCTTCTAAATCTAAACAGATAGTTACCATCCCTTAAGTTCTCAGTGCTTTATATGGTGACAAGTTATAAATACAAATATAACAGCTTTACACAGTGTACATGCAGCTCTTTGGTATAAACTAGCACACAATACTTTAACGTTGGTTTCTCATAACAAAGCACCGATTTTACAGTAGCCAGCGCTGACCACTGCTGAAGAGAAGGTTATTAGGCAGACGCAGATGTTTTGATTTGGGTTTCAAATAACACGAATGAAAACTTCCTGATCAGACACGTGTTGCACAGTTGAGAACTGGGCAAGCAAGGACAAGCAAAGCAGACTGTAATTGGCTGGTCCGCCTCAGGGCGAGCCAAGGACACACGATCCTCGGGTTTTATAGCTGTCGTGATCTGTGTAGTGAGCTCAGTTTACCAAGTGGGTTTCCTCAACCAAAATGGGGAGGAGCTCCAAAAACTTTTCAGTGGTGGCAGCATATTCTTTTGGGGGGAATACTTCTGCGATTTAACAGGTTGAACTTGAAGGGAAAAGGAGGGCCAAAACCCCATATGATGCCCTGAAGTCCAAACCCTAATAAAAAGTCAAACCCCCAAACCTAGACAACAGCCAAAAACAATCAGATTCTATCACAGTCATGGAAGAACTTGTCAATCTTAACCTTAAACTGACGGGGAATTAACTACCCAATCTGGGAAACAATTCCACTCGTTGACAACTCTATGGGAGAAACAAAACTCCCTAGGCCTAATGTCAAACCTTGCATAGGCTAGGCTAAGGCTTTTTCAGCTTTTTACAATACCCACGAATCCAAGAATTACTTTGAACCCCTAAATAACTACAAGTCAAAAGGCGATTCCCTTTAGAGAGAAACTTGTAAAGCTGGAGCATGTGCCCCCTAGGCCTAGGCTAATCCTTGGCTCTAATTTAGAATTCGTGCCCGGAACTGCATCATAGCTGTAGGGTTAGGGGCTACGTATGCATAGTAATAGGGTTAGGGTTACGTACGCATAGTAATAAGGTAAGGGTTACGTACGCATAGTATACGGGTTACGTATGCATAGGTATAGGGTTAGGGTGGGCCATATGCAGGTGTACGCATGCATAGGAACTGTATACGTAGGGGTATATAAAGCTTTACGTATACGTATCTCATACTGTACATATATGTACACTCTCAAGTACATACAGTTAGCTTTAGGTATACGTATATACGTATACCTATAGCTATATGTAATAGATAGTATTATTAGACAGTACTTATATTATTTTTAACCCATCCACCGGCAACGGCGTTCGTAGCGCAGTAGGCAAGCGCGCTGGTCTTCATGATAGAATCGCTATACCGCTAGGGTCGAGGGTTCAGGTCCTGGTACTAACAGTGCTTTTCTTTCTTCCACAGCACTAACCATTCACTTCTTTCCACAGCACACACTCATAGCGCTGTTTCTCGAGTGAGGAAATAAAGAAAAGGGTTTTTTACTTAAAAAAGAAAAAAAAAAAAAAACTTTAAAGTTTCAGCGCCCTCTTTTGGAAGTTGTGAAGTGAGTAAAATTATGTCTACTTCCGGGCACGGATTCTAAATTAGCACCGATTCCCTTTAGAGAGAAACTTGTAAAGCTGGAGCATGTGCCCCCTAGGCCTAGGCTAATCCTTCTCAGCTCCATAAAGGATTGGAATCATCTTCCCCTCAATGTAATGAAGGTTGCCTCTATCCATAAGGACCCTGTCACCTATATTATAAGAAGAAGCTCCAAAGAGGCTCCAAATAGGCCTAGCTGTAGGCCTAACATTAGGCTAGGCCTAGGTGAAAATAAATTATTTGAAATGTTTCTACTTTCTACTTCTAACGTTACTGCAGGGAATAATTTAGCATTCAAATTTTGCATTGCAATTTTGAAGATTTTTGAGGTCTTTCACACATTTTTTGTGAAAATGTAAGGGTTATGCACACATAAAACTGCTACACAATTTTTCATTTGTGTAGCAAATTGCTATGCGACACTTGATAAATTATTCCCTGTACTGTAATTAGCCAAGCCTATAGTTCAGTGAAAACTGCATAACCGATCTGTACATTGGTGGATCGCTGGCCTAGGGGAGGGGTAAAATTCAAAAAATTTGGAAAAGGGGAGGGCAAAATTTTTTGAATTTTAGAAGTGTCTAAAGGCGGAATAGTGGCATTTTTTGGCAAATCAGTCGACACAATGTGGGTAGGTTACTGCCAAAAAGTTCAGTACGGTACTGAATTTTCTGTGGTAACCTATAAATATTGTAGGACTAGGCTAATGAGAGATTTGCCAATTTAATATAATTATGCAGATACTCATAAATGTGCAATCTCATAATCACAATATTCAATCACATACCTCCCAAGTGACCCGCATTTGGACACCCCAATCTGCTGACCCCCAGCCCTCTGAAAAGCCCACATTTCAAATCTCCAAAGTAAGAGAACTACACAAATTAGCAATGTTTCACCTTACCGATAACTACAAATTCAGTAGATCGTATCTCACAGCACATTCAACTATGCGCGTTGCTATACAATGCATAGGCGTAGGCACGTACAGAACTATTTTTGCTGTCCCAACATGATTATCGGCTAACCTTCTCAGCAGGTATGGAATATATTCCTGTCACAGGGCAGACAGTGTAATAACGTTGTTCAAAGCCACGTTCAATAGCAAAATTGAATGACCACTTTGGGGGTTATAGGCGGGGCTTGTCTCAGAGTTTCCCCAATGTTCTAAACTGTCTTGACAGTTCTTGACGTTCTTCACTAGGCCTATAGACGAATCCGGACAGATTGTGATGGTCAGATTTTTAGTAGGCCATTACTGGGGTCCATCACCTTAAATCTTTAAGTTTCCTTCCTTCCTTCCTTACCTGTTCCATGGATACACTGAAGTGCATCTTCAATGTCTCAACTTCACTGAGTATGAGGATTTGAAATTCATGGAGACAATAAATGAAGACCATTTAAGGCTGATGGACTCCACTAATGGCTGCGTACAGTCAGTAAAAACAAGTGCTAATCAGATTCGTCTATATGTTATCATGGCTAGAATGCCATGCAAGATGTATGCAGATATTGGAAATCACCTGCAGCATGGTACGACCGCCAGTGACACACCGAGTTCATGTATGCAAACTGTCGGTTCTGCACCAAAATTTACCTCAAAAATAACGATGAAATATTGTGATTAGGAGATGTTTTAGTCATTGGGCATTTGTATCTTCATAATATTATTTTGGCAAATCTCTCAATACAATATTTTTTTTGGCCAGGACTGGTCAGATGATCCTGGGTGATCGCCCATGCCTGCCTAACCACCAGCCTTGGAAGCAAAAATCCTTCCCGGGGTGGGCATCAAAATGCGCGCCCTAAACTGGGCGTCGGGCATAAATAGCCCGCCTTGAGAAATATGATCGCCCGTGTAAAAAAAATACAATGCCAAAACATCAGAATACATGATCACACATGCATTTAAAAGACCACCCGAAAAAAATTTTCGCCATAATATTGGGTAGGGCTGTGAAGGTTAATTGGTTAACCAGTTAACCCACCGACCTGTCGGTTACTTGTGCGTCATTCCTCGGCATAGATTAACAGCTTTTGTATTGCCAATTACTCAGTCGCAGCGGCATGGCTTTGTTAGTAAATTGTTACACAAACATTGCGCAACAGACAGTGTCAGTTTCTCACAAATTATTATTACAATAACTGTAAAAATAATTTAAAAATGGGCGGTTCGATTGAACGGATTAATTCCGTGGCAGCTCCCTGAATTAAGTACTTAATGATGAGTGACAAGTTGCGTTCCCATTGTTACTTTTGTCGGAAGAACTTTGTGTGCACATCTCCTAATCCCTTCAATAGCTACACCCAAGCACAACTTTAGAAATAAGCGGCATGTTTGAGAGATTACCATAAAACACGAAAGGCCTGTAAAATGGATAAAAGCAGTTGGAATTTTGTTGAGTTTTCATTGCTAGTCAAAACCATGATTAGGGCACAAGCATATATGAAAGCGTTCCCATTGTTACTTTTGTCGGCAGAACTTTGTGTGCACATCTCCTAATCCCTTCAATAGCTACACCCAAGCACAACTTTAGAAATAAGCGGCATGTTTGAGAGATTACCATAAAACACGAAAGGCCTGTAAAATGGATAAAAGCAGTTGGAATTTTGTTGAGTTTTCATTGCTAGTCAAAACCATGATTAGGGCACAAGCATATATGAAAGGATTACACTACCGTGCAGCCACCTTGTGGAATTCTATTCCAGTTACATTGAAGTGCAAACCGTCTATTTTTAGTTTTAAGAGGAACCTTCAAAATTATGTCATCGGAATGTATTAAAAAAAAAAAAAAAAATCCTTTCCATTTTTTACAATTTAGGTAGTATTGGACTTGGCTCCTATGTAGGTATGTAGGTGGTTGGGGGGGGGGGGGGGAGAGGGTGTGTGGTGTGGGACTATGGGTGGTTGTTCTAGCTATTAGATTGTTGTGCCGTCTGCACTTAGTGTTACCAACATTTGTTCCCTTATTCGGCACTCTTTTGTTTGCGACTAAGTATCTTAAGTTGTTTTGTTTTTGTACTTCACACTTTTTCTTTCAAGGGAGTGTTCTGCCTTTAATGTTAAGCCCCCAAGGGTTTTGTAGCTCACTTCCTTTCGATACTCTGTCTATTCTATATTGTTACTATGTAACTGTTATATTATGTAATATTGTACATTGTAGTGAAAAAACGAATGAAATGAAATGAAATATATGAAAAAATCTCCCCACTTGTAGCTAACTGAAATATTTCATCCTGCTGCACCTCTGTAAATTTCATTATTTTCATTGTTATTAGCAGTATTTGGAAAAAATTCAACCCGTAAAATACGATCATTAGCGCCAGATAATTCCCGCCATTTTGTTGTTTGCCTCATATCATAAAAAATGGAACATTCCATGTTGATATTTATGAATAAGCATACGCAGTTGGTTGAACTCCCTGGGTTGTATAGTTGCGATAATGAACTGTACTGTAGAAGTCCACTCTACGATGCACGTAAAAATATGCAACTATCTAATTTTAAGCGGTGAAAAAAATTCAACTTGATTAACGCATCTTATGGTTCCTTTCTGATATAAATATCCCCATAATTTTGGCACTTCTTGTCCAAACCTTATGTCTTGTTTAAAAATAATCAGCAACTGAAATGCACTTTAGTCGGATCCCCGAAAAATCCACGTGCCCAGAGATTTGTGATGCCGTTTCTCCGTGAATTTAGCACGGGGCTTGGCCAGCTGCACAGGCCAGCTATGTAAGCCTCGGCAGTGCGATCTTCATAATGCAAACTCAATGGGGAAATTCGTTCGGAGGTCTGGTATTTTCACACACTAAATCCCATAGGCGATGGCGCGAGTTGTGATTGGCTGGCTCAGAATCAACAAATTTGATCCAATCACGATGCAGAGGCAATTTAAATTTTGCAATAGATCGCATGCATATGATGTCACCGAGCAAAACATGGTCCCTTGTTTAGTGGTAAAAACGGATACGCACGCAAGTCTACTGCATGCATGGGACCACGTGCATCATTGTTTTTGTTCATAATGACGTCATATGATAACATTTCTTATATCCTACTGTAAACAACTTTACGGTAGGAATGCTGGGAATACCTTAATTTATGCAGGATAATAGGGCTTGGTTGTGATGTTTGCGGCTGGTGGGCCGTTTACAGTGCAATTGTACAAGTCTACTATGACAAATACGTGAGCGCTGTACATGTATTGAACACTGCATCCTAAGTAAGCTGCATCAAAGCAGTGGTGTCGAAGTGCTTCATGAAGTAACTGGAGATATTACATAGGACTAGGCGGGAAAATACAACAGTTGGTGTAATGTTAAAAAGTGCACATGGTCTGAAGAAAGCTTCAGTAAATGTGGGATGGGCTTTTACTGTGAAAAGATGATATAACCTCAGCGCAAAATACCAATATTTTTTCTACATGCTTACATCGGCGAACATGACTTATGACGCCATTTTTTGACTTGTGCTTTCCTTTACAAAAGTGATGGCGCTCTTTGGAAATGTTGACTTTCTGTTGTTGTGGTGAACATTACGTCATTTTCGGTTAAACGGTTAACCGCCGGTTAATAAAATCGGTTAAACAGATAGTGAATTGACCGAAAATACACGGCCCTAATATTCGGGTACTTACGTAGTGAACACAGCCGGTCGTACAAACTGACAATATCATGTTGACCTAATGTTATGTGCACCGCTTCAATACAAGTACCGGTATGTGTATGTAGTGTACAGTGGAATTCCCCTGGCTATATTACGAAAAACATATGGCCTTTACGTACAGCAAATGCGTTCTCAGCATATACATACACTATACAGTATATAGCAGCATGGTTATATGAAAGTTTTGTGCATTCCAGCACTATTTTGTAAACATCATGGTCAACTCACCCTTTGAGTAAAAAAACTTATAACCAGGCCAAACTATCATTTGTTTGCATTATTTTGATATAAAACATGCTTTAGTTAGGTAGAAATTAAGGAAGTAATGGTTGATTGAAGTTGGGCTCTATTGTCACAACTTCATGCTGTTTTATGTCCCTAAATTTTAGTGATGGCATCCTTTGTGGGAATAAAATCAGATACTACATTAAATGTCAGACATTGCCAAAAATTGTGTTTTGGCAATTTCTCAGTCTTTAAATGAGTTAAAACTGATTAAAAATGGGGTTTTGTTGACAAAGTTGATGACTGTTTTCCATTCATTTTAGGCTACAGGCCTGGTGCAATTTTTTCGTTTAACCCCCAAGAATAGCACCAACTTAGTAACAGTGAAAACAGTATTAAACATCGTTAATGCCCAAGAAATAATTTATCAACATATATACTGTATACTGTCTGTGTGGCTGAAAGTTTTGCAAAGATCAAGTTGCAGCGCCGTTTCATTGAGCAATAGTCTCACATCCTCCCAGCAATAGCCTCACACCCTCCACTATAATTACGCATCATCTAGGTAGCATACTGTCTGTTTGTATATATTCCCCAGCAGCTCCCTGTATTCACACATATGAATACAGAGGCACAATCAGGGCAGTGCAGCTAAGCAACCTGCAGTCTGATGTAGATCCAGGTTAGCAGTACAGAATGCATGAGTGAAAATTGTTGGAACAACAAAGTTTTGGGAATTCTCTGTACACTTAACTCAAAGACAAAGTCCCATTGACTTAACTGTGTAAAAGTTGGCTGAAAGTTGAAACAACATTAATCAGAACAGCCCATTGGTTATATTTACTTAACCTTATAAAAATCATTTCAAAATGAAGGGAAACAGTTATTTTTATAAAGCAAATACGTAGGCAACATAAAAATGAGATCATAAACTTGAAAATCTCAATTGATTGTAGTACACACTGCGATATTGCTAGAACCAAATTATCTCTCCCTTGGGTTAATGACAATATCTGTTTACTGATCAGAAGAAGGGATAGAAGGTTGCATGCTACTGTATTTATAAGATAACTAAAATCCGATACAGTGTAGTGCACAAAATATTTGTAGGAGACATGATCAAAGTGTCTCTGAGTTGTGATGAAAAAATTAACCCCTCAAGAGTTAATTGAAATGGGTTTGAGGATCTGTAACATGCTGTATTGAATGGGTGTTTTTCTACACACTTGTCATACAGTGTAACAATGCAAACACTCAAGATATCAGCAGAGATATAGCTCTCACTCCTTCAGAAATTGTGAAATACCAAAAGTATTTGAATGAGACTGTGAAAACAGCATTAGGGAGAGTGATTTGAGAAAAAGTAGTGTAGAATGCAGAAGGAAAACAGCTGTCATTGGACTGTTGGATTTATTACAAGATGTCACTGATCTGCATCTAGCCGGTTAATTATTTCTGCTGTACTAGTTTTAGCAAGGATGTAGAACCTCCTTGGTTTTAGTATGGTGCACAATATTGTGCACCACAGTTAGTGTGACAGTATTATTGTAAAAATTGTTCTCTATGCATTTGATCATTTTTGAGCATAAAATGCATCAGGATATTAAAAATAGATGGATAATCTTTTCATGCAAAGCGCCAACTGTATTTACATGAAATATCATCAGCAACAATATGGAAACTTTGTCTTCATAACATCCACAAAGTAAACAGAAGTTGATGACTCTCCAAAAACTCAGTGACGTGTTCACAGACCAATGTGCTCGTGATAAATTAAACCATAATGTTAGGTTAAGCTCTTGATTTCTCTGAAATGCGTGATGTTGGATGATATCACCTGGCAAAGGATAATTAAGCAACTTTCAGTGGTGTTTTTAATAGGAAACCCCAAGTTTTGAGTTTAAATCATTTTCTTTTTTTTTTTTTTTTGTGAAATTGTAAGGTAACAAGCCATAGCATGGTGTGCTATTGCTAGACACGTTTCATTCTGAAAGATTATTTTCGGGGTTTATCAGTAGCAAGATATGGAGTAGGTAGGCAATGGTGCCAGAGTGTCAGGTATAAATTGGTGGGATATTATTCAAGTAAACATTTGGAACCCACGGTCGGGTTGAAAGTGCAATAAGTGAATAATTGAAACACTCGGTTAGCAGGGGTGCTGGGTAAGGGTGTGATTTGTCTGGCCTGAGAGAGTTAAAATGTAATAGCCCTTTCCGACATAACCTTATCCTGGTGTTATTCGTGGGACTGACTGGTGTGTCTGAGGTTCCTATCGAAAGAGTTTATGGTAATGTGGTAATCAAGAACAAGTATAGGACAAATCATATTCTAATAATTAGAGAAATACGTAGCTCAAACGCTTAGTAGGGTAATGCGGATGTTGGGCAGTAAGGCGTTGGTGCTATTTTGAAAAGTCAAAAGTATTGAGATTCTGCAGCATGGCTGCTCTAGTATTTGTTGTCAATTGTTAGAGCATATCATAATTTCCAACTTTATGGACTTCTTTGAGTCCAAGAAGAAAGAACAAGCTTCTGGAGTCCTGAGCACTGTTAAATTAAGCCCAGCTCTTAGTTCCTGCAATGCTAATAAGTAAGCAATAAAAAAATTCTTACAAAAAAAAAATCATTGCAGTTTGGAGGTATAAAGTGATTTTTGCACTTTGCATATTGCACTCTCTGCTTTAGTCAGGGAAGTTTTTGCACTTCAAAATTGTTGAATTGGGTAACAACAACTAACACACTAGTCCTATAATGGAATCGTTCACGAATGGTTATTTGAGAATCTACAGTACTCTCAAATTGTTTGAGGGTAAACTTATAACAAGTGCTTGCTCAAGCCCTGTCCTGCTAAGGCTTCTGCCTGCTTTAGTAGCTCTTTCAACAGTATGTCATAAAGTTACTCTAGTTTACTACTTTGGAAGGAAATAAGCTTGTTTCCCTTAAGTGCAGGTTATGGATGTTGTAAATGATGTCCTTGATGATGTGGGCACATGTCCACAAAAGGGCATTTGCCTGAGTAATTCAATTTTGTTTGTGTACCGGAAATGTTTTAGGAAAATGATTGTTTTCCACATTCACCAGCTGGGCTTCTTAGCAGTTCCACCTGAATAGATAGTAGAGTAAGCAGGGCATTCTCAGTTGTGTGGAGTGAACTCAGTGAAGCAAGCTTAACACTTTTAGACATGATGGCAGTGGTGAGGATTTAGGTCTTAATCTTGAGTCTAATGCATTATAGTTAGATGTCACTAAAGGGAGGTAATCAGATTGTAAAACCTTTTTTAACTGGATTAGGAATTTCAAAGAAAACTGTGTTAGTGGTAAACTCAGGGATTCCTTTGTTGAGCTTCTGTGGAATGTATGTTGTTTTGGATATAGATGCTGTATAAGGCCAGTGCTGTATTGTAGAACAGTAGGCACTGTCCCAGATTAGGTCTTGAACTTTAATTGTAAGGTAAACAAAAGAAAACTTCCTGCATCATTTTAAAAGATAAACCAATAGTGTATCCTACCATAATTTTATGTCTGTTCTGAACTATGGGGATCCTTTAGATGCAGTGGCAAGTCATGAAAGCTTTGCTAATCTGGGGTACAATACCAGACACCTGATTCATTCATTTTGTGAATACAGATAGCCTTCTACCTCATTTACACCTAAGTTGCTTATAGAGCAGGATGGAGATTTTTTTGATTACCCTACTAAGCTGGCTTTATCAATGAACAGCACAAGTTTAATAGGAGGTGAGGTGGTGACTGGCTGACAAAAGCCAGGATGTGGCAATTTGCAGTGCCCTATGAGTCAAGTTAACAGTATCCGTACTACTGTACACATCAATGTTGTATCTGGCTAGTCAGTTTTTAATATGGTGCTGAGCTTCACCCTCTGAATTATTTTCTATGGGAGTCATTCTTGCTAATAATATTGATGTCACCAGTGTGGTATTGTTTCCAAGTGTACTGAAATAGATCATCAGATAAACTTTGCACATGGAAAAAGTTGACCTTGGATCCAGGATTTTGATCTAAAGAGAGAGCTTGGCCAGTCATGTTCAACCATCAATCTTGTTTCCTGTCAATATTTTATCAATCTCCCAAGTGTAGTGTTTCAGTATTATTGGGAGACTTCTTATCTTTTTGAATACCAGCAAAATTTCAAGTAATTGATTATTTATTAGAAATTTACAGTCAGTGCATGTCCACTTCTGGAATACAGTA
This sequence comes from Holothuria scabra, assembly GCA_037179385.1. Lineage (NCBI taxonomy): Eukaryota > Metazoa > Echinodermata > Holothuroidea > Aspidochirotida > Holothuriidae > Holothuria > Holothuria scabra. The sequence continues at coordinate 32,437,114 of CM074196.1, forward strand.
TGCATGCCAAGTTATAGTGTATGGTATGCAATTACCTCTTCATGTCACCCTGTGTGTATGCTTTAATGTAGATGTACAGCAGGTCTGCTCAGGTGATTTCGACATGCTCTTTGGACAATAAAGCAACATTTTGTCCTATCATTGTATAGAGTACCCTTGTTCTGAACTGTGGAAATCTCAAACAGTGGTGAATTGTAAAATCCTGTTTGAACAGTGGTAAACTGTGGTTGATGTACCTGCTGTTGTGAGTTTCACACTTTGCAGTGTTTCAAGGGAAATATTTGATAGTATTCAGCTGAGACTCAGTTTCCACTTGTCTACCAAAATGGATACCTTCTGGCAAACGAAGGATGATCCATTTTCATTTATGGATCCTACCGCTGTGTTTGGGGAGTTACTGTTTGGTACTGAACTGATCAGAAATCATTGTGTAAGTTTTACCATACTCATTTCTACTGTATATCCTGACATAGACTTTGCCTAAAAAATAAGTCTTAAACCAAGCCGTTGAATTTCAAAGATCATGAGAACCCATTTGTTGGTTCCGTCATTTTTCACCATGATAACCAATGGGAACCCACTTTTTGGCTCGGTTACAAAATGCATGGGTGGTAACAGATTGGCGGTAACCAGTTTTGGGGTTCCGTGATTTAATCATGACGGGACCACCACGCGATGGAGTACAACTGTTCTTGTGAAATCTGACCGCCTGTTAAACCAAAGTATGTAGTCACTTTCCTCAAGGACTTAAATAATATGCAGACATTTTGTATGAATAGTTATATTTCCATGGTTATAGGAAGGTAGTAATGGAAAGGGGTTTCCCCTTCCTTGAAGATGTGGTGTTCACTAGTGTTGCAAGTTTCAGCTTGTCATTTTCTGGTTATCAACTTGGATGCACATGCATCAGTGTACATAGTGCCTAAGAGAATGGTAAAGTGGAATAAGTGAGATTGGGTAATTCATGGAAATGTGAAGCACAGCGTGGGATATACAAATCAAGCTCAGCCCCAAGTTTACTGTGTTCCTTTGTTTTCGTGCAATGCTTGCATGTTAACACAAAACATCTGAAGTAGGGTTGGGCGGTACCGTGAAATATCTGTACCGCTACCACAAAGCACACAGAATCAGTATTGTGGTCAGTACTGGGTCTCAACTCTCGGGTGGGAAAGTCGAGCAGGAAGGAGCCTAAACTGCACACCGCACCACGTGTAATCCTGTGAATTAATGTAACGGGGTGTATGAGTATGATAATTTCATTTCAGTTTCTACCAGGGTATTGATTCTTTTGTTAAATATATTAATTACTATTCCACACATCCTAACACAGTTATTTTCTTAAAAATTGTAATGTTTTAAAATGAGTATCGGTATTTTTTTTTGAACAGTGTGCACGTAGCTTTTCTGTACAAATGTGCAGCATTTTATCAGACGTGCAATAGTCTGCTCCATGTTGCAACCTAATTAATACTAAGTCACTCTTTCCTTAACGTAGGCATTGACAGTGAAATTTTTTATATTTCTCACACAGCCCTTGCTTGTGCAAGCTGTATTTTATGGTGACAAAGAAGAAGTGAAGTTGTTAATTGACAGAAATGAAGATGTCAATAGCACGGTAAGTGCCTAATGTTTTTTATTTTCATCTGACAATACTTACCACTGATGCTGCCCCATTATCAGGGTTTTTTCCAGAAATTCAAAAGAGGCAAGGGGAGATTTATTATTTGCCAAACCCCAAGTCCAAATTGATTCTGCCTATGCAGGCCAAAGTTACAGGTGCATTCAGGGACAAAAGCTTGCTTTAAGGCCCCAATGAAGTACAATTTGAAGGGTTTCAAAGGCTTTTTAAATGATTCTGAAGTTCAAACCTTGCTTCAAAGGTATCCCCTTCTTAAATAATGAACTAATGATGATTTTTTTTACATTTTTAAAAAGTAAAGCTGAGAAGGGTGGGGGGATTCATCACTTTAGGAAAACGCTGCCTACAGTATAGCTTTTCTCTGTGTTAACCTTACTTTTTTTTTGGGGGGGGGGGTGTTTTGTGGGGGTTGGATGAGGAGGTCTTATTTTTTAGAGGAGTGGAGAAATGAGAGGACACTTCATGATGCCATTAGGAGGGAAATTTAAAACATTTGTGGATGTGTGTGCTGCAGTTCTTTACATTGCTGTGCAATTATGAAGTGGTCAAGTAAGGAGTATACAGGATGTAGTCGGATGGATTTTTTACAGCCCAGTTTCCAACCAACTGGTTCAAGTTGAGCCAGCCCTAGCCTTTTCCAGTTGTTGCTTGTTTTCCCTACTCCATTGCTTATTCTGAGCATCAAGTACAGTGCCAGTAAGTTACGTTTTTTAAGTCTTTCTTATGACGGGGCCAGGACTTGAACTCACAACTTTCCGACTTCAAGCCTGATGCTCTACCCAGTTGACAATACAGTTGGTCTTTACAGGAGGTAAAAAGAAGGTCAACATAACTTGTGCCATTGAAACAGATTTTGCTGTTCAGAAGTTAATATATTTGGAAGCTTCTTATTAGGCAAGTCTGTTAAATACCTTTAAGTAAATCAGAAATGTTATTAGGTCAAATGTGTACTTTAAAATGAAGTACTTCAGATTTATTCATCCATCGTACACTTAGAAATTGAAGAGTTAGGCTTTGCCATTTAGGGAAAATGACTTTTTCTGTATTTAGCTTGAAAAATGCATCAACTCTGGATTGTTTCAGAGAATGCAGTATTGCATGATCATCTCTTAATTTATACTTCCTTTCTCTTATTTATAGGATATGGAAAGGAGGACCCCAATCCATGCAGCAGCTTTTCGAGGAGCTTCAGAGATTGTGGATATTCTAGCAGAGAGAGGTAATGTATCTGTTTCATTTAAACCCCATATATCAATCACAGGCATACATAATCAGGGGTCAATAGGGGTAGGAGACATGCACATGTTTGCCACAATGGGAATATCACTGAAAGGGGAAATGAAGTCACCCCGACTTGAAGTAGTGTATTAGACGGTTCTGTTTCATGATTGGCTCTTGAAAGTCATGTGACAATATTTCCTCACCTCAAATGTGAAAATTACTAGAAGTTGCTGCTTGGTTTGCATTAAATATGCAATAAAGAATTCCTTAAATATTAAATGCAGATACTTGAAGAGAAATAAGAAGAAAACTGTGAGATAGAGCTGTAGTTTTAAGTTTGGAACAATTGCTCTTGTCTTTGAAGCTTTTAGTCTTGTAAGATTTTTTAGGGTATGCTTTAGTTTGCCATATTTCATCATTAATTAATTAATTTTAATCCTAATGCAGTAATGGGCCCTAATGGGTACTTCTGTTGTAAGCCTTTTTTTCTCTGACAAGATGAATGAATTTACATGTCAAAAAGTTTCCAAAGTTAAGGCCAAAATATTGAATTCATAAATTTCAGAAGAAATTGCTGATATGTTTTTGAATTTGATCAAAAGTGTATTTTTCATACTGTAATACAATTTGCAGATTAAAAAGTCATAGTCTCCGTATTTTGATTCATTGTATTGTAGGTGCACGAGTGAATACGAAGGACAGCAGATGGCTTACCCCATTACACAGAGCTGTGGCCTCTAAGAGCCTGGTAAGTGTACAGTAATATTGTTACATCAATGGACTGGATGGAAGCTTCATTGTTGTGATCAACTTTTGTCTTTGAACTTGTCAGAGATAAGATTTGTTTGATTTGTTAAAAAATAATGATAACCTTTTTAAGAGGTCAATCAAGTGAAATACAGCACATCTATAGGTTGCTCTACCTATAGTACACAGTTGTAAATTCCTGTTCTGGAAGTTACAGTCTTGTAGTGTGAAGTACAATTTAAGCTACTGTTAAAGTGAATTGCTTTAATAGTTTTTCACTCATGGACACTGGTATTGCAACCATTTATTCTTTCTTTGCTATGTGTTTTAGTGCTGTAGCTCTTATTTGCTGAGGTCCAACATTAAAGCAAATTACTCTGCTTTCCAGTGAGCCACAACTGGAGAAAGGCTTTGGGCGGTAAAACTCCATGTCACTAACTACCTAACTACTTGCAAGGTGTTGAGAATAGGGGGATACCTGGAGGGGAAGGGGGATCAGATCCCCATTCTGAAAACATCTCTAGGAAATGAAAGTTTGGTGCTGTAAATTCCTACCAACTATCCTGTGTTTACTTTTGGTGTGCAGTAATTGAAAACATTCCATAAAATGTCAATACTTTCGAACTGATATTTCTTTGTGTGTACTTGACATGACATGTCAATCCCATTGATGTTTTACCATGTGTGAATGAAGCCACTCATGGTGGTATTGCACAACAGTGTAAAGCATAGTTTACTGCATTTTGTTTCCACATATACTTGAAGAGTGTTACCTGATATACATAGTATTAATCCAAAACTGCTTCACCAATACATCTTTGAAGACCGCGTGTTTGGTCTAATGGTAAGAGCATTTGCCTCTCAGATGGAAGGCCAAGGTTCTATTCCCAGGTCAAGTTATACCAAAGACTCTAAAAATGGAACCTACTGCCATTGTTGGTGATGCTTTGCATAAGCAGTGGAGTAGGGAAAACAAGCCAGTGAGCCACAACTGGAAAAAAGACCATGGCCAGTTCGACTTGAACCGATAGGTTGAAAACTGGGCCGTAAAACTCGATCTAACTAACTTAATAATTAACTAATACATCTTTTAAGTGTATGGCATCAGCCATGTGGGACTGTCAATTGTATTCTCAGTGTTATGACTTTGTCTCTCTTGATCCCCTATAGCTGTAGGACAAATGCCATGGCAAACTTGTTTCAAAATACAAATAAAAAATTGCTACAGCATCTTTACCAAAAGTGTGCTCTCCACTTGTTTCATTAGCTCACATTGTGATGACAGTCAACTGCAATGCTGTAATTGTTCTGCAGAAGAACATTATTCTTGCTTTGTTTAAGCAAAGCTGGAGAGCCCCCAACTCAATTCAATATTGCCCCCCAACTCAATCCAAAATTGTAAACGTTAAGTATCTATTTATACAAAGTGTTGGATCCATCCCCTGCTTGCACTTCATATCAACTAATCCATACCCATATGTTTCCTGTGATGGTGCTCATAATTTTTCCTTTGGGCTGTTTTTGGGACGGACCATAATTGTTCTGTCCCTGATAATCAAGTGTATCAGAAAATGGGGCAGGATATAAAAAAAAAGGTCCCTGAATTTTGGAATTTCCCAAGGTATTGATTTTTAAAGGTGTTGCATATAGTCTACCATAGAGACATTTCAAATGGGAGCTGCACGATGGGTGAGCTGTTGTAAGTGTTGAGATATTAATGTCCTCATATCATATACTCAGGCTAACAAACATCAGTTCTGTTAAATAAATTCTTTCACCATTTAGCATCTGTGCTCCTTGAAAAAGCCAAGAAATTTCCAAAGGGAAGGGAGATTTTCCCCTAGATTCTTCTCTTGGGCTGGCAAAGCTCATACTGTGCACTGAGTTTCCATATTCATATCTCCAAAAATATGTTCACCTCTTTGAAAATCAAGAGCAGTCGCTCCAAAGTTACTTCCAAGCAACAGCTGAAGCTCTCAGTTTTCTTCTTATTCTAATTGCTCTTCAAAATATCTTTTGTAATTAATATTTTAGGACTTCAATATGGCATATTAGAGGTAAATCAAGCAGGTACTCACAGTAAATTTCATATTCGAGGAGAAAAAATATTGTCTCATCACTATCAGAAGCCAACAATGAAACAAGACAGTCCTCTGCACTACTTCACTTTGGGGTGACTGCATTAACCCTCTAATCTGACATGCAGGGAGATATTTGAAGTTAATACTCCACATCAGCTTTGATGCAAAGTAGTGAACAGGCTCTGAATGCAAAAACAGGAAATTATTATGTCCTTGGGAAGATTATGTTAATTTAACCTTCTTAAAGATAACACTACAAATTATGACTCACTGCTATCACAGGTTGTCATTTGTCATTGGATATCAGAAATAATTCCTTGATGAGTTGGATATCCTTGAAAAACAGCCTGAAATCCATCCTAAAATGACGGCATTAATGGAATTATCCTCAGTGCATAGAGCACTTTTTACAGACTAATTATTTTAACCTTTTAAGCTTTCAAAATGTGTTGGCAGTAGGGCATAGTAGTCTACCGCTAAAATATGTATGATTATCAATGCCAGCTGATATAAACTTAATTGTGTTTTCTCTTTTACTGGGTTAATCCCCCCCCCCCCCTTAAAAAAGTTGCCAGTTTTGCCATCCTGAGATGAAACTTTGTTTAAATACTTTATGTTCTTCCATGCATCATGTAAATAATACTTCAAGACTTACCATAGCTATTCCTTTGGCTGTTGTTAAAACATGAAGAATTGTCATGTTTTTAATGCTACTACTGTAAAACTGCTTCAAGATAGCAATTTTGTCCAACACAAATTTTCTTTTGATTTTCTTTCGAAGGGGGTCATTGAGTTGATATCGGTAACTTAATGAGAGTGTTACAGGATCACTACCACATGGCGCTGCTCATAGTTTGCACAACGAGTCAATATTCAAGTCCAATTATTACAGAAGAAGTTAAAATTTTGACTTGTAACAGTTTTGTTTGCATAGTTTGAAAAAGCGTCTGGTCAGGAATTTTTGAAAACATAATTGAGGCATTATTAAGTGGGTAAGATATGGGGTTCTGTCTAAGACCGGTTCTCGATGTTATGTGGAGAAAAATTAACAGCTTTGGAAATTTGTTGAGTTTCATGAACCAACTCAATGAGCTGCTTTAAGTATGTTCTCTTTCCATGGAAAGTCTATGCTGAATAATGTCATTACGTTTGACTTATACGTTTTTAATGAGCATTCAGCAATAATTCGTTCCTCTGTTCTCTTTTTAGCACACTGTTAATGTTCTCCTTCGACACAACGCAGACGTCAATGCTAGGGATAAAAATTGGCAGACGCCTCTACATGTGGCTGCTGCTAACGATGCATTGGATATAGCCAGCGTGTTGATTCCTTCATTGTCTACAGTAAATGTTACAGACCGTGCAGGTAGAACTAGTCTACACCACGCATCGTTTAATGGACATTTAGAGGTGAGATGTTGACAGCTTTAAAGTGACATACTTTTGTGAATATCATGGGGGAGAGAGTTGAATGCGGAAGTGAGACTGTGGAATTGTTTACATCTCTGATATGTGTTCTTTAAATTGTAGTGTTGAGAGTTTCCAAACTATGAAAAGATTTACAAGGGTCTGAAATTGGTAGTAGTTTTGAAAGTACTTGTGCTATAGGTGTTTGGAAAAATCGCCCTAGGCTAATAGCCCATGGGTGGGAGGTTGTGGGGAGAAATCATATGTGCAAACCTTTACCTAGACAGTGTCAATTTACTCGACTTAACATAGGTTTAAAACATACCTCCCTTCCTTCCCTTCCCCTCTGTCTCCCTCTCCCCATTTAATACTTATCTGGCCACAGCCCTAAATTGCCCTTATGGGTTTGAAAACAGATCTTTGCTCATACACAAGTCGTGCCTTCCCCCCTCATTCAATACTTATCTGGCCACAGCCCTAAATTGCCCTTATGGGTTCAAAAACAGATCTTTGCTCATACAGAAGTCATGGAAATCATGTTGAGACAAGAAGAACTCCAAGGGCTTGTGTTTGATCTCTAATATTGTCATTGTGGTCTTGCTTATGTGTCTTAAAGGCAGTTTACTCTCACCCCAAAGTACAATTTTTGTTGTAGTTCACAAAAGTTCTGAATTGGCTCAGCTCTTTGATTGACAGCAAGTTTAAAAATTGAATAGTACTGTAGCTTATATTACACAGCATGTATTGTGCTGAGAGTGTTTTGATTACACATTGGGGTCTTATATTCTCACCCTGAAGCATTTAAACAGATTGAGTCTATGTGAGGATCCATTTTAGGCAGTTGTTGGGAGGGCTTAATTAAGTAAACAGGTTGCAAGAATTGGAACAGCTAGGAGTGGGAGGATTAGGTTTTTTAAGGCTGGAATATTAGTCTCTGTTGAGTGTTACAACTTTGACTCTTGTTGGAAGCTCAAGTAAAAAAAATTAGTTTATTCAAGTTCTAAGGATATAAAAACATTACCTGAAACAAATTAAAACTACAAATCTTTGTAGTTATTCTGCTTACCAATGGCTATAACAGCTGCAGGTATTATAGCAAACCTTCTAATTTCCCGTATGGTTACACAATCAGGTGAGGATACTGATAAGGGATATATGATAAAGGCCTACTATTTGTAAGTATTTAGGAAATTCCTTGTCAAAACTTAAACTCACTGATGAGGAAATTGAATCTGCTATTTGATGGGACTGAACTATCAATCCCTATGTTCACAAGGGGTAAGGATTGCTCTGTTTTGATAACAAGAAATGGCATTAACCATCTGCTAAGTTTTCTTATCAAGGTTACATTTGTATTTGCCTGAAATGACAGACAAATGATATATGAAGGTTGAGTCAACTTTTCCCTTTCAATGCTAAATTCATGTCAGATTTATACGTGCTTTACATACAGTAAACTGCACAAATACTTTAGTTTGCAACCATCCATTAAGGATTAAGCCAAGAATTTGAAGGATTAAAGCTGATGGACCCCAGTTATGGCTAACTAAGTCAGACCATCACTTGGTTGATGTAAAACTGTAGGGCTACAGCTGCCTCAGTCATGCCCACAGACTTCCTATATACATGGACAGAGCATGTAACGTGTATGTCTTATCTGTAGGTCATTGCCTCTGACTGGTACAAAAAAGGTGCACCAAGATGACCGCCATGAAGTTACTGTATAAATCGTCTGATTTGACAACGACTCTGTAATACTTTAAACAAAAGTTAAACTTGAATGGGAAGCAATATGATATTCCTTTAATACGTCAAGTGATTATGACCTTACCTTGTCATATTTCAAAAATATTTCAACTTTCTTGCAAGATCTGAGAATTAACTTGAGCAAGTCCAAACTTTTACACAAAATCATAGCCAACAGCCATCTTGGTGCACTTTTTCTGACATGTACGTTAGCGACAATCTACTGTACAGTGCAGTATGCTCTGTCCATGTAAAGGAAGTCTGCGGCCATGCCCCACACATAGATGGATTATGCTGGTGTGCTGTTGTCATATGTATAGTTACAAAACATGTCTGCAACAGTTGCAGCTTGGCTATATTTTACCTGCTCCCTGAATGGAACCAACTACAGAAACAACTTTCTTGGTCCACATGGACAACTTAATTTTGATTCAACTTTATGAGATTAGGACTTTCCTTGAATTTATTTCCTTTTTTTTTTTTGTCATTCCAAAGATGGTGAAGTTACTTATATCTAAAGGGGCATCAATCAATGCACAGGACAAGAAAGACAGAAGACCTCTACACTGGGCGGCTTACATGGGTAAGTCTCTCTTTTCTGAAGCTATTCCTTCATCATTTTTGTACAGGGTGTTTGGTCTAAGTGGTAGAGTATCCACCTCTCACCTTGGAGGTCCTAAGTTAAATTCCCAGATTGAGTCATTCTAAAAGACATTAAAAAATTGAACCCACTGCCATCTGCTTCGTGGTCAGCATTAGAATGGAGAAGGACAAATATCTAGTGACCCTCAACTGAGGGAAAGGCTGTGGATTTCACTAGAATATATCAGAAGGTTAAGATTTAAAGCATGAAACTCCAACATAGTCTTCCAAATCCACAAAAATTTTATTGCTTTCAGTATAAAAGTACCCTTTCCAGGAAGTGAATTCATACAGGTAACCTATCATGTTTGGTTGTAGAAGCTCATTTAGCAGCCTTACCTATTGTTTCATTGAATTAGTGAAAATTGCTTTAAAAAGTAAAGCAGTCCCCTGTAACCAGGTTTCCAGTTTTTTTGTTTTTTTTTCCATAAAATAGATACATATTAAATAACAATAATGCAGGGCTCAATTTTCAGAAAAAATTATGGTTATCCGTTGGGGAACCGTTTCAATATTTTTGGGTACAAAACTGTGAGTGTGTTCTTGTATTGTACAATTGGTTTTCAATAATGAAATGATGTGATGGTTGGGAGGCAAAAACATTGTTGAAGTCTGAAATATTGTATGATGGAAAGAGTAGCAGTACAGTCTTGCAATCAGGAAAAAGCACACTGCTTTTTAATTCTTACCGAGCAAAAATGGTTGTGCATTGGACAACCACTTTTTAACTTTTGGTTGTCTGTATGGAATTTTGGTTGTCTTGGGCCATTGGACAACCACAAAAATCGAGCCCTGATAATTGCTTGCACTACTTGTTGTTTAAAACTCTTGTCAGAGAAATTGTTTTTAGAAAAAATGTTATTCTGTTTGAAATAGATTGCCTGTAAGTTGAAGCTGACAGATTGTGATAGTTGGAAACTCATAGGCCTAATAGAAAAAGTACCTGGTGTAGCGACAGCTCTGTTTGCTGCATGTTACTCAAGGAAAGCTGTATTTGTTTGCTTCTCCCTTGCAGGTCACGTAGAGGTGGTCCAGGAATTAATTGATAATGATGCTGAAGTCAACTGTAAAGACAAAAACTTATTTACACCTCTACATGCAGCTGCTGCCAGTGGTCAAGTCAGTGTTGTCAAAATTCTTCTTGACCATGGAGCTAAGGTATGGTTTTGTCCCCCTCAGACTCTTTCCCAGATATTTAAAAATGATCATGTGACACAGCTGCTGTGGTACTATTCTAAGTTCTCTGGTATTTAACTGTGATAAAAACACTTCACACCAAATTCTGACCCATAATCCTGCATAGTTGCTTCTTGGAAAAAAAATTTCTTGCAGCATTGCAGATGATAGGTTTTGAAATGAATTTTATTTTTATTGACCCTTTTCCCAGGAGGCAGTTACAAAGAATTGTGGGACACAATGTTGTGTTCATTATTAGCTCAAACCAGCTCAAAGAGCTGTTGGAGCTATTGTGATCTGCAACAGATACTTTGTCTGTCTGTATATCTATCATGTCTGTTCACAATTGCCTTTTATGCTCTCACAGGCACATTTGATGAAGAATTGTAAGAAAAGGTGGACACATGGAGTCACATTACACTGAACTAGCTTCTCTTGTGGAAGGTTACAAAGAGGGTCAAATTTCTTTTATCAGGGAGGAAGCTTTTACTTTCTATTATGCTATCACAACCCATTAAACTTGCCTTCTGTCCTGCTAATTACACAGAATGGCAGAATTTAAAAAGAATCTTGGTTTGCAAGAAATCACAAATTCCTTTGGCTTTCTGGTTAATTCAACTGGTCTTTTACCTCTTTGCACACTTTTAGAACCTCCTCATTTGAGAAAGGTCTCAAAAATTGTACTCTCTGGTGTTTTTGATTCCTTGCCTTAGGCAGGCAAGGAATCTTTGCAATGGTGATTTCGTATCTGTGCATGTTTGTGATGCTTTGCTTGTAAACATGATACCTCCAGATAGGAGTGACTGATACTTTTCATAATCGGTATATGGAATTGTGATGTTGAGAGGTCAGAGGTCATTTGAGGTCACTGGTGGGTAAAATTGCAAAAACATTGAAAGTGGCTTGCAAAAACGATATCTCAAGATAGGAGTGATAGACACTTTTCATATTTGGGATATACATTTACAATGTTGAGAGGGAGAACCTTATTGGTTTTGGTGCAGGTCAAAGGTCATTTGAGGATTAACTACAAAAACCTCTCAAATGGTTTGTTAACACCACAAGAACCTTCTTGGTTTTGGTACAGACCAGAGGTCACGTCAGGTATTCAGAGGTCGTGAGAGAATCGAAGAACCCATTTGATTTTGGTTGAGGTCAAAGGTTATCTGGGGTCACTGGGGGCCAGTGCTTGTTGGAATCTGTAGGTTATCAGCATGATATAAGTGTATGTTGGTCTTTGTTAAATAAATCCTTGACATTCTGTGCGTAAATTGTAAAGACAGATCTCTCAAACACTGTCAATTTGAAAGAAGGCATTTCAGCTGCAAGGAATCACTAAACCTTTTGGCTTTCTGGTCTAACTTACTGGGTTCTGTGTTTGCTTTAGATTTATTACCTTCCTAGAATGAACAATGTGTTGCAGTGAGTAATTCAACAGGTTTGAGCTTCAGCACTGACGGTGCACTAGTTTTTTGCTGCAGTATAATCCCATTGATGATAAGTACCAAAGCCCTATCCCACCATCCTTTGTAGTTTGCTATTTGGAAAAGACTCAAAGTGGATCATGTGTCCAAAAGTTTGAATGAGTTTTGTTGGCTTCATATACCTTTGCATAGTTTGGTGATGGATATGCAACAGAGATAGAGACAAAACACTAAATTTGTACAATATGGCACGCTTGTGTCCATCACCAAAACTGATCCATTCCTGAACTTTATAAATTTAAATCTGACAAAAGACCTTGTGCATTGTTGACAAACTGACATCATCCATGTGATCAGAACAATGGAACACATGGCTACGGTCTTAAGAATTCAACCTGCATGTTTAGCAGACTATGTGTGTATTCAGCTGATTGACAAATCAGCTGTCTGCATTTGTCAGTGTTGGTTTGTTTTGCCCCCAAAAGAGGGTGTTCTTTCCGCTCCATGACATCATATGCAAAAGATCTATGGTTGGCATGACATGGACAAAGGTCAACATCCAATAGCACCAAATATCAAAAATCCTTGAATTTATTTATTATTTTTTTTATATCAGCCCTATATGTACACAACATTAGATCAATGTATTCATCTGTTTGTGCTTAAGATACTATAAAGTTACTCTCAAAATGTCCAGTTACTTTGAAATTATTCCAAACATGTATCTCTTGAGACATCAAATTATGTAAAAAAAAAAGTCAGCAATGCTTCCCTTCAAACCCATCCTTTAAAAATGCTCAAGCATAATGCATTCTAGAATATTTGGAAGATCATTTCCCCCGTTTGTTAGCTCTAAGTCTCGTCTATTTGTCTCCACTGATGTTGATATAATGGTTCTGTATGACTCATGGCCATCAGTCCAAACAGTTGTCTGATGGGAGTTGTGCTAGGAAAAGTATTTAAAGACATCTTATGCCTGCATATTGCTTTGCATCGAGTCGCAATACATTTTATCACCTGCTCTCTCATTATCTAGATTGATTCACCGAATGCTAGCGGCAATACTCCCTTACACATTGCATCTCTGAACGGAAATGATTTAGTGCTTCGTGAACTCCTCGTAAACAAAGCTTCCTGTAATGTCTCCAATAAAAAGGGCCAGGTGAGTTGGCTGAGACAGTGATACTTTTTTTTTTTTGAGCTCTCCCTGTAATGTATTGCAAAATCATCACTTCACGAGGCTTCACACCAGTGAGGATGATTTGCTAGCCAAAATGGCATATATTGTGGGCACATTGTCAAAAGTACTCTGTGTGGTATGCACCATGTAAGATTTATTCAAATCAGATGTATCAAGGCGTATGAATAAGTTCTGCAGGAATTTGGTGGAGTCTTATGTGGTGACATCTCAAAAAAGAAAAGACAAGTGTGCCATGTATTTACTAGATTTCTAAACCTGCTGGGGAGAGGGGGCAGGGGGCAGAGGACATTGGGTGGAAAAGGAAGTTTAAGATCTATCTGCCTCTTTGAAAAAGTTTTACATTTTTGAAAGTGCTATTTGTTATGATGTTCTTTTAAATTTGTTTGTTTTTTTTCTAAAAATGATAGAAAAATGAATGAATCTTAGACATGTCTTTTATACTCTCCTTGCAGACACCGCTTCACCTTGCTGCAGTCTCTCCTCATGGTGGTGTATGTCTGGAGGTCCTTTTAAGTGAGGGAGCAGAGGTGCAGGTTCAATGTAAGGATGGAAGAACACCCCTGCATATGATAGCCCTACAGGGACAGTTTACTAGAGCCAGTAGTGTAGTTGAACATGGTTAGTAACATATTTCATTATTTGCCATGTTGTAGTGTTATGGGGGTTTCCCTTTTTATTCATTTCCTATATTATAAAGTGTATTAAGCACATGTTTCAGTTTCCTTGAGCTGTTCACATGCAGTGTGTACTGTGTGAAATGTATGCATTACATTGTTTCCTTAAAACATTCATTGAAAACTTTTGGAAGTTTCGTTCAAATTTTAATTATGTTCTCCTGAGTACACTGTTAGATATAATAGTTGGATGAGATTTAATGACACACAAACACAAATGTGTTACATAGTGCAAGCTAGATAGAGGGGAAAGTCCAAGTTTAGTTTCAAATAGATTTGGAATATGGAGCAAGTCCTTTCCTTGAGTTGTCTCTGATGACAGGTGGAAAATAGAGTTGGCATTATTTACAACTCCCAGCTCACGTGATCGGCAGGACTGACTGTACGGTCAAGTGGTTTGAGCATATGACTTGCAGTTGGGAGGTCAGGAGTTGGAGTCCTGGCTTGGTCATACCAAAGACTTAAAAAATGGAACCTACTGCCATTGTGCTTGATGCTCAGCATAAGCTGTGGAGTAGGGAAAACAAGCCAGTGAGCTACAACTGGAAAAAAGACCATGGCCAGCTTGACTATTTTGGTTGGGAACTCGGCCTTGAAACGCTATCTAACCTAACGTAACCCCAGCCAACATGGAGGCATGAGGACAATGCATCAGTAATAAATAAGAAGCATCAGTTATGAATCAAATGTACAACCCAGTTTAGGTCATTTGCATTAAATGAATTCTTTTAATGACAGATCTATGGCATTTATTGCTTTCTCCTCTCTTTATTTCTCTCCAGTTACTCAAGTTTTACTAGATAGGGGTAAGTTGAAGTGAACTTCCTGACTTTCTTCACATATTGATATTATACTTCTTTGTGAAGTTTCATACTAAGACAGTTAAAGGCCTGTGGGAAATCATTTATTTAGCATGTATCTCATTGCCTTTCTTTGGCCCATTGGTAACATTTTTACACAAGTGAAAAGAAAAGTGAAAGCTGCTTTGCAGCCAAGTTTGATGATAGTTTATGCTATGTAGGACAAACTGCTACCATTTGGTGTAACTTGTTTTTGGTTCCTTGTGTAACAAAGGAACCTATGCAGTCACCTTGGCGTATGTATGTGTGTGTGTGTGTGTGTGTATGTGTGTGTGTGTGTGTATGTGACGGATTGGAATGCGAGGTATGTGGTGCGATAATTCAATAACAGAGTGATCAATTTTTTTCAAACTTGGTATGTATGTAGATGTTGTGGAGTAGATGTGCCCTATCGTTTTTGGTGGAGGTCAAAGGTCACTGGTGATCACCAGAGGCCAAAAACTGAATTTCTGTTAGTAGCTGTAACTCAGTATCTGTTGTTCAAGCAGTGGCATCATTTTAGGATAAGTTAGATTGGTAGGAGGTGAAAATGTTGGTACATTAACCAAAATAATTGGAAAGGGTCAAAAGGTCAAAAAGTAATGTTTTATTGATATCTTGCCACTGAAACATTTTAGAGGGGTGGTGTAATGGAGATTTGTGTTCGTCTAAGTGAAATGCACGTGATGACCCCCCTTGACCTCACTTGACCTCATTTGACCTTTTGACCTTTGTGACTTTTTTGTGACGTCAAGATTTGTCTTGATCAGACGAACCAAAAGGCTATTACACTACCCTCCTACAATGTTCGTTACTTGAGTTACTGACATTTAAATGACAGGCTAGTGTGTACATGTAGGTCATATGTAGGCCTATTGCAATGCCAGGTATGCGGTGCAATTACTCAATAACCAAGTAACATAGTGGAAATAATGGAAAGTTGTGTTCGTCTAAGTAAAGTGCACGCGAAGACTCTTTGGGTCTTTGTTCAATTGGTTTAAAAGTCCAGCTGAAGTTTAATGCCTTTAGACAAATGCAATGTATAAAAGAAAAGAAGAATTATAACCCCCTCTCAGTCTAAAAGCAGTTTAGTTAACAATCAGGACAGTAATGCAATTATTATGAAAAACAACCTTTTCCTCACATACAGTATTGAATAAAGTTATTCACAGTGCAAGCTAAGATTCCAATTTCAATAGTAAAATATGAAAGCAGTTTCTCTTCTTTACCTCTGCTTTTACCCTAGGGACTACAATGCTGTTTCTAACACCCTCTTTAGGTTAAAAGGTCAAGTTGAAAGTCATTTATTAGATTCTACAGAGCTATGTTTGTTTCTTGGAAATCACTATCGGGCTGCCTTTAGTAGCAGAATTGTGGGCTTTTCCTTATATTTGCTTTTCAGGCAAACACATTGGGTAGTCTAAAGGACAACCATGACATAATTTCTAGTCATCCATCATAAATTTTGGTGGTCAGGAATGACCACATGACTGTTAAATTTCTTTGGTGCAGAAGAGACTGTGTTTATTTAAAATCAGTTTTGATCTACTTTGACTGTATTTGACCTTTGTGACTTCTTTTAGAGGTCTGGATTTGAATTGTTGAGATTCACCAAAAAGGCAATTAACTAACCTCCTATACTACCCCAAACTCAAGTAAATGACATTTTAGTGAAAGGTGATGAATGTATTTGTCGCATGGAAGTGGGCAGTGTGCAGTGTGATAATTTGAAAAGTTTAGTGTTCCATTTCTCTCAAACGGCAAGTGCTTGTATGATTTTGAAATTTAATGTGCCCCTATGTTTTTGGGTGATGGCCAAAAGTCATTGGGGTTAAAGGTGCAAATTATGCCTTACCTTGGGACTACCTTAATACAATATCATCTTTAATGCAAGGAACCATAGTGCCCTTGGGCTCTTGTTGGAGCTTTGGATAGAAGACCTTATGCATATGATGTCACAGATGTAGACCTTATGCATGTGTTGTTGTGAAGTGCCACTCCCATTGTAAACACATATACCTAGAAAGGAAGTAGATGCTACAGTAATATATACCTAGCAAACTAATCTCCCCACCCTATCCGAAAAAATTCTCCTTGCTTAGTAGACTTCAGACCCTTCTCCAATCGATCCAAACCGTAGTACACATCTAAGACAGAGCTATGGTAGTCTGTATTGAGTTCAAAAGGCTCCATGCAATATTGTCACTGCACACAGTATATGAGCTGACAGTTTTTGGGAACGTAACTGATTGTTGACCAATTAGAGTGAATGTGTATTATTTCAATGGACGTCAATCAAGGTGAAATAATGTGTTAAACAATCTAGGGCTATATTCAAATATGTCTGGACCATGGACTTCCCATACATGGAAGGACATACTGCACGGTAGATTGTCGCTACCGTACGTGTGAGAAAAGGCGCACCAAGATGACTGTCTGCTATGATTTTGTGTTGAAGTTTGAACTTGCTCAAGTCAATTCCCAGATTTTGCAAAAAAGTTGAAATATTTTTGAAATAATGCAAGGTAAGGTCAAAATCACCGCATGTATTGCAGGAGTATGATATTGTTTCCATTCAAGTTTAAATTTTAATGAAAGTATTACAGATACATCATCAATTTACACAAATTCAAACTTCACGGCGGCCATCTTGGTGCACCTTTTTGTCCCAGGTGTTGACAATCTACGGATAGGACGTACATTGTACATGCTCTGTCCATGTATACAGGAAGTCTGTGATTTGGACTTGTACTTGCTGGCGATTCCTTGATTTAGGGGGTTTGCTGTGCATGTCCCATTAAATATTAAATGAATGCTCTTTAATATGGACCATATCAATGTCAAACTCTCATACATAATTTTCAATAAGGATAGTTGGAGATGTGATTGATATTTCTTTACAGTGAATAAAATAGTCTTATTGATATTTTCTTACAGGAGCTGTGATAGACTGTGCTGATTCTGTAGGCAACACACCAGTTCATTTAGCAGCCCAACATGGACAACAGGAATTACTTGCAACACTCCTGGAGAACCATGCAGACCCATCAATGTAAGATCTGAATGCCATTATCAGTTACAATAATAATACACAGTATTTGCTCTTTTAACCCTCTACTGCCCTCTCCAGTCAGGGAATCTTTGGGCATTTCAATGGTTGACACAACAGCAGTATTAACATGCCCAAAACCAGCATTCGTAGACTCTTGATCACATGACAGTAAACAGTAATGGCCCTTCTCCTTGTGGTGTTTGAATATTCAAATTAGCTGTTCTCAGTTTCAAGCTCTGCTTAACACTACGAAGACACGTAGGTCTAATACTTCCTGCCTGTAAGCAGAAGTGTAACGGTGGAAAGTAGAAGGCTAATGTGTCAATATCTAGGCAAAACATATCAAAGAAGCACAATATTGTAATCCCTGCTCAAAAATAAATCATCCCAAAGGCTATATTTCCAGCAGCTCCAGTGTTCATTCAGGTCTTAGAAATTCTGGGAAACCTAAAATTTGAATTTTAGGTCTGGAAAGTCAGGGATAAATAACAGTTTGGCAAAAGATTTGGAAAATTCAGGGAATCTGGGGAAACTGGTCTTATTGTTCTTATTTTTTTCATGTCCAGGTACCTTATTTTTGAAGGAAAAATATGGAAATACGGGACAATCTTAAGTATGATTTACTGTTGGCTTAAGTATGGTGAATCAAACTTAAGATTGTGCGTAACTCTTTGTGGAACGGCCCCCAGGTCCCTTGAAAGTCATGGAATATTGCCATTTGGAATGAGTATGTACCATGAACTCTAAAGGTGTGCCAGCTAACCATTGACTTTACAGGTGCCCATTAGAAACTCTTGGTACCCATTAGAAGCGCTGGTTGGAGATCTGCAGTTGAGATAAAGCAGCTGGTTTAAGGGCACTACATAAAAACCTGGTTGGGGTATGATGTAGAAATTATCTTAAGAAAAAAATGTCAAATTGGCAAAATGCATTTGTCAAAATGACTGAAATTTGAAGGTTGGGTCTTAATTCTGCAATTCATTGCAAAAATAACATAACACACTAACCCTAACAGAAATATAACAGTGTTCAGTCTCAGTGAGTGATTTCCTGATTAACTAAATAATTCTGAAAAAGAATAATGCAATGTTAATCTTGGAATAATGACAGAAAATAAGCCCTGTTGTTCTTAAGACTGTGGCAGATATTGAAGTATTGCACAGGTGGTTTAACCCTTTACCGTTGTTTGGGGCCTTTTGGACCCAGACGAAGAGCGCAGCTGTCACCCATCTTTACTGTTTCACGCGGAGCTCAAAACTGCGAGCAGCTACCTGAAAATTTGGCCATAACAACGAGAGAGACAATAGTTTTAGGTCACGGGGTCAATAGCCTACCAAAGCCTATACGGGGGCGGGCTACGTATGCTTTTCCGCCCACTCCTGAGGCGCGCCAATATGCCCCGATTAGGGCACAACGGTAAAGGGTTAAATGTCTGTATTGATATATTTGTGGTAAATAATTTGGTTAACTCTTGGGCTACAAGTTTCAACAACATGTGAGGAACAGTTGTTAAATGATTTCCTACTGGGAGTCAACAGGGTGCTTTATGAGTTTTTGACACATC
This sequence comes from Holothuria scabra, assembly GCA_037179385.1. NCBI lineage: Eukaryota > Metazoa > Echinodermata > Holothuroidea > Aspidochirotida > Holothuriidae > Holothuria > Holothuria scabra. The sequence continues at coordinate 32,456,527 of CM074196.1, forward strand.
CTTCCTCCTAGTAATATAAATATACATGACTCATTTTAAAGACCAATATACATGAATTCATAGGGTAGAAAAAAGTAACAAGGAAAGAAAAAATTTTTTTTTTTCAATATTCCGATATTTCTTTCTGTGTTGTACAGCAGTGCTCTTTGTACTTCCAACTGTCCTATCATGATGAGAACATGGTTTAAAATGCTGTCAAACAGGTGGGCAGGGGATATGCTAACAGCCTTAGGGTTCAAAAAATGTGAAGTTCTTTCCAGAGAAAAATGGTTATTTTTTAGGAACTTTTGTGAAAGTACAGTAGAAATTGTGAAAAAAATTGACACTAAAGGTCGGGGGAACAGGGAACATTATTTCACTGCGCTGTCAGACCAAAGACTATAAAAATGTTTCCTAATGCCATTGCACATAATACTCTGCATAACCAGTGGAGTAGGGGAAACAATCCATTTTCCCACAATAAGCCAACTTGGTTATTCATTTTGGTGGCTATGCACATGGGCACATCGTCCAAATCTTCAGGATGAACAAAGCAATCCTGCACAACAAACACATATGCCAAAATTTGAGTTTACATGAAAATTTGGTGTTATCATTCCATCCATAATGTAAGGAAGGATCACAAGTGTGGTTTTGTGCAGTGGATTGTGTCTTAACCCTTTACCGTTGTTTGGGTCCTTTTGGACCCATGCAGAGAGCTCGGCTGTCACACATCTACACTGTTTCACGCGGAGCTCGAAACTGCGAGTAGCTACCCGAAAATTTGGCCACAAGAGCGAGAGAGACAATAGTTTAAGGTCACGGGGTCAATGGCCTACGGAAGCCGATGCGGGGCAGGCTACGTCCGCTTTTCCGCCCAGTCCCGAGGCGCGCAAATATGCCCCGATCGGAGCACAACGGTAAAGGGTTAAGCTAAAATATCTGCACCACTCGGCTAAAGGTTTACGTGCACACACGCAGAGACAGTGGCATCAGCTTTGCAGTAAACACACTTCACAGGCTTAGTTTAACCCTTTACCGTTGTTTGGGTCCTTTTGGACCCATGCGGAGAGCTCGGCTGTCACACATCTTCACTGTTTCACGCGGAGCTCGAAACTGCGAGTAGCTACCCGAAAATTCGGCCACAAGAGCGAGAGAGACAATAGTTTAAGGTCACGGGGTCAATGGCCTACGGAAGCCGATGCGGGGCGGGCTACGTCCGCTTTTCCGCCCAGTCCTGAGGCGCGCAAATATGCCCCGATCGGAGCACAACGTTAAAGGGTTAAGTGTCGTTTTGGTGTAGAAATTTGCATTTTCGTCTGCCGTAAAGTAGCTCTGAGACGAAAGCAAATAATGCTGTACACTATGTACTGAGCTGGATTTGCAGATCTCACGCTGTGCCTCACGATTCCATGCAGAAAAGAATTACTGAACTCACTTATTGGAAAAAGGCTGTGGATGCCGTGCCGTTAGATCAATCCACGAGGTTATAAGTTTAGGCTGTGGTGTCAAAGGACCAATCCTCTCACCCCAAATTACAATTTTGATAGGGGTGTAACAAAATTCTCAATTGGCTCGACTCTTTGATTGACAGCTAATTCAAACAATGCAAAGTTCCAAAGCTTGCATTACTCAGCATGAACTGTAATGAAAGTGTTTTTATTATACACATCGAGCTTTTTTATACTCATCCTGAAGCAATAAAGTGAGATTATGTCTGGATGAGGATGAATTTCGGATAATAATGGGAGGGGCTTAAGTAAGAAGGTTAGAAGAATTGGTACTGTATGAGGTGAGGGAATTGAGGCTTTAAACCCAATCTACCCTTACCTACTTCTGTTTCTTTTGGTTTTTCAGACGAGGCATCCACGGAATGCTCCCTCTTCACCTTGCAGCTCTGAATGGGTACACTTTGTGTTGTAAAAAGTTGTTAAGTGCAGGTAATTACCAATCAAACATGTTCTATACGTTACATGATTCTGTAGGTGGTAAGAATTGTCCACTGATTGGAAGGTTCCAGCAGCAGAATACAATCTGTATTAAACTAGAATATGTTATTTGGCAGGCCTTGAGTGATAATCAAGATGTACTATAGATCACACTCCTCAGGAATGTAAGGAGTGTGGTAGGTGTGCTGTTTTATTTAACTTAAATGCATTTATATGAGCTTCCATCTTCATTTACGTGTGCAAAAAATCACACTCCTTGCAGTGATTTGAGGAGAGTGGTGGTGAGCGATCGCACTTGCAAGCCTCAAAATTCAAGGCCTGATGTGGTTTACTTTCAAAGTAGATGCCTAGCCATTAATGTTGTTAAACTTAGTGGTCTGTTGTGTTTGTGTTTTAATTGAACATAATGAGTGAGTGAGGTATTTACAAAGTCTTTGTCAGTACAGTTAGCAAATTTTATGACCAAGGTGTAGTTTTTTATTTTATTGCGAAGTCTGGCTACTGTTTTCACATTTAATGAAAATAAACAATTTATTTTGTAAGGTTTACAAGAAGCTTTTAAAATTAGATAAAGAAAAATGAAGTATGAAACAAAATTTTAAGTATGCTTTAAAGAGCATAAAGGGGCATAGTTCATAAAATCATGGGGGGCATATTTTGGGCAATTACTTAAAAGATGAAATTTTGAAAAATGAATAAAATTGCAGGTAGCATACCTTGAAACAATGGAAGGGCCTTGTGATTTTTCTTTAAAATTGTTGTCCTGCTTCGGTATGGTTAGAATCTCATTGTCCAAACTATTGTTGTAATAAGTATTAACATTGTTTTTTTTTCTTAGGATGTGATGTGAATGCTGTTGATGTCAATGGTAGAACACCTGTTCATTGTGCTGCTTGTTCAGGGTGAGTGCTACATACTTACTGAAGATTCTCTTTTAAGGGAAACTGTTCTTTTTTGTGTGATGTAGTATCCATAAAAATAGAAATGTTCTGATTATCTGAATTTGAAAAGTAAAATGTAGAAATACTAAACAGGTCATAAAATTGCAATGCCAAAGCTTTGCAAAAGTAATGCCAATCTTTGTTTACACCTGAATGATTTGCACAAACATTACAAATATTTTTAGAGATGGCGAAATTTTGCCACCTGGATCGTTGAGCCCATTGAGGTTACCGCTTGTTTGCTGCTGTACTCAGTGTATTCTTGTCCCGATAATAAAAGAGTTCGATAATTATATATGAGGGGCTATGCACATGTCCACATCCTCCAGATCATCAGCTAAACAAACCAATCCTCCACTTGCAATATGTGTTTCAAAATTTGAGTTTAGATGAAAATTTTGTGAAATCCATCTTTCTCATTCCATCCATTGTCATTCCATCTAACTTAAGGAAAAGTCTTAATTAACATCTGTTCTGCCTAGTGAACTTCCACTCAGTTGTCTTTTTGGTGTAAAAACTTGCACATTGATCCGTCATAAAGTAGGGCAGAGACCCTTACTTTTTTCCTGGTTGCTTATCACTAAGCTTAGGTTTAATCTTATTGTTGTTTGCATGTTTTTCGTGAAAGCAAGGGGATCCATTATGCCGTATACTGTGCAGAGCTCAGTTTGTCTATCCCACGCTGTGCCTCACAGTTCCATGTGGAAAGGAACCACTGAACTTGCTTATTTGTTAGAAGTGTGCATGTGCCAATGGGTTACTGAACTTAGTCCTTTGTATAAATTGCCCTTCATTGATATCCAACACAATTTACCATCAGCCAACTTGTCTTTTGAGCACAGCTGACATGCATTTAAAGGGACAATTCTGAGTTTGAAGCAGGCAATTAATCAATGTTGCAACGCCTTGTTTTACTATTTGTAACCAATTTTTTGGCAGGAAATGGAGACATTGAAGAGATTTTTCAACTGATGAGAGACATTAATTTATGTACATTTTATAGAAAACATATCATTTTCAAGTTTGTATGCAGCATAAGACAGCCTACCTACACAGTGGCAAATTAGAATGTATAACTGTGTTGAGACTGGGACAATGGCTCATTTCATCACTTTTAATTCCTTATACACTTTTGTGTAGCATTATCTCCTTATTTAACAGTGATAGTCCCTCTGAGTTTCTGAAGTGAGGATTTATTCATGTTCCTTTCTTTCAAAAAATGATAGTGCTTAATGTTGTCTTATCTTTATGGTTTGCAGTGGCCTAAAGGAATCATGGAATTCATTTTCACTTTTCAAGTGCGGGGTGATCATACAATTTTGTTAAAATTGGCCCATTTTGTGGGAAAGTTATGGAGTCGTGGAAAGACGTCAACATTTGTTTTTCAAATTAGAAAGTGTTCTTAATATATCTGCATTCGCCATAATTTTATTTTGACAGAAATGTGGACTGTTTAGAACTTTTGATCAGCAATGGTGCTTCCTTCGACATAGCAGATAATCAGGGACGCATCCCACTCCACTATGCAGCAGGCAATGCAAATCACCAGTGTGTTTTATCTCTTGTGGCCATGGGGTCAAATGTCAACCATTTGGACTCAAAGAAATGCACTCCGCTTCATTATGCGGCTGCATCTGACTCGGAAGCTGAGTAAGTTGGTCATGAAAATGGGTTCGGGAAATAGTATCGCAGCTGGGAGGTTCTTTCCCTAGAAAATTTGGGCATGGGAAATTTTTGTGATTTGAAGAAAATTTATGTTTCTTCTTCATGAAAGTACAGAAAGAATTGTGAGCAAAGTTTACTTCCTTCATGAGAAATAACATTCTTTTCCAGTCCTGTTCATTAATTATTTATGCTTGTCATTTGTGTAGATGATTAATTGTATAGGATGCAAATGTACATGAAGCAGCCTGAGGTTTTGTTCTCACCAAATTTGAAATCTGCTGCAGTCTGCAGGCTAGCTGCGATGTTGTCTTCTCAGAATGTATTGTGGGAATTACTCTTCAGGGAATTTCCCCAAATTGCCCCTATTTGTACTGAAAAAAGAACAGATTTTGTGTCTCGACCATAAAATACAGCATATTTCGGATTTGTTGTGAACTCACATGTCACTTAGCCAGGTTCCAGTCTGATCCATGTTTTTCAATGTGAAGCAGAATTAGTATGGAATTTTGTCTAATTTCTGTATCCTGATGTGATAGACTACTATAGGTACATCCAACCTTTGAAGGACAACTTCAGGTGAAAAAAGTCATGTGGCATTTGAATCACACATCAGTTGGCTAACCAACTGAACATTTTATATCAAATTTGGCTTCTTTTGAAATGCCATTTTCAATGGGAATGGAAAACAGTAGATTGCATTTGGATGAAAAGTATGGCTTACTTTGACCCAGCCTAGGACCAAACCTTTAACCTTCTGGTTACTAAGCTTCATTAAGGTTTAACCCTTACTGGGTCTATCCATCCAGTCCCAGCATGGGTGTAAAAACTCTATGACATAGCATGTGGACTTGCATAAGTGTGCTAAAATCAAGGAAATGTTATTCTTCAAATGGGAAGATGCTGACTCAAATACACTAACCTTAGTCTCAGGTTTTGATTTGATATGGTAAAAACAGATAAGATGTAATGACCAGGCTTGTGTACAATAATTTAAAGTTACCTGGTGACATGTTCAGAGCAAAGCAGGCACTAAACCTTGGTGACCATTTTGGGTTAAAGGACCAATCTTCTCACCCAAACTATAATTTTTGTAGTAGTCCAGAGAAATTATCAATAGGCACAGCTCTTTGATTGAGAGCTAGTTCAAAAAATGCCTAGTACCAAAGCTTTTATTACACAGGATGTACAGTACAAAGTGTCTTTGGTTACACATTGGAGTCTTTTATACCCACCCTGAAGCAATGAAATGAAATTTTGTCTGGATGAGAATGAATTTTAGACCGTTGTGGGAGGGGCCTCAAAATAAAGTAGCTAAGGAGAATTGAAAATGTTTGGGGTGAGAGAGGATTAAGCCTTGAAATCATCTGGAACTTAATAATTATAAGATTGTATGGAATTTATTGTAAAGGAAACAGTCAATGTATTCTAGAAGTTAAAGAGATATGTGCTATACAAATTAGATTCACAGAAATGTTTTTTGCATTTGAAATATTTAATTTGAACCTATCTTTGACTTGCCCCACAGCTGTGTCGAACATCTCCTAAAGAATAAAGCCAATCCATCCCTTCATGATACCCATGGCTACCGTCCCCTTCATTATGCAGCAGCAGCAGGCCATAACATTGTCGCTGAAAAAGTGAGTTCCTTATTATTTTTGCCTTTTCTTTCATCGTGCATGTGCAAGTTGAAATAGGTTTGCCACATAATGTTACCAGGGTCGTTAACATTCCTGGCTGCACCAAGCAGGCTTCCCAGCTCTCAAAGTCTCTCTGAGTACTTAATCAATATCAGCATCACTGCCTGGCACAAATTTCTTATGCGAACTGAATGAAATTCTTAGATTTCTTTAGAATTGAGTGCTAATTCCTTGTTTTTGTGAGCACTCTCCAACATGCAAAAATTTTTCAAAGGGGAAGGGGCACTGACTCCATTCAGTCCACTCCCTCAGGACAGTGGTCACAAATTACCCAGCTCTCAAAACGGTGTGGTGACAAGCTGACAACCGCGATTGTTACAAGAAGATGTCATTTTCACAATTAGATACTGCATTTCCAGCCCAAATAAGTAACAAAAACAACACATTATTTGGAAGGGGAGCTGCTGCTTTGTGCATGTTGCATGTTGCATGTTCAAGAGGGGTTGGGTCTGTCAAGAGCTTGGATGTACAACATGACTACAAGCTCACGCCATAAAAGGTACAACAGTTCATGATAAAGGAAGAAATGCATGGTTAACGAGTGAATGAATGTACCAGGCTTTGGGTAATCGTAATCAGTAATCGTAATCGTAATTGCAAAGTAATTGCAATCGTAATTGATTACAATGGCAAAGTAATTGCAATCGTGGTTACATTTCTGATTACATTGAAGTTGAATTGAACAAAGAGGTAAAGTTACTAAACAAATTTTTCAGTGCTTAGTTCTTCTGTTGGAATGACAAAATTTAATTTTTCATTACCTCCAGAGTTGTTTCTTTGTCTAGTTACACTCTAGAAGTATACTTTTGCAAAAGAGTAAGATAGGGTTTTATGCCTCAACTGGTATCCTTTCGGGCTTATCTAGAGCAATGTCCATGGCCTTTTTTGCAGTTGTGGGCACTAGACTGTTTTTCCTACTACATTGTTTATGTGGAAACAAAGTGTAATCATGATTGCAATCATGATTACATTGCAATGTAATCGCAATCGTAATCAATTGCTTTCAATTTTAGCTGTAATCGTAATCATAATCGCAGTCGTAAAATATGAAGTAATCGCAATCGTAATTGATTACATTGAGGTGTAATTGCCCCAAGCCTGGAATGTACCAACACTAGAAATGGTCAGAAAACGGCAAAGCAACAGCTGTGGAAAGATGATTTCAATGTTTGCATTCTCCTGCACAATTTCCACATTTTTTGTGTTCGGGAACAGTTCGGGAAAGAGAAATTTGGTCCCAGGGAGCCCATACATTGAGCCCAACACTTGTGTGGTGGCTATACTGCCACTCCATGAATCATCCGCTACATGTTCTGTTTTCTGAGGTCGCAGTTTTGGCAAATGTGACAGCTTTATGGAGTGGTTGAAGTATGATGGACATAACCACAAAATTATTGTTAATGTTGGATTGTTGTTTAATTCATCATCTTTCAGTGTAATTAAACAATTAAGCAGTATATATATATATATGTGTATATGTGCACTTCATAAACTTGCTACCATAATTTTAATTTTTCTGTATCAGGAGGAACAGTTTGAATCCCCCCCCCCAGATTTTTCCAGTAGTTATGTGCGCTTTGCATTTGCTATGCTTTAATATAATAGTGATTATTATCCTGTGAGAGTTTAGGCAATCTCTCTTCTATTTGTGATATATCTGGCATGCTTGGATATATAAATATTTCATTACACATACATGTGTGCACACAACGCCAACCATATGCTTAATTGACACTAATGGGTGTGTTTGTAAACCCTACCTCATTAAGGCTCATATGTGTTTATCATTTTCTTAAGCACTTGATAGAAGAGGTGGAGGATTTTAAAAGATTCATGTTGGCTTTAAGATAGAGAGAGTTTTATGGCCCAGTTTCCAACCAACTGGTTCAAGTCAAGCCAGCCACTGCCTTTTTTCCAGTTGTGGCTCACTGGCTTGTCCATTGCTTATGCTGAGCACCAAGCACAATGGCAGTAGGTTTCATTTTTAAAGTCTTCGGTGTGATTCGGCTAGGACTCAAAGTCCCAACCTCCATACTGCAGGTTGGATGCTCCAACCACTTGACCTTGCAGTCGTTCACGGCTGGTTTTTTGAAAGGGTATTTAACAGCAATAAATTTTTAGGGGAAAAAGAGTCATAATAATTTGCATCTTTTGGGGGGGGGGGGGGGGGTTAGTGAAGACGAGATGGTGATGGGGGTTTGGGGTGAAGATCAGGGTTTATGGGGCTGGAAAATCTTGTGCTATTTTGAGAGACATGAAATAAAAATGTTCCATTAACATTATTCAGTCTCCTTTGCATTATGTTATGGTTTGAATATGTTATTTGTAACTGGGTGCATGTTTGTTTGTGAGCATTGTAATTTCATTCCTAGCTTTTACCTGTTCGACATGCTTTTTGCATTCTTCACACAGTTATGTATGGACATGCTAGTGAGTTACTACAAGGTCTTTACCATTATAAATTGAAGTGTACATAAAGTTCATAATTATAAGAAGATAAATTTTACAGGCTGAAAAGTGATTTTCACACATCCAACTCCCATTCTGGTAGCTTTTTCCGTGGGTGACGTATGACATGTTGACATTAATTGAACTTATTTCAACTTATTTCTCATAAACTAGTCATTTATCAACGAAGAGAAATTTAAAACATTAAGTGAACATACAATTATGATAGTCATTAGATAAAAAGAATTACTCATCATTGAAGCTAGTGACTATGATGTAAAATAACAATAGACCCTTTTGCAAATGATGCCATAGAGTATTAAGAAGTATACCCTCGTTTTGAGGAGAAACAAACCAACACCAACAAATGCAGCTGATTTGTCAACCAATCAGATATGCACATTGTCTGCTACATGTGGGGGCCAGCTCTACTGTGGGCAGCCTCATGTTTCATATTTTTCCCCTAAACATGATGTCTGCAATCATAAGGTCTTTACAAAAAGGAAACAGAAGAGACTTTGGGGAAAATACTTGTTTAATTGAAATAGGCGATTGCAAAATACTTTATGGTGCCCTCAAAAACAAATCAAATGTTAACCTGCATTTGGTTACTCGTGAAAAATAAGATTCATGTGAGCTTTTTCTTGTGTAGTATGTTGCACAGCAAGGCCTTGCATAGTTACATTACACTACCATTATGGAGCAGTGGTTGATTACATTTTTGTGCAAGGTGTACATCTTTTGAAAGAACAAGAAAAACAAAGACAGTCTTTTAAGTAGTTCAAAAATGACATAACAAATTATTGTGCAGTCTACCATTTTAAATTTGAGTAAATAAATTTCATCATTTTGTATCTCAGCACAGGAATTTCTTGTGAAGTTGAGATCTGGAGGTTTTGAACTCATTTGGTCAGCTTTGTAACATTTAATTCTCAAATTATACACTTTATGTACACTTTATCATTTGCAAAGTTTAAAGATCATCGAAATGGTATCCAAAAATTTGGGGTCCAAAAATCTGGGTAGCAAGAGAAGGATTGGCTTGTTCTTAATTTAAAATGTTATCCATTTTACAAGTGGGTCACCTGCGGCTAATTCAGGGCTGGGTTTGATTTGCTGCAGTTTTTGCCTCAGCTTCTTACATCCTGGTTTAATCTAGCCATGCCGTCAGCCATTTTTCAAGTTGTGGGTTACTAGATTGACATGGTTTCTGCTTCATTGATCATGCAGAGCATCATGTCAATGGCATTAGATTCCATGTTTGAAAGTCTTACATGGGATTGAATTTGGGAATCAAATTATGACCATCTGGGGAAGAGATGGTTGCTCTTTGATAGACCAATCACGCGGCTTATTCAGGGGTGATTTATGTAAACTTTGCAGATGTAACCATTTACTAACTCTGGTTTATGTCATCAAAATTATTTTCGTTGTACTCAAGTTTGTATTATACTTTCCTTTGTGGGTGATATATGAAGATTTAACTTCACCTTTACTCCTTTAGAACCCAGAAGTCACTGATGGGGTTTTCAGAGTCTGATATTAACATTAGTGATGAACAAGCGACATTTTTTCAGATAATTCAAATACTTTGACACCCTCATTCATGACCAGTGATTAGGTGTTGTTGTCAATTTTTGGTATCTGATGAAAAAGAAAAAAATATGTTTTGTCTGTCAGTCTTCATCTGCAGTTAGGAAGTCTTTATCTGCAGTTAGGGGTGTTGAATGAGTCACCCATACCTTTAGCTCTGAAGCAGTTGAGTTCCGTAAGCTGAAAGTAACCTTGTTCCCAAATCTTCTAGCATATAACTTGATGTCTTTTGCCCTACAGTGGAGGAGGGATTACATGTGTAATGTTTTTAGATTGAAGAAATTAAAGTTGCTAACTAAAAGGAAGGGGAAATGTGTTAAATGATTATGAGGAACAACCACAAAACTTAGAGCTGACAGACTTACAACATTAGATCTTGCTGCATGTTCAGGAAGGGAATGTTATATAACTAGTATACTTTGTCAAGAGTGTGTCAGAGGCATGCAAAACATTAAAATGGAATAATTGTTTAAATGATTTAAAGGGTAGACATTTACTTGTCACCCCAAGCTACAGAGTAGCTCATATTGCACTGCATGCACAGAGAATGTTCTAAAACATTATAGGCCTTACTTGCTCACCAGGATGTGCTGTTTAGTAATAAACTAAGATTGAGTCTTCCTGCACAAGCGTTTTCAACAGCTCTGGGAGAGGCTATAAGTAAATGGATTGGGGTGTAAAAAATAGTAGGGATAGGACAATTGAAACTGTCAGGGGTGAAAAGATTTGACCTTTAAGTGAAGCATTCCTTGGTTGGGGAGAGAAGGTTTGTGGAGATGTCATCTTTGATTGGCAAAAATGCACTATTCTGTTTCACGCAAGGTGTAGGAATTTTCCATCTAAACTTCATTTTCTATAGTATCCACATTGAAATAAGAAAAATGTAAGGATTACATAATAAATTAAGTAATAGAACTTGGCTGTGTAGTGATCAGAAAACATCTGATTGTTCTAGAAAGTTGTTGCAGTTGTACCAAAAAACATTGTCTGTCAATAAATGATCCCTTTACTTAAAATTTAGTTCATAACTAATCCAGTACATTATTAACAGTTGATTGAGTCATTCCATCTTATCATGTTAACCTTCCCTCACCCCGCTCTCACTACCCCTTCACATTAAGCTACTGACCAGGTTCATGGTAGGAAGCATTATTCCACAACTAATGTCCCACATTTCATAATTTTACCTTTAGTTAGAATGACATTAGCCGTGAATTCACAAGCATCCAAGATCCAGTGTTCCATGCGGAAGTTTTCTTTGGGTACTTACTTATCACTCACATTAGACACCAGAGTTATTCCACATTATGTTATATATTCAGTAGGGCTGAACTATTTGTATTCTTAAATCTTTAACTTTGTCTTGGTATATGGTTGCCTTTTCTAACCTTTGCCTGTAATAGTGATGGTGCTGTAGTGGAAGTGGCGGTGCTGTAGTAGCAGTATAATTTAATCTTGAATGAATTGGCCATGAGATATCACAGTCTAATATCTTTAAATTGTCTTTGTTTCTCTCCATTAGCTCAGAGAATCACTTTCTGTTATAGAAGTTTCAGGACCTAGTCCCCTCACAGAACCTATCCACTTAGCGGTGAGTAGTTTCTCAAGTCACAAATTTATTAAAAGGTTCGGTTTAAGATAAACTTCTATCCTGTCATTTTGTGACATGTGCGGCCTTGAAGACTCTTCAAATATAAATATTCAACTGCAACATGGTAACACCTAAAGTGTAGTGGTATTGCCTATGAAAAATATCTATATATAGGTCCGAAATACCGATAATACCGGTAATATTGATATTTTCGCAGAATAGGTACACACACTTTATGTGTGTAGGAATGAAGTTCGAAGGTTATTCCTTGCCCCATAATCCATATACGAGACAAACAAAGGTTCGCAATTTCATGTTGATCAGCAAAAATCAGTTAAAATTTGTACAAAGAGAAAAGATGAATAAATAATTTTTGGTTTCGATGATAAGAGAAACCAATGCAATCATGATGGCGTGTGTGTGTATGTATGTATGTGTGTGTGTGTGCGCACGTATGTGTGTGTATGTGTGTGTGTTTGTGACACTTTGCTTGTTAACACGATATCTCAAGATAGGAATGTGTGACAGTTTTCAAACTTGGTACATAGATGTGCCATATTGAGAGGAAAAACACTATTGTTTTTGGTGGAGGTCAAAGGTCACCTGGGGTCACCAGGGGTCAAAGTCTGAAAATCTTGTTAACACAGTATTTCAAGGTAGGAAACTTGGATAGATTTTATATTTAGTATGTGGATGCATTATGGTCAGGAGATGGTCCCTATCGTTTTTGGTGGAGGCCAAAGGTCATCTGGGGTCACCAGGGGTCAAAGTATGAAAACCTTGTTAGCGCAATATCTCAAGGTAGGAAGCTTGGATAGATTTCATATTTGGGTAAGTGGATGCGTTATAGTCAGTAGATGGGCCCTAATGTTTTTGGCGTAGGTCAAAGGTCATCCGGGGTCTCCAGGTTTCAAAGTCTGAAAATCTCTTTAACACCATATCTCAAGGTAGAAAGCTTGAATAGATTTCATATGTAGTATGTGGATGTATTATGGTCAGGAGGTGGTCCCTGTTGTTTTTGGTGGAGGTCAAAGGTCATCTGGGGTTACAGGGGTCAAAGTATGAAAACCTTGTTAATGCGATATCTCAAGATAGGAAAGTTGGATAGATGTCATACTTGGTATGTGGATGCCTTTTAGTCAGTAGATGGTCCCTATAGTTTTTGACATAGGTCAAAGGTCATCTGGGGTCACCATTGGTCAACGTCTGAAAATCTCGTTAACACGACATCTCCAGTTAGAAAGCCTGAATAGATTTCATAGTTAGTATGTGGATGTGTTATGATCAGGAGGTGGTCCCTATTGTTTTGGGTGGAGGTCAAAGGTCATCTGTGGTCACCAGGGGTCAAAGTCTGAAAACCTTGTTTATGTGGTATCTCAGGTTTAGTAGCTTTGATAGATTTCATGTTTGTTATGTGGATGGGTTATGGTCAGGAAATGGTACGTAATTTTTTTGATGGAGGTCAAAGGTCATCTGGGGTCACTGCTGGTCCAAGTCTGAAAATCCTGCTTATGCAGTATCTCAAGATAGGAAACTTGGATAGATTTCATATTTGGGTATGTGGATGCATTGTGGTCAGAAGATGGTCCCCATAGTTTTTGGCAGAGATGAAAGGCCATCTGGGGTCAAAGCCTGGAAACCTTTTTAAATGTGATCTCTCAAGATAGCTGTTTGTCCATTTGTCTGTCTGTTGTTTGTCATTCTAGCTATGTATGGCTTTTATGGATGTCAAAAGGTCATCTGGAATGACAAAATTATTTTTTGAACATGCTAGTATAACATTTGAATGAGAAGATAATGGTGAATGATGGCACTCTTTGAAACGGAACATTTATGTATCATCGAAACCTCAATGCATTTTTGCATTCTGGTTTTATTAAAATGTATGTTTAGCCTTACTTCTCTCTCTTTCATTTTATTTGTCACGGGATTCCCGCCCAACTCTCCTAAATTGCCCGCAAACATAATAAGTGGCAGCTTTTCCCATACCAGTCTGCCGGCCCTTGCAGTATATTCAAGCAGCAATAAACACTAGAGCTCTGACAGCATAGTTGCAAAGTTTCTCTGATACCTAAAATACCGACCGATATTCTGGATATCAAATATATGCTTAGGTATTATAGTCAACTAGTTGAAAGAAGTCGGTATCACATCACTTAACTGACCTCTGTCAACTGCCTGATCGGCAGTGATCAATCCCGTGCTTCAAATATTATTCCACAAGTCCGATCCTACGAACACTGCACTGTTCGTTGTCAAAATCCAGGTAACATGCACTCTGTTGCATCGTAGCAGCTCTTTAGCTGCTCTGCACTGTTGCCTTTTCCAGGTCCCTGATGTGAAAACTTTCCCACATTTTTTAAATCCCATCTTCTACGCGGCAATGTTTTACAAAGTTTGCCCCGTCCTAGTTCCAATGACCTTTTTTGAACGGCAATGCAAAATATTGCGGGCTAAAAAACTTGCAAAATTCGATCAAAGAAATAAATTACTTACTCTGTATCAAAAATCCCCCTGTATCAAAGTGGGCAAATCCAGCCAAGGTTATGTGCTAGGAATGCACAGCCTGTTCAACCACGTGTTTGCATGTTTGCACATGTACAGTGTATACACTTAGGTTGTGTTGTACATGCAGCAAATTCTCACGCTAACGAAGGATTGAGTTGCTATACTAAACCTGCATTGACTTAAACCTGCACTGTAGTAGCCTGCGGTGGATTCCCACATCTAACTTGTGCGAAAGAATTTTGCAAAAATGTTACGTGCTTTTTGCCCTTCGTGGACACATCGTGAAGGCATTACAGTACCGTTTGAATTTCACCTAACAGTAGGACTGATTGATATGTAAAAGAAATCGACTTGTTAAGTTTTAAAACGCAGGTACTTGCAGTCAAAAATATTTTTGGAAAACATTGGTTAAATCGATAGGCCCATGAACCTGGACACTCTTATTCCACCATTACGTATACACCGGCGTACACAGACACTGCTGATGTATGTAAACAAGTGCGTTGAACTATTCCACTGTGCAGATCATTGAGTATACAGCGCGAGCTGAGCTGTAGACCGTCAATACATACACAGTACATGAACGAACAGCTCCGTGACTGGAAATGTCACAGAGAGGTGAACCTAAACATCTCGTAGCTCTCTAGTCTACTCTACTCATTGAAAACTCTTAGTTTATTGGTGGTTTGATATCAGTATTTTCTCGTATCTGTCATGAGTCACTGCTGTTAAATATCAATATTTGTGTTGAGTGTCTATATTTTGGTTGAATCGGTATTTCAGTGAGTAGGGGAATATCTGTATTAGTTCTATGTATAGATTTCACTATATACCCATATTTTTGAAAACGCATATCGACGATATTACTAAGGTGGAAATACCGACTTAAACCGGTAATATAGATATACCGCTACTGCTTAGTAACACCTGTATTTAAAAAGTGCCCTGGTTTTGCTTCCATGTTGTAGATTTTGGTCATGGTTCGACCAGAATGGTAGTAGTTTCTAATGGGAGGAAATATACAATTACCATTTAAAAAGCAAAATTGAAGGGTGCCCTGAAATGAATTCAGCATGGTTAAACTTAACTCAGAAGGAGAGTTCATTTTGATGAGAAATATGGTTTATTTGTCAAGAACGGCTATTGAGGAGAATGCCATCACCCTAACTTGAATTAGTTTAATAGATTGTCTTGTTTCATGATTGGCTCTTGAGATTCATGTGACAATAAATTTCCTCCCCAAATAAGAAATTTGCTGTGAAAAAAACTGCTTAGTTTTACCTTAAAAATGCAGTATTGAAGTCCTAAAATATTGTGGCAGATACTTTGAAGAGAAATAAGTAAAATTGTGAGATTTTTCTTTCACTTCAAAATGATTTTGGTCCAACTGCTCTCAACCTTTAAAAGGGTAAAAACAGATGGACTGTGTGTGTTTGTACAGGATAATTCGTGATGTGAAGGCCAGTGCAAGTGGTGCACAAGGATGCATCACAGTAGCATCCAGGGATAGCATTACCATGGGAAGGGGACAATTATCATGTTCAAATGCTCTGGTCCAAAGCTTCTTAACCTCTTTCATTTATACACAGCGATATTCTAATTTAAATAGACTGGGGAGAAGTAAAACCAGTGCTATGGCTGAGTGGATAAAGGCGGTGGCATTTGAAGCGATGAAGCTTAGCAACCGTGAGGTTTGGAGTTCGATTCCTGGCTGGGTCAAAGAAACATGGGTTTTTCATCCAAGAGCAATGTAGGGTTTTCCTGTCTGATCCAAAAAAATACCAAATTTGATCCATATTGTTGAATTGGTTGCCACCCGACGTGAGGTTGTTATACATAAGCCAATGGCTTCTCCCACATTCGTGGTCGCTTAGCGTCGTAAAACAAATGCCCTTCTAGGCCTGATTATTAAAAACTTTGTAAAATGACCATATGGCAACAGCATAATCCCAAATAAAATGGTGCAGCCGAAGATGAGAGCATTATTCATTATCGAGAGAGTATCATGGGATAAACCATGGTCACCTGATGGTGACGGATAAATAGTTGAGGAAGTTAAAGATTATTACTAACTATGAATGAATAATAACTTTTGAAGCGACATTTCTGCATGGCCTTACTTTTTTTCTGCATTAAACAGGCTTACAATGGTCACTCAGATACCCTGGGTGTTCTCATGAGGTCAGTCATTTCCCTGGACGTTGAAGATGCAAATGGACGGACCGCTTTGGACCTCGCCGCTTTCAAGGGCCATGCAGAATGTGTTGAATCCTTGGTTTTACAGGGTGCTCCCATTATAGTACATGATTCTGTCTCCAAACGGACTCCATTGCATGCAGCGGGTAAGAATTTTTCAGTAGAAACAAGCTTTCACAAGAACTGACAGAACCAGAAAACATTGTTACACATATCCTACATTATGTGAAACTGTCTTTGTTCAAATCACCTCTCACTTAAGTCTAAACCCAGATCTGTGGTTGGAAAGTTGGGATTTTTAATTGATCTGCCCTCCTACAGGTACACTTTATACCCACCAGAGCTTATGAGGTATAATTCTACAAAAGTTGAGTTTAAGCATTGGAGTGGCTGTAAACTGTGGGTGCATACACCAGATATATTCTGGACTTCCCTTGAAAAAGTCAGGTTTTAGACTGTTTGGAGGTAAGGTATTTGAATAAGGGCTATTTCATGTTATGTAGAAAGCAAATTATTTGTATTGGCAGAAATGTCATAAGAGAGTGTAGTAGGCTTCATGGCTCCAAATTTTTTAGTTTTGAAATGTGGAGATCTGAGGAAGTTTTATCTATCAGACTTGAGTTGGGATTCCCTTTAATGAAATTTTTAAAGGAACTATGGGTGGGTGCTTAAAGCCTCTCTCCTTTCATTATACCACTCACATCTGTAAAACAATGAGTCCATTGTTCCATTTCCTTCATAGGTTACAGTATACATGAAATTTTAAACACTGAATAGCAGTACCAATAATAGATGAGTTAAGAAATGATTCTCGAACAACCAAATTGTCCCAAAGCTGATTTGACTAGTTGTCATTCCTTCTCTGCAAAATATATGTGTACTTGAGTTTTTTGGTGTGTGAGTGTGATTGTGCTTGCAAACGATCACTCACCTCAAATCACTGTCAGGTGTATTTTATGCACCCTAAATGAAGATTTTCATCTCTTATGAATCTATTAAAGTTAATTAAAACAGCACAGCTACCATACTCCTCAATTTTCTGAGGAGTGTGATTTGTAGCACACCTGGAGAATGTAAAACAAAAGACCTGCTTGTTGGCCTTTTCTAATTGAAGTTGTGTGTTGTTTATCGTGATATGTTGGTTATGGTAGGTTAGATAGAGTTTTACGGCCCAGTACCTATTGGTTTAAGTCGAGCCAGCCACTGCCTTTTTTCCAGTTGTGGCTTGCTGACATGTTGGAGGTACATTTGGAAGCTTTTATGTTTAAGTAGGTGTAACTTGCATTTGCCTGGTATATTTTGCAAGTAACTTTGCACCAGTGTCTGCCTACTGTGTATTGGTCACTTTGCATCATATGGCAAAGATTTTTGCACTGCCACTAGAAATGTAATGTTGGAGAAATATGTCTATTGAAGGGCAATCTAGGCTCACTGAAAAGCAAAAGTATCAGCAGAGTAAAAGATGGGTGATTCCTTGTTTGTCATTTGTCATAAGCTTCAGAAGTTATTTGACGTTTTCATTTTTAGACCAATCTTCTGTTTTTTGTGTAATGGTTGGTGACACCATGTACACACTAGTAATTTGTCAGTCCCTAAGAGTAAATCAGTGTCTTCCACTAGCTATTTTGTGAGGATGCTGCACTTGGACAAAAGAAATGTGCCCCCAGACATAAAGTAGAGTCACCTGGACAAAAGCTGTCAATTTGAAACCTTTCAACAGAGCAAGTAGCAATGTATCAAAGTTAACATTGAGCTTGGATCATCACAAATGTTCCTAGTCATTGAAAAAGACTATATAATTATACGCACTACAATTATAATGAATTTTAATTAGACACACTCTCTCTTTGTACCACTTGTCAAGACAATGGTCACTAACCTTCAATGCAATATATTTATTCATGTTTACCAACAATAGCATCACAGCTTCTTGACAACAGAGTTGATGAAGTGTGCTAACATTTTTGGCACAATGAAGTGTAGATTCTTATTTGTCTAAGTTCTGCATGCAATCACAAGATGGCTCCATGCGCCAAACTTGATTTGCACAAATATGTTTATGCGCATGCTCTATACCAACCTGTGAAATAACTATGAAGGCCATAGGAATGTAGGCCATAGGAATGTTTGTTGGAATTAATTAGATATGTGAAAGATCAATTGTGATTGCAAAAGTTGGTAAAGCACTAGAACTTTTTTTTAATATTGGAACAGACAATATGTTCATTTTGTAATTGGTGATGTTTTTTTTTACAATTTGTTCTTTTGGTTTCTATGGTTCATGGTTACATAAAATTTATGCATGGCTTTTATCTTTGTTTCAGCTTACAATGGGCATGCTGAATGCCTAAGAATACTTTTAGAAAATGTTGATCATGATGAAGCAGTTAATTGCATAGATGATCAGGGCAGAACGCCTCTCATGGTTGCTGTTAGTAATGGCCACATTGATGCAACGTTACTACTGCTTCACTATAGGGCTAAAGTGAACCTCCAAGATATACATCACAGGACAGCTTTACACAGAGGGGTAAGTAATTCACATCCTACAATGCCGCATTAACCACGACACAATTACACAAATCCTTTAAAGAAGTAAAGTGTTCATAAAATTTCCTAATTTTGGAAAACAGGAAGTGTCAACAAAACTCTCAGGAAATCTTCTTTCCTAGACAACAAGTTCTGTCATGGTCACTGTAGTTGGAACGACTCCTACATATTTTTATGTAATCTTTTTATATAGTTGTAAATTAACTGCATGATCATGCAGAAAAAAAACAGGAAAAGATGGCATCGCACCAGTCTGCATGTAGACCTGTTCCTGATGTGAAATGTTTTTCTCAAAGGGGAGCGAGCCCTTAGACCAGGCTTCCTCAATTAAATTTTCAGCAGCACCACATTTCTAAATGTTACTGATATGATGTGCCACCGATTGCCGTCCTTGAAAATTTTTACATTTCAGAAGAGACTTACGTGCAAAATGGTGCAAAGTTTGTTCAATTTTCCCTGCCAAATTTTCCACAAACTTTACAGTTTTTGTCAATCCAACCGAAACTGTGAATGGACAAAGCCCTGACTCTAATAAATGTAAGCAGCTACGGTGATTTTACTTTCATGTGAGAACAAATAAGACATTATTATATCTTTGTCAGTATGTGAAGTCAGTCTGTGGGAAGTATTAGATTTATTTACAGCACCTATTTTTGAGACAGAACAGATCTTGTCAAAAAAGTTATGAAAAGTTAAATTATTCAACATTCTTCCAGTAATTTTTTGCGCTACTTCAAACCACATAGTGGCACCACAAGTGGCGCGCATGCCGCTATTTGAGGAAGCCTGCCTTAAACCCTTTCCACAAGCAGACAATCCTAGATGGCAATGTATCAAGAAATGGACCTTAAGTCTGCTTACATTTCTATTTCTGATCTCAACGTCTTTGTACAGCGTGATTCTGCATATGTTAATGTGTTTTCAGTCATTGTTTTCCATTGGAAATAACCTTACAAAAGAGAAGTGTTGAAAAAGTGCTGTGTAAAGTTAAAAAATCCTTTCATTTAAAGGGCCAATCCTTTCACCCAAAACTACACTTCATGTAGGGGGTGCAGAAACTCTCCATTGGCCCAGCTTTTTGATTGACTGTTAATTCAAAAACTGCAAATTGCCAAAGCTTATATTACATGTAATGAACTGTACTGAGAGTGTTTTGATTATACACATAGAGCTTTTCTATCTCACCCTGAAGCAATAAACTGGGATTGTGACTGGATGAGGATGAATTTCACACAATTGTGGGAGGGGCTTAAGCAAGAAAGTTAGGAGAAATGGTACTGTTTGGGGTAAGAGAACTGGGCGTTTAATACAAAATTTATAGTGTATGTATTACTTTTTATAAACTTAGGGGACAGAAACAAGCTTTCAGGTGAAAAACAGGTTATGTTGGGGGTATGCTATACATTTTGCCCATTAGTTATTCAAAAGCTTCTCTCTCAACTTACAAGACGTAATAAAGTATTGTGTTTCACATTTGACTGACGCAATTTCCCTTTTCTCATTACTTTTTCTATTATTTGATTTATTTTACAGGCAGCCAATGGTCATGAAGAATGTGTAGATGCCCTTGTACAGGGTGGGGACGTGGATACGTCTATGAGAGATGTGAATTATAGGACACCCTTACATATGGCAGCCACATGTGGACATGTGGGGATTGTTGGCATTCTCCTGCAAGCTGGTACAACCAACCATGTAGACAAGACAGGATTTACACCTTTACACTGGGCATGCTACAATGGTAAGAAAGGAACAATTATCTGTACTGCTTTAAAGCACCAGCAATGTTTTCCAGAAACCATGGATAAAATGAGCTCTCTTACATCCCACCCAACCCCTACCTTAGGTTTCCAGATGTCCAGATTTATTCTGGTATGTCCTCCGTTTACTGGCTCAAGATGGCATTTGACTGGATTTTAGAAATTGCCCTTAATGTCTAGATTTCATGTGTTTTTCACATGATTTGATGGGTTTTCCTACTTTTTACCTTAGAATTTGCACCACTTTGCATTTAGGCACCCTTGAGAACGGAAAAATTTCCAAAGGAGAGGGGGAAAACCCCCACCTCTTAGACCCTCCACCAGGCCGGCAATCCCTGGTCCTCATTTTGAAAAAGTAAACATGATCAACCTACCCACTAGGAGAAAAATTCCACATTTCCACCCATACAATATTCTCTGTGACTTTTACCAGTGAAGGTGATTCCATGTTTTCTGGACTGGAACTCCGGGTGGCACTTTCAACAGGAATTCTCAGAGGGTTGTGTGGGGGTGAGTAGGGGGAGGTGGACATTTCATGGTATGTATGGTCACAACTGGGCTTTGACTCTGGAGAAATCAACAAAATAACTCCCATTAAAATATGGTGCCAGAACATGTAAAGGGGTTTTATGCTGTCAGAATTAGTAGAAATAATGTAGGCCATATTATGTCTTTTTGACTTTCTTAATAATTCTACTATTGTCTTATTGTATTTGCACTGTTGGTTCCATAATATCTACTTTAATTTTCTCTTGGGTTCACATTGGGACCCACCACAAGGTCAAATGGTTTGAGCATGCAACGTTGCAGTCAGGAGATCTGGAGTTCAACCCCAGACCAAAGACTTAAAAATGGGACCTACTGCCATTGTACTGGAGGCTGAGCATAAGCAGTGGAGTAGCAAAAGAAAGGCCAGTGAGCCACAACTAGAATCAAGTTGTGGCCATCCCGACTTAAAAACATTGATTTGAAACTGAGCTGTAAGACCTCATGTATGTAATTAACTCATGGATATGGGGTATAGAGGTTATGCACGTTATGTCAGGGCGTTCCACCTGATGGAAATGATCAAAGGTAGTTGCGGTGTTACCAAAACGTGTACAAGAGCACCTTAGTAACAAATTTTGTAAAACGGAAGCCAGGATGGAAAAACAGAGAGATGTGCAACGCAATGGCATAGGTGCAAAAGCCCCAATGTGACATTTGTGTGGTTCATGTCAGCTTATCTATAATTACATAGGCCACTGGCCTCTGATTGCAGCAGGAAAAAAGTGTGCACTGACTGTTTTTATTTTGTTTTTCAGGTCATGAAAACTGTGTTGAGCTTTTATTAGAACAAGTTCCAGAAATGTTCTCTGAAGGGAATTCCTTTACAGCTCTACATTGTGCAGTGTAAGTATAACATAAGCATGGGTCAAAATCATGGACTTCTATTCATGGACAGATCATGTAACATACGTCCTATCCGTAGATTGTCGCCACCAACTGGGACAATATAGGCACACCAAGATGGCTGCCTTGAAGCTATAAATCGTCTGATTTGACGACGACTCTGTTACATTTTAAACAAATTTAAACTTGAATGGGAAGCAATATCATATTCCTGCAATACATGCAGTGATTTCGACCTTACCTCGTCATATTTCTCTTAATTTTCTTGAGCATGTCCAAACTTTGACACAAAATCATAGCAGACGGCCATCTTGGTGTGCTTTTTCTCACACGTACATTAGTGACAATGTACCGTGCAGTATTCTCTGTCCATGTATAGGAAGTGCATGGTCACAATTCAGTGATTTCAGAGAGGATTTTGACTCAAGATTTAAAACAAAATATTATGTTTGTATTATAGAAGATGGTCATATTTTTAGAACCAATTTTTATTTACACATCATTATAGGCTATTCAAAATTAGGTAATACAGTGGCTTTCTTTCTAAAAAATAATTTGCTTTTCATATGTAGAAATGTAGTCATTTGTTGAAGAAGAATACCCCTTTGTCACGTTGCCTTTAAACTAAAAAAAGCGGTGCTATGGCCGAGTGCATAAAGGTGGTGGCGTTTGAAGCAATGAAGCTTAGCAACCCGGGAAGTGTGAAGTTCAATTCCTGGCTGGGTCAAAGTAAGGTGGGTTTTTCATCCAAGAGCAATATACGATTTCCCCAACTGAACTGGCCTTTCAAAAAAACGACAAATTTGATCCAGATTGTTGAATTGGTTGCCACACAACGTGAAGTTGTCATTCATAAGCCAATGGCTTCTCCCACATTTGTGGTTGCTAAGCGTGGTAAAAAAATTGCCCTTCAAGGCCTGATTATTATTATTATTGTTAATTTAAAACTGTTTATGAAACCATATTTGAACTTTGCTTCTGTAATAAACTAAAACTATTTAACATGTTCATGTTGGTGTGTTGTTGAATCCCTCCTAAGTGTAACGAAAAGAGTATTTTAAAGATAAGTTTTATTTATTTCCTCAGATTAAATGACAATGAATCTTGCGCAGAGATGGTGATAGAAACATTGGGAGATCGTATAGTTAATCTTCAAGATGCTAAAGGAAGGTAGGTTTAAAGTAATTCATGCATGCCTTGTACTATTCTCAGCTTGTACATGTTGGTCATGTGACTGTGAATGATCCTGTGATAAACTTACAGTGAAGGATAAATGCAGTTGCATATTCATTTATTTACAATTTAAGTAGGCTATATAGGACTCGGACCAAATCCTTTCGGTCTACCTGTACTTTACCAGAAAGCCCAGTGGGCTGGAATCTGTTGCCACTTACCAAATGTCCTTCTCTAGCAAGAGTTTTTATGCTACAGTAACCACCCATGACTAGTATTATGAATGTTGCATCATTTGAAAATTCAAAAGCTTTATTTTTCATTTGCTACGAAGTTAGGAATTTCTCTCAATAAGACCTTATTCCTTTAAAATAGTTTACCTTTCTACTTAAAATATTCTTTATTCAATAGATATAATTATTCAGTCATGCTATTTTAATATTCATAAGCCTGAAAGAGAAATGCTCTTTATTTTTATGAGTATTAAGGTAGGGGTTTTCAACCTGGGGGTACATCCCCCCTGTAGGACATTTTGCATTTTCTGGTTGGATATGAGCTTGTTTGAAGTCCTATTGAAACGAGTAAGGATGTTCACTTCGGTAACATATGGAATCACAAAAAAAAAAATGTGTGGAATCTTTATAAGGCTGATGTAATACAATTACACTAAGTAGTATTATATTTAACCCTTTACTGTTGTGCTCCAATCGGGACATATTTGCGCGCCTCGGGAGTGGGCGTAAAAGTGGACATAGCACGCCCAGCATCAGCTTCCGTAGGCTATTGACCCTGTGACCTTAAACTATTGTCTCTCTTGTTTTTGTGGCCGAATTTTCGGGTAGCTACTCGCAGTTTCAAGTTCCGCATGAAACAGTAAAGATGGGTGACAGCCGAGCTCTCCGTCTGGGTCCAAAGGGACCCAAACAACCGTAAAGGGTTTAAGATAAGTAGAATATAATGATTTGTATGTCTGTAGGCTATTGACCCTGTGACCTTAAACTATTGTCTCTCTCGTTGTTGTGGCCGAATTTTCGGGTAGCTACTCGCAGTGTTTTGTATACACTAGAAGATGGGAAACTCCACTTCCAACCCCCCACCCCCCCAACATTTTGCATGCATGATTGCCTCCCCAAGCCTAATTAATAGAGGTGGGATGTGATATAATCATAAATGCCAATTTGAGATGACAGCCAAAAATGGTAAAATAAAACCCTGGGTAAGAGACTACTAAGCTAGAAAAAATGCATGTCAAATTCATGATATGTACCACCAGGACTCAAATTAAGATTCAAAAGGGCATAACCAAAATCAGCAAAATTCTTTAGGACTACACAATCCCAATAGGGCTTTTTAGGGGCACCACGGCCATCAATAAAGGGGGGATAGCCATGAACATTAGTATTTTGAGCCCTACATACCATTCAAGCTGAGATCAGTTCTTGGCCTTTTTGCTAAGATTATGTGGAGTATCCATTCTTTTCATCCAGTCTAGAATGGGGCCATGCATAACAGACCACTGTTGTAAAGGGTCCGAAGCCCTTGAGGTTGGACAGTTTTAATTGTTGTCCTTTGCAGGATGTAGATTCCTTGAGAAGCAGAACACCTTCTGCAGAGATTATTTGGTTTTGACAAACAACTCTTTGCCAGAGAGTTGAAAGGACTTACGAAAAAAAAGTCAAGCTTAGTGCCTGTACACATGAACCATAGTAGGTGGTGCTTAGCTTGAAAACATTCTTTTCCTATTGTATGAATTGGGTGGAAAAATATTGTCGTTGTTTGTAAAATTGTTCAAAGTTAATATTTGAATATTCATGAATTAATAACATATTGGTTGTTTATTTTTCCCTAGAACTCCTCTTCATGCTAGTGCTCTAACGGATCAGGTAGAATGTCTTCAGTTATTATTAAGTCACGGAGGTCAAATTAAAATTAAAGATAATTCAGGGAAAACATGTTTGATGGTCGCAGCTGAGAACGGATCTGCAGGAATAGTGGGTAAGTTTTTTGATAGCTCATTCTTTATTCCTGCCTTATGTTCATAGGACTGGTATTGATTGATATAATTGATTGATATGATCGATTGATGTTATTGAAAGTTTTTTTTTTTTTTTTTAAATGTTTGAACCCATGAATTTTTAGTGAATGATGGTCAGTCATTGCAAATGCTTGACATTGTCACTCTTCAGTCACTCTTTGTATACTGCTAAGTGATTTTCCCATACATTGTGAATGTTAAGTAAAGAGTAAAACCTGTTGGATCAGATCTATTGTGGCAAGCAGCATACAGCCTACAGGTCATCTGGTACATGTCTTGTTTTCTAAGATGACAATGTTGGCAACTATGGATATGAAAAAGCTAGGATATTACAGATTGGTTTGGTAATGCACTGACCTTTTTGTGAATATGTGGTTTTATAGCGAATGCATTGGTGAGTGATATACATAACTAAGTAGGAGAAAGGCTGAGAAGGTGATACAGCAGAGATGCCAAGCCTCCCTGATTCTCAGGGAGATTCCCTGAAAATTCAAGGATTTTTGTCCATTCCACGTAGCAAATATGACGACCTCCCTGATTCAAGAAAGCTTTTCCCTCATTAAGTTGCATATAATTTAAAAAAACTCCCCTGATTCTTGTGTGAAACCTCCCTGATTTCTGGATGTAAATGTTGGCATCTCTGATACAGTAATGAGCAGGAAATGTGTGGGACAATGGAGAGGCAAGTATGTGGTTTGAAATAAGCCAAGGCTTATTTTCAGAAAAATGGCCCTTAGAGGTACCCATATAGTTTGTAATTGTGGAAAATCATACAGTAAGTGCAATTTAATTGAAGACTTGGCATCATGCTAAAGAGAAAAGTAACATTTCATGAAAGGAGAGCATTACAATTTATTCTGGCTCTTTAAATTGTTGCATGATGAAATCTGCTGGAGGTTGAGGGAATGTAAGCATGTTTAGGCATGCAAATAAAGTTGGTATGATTTAAAATAAATTTGGATAATTGGCAACAAATTGATAGTTTTCTGCTGGTAAACACAATATTCAATGCTGTGATTCGAAACTATCACATTCAAAGAAGAAATCACACATTTAATGTAAAATTGTTGAAACCAATCAGCCTTCAGGTGGAAAGAATAGAGGTAGATGGGGGGGGGTCACATTAGGTGGGGTGGAATAGGAGAACTATCTAAGGCATGCAACATACTTTCCTTATGAAAATTCATCATGACATGAAAGTGAAGAACAGAAACATGATGATAAAAATTGAAAGAGGAAATAGTGTAGCAATGGCTAAGAAAAAGCGCTATGCCGTTGTTCTGGCTAAACTTCATAGTTTCCACAGTTTATGTACAATATGAAAGCAATACTGGGGTAGCTTCTATTTCCTCAAAAAAAAGTGGAAAATTGGAGTGTAAACCCCATAAGCCTCGATTTCATGGTGCAAACACAGGTAAGAATTGGCAAGATGCAGAAGGAAGTGGTTTTCCTTGTATTTGAAGACAAAAAGACATTCGGAACCTTGTTTGGTATGGAATGCTTTCATATCAGTAATTAAATTATTTTAAATATCAAAAAATGTTTTAGGGGTTTTAGAGGAAGAGTTGTTGAAACAAGGGCTTTGCTGTTGTTTGCTGAAGCCATACAGGTTTCCAAATTACCATTTTTAGTTTGATCCATGAGTCACAAAAGGTAGGAAGCTAGATGCTCCATTCCTTGAAAGTTTGGGTGTGTTGATGTGAGAAGCTGGTTGCAGCCCTGGATTATGTTAAGTGCTCTAAAGTTTAGGTCTTATATGAAATTAAGAAGACCTTCATACCACTGAAAAGACCAATCCTCTCACCCCAAACTGCAATGGTAGGGGTGTACCTAAATTTTCAATTGACCCAGCTCTTTGATTGACAGCTAATTCAAACAATGCAAAGTGCCACAGCTTGTATCACACAGGATGAACTGAACTGAGAGTGTTTTGATTATAAACATTGAGCCTTTTAATACTCACCCTGAAGCAATGAACTGAGACTGTGTCTGGATGAGGATGAATTTCAGATAACTGTGGGAGAGGCTTAAGTAAGAAGGTTAGGAGAATTGGCACAGTTTGGGGTGAGAAAATTGGGCCTTGAAGGTATAGGTTTGATAGTCTTGATCACAAGGCACCACCCTTCATTTCTTTCACGATATCACATCTATGCAGGTGATTGCTACTTTCGTTTGCAATAGAATTTAAGTTTGGTTTTGCTTATAACCTTTTATTTCTTCTAGAGCTTCTTTAGATTAAAACCCTGGATCTGAAATCACTTTCACTTTTACTCTCCAAAACTGTTTAACACTGAACCTTGTTGTAAATAGCTGTCTCAATTTCTACCCAAGCTTTCTATGTTTTGTGTTGTATTTGCTATTAAGATCCTAGCACACTCTCCAAATTTTAATTTTCAACTCCTCTTTTTAGTTGTGTGTTTGGAAGTTTTATATAGTAAGGAGTGCGGCACAATGTCACATATTTCAAAAACATTTCTTGTATATGGTTCAGCAAAACATGTAAAGTAAAGCATCAGAATGGTGGGACTATGTCTAGTGTTAGTGCTTGTAGACTAGAGATTTTAGATTAATAGTTAACCTGTGTGTCCAGGGGAAAACAATAAGCTATGTTTCATTATTTTGGATTAGTGTTTGCAAGGTCGTTAGATAATTGAACGAACTAACAAATGCAGGCATTGAATTAAGTAATGGAAAGGGCAGGACAATTTGGCAAGGAGAAATCAGATGGTGCTGTCAATTTTTTTTTTTTTGAAAGACAAAAGCATTTATGCTACCCTGGGGACTTGAAAAGTGCAAGCCTACCCCTAAAAATTGAGCATTCAACCTAGTCAACTTTGTAGCAGAAAACAAGGGATAATGGTCAACCCAATATTCTGCTGTTCATTGGCCTTGTTTTTACATGTCATTGCAACATTTTGCAGTTGCCTAATTAGTGTCATGACAGTACCCATTTAATTCAAGGCCTGAGCATGTCATCCGGGCAAAAAGAAATTGAGCTTTAGAAGTTTATGAGTGTGAGAAAGTACAGGATTGCTTTGATTTTGTTTTTTATATTTTTCTGAATTCCATTCTTTTCTTATACCTATTCCAACATGTTAAGTTCCATTCTGCCCAAAGTCACCAGAAGTTTTAAGCTATTAAGTTTGCCAGCATTGTGCGTAGTATGGCCCTGATTATCAATGTGTATTGAAATGTATGTGAGATTGTCTTTGTTCCAGATACAAAAAAGCAAGGTATTGGTACAATGTTATGTTGTTCTCACCATAAATTACTTGTTAGGAATTATTTTTCTATGTTTTTATTGCTTGAATTCGGCATTAAAGAAGTTATTATATTTCCTGTTGTGTTCACAAGAAATAAGTTGAAAAGAAATTTCTGCATCAGTTTGATGTTTCCTGTGTGTTTCTTCCCTTCCATGTCAACAAGCTGTTAGCGAAGTGTACCTCAAGTCTAGATTTTTAAAAAAAATATGTAAATTTTTAGTAGAGGTTGCAAAGTGAGACTCATTTATCCATCTCCCATGGGCATAGCTTGTTTCATTATTGGGATATTAAATGTTGGAATGTTTTCTCTGAAATCAAAGTAATCTATGTGCAATAGTTTGTGATTTTCTTGTTGTGCAACTCATTACATGCTTTGTTTCCCTTTGAAATTAAAAATGTATATGATTTTGACTGCGGAGGCTTCTTGTTGTCTTGTTTAGCAAGTTGTGCAGAGATAACTTGTTTAATCAAATCATCCTATAATTGTTGCTATTTTGAATTGGCACAAGGTGCAGTAGCATTCAGAAAAACAAAGAAATACAACAACAACTTAAAGTTAAATGGAACAACAATGACATCTCAAATTATTCCAGAATGTGCCATTTTAAATTGAATGAAAAAACTTCAACATTTTATATCCCAGCTCAGGGATGTCCTATGAAGATGGGAGCTGTCCTGTTTGAGTTCAATTTTCATGCTCTCTAGTATAAATTTCAGACTTGAGGTGTGTACACTTTAATTGGGTGACATTGCTTTTGGAAAGGGGTATATCCTACAGGATGTTTTCAGAAAGCAAGATGCGTGCATTATTAAGGCAGTGGTTGTATTTAATTTTCTTTGGGGTTGGGGAGGGTAGGAATTATTCCCCCCCACCCCATCCTCAATGGCTGCAGGATTGCACTTCAAATATTGCAGCAGTGTTTCCCCCTTCCTCACCAATCTCATTCTTTGCTGTGTGTGATACACATGACTATGGTTGTCATTTCACAGCACCCCTGCAGTTTTGTCAGCCTGCTGTTAGGGTGTGCTGTTAAAATATGCACACTGTTTTAACCAAGTCCAACAGCACCACCTTTTGTCCAATTCCACATGATATTTGTCTCTGATTGGTTGGGCCTTGTTTTGAACATAAGCTAATATTTGCATTTCTCCCTGCTTTACCCCCCATTGCTGTCTTGCTCAGAGCTCCTCTGTGCATCTCAAAATGACTGGATGGATGGTTCATCTGGTAAGAGTTTGTTTAGTCTATCTTTTTGTCATTTTATGTTGCTTTGAAGCGGCAGGTTAGATTTGTACCAGAGCAGGTGTAGGGTATAGAGCTTTGCTGCAAAGAAACAACGCTTGTTTTCATGTAAAAAAACAATAATAAAATAGTAACAGCTTTTCATAATCAAACAGAAGCACATCGAGTAGATATTGGAATTAATTGAATCCATTATATTCAATTTTGTGTCAGTCAAAATATTTTTACATGAAACTTTTTTTTTGGGGGGGGGGTGGGGAAGAATTAGGGGGGTACTGGAGAGGGGTCATATCTCCCTAAATGTCAGAAGTGTCAGGATGTCAAAATGCAAAATGATCAACAGGGTGTTTGGCAGAAAGAAGGTATATA
Source organism: Holothuria scabra (assembly GCA_037179385.1). NCBI lineage: Eukaryota > Metazoa > Echinodermata > Holothuroidea > Aspidochirotida > Holothuriidae > Holothuria > Holothuria scabra. Next base: position 32,486,879 of record CM074196.1, read on the forward strand.
AAAGTTTTGGGATTATCTGAAGGTATAAGGTTGACGCATGCTGCACTAACTCAAGGGCTACCTACTGCAAGGTTTTTATCTTTAGTTCATACAGACTTCTTACAATGGAATGCAATTGTACATGTTTTTACATACTGTGAAGTGGTTTAACTGTTGGTATTGTTGCAGATTACTTCTATTTCAGGTAAATGTTGTCATGACAACATATTCAATGATTGTCAGTTTATAACTGTGCAGAAAATATTTTAATGAAACCTTTAGACTCATTATTGAGTTGTGCATCAAATTTTTTAAAGTTGCTATACTTAAGTACTTCATAAGGGTGTGGACTTCATTGTAGCCATGTCCATAGCTGTAAAAGGAGGGAGTTAGTGGTAGTAATTATGAATGGGTGGAGGCGAGTATGGGAGTATGACAAATTAGATTTAGGTGGTCCTTACCCTGATTAGTAATTGGGAATATTCATATCCAAGTTTGAATCAATTGTATGCTTGTCACAAAACTTGGCCACTAAGGAAACAAAAGTGCAGGAACTAGTCTTTGTCTACCTTTGTTGTCATTGAAATGTGCATGCTACATCAAGGGAATAAAACCTAGATTTCACCTTGCACTACCCTTACCTCCCTCATTCCTTCCCCTCTCCCTCCCTCATTCCCTTCCCCCTCCCAACCGGAAAATAAAACGATATTCCGGGTGTCACATGAGAGTGACACCGGGAATATCGTTTCATTTTTCCGGGGGTAGACCAAACGGCAAGTAACCGAGCTGCATGCGTAATGGGAGGCTTATCTAATTATTAAGAGATTACCAGCAAACTGTAATGTGTGTTGATCTAGGTATGTTCACATTTGGTAGTAAACATTCAATTTACTAATGCTTCACTCCTAAATATAACTATAATTTATTTTTCTGGGACTGTTCCAGAACTGTATGTACACACTGAGGATTCTATTGATTTAATGTCTTCATCAATCCTGTCCAGTATATTTACAATAGAGATAAATTTCTTGATCACATCCTTCTGGTGTGCCAAGATCAACACAAGTACTGTAGATCTATTCTGTGTTCGTAACGTTGCTTTCGTATTGTGTGATAATATTCAGGTTCTTTTAGGCTTTGTAAAAGGTGTTCTAAAATGCAAAGCAAAAAATAAAAAAGGAAAAAAACTCAGTGTACATCAATGCTTTAGCACTTTCACCACTTCAAAAAGTATGTTGCACTGGCTATTAGAAATCCTGCAAGTTGAATGAAAAGGGCCTATCTTTATAATGTATTGAAGATGTAATCTATGGCCTTTCTAGGTGATGCATCCAAAATGCAATATTGGACCCATCATGATAGCATCTGAGATGCAAAATGATGCCCTTCTACATGATGCAAGTTTCCTGATTGGCCAGGGTGGTTGACTCATATATGCTTTTTAGCATGAAATTTAAGTGTCATGGCACAATTTAACATTAAAAGGAACATTTAACTTCTTGAGACAAGATTGCTGATGCATACAACTCTTATGGCACTATGTGCTTTGTATGTCAGATGGCAATCCAGAAAATTTGAAAAGGAGGGCTGAAAGCCCTCTTCCATATTCTCTTAGGTCAAAATTTTGCTAATTTTTTAGTTATTTTTAGGCATATTTCTAATTGCTGATGTGACAAAAAAGGTGGGTGGGGGGGGGGAGTCTCTGAAAAAGCTGTTTGGGTCTGCACCTGTATCTGTTATATCAGTACTATCTCCTTCTACATTGGCTTTTATTATCTTGTCGTTTGTAGCTGTTGTTTACTTACTACCACTTATTCACTACTTATATTATGACATGTAGGCTACATACTTGCACATGCACTTGCATAGGGCTGTGAACGCGTAGTGATTAATCGCTAAACGATCGCATGTGTAATAAACTTTTAGTACAAAACTACAATCGATTAATCGCAAAACCTGTTTTTGACATTTTGTTAGAGTATACAAATGGATATTAAAATTTTTTTTATCCATTTGTATACTCTGATGATCCCTGGGTTTTGTAAAATAGAACATTCTGGGCATATTTGAGTAGGCTTCAAAGTTTCAGAATAATTTGATTTTACCATGCAAGATAACAACTATTATTACTTCTGCATTAAATTCAGTATCAATCACTACATACTGTAATTATTTTTTTTTTGTGATAAGGTAATCGCAATTAATGGCTAAATGATCGCAAATTTTTGAGGTTACACGTTTAGTTATTCTGCTAAACGTTCACAGCCCTACACTTGCATGCTTGTAGTTAGAAGGGGCAAAGGCACCAGTAGATTGTAGGGCACTGCCTGGTGTTCATTGTGATTTGAGAATTTTCTATCTAGTTTGTACAACTTTTGCTCTTAATATGTGTCATGACTTAGGTAAAGCAATGTACACCACCATTGACGTCATTTGGAGACCTACTTAGACTGTCAGTTTGTCCCGACTCAATTTTTTTTGGCGTTACTGAAAGGAAAGTGGAAATCAGATAAAAACCTAAATCATATGGAATAGGAAATTGAGGATAACTTAAAGATGTGCAATGTAATTCTTTTATTTAATTGGATTTTCAGTTTTAAAGGGATTGCCTTGTTAAAGTTTCTTGTCATATCATTAAAATTCCCATGTATTAATTTCAGCAGTATACCATGCAAGACTTCGGGCAAAATGGCACACATGCAGTACTGTAGTTGTGCTGTTTCTTCAGTAAAAAAATCTTTGAAATGCATAGAAAGTCACCTCAAACATATTTTGTAACAACAGCAGCTAAATCTATGTATCTCTTTTCCAAGTATCTCTCATAATATTTCAGGACCAAAATATTGCATATTCAAGGTAAACCAATGAATCACTTCTTGAAAATGTCACAAATCAGTTAAAAAAAAAATAATTTCACATGAACCTCTAAAGCCATTCATAAAATAGTGCAGACAATTACACTACACTTATCATAGAAAATATGGTAACTGCATTTTATCTTGGTGTTCTCTGATGTAAAATATTATTATTATTATTGTCATGGGCAGGAAGCTTGTTTTGATGGATTTTGTTGAAATCAGTACCACCAAAAGGCAATATTGTTTGGGTTGCTAAGGTCCCAGCATGAAAAAAGGAAGTACTCTGTTTTTTGTTACTTCGTTTCCTGGTAATTTTACCCTCACCCCAATAACTGCCAGATCAAGGGAAGACCTTTGACTGTGAAATGTCAGGGAGATTTTATCAGGAGTGTGATCTTTTGGTTTCTGAGGTTAACCACCCTCGTTTAAAGTTATATGAAGGATGCTCCCCATCATTCCATGATTCTGACCTTAAAAATGGAATCTACTGCCATTGTGCTTGGCGCTCAGCTTAAGCAATGGAGTAGGGAAAACAATCCAGTGAGCCATAACTGGGAAAAGGCTGTGGCTGGCTCAACTAGAACCAATTCTTGGAAACTGGGTCGTTAAATCCCATCTAACTAGCTATCATTCCGTGATTCTGTTATAGAATATGAAAAGGCATGACCAGCTCCTCAATTTTTTTTGCAGCAACAGCTTAATGTCACAATACGGGGCTGGAAAAAATATAAATTTCCCAGCAAGCAAATCAAAATTTTCCAAAGACTTTACATGTTAACATATACATAAGTAGTCAAATTTCCCTCCAAAAACCAAAATTTCCCTGCAATGAGCTTCCCAAATTGCTGGTTTTTTTCCAGCCATTATCACAAATTTCTTCATATATCTTTTCCATGTATCTTTCATGATATTTTATTCAGAGTTCCCCAGGCATTCTTTTTGTGAAGCAGCCTCTTCACAGATTTTGGATTCCACCTCACTGAAAATTGCTTTGACTGCCACTTCCATTATATATTCAAGAAGTGATAAGTCCCACCCTTTCTGTTGGTTTCCAAGCTGGCATTTATCTTGTGGACTGCTGAAAACACTTAAATAGTAATTTCATACTTCACAAACAATGCTTTATTCAAACAAGTGACTTTGAAAAAAACATTGCAACCAGTAGTTTTAAAAACCTTTTCTACACTATTCCTGAATACAGTATTTTTCGCTGCAGTTGTGGTTGTAAGAACCATCAAAGTTTTACCCTTGTACTACATATTTTTGTTTTTACATACCTAACCATTTTACTCTGTTATACCTATTTCTTTAGACTTCTCTTTTGCCATTTATCCCTTCATCCTCACTGCTTCACACTTATGCACTTATGATATATTTGTCGAGTATAATTATTGAGTTATGATGGTTATAAATTTTGTTATTTACTTTGCCAGCACTCATTAATTGTCCCAGGCAATGTCATCAATGATGCCAACATTCTAATATATCTTACTGTATTTCAAAGCTTTCAATTTTGTCAACCGTCAAAACAGTCTCAATTAATGCACAGCTGGTATCGGCTGCCATTTAATATAGTTACTGTATCGTGTTACTTTAAAATATTACACTCTGACAAAATCAGTCCCTGTAAAAGATAGCTTGCTAGGATATCCCAAACAGAAGTATATTTGTGCATCAAGGATCATTGGAAAAGAATTTTAAGCAAAGGCAGACTGAGAGAAAGTAGAGGGCAATCATCAAGCAGGAAGTTGTTGCTCAGTCTAAGGCTTCATGCAAACATTCTATTCAAACCACAGCTGTGCAGTCAGTATAGGGTGTGCTTGCAATCAATACTAAACACACATTGAGCAATGAGCACATGTCTGTTGGATTCAGTGTGCTTAACTGTGTCATGCAGTGTATCTGTCTGTAATTTTTCCGGATTTAGAAAATTTTTATCAGAATGATAAGATTTGCCGGGAGTGCTTTTTGACTGTCTATGACTTAATTCTGTCTATGAGAACTACTGAATACAAGGCTTATCTCAGTATAACAGAAGTGAAAGCATTGAAAGATAAGCTGTAAAGTCTGAGGGATTCTAAGCTAGGGTAATATGGCCGAGTGCGTTTCTTCCGATCAAGGTTAGTTTATTTTGTAAAATTACTCTGTTGATACAGGGTAATCATAAATGTACGTCTATTCTTGTTTGTATATAGTTGCATAGTTTGTGTGTGCAGTGCGTATTTTATTGGTCATGTGCCTTTGTGTTTGGTACAAGTCAATTAAAAATACTTTGAGGAGGAGTGGTTTGTCATATTCTCACGCATTGTACTAAAAATTTATATGAGTATTGGAAAATTGAATATTTGTTTTGAGGCAGTTTTAAATATGAAGAAAATAGGTAGGGCTTTTGTTTGTAAGAACTTAGCATTATACTTGTGCAGTAATTGTGTGCGGTGTTATAATTGTGTGTGATGTTGTAAGTATGGTTGTAATCAGTTTGTTTTCATGTAAAATAAATAAGACTTGCTCAAACATAAAGGTTAAGACATGAAAACAAGATCAAAAAATTCATGTGAATGAAAGTGAAGAAAATCACTACGTACAGATTTTGGCATTTTGCTTATAACTTACATCTTTGAGGATGTTTATGATTAGTTAATGTATGTAGGGTACAGTACTGTAGTTCATTGTGTAGGAATAGTATGTGGTTGATAAGGTTGAAGTATTTATTTGTGTCAGTTTTGTTGACATGAAATTTCATTTTTGGCTTAATTGTGAAATTTTGAGTTTCTTTTTTGTTTTCATTGACAAAGGAAAAAGTATACAGATTATTTACAGTACTCTGTAAATCCAGGTTATTTATCTGCTGTTACAGATTATTAATCTGTATTAACAGGCTATCAATCTGTGAATACACAGTAATAATTTGTTATTACAAATAAGAAAAAATGTATCCATAATCGGCTCTGTTTGGTTAGGCTTTTGTAGTTATCGAGTCTAAAGGTTTCATTAACTGTACATCTGGGATGTTGACTGTAATTGCGACATAAAATAATTCCGCCGCTGCTTTGCTTGGATCGTCATTTACTGCTGTTATTAAATTATATTTAAGTGGTCACCACTTCATTTTAGGGCGTTGCCAATGATAAGTTGCACATCATTACTTGCAAACAGGCTGTTGCTGTTGCAGATTCAGCCACTCTTGCTTAAAAACAGGTCACCATTGCTCAGTAACAGGTCTCTGTCAATCTCTAAACAAGATGTTGCCATTTCTAAGTTCATCTTCACCAGTCATTCTCATGGTGTTGCTATTGCTATTAAGTTGCATGTAGTCACTAGCAAATAGGCTGTTGTTGCTTCAAATTTAGTCGCTGTTGCTTTTAAGTTAAACCATGTCATCATCCTTTATAAACAGTTCTCTGTTTATTGTATGGGATGTCATTGTCGAAATATGACCAAAAGAGTAAAGGTGTTGACAAAATTTGCCTTTTATTGCATTTCACAAAAATGATACGTTTTTCCTGGAATGTCACCAAACCTTTAAAGGGGAAATGTATCTACCCAAATTTGGATTTGGCGGAAGAAGTCTGCCTTTTTTGCATGATTGACTCCTGACAATGTGACAATATTTTACAATATTTTTCTCACAAACTTTTGAAATTAAGGAGACAAGCTTGTTGGTTCACCATGAATATGGTACATGTTTTAGTCCTGAAAAGATAGGTGTAAGTGAAAGAAGAAATCTGTGGGACTGCTTTTGCCCTCCAAGTCCAATGAAATTGAAGTCACAGCCCTCATAACTATACCTATTGAATAAATTCAGTTTAAAGATGTTAGCACTAACATTCTGTGCCACATGCTGTAAAGAGTGATTTTATAAAATGCACATGGTTTACATGGTAAATTAGTTTTAGGTGGCAAGGTTTGGGAAGAACAAAAGCTGTAGTAAGAATGTATGGGCTACGAGGGCTTTACTGTAAATGATGTGAGATTGACCCTGTCTACATGGTAAGCTCCTTCAATTGGAACTATTAGACCAAACGTAATGTGCATTAAATTTTGTCAAAAAAATTTGGCAGATATTTTAATGATGTCTTTATTCAGATAGGAATATGCTCCAATATACTGTACCATTCCTTCAGGACACAAGTCTTCACTTTTAAACCATGAGGGAATATTACTACTGTGCTAAAAATATAGAATATTTAAAAGGAGCATCTCTTCCCAGTTCAGTGGTTCACTTCATAGATAATTGCGGGATGATCTGTCAAGAAAAGTACATCATGAACTACAATCCTGAAGTCATAAAGGGAGGGTGAGACTACATAAAAGTAGTAGATGGTAAGATTTGCAACAAAAAAAAAAATAATAATGCAAATTCTGATGAAGTGCACTTGTGCAGAATGTTATTGGATTGAGTTCACTCGGCAATTGCCAAACACTGTTTACTCAATTGAAGCTGCTTTCGGTCATCATTGAGCAATGTAGCTATGCTCTTTTTTGTACAATAGGTTTCTAGATCAGGATTGTATGAAGTTCATTTGCTTTGCAAATTTCAAAGGTCACTCCCTCTCAAGGAATGCAGCATTTTTTTTAAATGACTTATGATATTTTATAGTAGAATACTATAGTATTTGGAATAATCACTCATATCTTCAGAGCTTTACGTTTATCTTAATCAAAAGAAAATATTGCCATAATTTTAAGTGGCCATGATTTTCTGAAACAAGCTTCATGTTTCCTCTACTCTGATTTTGCTAAGTAAGAAGTAAAGTCGATGGTATTAAATCAACAAATATTTTGTTTGTCTTGTTTTGTTATTAGTTGACTTTCTTAACTGCTTGAGAGATGAATAAATAGATGACATAGTGAAAGAATGCTGTTGCTTTTGGACTGTTAGTATGGAACTACCACCTGAAATATGGAAGCTCTGGTTACAGTACATCTCTATAAGCTTGTTCTCACATACCCTGTGGCACTCAGTGCTACCTTGTGTTTACAACAGGGAAAAACTGCAGGTTAACCCTGTGTTTTCCAGTCTGTGTTCTCATGTACCCCTTGTTTCGTTGACTGTGTCACTGGGTAGTGTTACCATAGTAACAAGGTCAAATATTTCACATAGCAGTTACTTTAAAATTTTAGAAAATACCTGTCATCAGCACCATAAATGCCTGTGACCTTGCTTGGTTAAAATGAATATGGTGTTTAGAACTGCATAACCCTATGATTTGAGGTGGATGGAAATGTAAACACCAACCCCGGGTTTACCCAGGTTATCACGTTACTGGAGTGCGAGGTAACAGTTTTTCCAGGAGTGTGGGGTACATGAGACCACAGTATATGTTTCAAAATCTCTTAGTTCCAACCTCATTATGTTCCGACAAAACGGTGCCAAAGTACACTTTGTTGGTGCTGAAGTACATTTTCATTGTCGCCAAATTGCAATAAATGTTGAATCCAAAGTAAATTTTTATTGGCGCCAAAGTACAATTTGTTGGCACCAAAGTACATTCTTGTCAGAACATAGAGAAGTCGGAACATAGATGTGCCAGAACATAGGGGTGTCCCTGGTAGCTCCATGCTGTAAAATCAGTGCAAGGTAAAAGTAGAAATTTGCAAATGAAAAAATATGCAAACCACAAAGAGAAGAAAGACAAAATACATACTTTAGCACTTTAAGTTCACATTTTTTTTCCCCATAAGAACTTACTGCCACATGTCAATTCTTAATATGCTATCATCTTGAGCAAGAATCATCAAATCATCAAATAATATAAGTTGTGATCATATATCACTCAACACTTAAATTGTGATACCTTATTTAAGATAAATATACTCTCATTCAACAAGAATGGAGTTTGTAGAGGATCCACGGCTAACCGAGCTTTATGCTAACATTCATACTGCGCTAGTGTAGGAGTGTACTGTATAGTGTGTTTTAATGTGGTGTAATAATTTGTTAGCCATGCCCACTTCTGGGCAGAAAATTACTGGTGGATAATCAGTCTTCAGCTTCTTCTCGGCTTGCTGTAGACAGTTACTGCACTTAAGTTTTTTCTGGGCAGTCAAGATAAGGAGTGTTTCATATAGGAGTGTACTGTATAGTGTGTTTTCATGCGAGGTAATAGTTGGTTAGCCACACTCACTTATGGGCAGAAAATCACTGGGGGGTAATCAGTCTACAGCTTCTTCACGGCTTGCTGTAGATAGGTACTGCACTTAATTTTTGTCTGGGCAGTCAAGATAGGGGCGGGGCTTGTGATGCCAGTGAAAACACTGTGTAATTTCTGTGCAATTTGTCAGTTCTTTCTAGTGTAGATACATACTGTGTGATTGAATGATACTTACTGTTCTATACATGCATGGGTTACAGATACTGAAGTAGGCAGCTTTATGGTGTGCAAGCTTAAATTTATTGTGTTTTTTTTTTTTTTCTTTTCATTATTTGCTTTTCTCCTTTCATTTTTGTTTATTTTGTTTAATTTTTCTAAGTTTGGCTGGTATCAATAAAAAGCTTCTACTTATTTTTTCTTTTTATTTTATTGTCTTCTTTATGTCATCTCAAGATATTTTCCTGTTTTTCTGCCATACTAGTTCTAAAAATATAGTTCTAAAAATAAAGCAATGGCTTTTAATAATTTGAACATTTTTTTTTGTAATTGATTTTCAGCATTTTGACTTTGAACTATTTCACTTTTATCATCATTTTGTCTTTAGTGCTTTCCATTTTTAGAATTATATTGCTGTGTACATATTTGTTACTATTGTGAAAATGTTATTTTCTTAAGTATTTGTCTTAAATAGCAGTATGTTCATTTTGGTCATTTTCTTTCTTTCTTCAGAGTTGATAACGACGTCAGAGGTGGACATGTCAGTGACCGATTCAGATAGTAACACTGCCCTCCATCTTGCTTGTATCCAGGTAATGACCTGTGTTCTCTTTCAGGGGAGCTGTTTGTTGGGGAGCAGTTTATGTCTCAATATTAACAGAAAATTACTACATGAAAAATTGAAGTCAATTAGCAATTCTTAAATATTATGGAGATGACATGTCCCTCATCCCATCAAGGATGGCCACTGTCCTTGTGTTTAGCTATTGTAGTATTGTGATATTTTTAGGGGATTCACAGAAGATGATGTTACCTTTTGACCTAAAGACCCAATTATCTCACCTCAAACAATACCAATTCTCTTCAACCTTCTTACTTGAGCCCCTCCCACAATTGCATGAAATTCATCCTTATCCAGACACAATCTCAGTTAATTGCTTCAGGGTGAGTATAAAGAAGCTCAATGTGTATAAATAAAAACACTCTTGGTACAGTTCACGCTGTGTAATATATTAGCTTTGAGCCAATTGAGAATTTGGGTAAACCTCTACAAGAATTGTAGTTCGGGATGAAAGGATTGGTCCTTTAAACATTCTAAAGAAATTTAAAGGGGGCACAGTGCAGACCCAATGGGCCAGTGAGATCTTGCATTCAAATTGTAATGGGTTTGTGGTAGAAAAGGAATTTTAAAACTTACCTTTCAAGATTAAGTATAGGGAAGGTATGTTCATGGCTTTTTTTGTGCGTGTTTTGTTTTATATTTTTCTGCCATGCAAATTAGCAGTTTGATTTAAGTAATCGGACTGATATTTTTCTGTTTTGTGCGTGATGGATGAAAGCTGTTGGAAAGGATTGGGTACTGTAGGGGCCAAGTGAATCTTTAATAAATTAATAAAATTTGATAATAAGAACAAAGAGAAAGGAATAACAATATAAGCAAATTAAACCATTGTGGTCAACTGAAAGCTCAATGTGTATAATCAAAAAACTCTCAGTACAGTTCATGCTATATAATATAAGCTCTGGCACTCTACAATGAGCTGAGCCAATTGAGAATTTTGGTAAACTCTTACAAGAATTATAGTTTGGGGTGAGCAGATTGGTTTTTCAAGTAGCACATTGAACTATGAATTGCCCTCAGTCAAATGTGGAAATAGCTAATTTACAGCCAGGAGGCAATAAAGCTACGATTTACTGTTTTCACTCAAATGGGAAAAGGGTTCTTATGAGGGCTTATCAATAATTGACACTCCCACAGAAAAACAGGACCACTTGTTTGGTATAACAGTAGAGCATCTGCCTCTCACGCAGAAGGCGCGGGTTTGATTCCCATGTCGAGTTACACCATTTGAAGACTGTAAAAGTGGAACCGACTGCCATTGTGTGTTATGCACCGCATAAGCAATGAAGTAGGGAAAACAAGCCAGTGAGCCACAACTGGAAAAAAGGCCATGACTAGCTTAACTTGAGCCAATAGGTTGGAAACTGGGCCGCAAAACTCCATCTAACTAAATAACCCACAGAAAACCAGAATAGATTACACAAACAGAAGACAACACTCTACCTGACCAGTAATATAATGAAACTAACCTTAGTTTAGATCACTTTGTGTTCATTGATTCATCAAATTTTTACGTTGAGCAAAAAAGTAAATATGCTGGCCACTGTCCAAAGGGGGTTCAAGTGTCTAATCTTGAAGGTTGCACAACAGCCAATCTATTTTGTGTAATATATACAGGTATCATACCTTCTGTACAGTCCTATGAGCTAATAAAGTGTAAGTTAGCCATATTTGTAAGACCATGGCATCTCCTATTTTATAGAAGCAAGAAGGGTGTGCCCTCAAGATTCTTGAAAAAGCCGAAGTGACAGTACTAAATGTAGCGAATAAAGATGGTAAAACGTAAGTAGTATTTTTTTTTTTAAATGATTGCATTGTTTTTAAGTCTGTAAGCAGTTTGTTATGGTTGTTTCTCAACTTACATAGCTACATTGTGCCAAACCTGCAAACATTATTTAAGAATACTGTATATTTCCTTTTTCTGACTGGAATCTCAACATATGCATACACCGTTATGTCTTTTATGTATCTTGTGTGCCACTGTGCACTTGGCCGTAATAGTTCAATTTCAACAGACAGCCACTTTTCAATTCACTATAGGCATCTGCTGCAAAAATTTCAACTTAAAATTAACATTTTTCAAGAAATAATAAGTTCAGCTTTCTAACCATATTAATTCCTGTCCTTGTACCATGTATGAGTGTTTGTAAGTCATGAACTGAAAAAGTTTTAAAAAAGTTTCGATCACTGTTTATCAATGAGCAACAGCATACATGGCAGCAGTCGTACACTGTAACAGTCGGCTGAAAATTGTTACACAGCAGCCTCTGCATGCTGTACATTGAAAGAACTTCTGTTACGAAGAATTGTACTCACTGATTGGCTGCTTGCGTTTTTGAATGAAGCGGCTTCTTTAAAAGTTTGGGGATTTCCCGCTTTTAATGTAATTATTGGGGGAGAGTATCATGTTATTGCCAATTGAAGTACATCCATTCTCTGAGCGCTCTTTTAACGATACACACGGAGCAGCCAGTTTAAGGCAGTGTGTGTATATTACACTGTGCATGTAGCCGGTCTGGGTTATGTGCTGCAAAAACACATCTATTTACACAGGCGGTAACTTGTGCAATAAATGAGAGGTGAAAACTACGATGCCTAGACTTGATTCTAGCCTACTATTGTTAGTTCTAACATTTCGTTTAATACTGCAAACTAAAGTTGCTAGGTCCAGCTAGGCCCAGCTAGGCCTAGTTTTGTTGTGGCTTCAAGCCACACTCATTTGGGGGCAATTAGAAATGAAACAAATGAGTAGATTATGCAAGTGTCAAAATAAAATTTATTGGAGTCGGTCCAGCAGCTGTCTGTATAGGGGGTGGGGCGGCTACTTTCGCTGTGGATACTGTACCATGGCGTAGCCTATACTTCGTGAACGATCGCTGCTGAGCAATACTGAATGTCTACAAACTTCATCTACAGTAGCTACAATACTGGTATGTGGTGAAACAATCCAACTAAGGCTGCAACTTCTACCTGAATCGACCTCCAATGGAAGCAATTTTATAAAAATTGCTTTTCAGGAAATGATTTGTTACTGAAGATAAAGGGGGAAAAAAAGTTGAAATGGAGTCTGCTGTGAGGGGGACTCATGCGCAACGCTAACTCAATACTGGCGAGCGATTACGAGCAACTGTAATTTGCTTAACACATAACATGCTTGTATTTATTTTGATTATTTACCTTTGCAAAGTAATTTATTGGTGGATTATCTCTTTATGATCTGTTCAGTTTATGTGTATTTTTATTTTTTGCGTGTTCCAACAGGCCATTACATATAGCAGCCAACAATGGTCTAGTGTCAGTAGTACAAGAACTCATTACCAAAGGAGCTAGTCTTCTAGCTGTGGACAATAAAGGTAAATGTTTTGTCGACATTGCAAATGTCTGTTTGTTTGACCCCTTTTTGCCAGGAACCTTTCACGATGTAAAGTCAGTTGTGGTTTTCTGAAGACTTCCTTCCTTGTATTGAGTTGTAAAGTGAAACAAAGTGAAGTACAATGAGGTAATTAAATTTTGCTGCTTGTTAGGGAGCACACCAACATTAGCTGCTCCATTAACTCAGATACTATTTTGCCTTTATTAAATGCCCCCCTACAGCCTTTTCAAAGTTCGCACTCCACTAAAGCTACCCCTCACATGAAAGCCAATTAGCTGGCAAATCATGTGATGAAAAATTCACTCATACATCAACATCTTCTCTTGCATACCCACGAAAAGTAAGCAGCAACTGATTGTTCTAGCATGAGCAGTTTACACTCAAAGAGGACCTAAAATTGGCGGTGTACTTTCGAACTACTTTTCTTTGGAAGGCCATTCGGGCCAATGGTGTTGTGCTATCTGTTAGAACAACATGTACTCAACCCCTCATGCCTTTGCATTCAACACAGTCCTATCACAATTTACTTCAAGGTCAACACAACAGTCTAAAAAAAAAAACGGAGGGAAAAAGCATTCCTTGTCAATGTAAGGAAGTGACATAACCTCTGTTGCCCAGTTTGGAAGAAAAATCTTGTAACATTGTGTGCTGATATTTCAAGAAACACATGTCCGATTTGAATGGAAATTTCCTCACACTGTGTAGATTTTATTCCTCTTTTACCTATGTTGAATTTTTGCTAACACTTTCCCTTAAGCCTCCCCCTCCCCACCCCTGCCTTCCAGCTTTGCCACTGTTTATGATCTCAACAACTTTTATTCTTATTTGTCTCCAGGATACACTCCAGCTCTGAGCTGTGCACCTAATGATAAAGTTGCAGACTGTTTAGCCATTATTCTTGCACACATGATACCTCTATCACCAGAGAATTTCACATCAAAATCAAGGATAGCATTAGCTTTAACAGGCGAACTTAGGCGATCACGCACATCCAATAGCTTGGACCTTACAGATGGCAATCGTAGCAGAGCAGATAGCGCAGCAGACACGTCAGATTCAGAGACATATTGAATGTTTGAATAAAGGAAGGTGAAATTTTAGCTTTAATTGGGTAGCTGAGCAGGTTTAATTGTTCCAGGAGATGGAGATTGGCGCAGTCTTCAAGACTCTCGAAAGCAAACTTTACTTGATGCATCGCAGCATATTTTAGTCAATTTTTATCAGAGAGAATTTAGGAACTTGTGTGTGATTGATGCTGGATGCATTGAGATTTGAGAACCTCATCCACTTTGTGTAATATCTAGATTGTTTAGTAAAAAGCCAGTATACAGGGTGGGAGAGACAGGATGTCACTCAAAGATGAAGAATTCACCAAAGTTGATTCTGTTGATGGAAAAGAAACCGCATAGGGAAGTAACTAAAATGACATTCATCGAAGGTTAAAACTTTTCATAAGAGACAGGTTCTATGTTTTTGTACTGCTTCTAAGATATGAAGCTGAATAAGGAGGCAAATGATGAGTTTGTTAGTCACTCATTGTGAAGTGTTTTGTAAGTGAAAGGATTCTCCCACATTTGAACCACCTACGCTCCTCCTGCATTCATATCTGCTTAGAGTTGTACTAAATGCAAATGCCCCATGAAGGAGACCTCAATAAAATATTTTCAGAGTAAGTCAGGGAAATGGTATTATGTTTTATGTTTATTCATCAGTATCACTTCAAATTGTTAAGAAATGGTCATGTGATAGTGTGATTGTGTAAGCCTTCACAGTGTAAATTGGAACAGTCATGTGAGGATGGTCCCAGGCCCTGAAATGGCTGATGATAATACCCAGTGGGAGAGCATCCATATAGTCAGGGGCCTGCAGACCATTCTAACCCCCTTTAACCAATACCCCCAGCTCTGCTACTGATAATAATACCTGTGTATTCTGTTCAATCAAGTATGATGAAAACTCGGTTAGATTGCTGGCTTGAAACCTTCCGTGTTCATTATGTTGGGTCCTGGGCTAGATGATGTTTCTCAGTTACTTCTCTCCTCCCGTAAATTACCTGCGAATTTGCTAAAGTTACGAGTTTGTCATGACTGGCAGCATAAACTGGACGCAAAGAGAAGGTATAGCCCCTGGGGTCAAGTTATCACTTAGCGTGTATAGTATTTGTAAAGTGCTTTCAGGCCTATTGTTGGAGCAAAGTACTGTACCATGTAAGAGTGATTGATCATTAAAGGCAGACTAGAAAAAATACACTGATGAGCTAGTAAGGTTTGTCTCATCTAGGTTAAAAGTGGACCTTGCTGATGCAGGTTGGTTGATCCCATTTCAATGAATCCGTTTTTCTGCCTTGAAAATTTGGTGTGTCATGGAGAGAAATTTTTTAAATTAAGATTTAAGAGCAGTAATCATTTCATTATATTAAGTTTCTTGAAGGTACGATACTGTAGGAGATGCATAAATGAATAAATTTTAGCACCTGCAGACTTACATCAGTATTTTATAACCTATTATCATGGGCATGGTATTGATCTCATAATTTGGCTGAAATGTAGTTGACACCTTGATTTCAGTGCATGGTAATGTAACTTAAAGCCTCACAGGTTATTACAATTATGTACAGGGTACATGTGATCACATTCTTGTAAAGAGGGTCTTCTTCTATGCATAAACTTCATGTAGTATTTTCAAAGCATCCTACTGTAACATCCTATGTGTAGGCTCTCGCCAACACATGAATAGGTTTAAGTTTACAAATCTACTTTGCCCCTCCTTACCTCCTACTTACACTTTGTAATCCCCACTTACCTGCAGTAAATCCCTGGCAAGCTTTTAATAGCACAGCGGCTCAAGGTGACTTCCACAAGAGGTAATTTTTGGGGAATATGTGACCCATTCTATCAAAATCAGGGTCATGTCACAAAATACTTGTCAAGTATGTGAAAATTGCAGTTGCATAAAATAAAACATGTGGGAAGATTTTGAAATTTGTTTTTTGCATAGTATTATTCAGTGCTGTTTACTTTTCGATAATTTGTATGGGAAATATTAGAAACTTGTCCAAAAAAGCTCAGTAAATGATCTCTACAAATAAGGAAATAAATCCAATTATCATCGTGGCAACATGTCCCTGATTTTGACAGAATGGGTCACATATAGCTGGATCCCAGAGTTGACACTGCGACTTAGGGAATTCTCCCGGCCCCAAATTCTGTTGAGTAATTCCAGATTTAGGAGGATTTCAGATATTTTAAATTAGCTAATCAGTTATTTTCTTCATGTCTGGGTTGCAATTTCCCATCTACATCCCATAGGGAGCTTCAATATCCATATATCAATATATCCACATAATATACACTTTCAGAAAAGAACATTGTAAAATGAATTTGAGCTAAAAAAATAATGTGAATTGACAGAACAGTTGATGATCAATTTTGAGATATCAGTAGTAAAGTGTGGTATTTAGAGTAAGAGTGTGTTGAAAGTTCCTGCACATGAAAACTTTCTTTGCAGGGCTAATGAATAGGAATCATGCAAATTATACACTGTGAAGTGAACCTTCCTGTATCCAATATCTTCTGGTTAGACTTGCTCCATTGGTTTAGTATCAACAGATTACGGGAGATCGTTGGAATATTCAAATTAAAAATGCAAGTCTTTGTTAACATTGATGAAAGGTTAGAAACATTGAAAACCTTTTTCTGTATTCATGTTAATATTTTGTCTGGAATCTGATAAAAATCTTTGTCAAATAATGCAATCAAAAGCCATGGGATGTTCGTATAAAGCCTAAGTAGGTTTAAGTGGCTTGAAGTTGGACAGGTATCTTCTTCCAAAAACAGTTTGTATAATTAGCTTTTGCACATCTGCTATTTTGAAAAATAAAACCTGAAATTTTAATTTCCACCTTCAAGTATCACCCCTCAAGGTGGTTCTCGATACACTTTGTGAGCACCATGTGGTGTGTCCAATCTATGCACTAAATAAGTTGTTTAAACTGTAATAAATTAAAAGCAAAAACAGTATCATAACTTTGATATTGTTTAAAAGTGAGTAAATAAACTGGTAAATATGTCTATAAATTGTACTGTACTATATTTCAATAGCCTCAGTTAATAAATGCAGAACCAGCAGCATTAGTATTTCAATTGACCTTTTTCCAAATAGCAATTACAGAGGATTGTGGGATAGATTTTAGGTATGCATAAATTTTGTCAATGACATTTTACGGTAGTAAAAAATAATGCACACCAACATTCTGTCCCATAATCCTTTGCAAAAGCTCTTTGGAAAAGTGTCTGTAGTTAAGTGGACTGTGTTACCCCATACACTTTGGTGATGTCACTGGGTATTTGAAAAAAAAATGGGCTGGTGAATAGTTCGGATGAATAATTTTCTATCTACCACTTGTAAAAAAAAGTCTTTTGTTATATTTAATGTTTGCCCTGTCACCTTCAATTGGACTTTTCCATTGCACACTCATCTCTTTTCTGGTCTTTTCCTTCATTCTTAGAACTTGGAATTTAGTTAAAAAACGGGGAAATATTATGTAAATAGCCAAGGAATTGCTAGACATTTCACAAACATCGAATCGTTATCACCAATATATTAACGCATGGGTGTGTAACTGTTTTCAAAAACCAAGTTGAAATGCAAATGTCTTGCCATAGAGTAAGCAATATGGTATTTATATGTATGCATTTAACACCCATGGGTTACGGTGCTTTGATTACTAACTTCCACGAGTTTTCCTCACCCCAACTTATATTTGTTAGTAACTTGAGATCTGAAAATAAAATAAAAAACTAAAATGAACAGGGCTCACTATTTGTGAATAAGGGGAATTTTGCACTTTTACCACCTGTAATGGGATATAGAAGCACCCAAAATTTGAATGTAAAAAGCGTTTGCTTCGAAAAAAGGAATATTCTCATGCAATCCGCCTGTCTGCTGTTTTCAGACAGGGAGAGGCATGCTTGTGCCTGTGGCTGTTGATAAACATTAAGTGGGTATAAAATCTATATGTGTCTTTGAAAAAACCCAACATCTAACTAGAGCATTATAATGCTTGTATATATGGAGAATGATATGTACATTTTTTGGTCAACATTCTGAAACACTGATAGACTCATCCATGTCTGTTTTCCACCGGTTTGCGCATGGTAATACCATTTTTGCAACATATATCACTGTGAGGGTGCTCCAGAATATAAATATTTAGA
Organism: Holothuria scabra; assembly: GCA_037179385.1. Lineage (NCBI taxonomy): Eukaryota > Metazoa > Echinodermata > Holothuroidea > Aspidochirotida > Holothuriidae > Holothuria > Holothuria scabra. The sequence goes on from CM074196.1 coordinate 32,505,238, forward strand.
ATGCTATATCTGTACCAAAAGAATGCAGTTCATTGGCTTTCTTAACTTGCATTTTAAATTGTGGTGGCACTTAACAGGAATTCGTTCCAGGAGAACATAACTGTATGTCTTCAGGACATTCTCAAAGAAAATTTGGAGAGCCCCCTTACCTTTATTTAGCATGACATGGTTTAAGAGAGGTAAAGGATGATTTTGAAGAGGCACATATCACTGTATCTATGCACCAATCAATTAGTATTTAAATATCTCATTAAATGTTTGTTCAAGAGGGAGAACCTATTAACTTTACCTATTCTATTCTTAAAAATAAGCTGTCAAATATGAAATACATAAACTTAGTGGTCTATTATTAGTTTAAGCTTGGTTTGTTGGAGTTTTACGTTGCTTTCCCACCTTCTGGTCGGTCATTCACTTAGGATGTGTGTAATTGTTCATGTATGTTTTATATTTGTGTATAGTTTCTCTAGTTGTGTTTTGCTTTTCTGCCACCTGTCAAAATCTCATAGAACTGTTAAGTCCCGTCCTCACGTCTTACTGCAACAAGACTGTCTTGTTGAGGCGAACGACTGACAATTTACTAGTTTTAAAAGCATAGTATCCACATTATGCAACAAGTCCCAGATCCATGAAGCGATTCACACAAAATTCTAATGTTTAACATACTCTTTATTTGTTATGTTGGAGAGACCAATGCCTTGTGTCCATTTTGATTAACTGATCTTTGCAGGCTTTATCGCAGAAGTCCGTCATTGTTGTCAGTTGCACGTTTCAGTCTCATGGGACCAAACATGAAACTGGGTCGTGCATTTGCTTGCAGTTGCCAAGCATTTTACTCTTTGTGACATGTATGAATGATCTCTTCATGAGGAGTTGCATTGCAGAGAGTTGCGTAGTGTGAAAGGGGCTTTCGTGACTTCCAAGGTAAAGAGCCGTCCAAGCAGTAAGTGTCTGCAACCCTCAAAAGCATTGGTCTTGCTAGAAGTATCTTCTTTGCTGCACAAGAAAAGGTCCTTGTGTGCTGTAAAGGTTGGTTTGGAGCATAAAGGACCTGTTAGGCTTATCCAGGGTAGGTCTGGTGTAATTGTAAATACCACAATGGTTCACTTACCTTCTTGTCAAATTTCTCTACAATCAGCTGTCATTTTTTGTGTGTGTAAAAAAGCTTAAAATAGTGTAATGGGTTCACCAGCAATGGCATCAAATATTTAAATATGTACAAAGTCGCAATTTGGGGTGCCTATCTTTATGCCATGTCTTTTTCTTGTTTAAAAAAACTGAAAACTGGATTTCTTAAATTTTCATACTTCACCAATGCTGTGTAACTCAAAATTTTGTAAATTTTGGCCAAAGATTTAAAGGGCAAGAGCAGTCATCCCAACTTGAAGTAGTGCAATAGACTGTCCTCTTTCATGATTGGCTGTTGGGAGTCATGTGACATTTTTTTCTCCTCAAATGTGACTGCTTTGTTTACCTGGATTATAAAAACTATGATGAAAGATACTTTGAAGAGAAAAATGAAGAAAATTGTGATGTTTAGATGTTGCTTCAAAATAGGTTTAGGGGGCTGCTCTTGACCTTGAAAACAGACACCCCCCCCCTGCCTTCATCAACATGACAGTGTTATCTTGGCTATATGCACATTTGTAAAGTTGCTTCTTAATTCTGCACAAGATTTTGCTTTAATTATGTTAGAGCTAAATCTATTGAAATAGTGTTTGACACCATGCAATCTATACCTATTTGAGCAGTAGTAAGTTTGTTATAAAGAGTTGTGGAGAGTGGGGCTTGTGGCATATGTAGCAGTGCAGAAAATAATGAGTCATCAAGGCAGCATTCCTGAAAAATGGGCTGGTCACCTTCCTCCCCCCCCCCTCCCCCACCCACTCTTACCTGCCCCAGATGTAATAATGCCAGTTTAAGTTTGCATACTTTATTTTGGCTGTGGGATTCCCAAAGGAGAATTGGGGAGACCATTGTGTGTGTGATTGTCTAGGTGAGATTTGAAAATACTAAGCATAACAATGTATATAGGCCTCCTCTCTCTCACCCTGCTTCCCCTTTTCTCTCCCTCCTTAACCCCAGTCCCCAAAAAATAAATTTTTCTCAGGACAAGACAGTGACAATGTGTGAATATTCTTCCACTTGTTTCCAAGTAAATGTGGTCGGGTCATGGAGATACTTTTCTTGTTTCATTAATGTCATTTGCTTCCCTTGTAACTTTCATTGTTCAAATTTAACCTTATCTTCATTGCAGTCTAATAATCTTTTGGTTTATTCAAGGAATGCCCATGCCCTTTCTCCAGTCATGGATCTCTGGAATGGAAGAATATTGGAACCGTTTTCAGAATAGACAATGGGTGTGTCTTGTCAATCCTAACATTATGTTAACATAACACCGGTTACTCTCTTTCATTTTATGGTGATTTTGCCTCTAAGCGATTAGTGTAACGTATCTCAGCAAGTTTTCATTACTCCATGATGCAAAGAGTGAGTGATCTTCCCAGTAAGAAGTAATTTCCAATATTCATAATTCATGAGAAATATGTAAGTACTGGCTCTAATTTTTACAATATAATGGAATCATTTTTGGACTTCAGGAATTTATGTCCTCAAGTATAATGTATTACAAGGTTTGGAACTTAAAAACTTCAGGCCACTAATAGGTAGCAAAGTAAGTAAATAGATTTTAAAATCTGAAGAAATAAAAAATAAAGATTTCTTCATCTACAAGGTTCTGATAATTGTCGCTCCCACACACATCAAACCCGCTTTGTATGAATATGAGTGCCTTCTGCAGTTCTGCTACCTGGCTGAATAGATTCTTGTACAGAAACGAATCTTCTATTGATAAAAAAAATGCTTAATAATATGTGACATATTTAGTTAAAATTGTCAGTATTATCTATTTGTGTTAACTCTATGAAGAAGAAATAAATAGTATTCTAAAACAATAAACATCTTGTAAAAATATTTATTTGATCACATTTTACGGAAGAATGCATTAAGTGTATTAACAAATCGATAGTTCTGTTCATTGACATGCAACAACTCCTGTGGTCAGAGAACAATGGATGAAGTCGCCAAGTACCAAGGAACTGACCTATGGTCATTACAGTGTAAATCACCAAAGTAGCAAGAATTGCATTAACGCTCTCTTCAGTTTTTAAATACCAGCTGCAGTGTATTATGATTTCAACCTGGTATGCACTGTGTAAAAAGAACAGCTACAGCTCCCTCAGCCAGCTTCAGAAGCTACACAGCCATGCTTTGTTTCTATAAAACAGTAGTGTGAGGGACAGGGACTGGGAATCCCATTCAAATGCCTTATCCCCCCCATAAAATTTGAAGATTAACGCATTTTGCCCATGTGTTAAAGACCAAAAACTGGTCTCAAATGGTGTCAAAGTTACAGTATGTTGAAAATTCTGTTTTTTGTTCTGACTCTCTGGCAAAGAGCCATTTGGCAACGAAAAAAATACTCCTGAAGGAGCTCTGCTTCCCAAGAAAGCTACATCCTCAAAAGGATAATACTGAAGTGACCAACTTCTCAGACCCTCCATGTGCCTGCATGAACAATAAATCTTGTAAATATTAAAACTAGGGGGGTATATACAATTCAGGGCATTTTTATACTATTATGATTTATGAGAGGTCCAATGACAGACACTTGAAGCACCAGAGCAGCTTTTGTGTTGCAAATGTACAAAAGGAAATTAGGAATCCATGGCTTGAATTATGCTGTACCAATGTTATCAGACCAATTCTATGATCCATTTTGGAAAGTCATTTGAACTTTTGAACAAGTGACTATTTCTATTATTTAAGCAAATATCAACCTCATTCCAGCTCACTTCACAATCTAAAGTTCAAGTAATTTACTATTTACTGTAATGATGACATTTTTAGTCTTCAAATGTGTCAACCTGTTATGTTCTTCTAACCCTGCTTGTAGAATGCTTTCATATGACATCACAATTGGTAAGCCACACACAGGCAAAAATCAACAAATATTTCAGTTCAACAGCCACAAGTGGCTCCTTAGCTGCTTCTCTACTTGCTAGCATTACCTGTCAAAAGGGGCAAGGCTTGTGACATGAGTGAAAGCACTCTTTAACTAGACAGTCCATCTACTGCCGAATGATTACTGACAATGAACCCATTTACCCACCTGACCTGGTGCGAAAATTTAACACTGATTGATTGAGAAAACTGCAATTTTTACATTAAACTTACAACTTACAACTTGCACCAATTTAATGTTATTTCAGATAGTCTGTGTCAATGGTATGATCCTTCCCAGCAAGCATTGTATTTCTCTAAAGTGACACTCACTATATGCATACAATTTACAAACAGGTACATTGTTTGAAATTACCAAAAAAAAAAACCGATGTCATGTTTGCAACTTGATGACCATAAGTTAGGGCTCTCCCTGCCCCAAGACATACCTCAATCACCACATTTCCGTCAAAAACCATCATCTCCTAGTCCTAGCTGTAATCAAAGACCTGCAGGCCCAATTTAATTGACCAAACAAGTTAGTCCAATGAAATAACTCTTCATTCAAATCACATGAGGCACGCTGCAAACACCCAACATGTCCAGTGCTTCACGATATAAACATTTATTTCATAAACATAATTTCATCCATATATATCACCCAAAGTGACATATCTACAAACAGTAGGGAACCTTGTTACATAAAATAGCCCCTTATTCAAATCACCACGAAACTTTTTAAAATCTCAGTCCATTACACTCCTCCTTACCTCCCAATTTACATATGTATTCCAGTATTTCCCTAAAGCCCCATCCACTCTATGCAATGCAAATTACTGCAACAAGACTGTCTTGTCGTGGTGAACACCTAGCTAACTAGGTTTAAGAGCACAGTGTCCACATTATGCAACAAGTCCCAGGTCCGTGAAGCAATTCATGCAGAAATATAACGTTTTACATACTCTTTATTTGTTACGTTGAAGAGACAGGAATGCGTTCTGTCCATTTCGATAGACCAAACTTCGCAGGCTTCATTCCAGAGGTCTGTAATATTGTTGTCAGTTGCATGTTTCAGTTTCATGTGGCCAAACATGTTCGGTGGCATGAAACTGGGTTGTACGTCTGCTTGCAACTACTTGCAGAGCATTCCACACTTTGCAATGCATCTGAACAATCTAGTTGCAATGTGTTGTGTAGCATCAAGTCGCATAGTGTGGACAGGGACTATACAAAACCCATCTTGCAGACTCTTAGCACAGGTGTGGCAACATCACCCCAACCACGATCTCTCCAGGTCATTCCTCTAATGCCACACTTGCAGTGTGGTGCACATGCTTCAACAAATAAATTTGTCAACCAGTAACTTAACAGTTTCAAATCCAAACCTCTGGAAGGAATATTGGCATTTTACTCGATGCTCATACCTACAGTTTAGAGCCACTGCTTAAAATTTTGTAAAATCAGTAAAAAAATGATAAGACCTGATTAAACTTCTTTTAACTTGCTAAAGAAGGACACCGCTAGACTAGCCAAACAAATAACATATGGTCCGCCGTAACCACCAAGACTAAACATCAAATAAAATCATTTCATTCAGCCCAGAGATCTGAATTTTAGAGAATTCTAGCTAGCGGCAGGCCATTTGAATAAAGTCTATTTTAAATAATGCTGGTAATGAGGTGAAAAGCCTCTTGGTGAATCTTTCAGCCTCTCACCTACGTTTCCCTGTATTTTCAAAAAATTCTAATTTGTCCCAAAATATATTTTCTTAAATTAGTATAAACCATGACATTCAAATGTTCACTAATTTGCCTTTAACTTATAAGCTTAACTAAAAATTCTGCCACTTTTTCTTACATTTCACTTTTAACTTGCAAAATTTAAAGCTTATACCTTTATACTTAAAATGTTTAAATGTTTTAAAGGCAAAAATGGCCACATAAAATAATACTATTTAATTATACACAGAAAGTTAAACAAAGTTTTACAGAATATGAGCTGAGAACCAAAAACATAAAAAAAAAATTTTAATGGAAATTTTTTTCGAAAAAAGATATATAAAAGCAGAATTTATGCTCAAGGTCACTTTCGAAGTAAGAACGTCTTTAATTACGCCCTCTAGACATTCCTTCACTGATCCTACCTACTGTTACATCCCTCTAGTCTTAAATGTCTACAGTTCCCTTATGAAACACAGCACTATGAGTAGAAAAGTTCGGAAGCTGGAAGGCTCCTTCCTGGAATATGTGGTCATTTGAAGGAAATTAAGACAAACTAAAGAGATTTTCCCTTTTTGTGCATGGAAATACTGACAGAATGGGGGAAAATTTAACAAGCTTCCTGGAAAATAAATATTTTAGCAGCCCTATACACAACATTATGAAAAGTAGGTCACAAAGTACTGTTACAACAACTTTTTTTATTGGTTAGAGCATCACCAAACAGTATTGTGATGCAAAAGACAAATCACACACTTAAAGTTACTGATCTGGACTTCATTATTATTACTTGAGGGATTTTTCTTACTCCTAAAAAAATCATCTGTCCACCTAAACAGCTAATTGTGGTTAAATATAGAAGGCATCAGTTTTTACACTACACTGTATTTTTTATGCAGACCTTTACTGCAGAATTGATAACCTCTGGGTAGAAAAGTTGGGAAGCTGAAAGGCTCCTCCCTGGAAAATGTAGTCATTTAGAAGGAAATTAGGACAAACTAAAGAGGAATTTCCCTTTTTGTCCCCTTAAACAGCTAATTGTGATAAAACATAGGACCCCACACAGAAAATTCCAGTTGAAACCTGTTCAACAGGTTTTAACAGGTACAACAGGTATTACAGGTTTGAGCAGAATTTTATCAGGTAACAACAGGAATCTGTTAGCTTTTTTGGTGTTATCTGTTGACCCCTGTTGATTTTCATCACTCCAAAAGGTAACTGGAACATTGCCTGTTTATACCTGTTAATACCTGTTCAAACCTGTTGGAACTTCAACAGGTCTCAACAGGAACTTTCTCCTGGGTAGAATCACTTTCCACACTGTATTCATAATACAGACCTTCACTGCAGAATTGATTACCTCTGACCCAGGTTAATAATATGAAGTTCCATTCCATTAGATCTTAAACTTTTACACACACAAATAAATGTAACTAACTTTAAAACCTCATTTTTTTTCTTTGGAGTGAAAGTTTTTACTATAGGTTTGATTTTTTACAAGGTTACCACACTTTTAATTTTAACTACCAGTCCAGAATGTTTAAGGTTTCAAACTTCAAAACGACAAGGCAGTTTTTACAGAACCAAACATATAACTGGATTTTCAAAACCATAATAAATTTCCAAACTCTTCTCTTTGCCCTTATGCATGCATGGTAACCACAGACTTATATACATGGACAGAGCATCCTATCCGTAGATGTTCGCCACCTACTGGGACAAAAAAGGTGCATAAATTTTCTGATTTGATGACTATGCTGTAATATTTAAAAAAAAAAACTTAAACTTGAATGGGAAACATATCATATTCCTGCAATACCTGAAGTGATTTTGGCCTTACCTTGGCATATTTCAAAAATATTTCAACTTTCTTGCAAACTATGTTGATATACTTGAGCAAGTCCAGACTTTCACACAGAAACGTACTAGACGGCCCTCTTGGTGCAATTTTTCTCACATGTACGGTAGTGACAATGTACGGTGCAGTATGCTCTGTCCATGTATAGGAAGTCTGTGATGGTAGCCTGGAGTAATTACTCAATCTTCTCTCTATGTTAGTTTTTTGTGTGAAATAGCTATGATTTTAATGCTCAGTTACTTCCATTTCTCCTCTCTATGTCCTGTTTTTTAATTATCCCTTTTTTTTAAGACAAAAGCAGCTTTTTTATGATTTTTAGAATCCCAAACATCCATCGTAAACAAATACATATAAATAGATGTTACTAATGGTCAAAATAATAAAAGGAGACACGTCTCACAACAGTCAAAGCTCCTCAAATAGAATACTAGACCACACCCTGCACAAAATATACCACTCTAATGAAAAACTGGACTACACCAAGACCCTGTACCATTAAGACCCATGTAAGAATTGAGAGATTCTGCATAACTACAAGAGTGATCCCTATATTAATTAGCTAGCTAGTATGGCAGTCACCCAAGGCCCATGACACAATCCTGGCTATGCCCCTGTTTAACTGTAACTACAGTTGCTGATGTTGCAGATGAAGCTAAAACACCAGATTTGCATCTACTGAGGTTCTCAAGGTATTGTATGAAAGGCATAAATATGACTATTACATAATACAACAAATACAAGGGTTAAGTATAAATCTCCATGGAACTGAACACGTCTTCAGTCTTTATATACTCACATACACAATCACACACGCTTTTAATGGAGCACAAAATAAGGTTCCACTATTGAAATAACGTAATCCTTGTTAAATACTTAAAGATTCCAACTTTCTGTCATGGTACACTGGAGTTGTGAAGAGACATTACTCCAATCACTGATTTTCAAAACGAAAATGACTCCATGAATTGTTTTGTAACTTTCCTCACAGAAATATTCACCGCCTCGACTCAAGTCACATATTAAAGGTAGTATAGTACAAGGCTGAAGTTGACAGCAAAATTGAATGACTCATTGTAACTGCATGAGCTTCACACTTTGTTTTCCAAGATGTTTCCAAGGTGTCATTGTGTTCCATGCACATTGGAAATTATCATCTTCATTCTCTTGATGACATAACCTTTTATAGCAACTTACCCCACCTGTGGACTTGGGGTTGTAGAATATGCCCACAGAATTTCCCTGCTTTCTTAAAGCGAAAGACTTGCACCATATTTAAACTGTATTTGAAATTGCTGGACTTGAACTGTTCTTGAAACCGCAGTAACATTTATCAAGCTGACATTATACAACACATCTGTGTTGTTGGTGTGTCGTTTAATTTCATCTATCTTAAAAACTAACTGTACAGCAACTTCACCTTTGGTTCTGAGTAAAGAATACATACATGCACAAAGTTAATAGACACTGTAACTTGTTCTTGGTTTAATATTGCTGATACCTTGTAATAAATCACTGAAAAATACACAACTTAAACAGGTAAAGGTAGTATTCCTCCCTCACTCCCCTTTCCCCCTCCCACCTCCTTCCCCTTGCCCCCTCCTGATGCACTTTGACAACATCAACTACATAGTATGCAAAGAAAAACACCTTTCCATTTTCAGCTCAATACTTCGATCAAATCTACACAGTGGATGAAAATGACAAGATCGAAGAGGAAGTCGGCAAATACTGTACATCTCATGATTTAAAAGAGCCAATCATCAATCTGGTTTTAATGGTAAGCCAACTCAATTAAACTAAGTTTTCTTGTATTTTCTCCTTTAAAAATTTCACTGAAAGACCTTAAGCTTGCCGCACACTACACAACTTTGCACACAGCAACTCAACTCGATCATGGCTATGACTGAGACTGCCAATACTATCATGATACCGTTTTATAACGGGTCTTTCAACTGCCGACCCCAGTGATAAGCTCACGCATACTAAACGACTGCTGGACATCTGCCGATCAAGTTCAGTTGCGCTGTGCAAAGTCGTGTAAGTGTGGGGCTACAGTATCTTTAGGTTTGTAAATATATGGCCTCAATGAGTTCAATTGCTGTTCTGCAAAACCGGGTCTTTCAAAAATTACATCAATAATTGTAAAACTTTCCTTATATTAAGGGAAGTTATTCATAACTGGCTAATAGCTAGTTACAACTAGACAGGTGCATCCTAACCCACATTTCTCACCAGGCCCAAAGTTAGACATTAAAGGTAACCAAAGGTATGATGGTTTCATGGAGGTCAGACCACATGTTTGGTCTAACAGTGAGAGCATCTGCCTCTCACACCGAAGGCCAGGGTTCTATTCCCAGGTCGAGTCATACCAAAGACTCCAAAAATGGAACCTACTGCCATTGTGCAAGATGCTGCACATACTAAATGGGAAAAAGGCTGTGACCGGCTCGACTTGAACCAATAGGTTGAAAACTGGGCCGTTAAACTCTATCTCATGGAGGTCAGGAAGAAAGACATTTTCAAGTCAGAGGGGTATGGTGGGAGGAGTTGTCTCAAAAGTGTATTGATTTAAGAGCAACTTCAAGCTTTCTAGGGGTACTTCCCCCCATATACATTCCCGTCCACATCCACCCGCTCTTCCATCCCCTGACAATGGATTTGTTATTCATGTAGATCAGTACAGACTTAAGTCACATTTAGAATCTGCTAAACATCACAAACATATATGTGTAGTTGATATAAACAACCATTCTGCAAATTCCACTTGACTTTGTCTGGTCTGGAACCCTAAATGAGACTTATGGATGCTTTTTTTCTGGGCAGCTGAGCCATTCTTGCCTGGGAAGAAAACCTGTAAGCAAGATTGCCTGACCCTTTCCAAAGCCTGCCAGAGATGAGAATTTTGCCACAAGTCCAGGGCTGAAGCATGTCAACTCTTCTGGTTTCTATGTCCACATCCATTATAGCAGATAATTGCACTTGAAATCAAAAACTTGATGTTGGCATCACCATGGATACACCCGTCAATCCCTTGTCTAACCTACGTCTTGACAAACTTTGCGATGAAGAATCCAATGGTGTCTTTGTTGCAATCTGCATTTTCGTCACCAGCTAATCTTGATGATGGCCAAAATCTCTGCAGCTTCGCAGCCTGTTCCTCAGAGAGTCCACAACAGACCAAGCCAGCAGAACCAATGCGAGGAGTCTAAACATAATAAATGAATGAAATTAAAGACAAGCATTTGTCACCCCTTGTGAATTTTTGGTTGGGGGAGAGCAAAATCCTAAATTTCCTGACTGGTCATAGCAAAGAATTAAACAAGAGTAGCTAAGCTACTGTCACTCAACCTTTCTGATGTTACCAGTTCAGTATTTTATTCATGAATCTTGAACAAAATCATGGTGCTCCAGTTGGGCGGACCAGCAGGTGAACACTGTTCACCTAGCAGTCGAACTGTGTCAGGGATAAATCTCTGTAGCTAGTTTATCCCCTTAAGATGTACCTTAAGTCATGTGACTCAAGGAAATATATATTAAAGAGCATGAAAAGTGAATGCAAACAGACCAACTCCCATTTTTATAGGACATTACTGAGCTGAGACATAAAATGTTGAAGTTTATTCTGTTGAAACAAATTGGTCTATTGTGCAATAATGTAATTTGTGACTTTCTAGTTCAATGTGCAACTCACATAAGATGTTTGATTTCCTTTGAAAGTTAAAAATGTTTTTAAGACCTTGAACACTCCTGTTTGCTTCCATAGCACATTACATTACCCCATAAGAGTAAGATTGCTACAGTATCACACCTTGGTACAAGGTGTGGTAACTTTCACAAAAACAAAGAAAGACAAAGAGTAATTTGAATTACAGTTCAACAAGGACATCACAAGTTACTGTGCTATGTACCATTTTAAATTGAATAAACTTCAACATTATACATCTCAACTCAGGAATTCCTATGAAGATGGAAGTGGACTGTTAGCACTTATTTTTCATGCCTTTTAATTTATGTTTTTGATTTTTTTTTTTGGACTTGTGGTACACTTTCAGATAATACTGCCTATGAGGGCAGGAATCTGAAAGCTAGGTCATAGTACAATTGACCAGTTTGTGCAGTACAGTGGCATCAGCAATAAGGAGAGAGAAGATACTCAAATGTCTTCCCTCCACCCTCCCTCAATCCATCTCTCCCTTCCAATCATTTCCATCTGTTTTCCTCTCCCTCCCTCCCCAGCCTAATCCTCTGTGAAATTTGTAAAAAACAATTCCACTACTAGAAGAAACTTCAATGCACCATACATTTGAAGGCTGATAGAAAATGCTGATTTGTCTCCATTCAAATTGACATTATTCCAAATTGTAACATGTAACAAGATCACACAGTATATCCACCACTACTCCAGCTTGACCAGGGAAACAAACTTGGTGATGAGCCAAACAGCACTACAGTGACCCCACAGTATGGAAGGGTCCTCACACAGCAAGGAGAGGTCTGTGTAATGGCAGCTCCCTGGTAAACGATACTAAAATTACTGGAGGATAAGTAATTAGCTGACTGGGAACTCATGGTGTGTACACTATGAACACAGGCAGTTACAAAAATAGGCCTACAGTACATGCTAACAATGCCTCCACTGGGACTGAGTTTCATGAAGTTTTGCCTTGAGGCAAAAAATGATGAAAATGGCAAAAAATTACCACTTTTCTTCAATTTATCTTGTAGATAGGAAGGAAATCTGTTGCCCCATGATAATGACACCCTTACAGCAAATTTGAGGAAAATCCACTGGCAATTACAGAGGCTGAAACCATTTAAAAAGTGAGAGAGACATTTTTTTGTGAGACAGACATTTTCACCCTCTACAGGATAACATAAGCTCTACCCACTTTGTGGGTTGAGCTAAAAATGGAACCCACAATCTCTGTGCTTAATGCTCAGCATAAATCATGGGGTAGGAAAAACAAGGCAGTGAGCCACAACTGCATGCTATGATGTCGCTTCTTGAAAAAGCAACAGACACCCCAGTACATCAAAGGCGGTTCGGGGTGTAACTAATATCTGAGTTTGTTACATGATCTATGGCCTCACATGAGCTATGCTTTCATTGTGTTCACACTGCGTGAAAAGCAATTAGCACATGCTGACTGACCTGTCAGCTAACCCCAAATGTTACGTGCCTTTTTGTGTATTGAAACACGTCTTTTTTTGTCAATCAATAAATCAGATATGAAACTTGACTCAATCAAGTCTGCATGTAGTGGGCTTCTTTTCCTCCCTGAAGCGATAAGAGTTAATCAGGCAGAGAAGAAGGATGTAACAAAAAGTAAGAGGGGACGTTTCATCATGTGGGAAAAAGGCTGTGGGTGCAGCCGAACTTAAACCAATTGAGCTTTAAAACTCCATCTAACAAACTGACTGGTCTTTAATTGACAAAAGGTACAAAAACTCATATGTAGTGATTAGCTTTAGCGCCTTCACTTTCAAATGTACTTTTCCTCTGCATTCCAACCAAACATTCCAGCATAGATTATGTTAATTAGGGTGAACATGCCTACAGCTGTTGAGCACACCCTCAGTTTTCATAGTCACGTACATGGAGGTCATGCTATAGACTAGTGCCAATAGAACACTTTACTGCAGCGCTACTTGACTGCACTCAGCAGACGCCTTTTCTCTTTAGTCTCGACTCATCAACCAGCAATTTCGAGAGGGCATTTTCTTGCAGAGAAGACCATACAGGTACCGTAGAGTACTTAGCATTGCAATCAACATTTTATCTACAGTTATATCGATTGTCATTCTTACTTTGGCCTCGTATCATCATATTTACAAGAAGGTTCACCTGTTGTTCAGCGCCGCAAGGTGCACGATCATAACAACCAAGTCAATGCCTGTATTTAGGCCAGTTAACTTACGCACACTATCTTACAAGCTATAACTGTATCGTCACTTACTACATACTTATCTAGACCTAAGTCTAGCTCTGCAGCATTGCAGATTGCAGTATTCTGGTAGGAAAAGCATTTCTAAGGTTGCAGCATTTCCACTGCCACGGTCAGCTTAATTGGGGTGCAGCTTATACCGGCAGTTCAACCTCAGCAATTTATCAGCGAATCACCGCCAGCAGCATTTATCTCTGCCAGAGCATTTAACTTACTGGTGGCTTCTCAACTCATTGAGCCATTCAAGCCATTCAATTGCCCAACTGAACCACCTACTACAACAGATCGATGGTGCCAGCTGACTCACTAGTTCCCACCATCACCACCTGCCTTTGGTGTAGACTTGCGTGTGGCTATAATTACGTAATAATTACCAGCGGATGGCGATAAGACAATCGCTACCCAGCTTCAGGTTTTGATCATCATCATTATTCAGCATATCTCGACACGTGTATCAAGACATCAGTCATAACTTACAGTAACTGCATGCTAACCGCTACCTTTTCTATTTATACCTTTACAGATCGGCTGGAAAACAGGATTGGCACTGATGGGGATAAACGAACATGCATGGAATTGGAGACCACATACAGTGGCCCAACCTTCTAATTGGCAAAGTCACCTCAGCCATTTCAAAAAGTTCTCCAAACATATAACACACCATACCCAGAAAAATCTGATTATACATTAGGGTCTTGTGTGCTCAACTCAGATGCCTATAAGTAACCAGAATGCAAAACTGCATTGAGGTTTGGATGATACACAAACGTTCCGTTTCAAATAATCCCATCATGTACCATTATCTTCTCATTCAAATGTTATACTAACATGTTCAAAAAATAATTTTGTTTTCCCACATGACCTTTGTCCCCCCCACCAAAAATAGGGATCATCTTCTTACCATAAGCATTCACAAACCACACGTGAAATCTATTTAAGTCTCCCACTTTAAGATGTGTTAACACCTATTAAACAAGGTTGTCATTCACATTTTGACCACCAGTGACCCTACAAATCCTTTAACCTCTACACATTGCAATTTCAAAAGGCTTCGAGCTGACTTCAAGAAATGAAAAATAGGAATCATGCAAACCTTCTTTAAAAGTGGACCCCCTCATGCTAGGGCAACCCTAAAAAACCATGGTACAATTAAGAAATGACATAATGATGGTTTTGATGGTTTTGTATAATTACCTGCAAAAAGTCTTGAGAGTTCACAACACTGTAAACTAAGGACCCTCTCCCCATCCTTTCCAGCTGAAAGGTTTAATAATACTTTTAAGACTTTGATGAGGGTTAGATTTCAGTGCAGAGGTTTGAACCAACCCCATAAATACTGCAGAGTCGAGACATTATTTTGTAATGACACTTTGTAACACTAATATATGTGGGAGGACTTTTGAACAGCTTCTCATAACACTAATATATATGGGAGAATTTCCCCTGCTGCAGATACCACCCTGCTACCAAAATATGCTGCTGCATGCTTTATATCATGTTCTAGAACAAATAAAATATTGGTTGGAAAGCTTAATTTCCCACTAGGCTAGCCTAAGGATATTACACAGAAACATACATGTGTAGAATAGGTTCAAAATGTACATATATGCTATATATTAGGCAATGGCAAAAGTGCCAAGACATTAGACATGATGAAGAAAATTACATCGCAGGGAAAAACTTTACACCTAAAGCTCACAAAAGTACTGCAGATTGTTGTATAAGAGTTTTTTACCAATGCCTTTTAAATATTTTTGATGTTCTTGGCCAAGTGGATTTTGTTGATCCTCTTCAGTACTCGATTCTGCTTTGTGAAAGATGTAGCATCGGCTAGGCCTAACTTAGGCCTACGTTAAGCCTAGGCAGAAAGTACAAGCCCACTTGCTCATACAATTTTGGCCTAAACTTTTCAGTTTAGGGAGCTGGACACTTTGAGATTTCAATAAAGATCCTTAACATGTGAAAAGAGCAATTTTTGGAGGATATTCGTAATTGCGGAATTGAGGGTGAAAATGGTAATTATTCCACCTAAATCAAGATACTTGGCATCTCTGTAGGGACCATCTCCTAACTTTAACCCATTCACATTCCAAATATGGAATCTATCCAAGTTCCCTACCTTGTGATATTGTTGTCCCCCCGTTGACCCCAGATGACCTTTGACCTTTACCAAAACCAATAGAGACCATCCTCTGACTATAATGCATCCACAAACCAAATATGAAATCTATTCAAGTTTCCTCCCTTGAGATATTGTGTTGACAAGATTTTCAGACTTTGACCCCCAGTGACCCCAGATGACCTACGACTGCCACCAAAAACACTATGAACCATCTTCTGACAATAACACATCCACATATCAAATATGAAATCTACCCAAGTTCCCTATCTTGAAATATCGTGCTGACAAGATTTTCACACTTTGACCCCCGGTGACCCCAGATGACCTTTGACCTCTACCGAAAACATAAGGTTCCATCTTCTGACCATAACACACCCACATACCAAATATGAAATCTATCCATGTTCCCTATCTTGAAATATCGTGCTAATAAGATTTTCACACTTTGACCCCTGCTGACCCCAGATGACCTTTGACCTCCACCAAAAACAATAGGGACCATCTTCTGACCAAAACGCATCCACAAATCAAATATGAAATCTATCCAAGTTTCCTCCCTTCAGATATTGTATTGACAAGATTTTCAAACTTTGACCCCCGGTGACCCCAGATGACCTTTGACCTCCACCAAAAACAATATGAACCATCTTCTGACCAAAACGCATCCACAAACCAAATATGAAATCTATCTAAGTTTCCTCCCTTGAAATATCGTGCTAATAAGATTTTCAGACTTTGACCCCCAGTGACCCCAGATGACCTACGACTGCCACCAAAAACACTATGAACCATCTTCTGACAATAACACATCCACATATCAAATATGAAATCTACCCAAGTTCCCTATCTTGAAATATCGTGCTGACAAGATTTTCACACTTTGACCCCCGGTGACCCCAGATGACCTTTGACCTCTACCGAAAACATAAGGTTCCATCTTCTGACCATAACACACCCACATACCAAATATGAAATCTATCCATGTTCCCTATCTTGAAATATCGTGCTAATAAGAGTTTCACACTTTGACCCCTGCTGACCCCAGATGACCTTTGACCTCCACCAAAAACAATAGGGACCATCTTCTGACCAAAACGCATCCACAAATCAAATATGAAATCTATCCAAGTTTCCTCCCTTCAGATATTGTATTGACAAGATTTTCAAACTTTGACCCCCGGTGACCCCAGATGACCTTTGACCTCCACCAAAAACAATATGAACCATCTTCTGACCAAAACGCATCCACAAACCAAATATGAAATCTATCTAAGTTTCCTCCCTTGAAATATCGTGCTAATAAGATTTTCAGACTTTGACCCCTGGTGACCCCAGATGACCTTTGACCTCCACCAAAAACATTAGGGACCATCCTCTGACCATAACGCATCCACATACCAAATATGAAACCTATCCAAGTTTCCTATCTTGAGATATTGTGCTAATAAGATTTTCAGACTTTGACCCCCGGTGACCCCAGATGACCTTTGACCTCCGTCAAAAACAATAGGGACCATCTTCTGACCATAATGCATTCACGTATCAAATATGAAATCTATACAAGTTTCATCCCTTGAGATATTGTGCTAACAAAGTTTTCAGAAAATGACCCCTGCTGACCCCAGATGACCTTTGACCTCCACCAAAAACAATAGGGACCATCTTTTGACGAAAACGCATCCACATACTAAATATGAAATCTATCCAAGTTCCCTATCTTGAAATATCGTGCTAATAAGATTTTCAGACTTTGACCCCTGGTGACCCCAGATGACCTTTGACCTCCACCAAAAACAATAGGGACCATCTTCTGATCAAAACGCATCCACAAACCAAATATGAAATCCATCAAAAACAGTAGGGACCATCTTCTGACCATAACGCATCCACATACCAAATATGAAAACTACACAAGTTTCCTACCTTGAGATATCGTGCTAACAAAGTTTTCAGAAATTGACCCCTGCTGACCCAAGATGACCTTTGACCTCCACCAAAAACAATAGGGTTCTTCCTCTCAATATGGGGCATCCATGTATCAAGTTTGAAAATTGTCAGACATTTTTATCTTGAGATATCGTGCTAACAAGCAAAGTGTCACAAACACACACACACATACACACACACATACACACATACATACACACGCCATCATGATTGCATAGGTTCTCTTATCATCGAAACCAAAAACCTAGGTTTGTGTCTGCATAAGATGGAGGGCAGTTTTGAGATTACTAGGAGAAACATAGTTGGGAGAGTTGGAATTGGCTGCCTGAATACATTGCAACAGCTACAACATTGACAATAATTTCACCAAAATGACTGTGGCCTACTGGCTTTTTTTCCCTATTACATTCTTTATGCCAAGCACTCACCCAGCATAACCTCAGGAAGGGTTGCACTCAGTAGTTGGATGTGTTATTGCTGAACTGGAGTATGTTAGTAAAGTCCCTTTCATACCCCAAACTGTTGTGAAGTAACAAAAATTCCAAACACTGGCCATGATTAGAAACACCCTCAGTAAACATCCACTAATATAACCACCACATCCCAAAATGTCAGTAAATCCAAAATCAAATAAATGTTATGCACAAAGGAACTTTAAATGAAGAAGCCTACCTGATCTACGAGCTGTAATCCAGGAAATTTACTCAATGCCCAAGAAACGATGGCTTCATTCTCAGATGTAGTCAGAGAGCAAGTACTGTAGACTAATGTTCCACCTGGTTTTAAAGCCTCCATGGCCTAATGCAAAAGACAAGAAATATTATATTTAAAATGTTTTAAAAAAAGAATAACAGCCATTATTAACATGCCTAAGTTCCAAAGCAAACCTTACAAAATAAGAAGTAGAGGAATCTTTCCATCTTCATTAAGACACTGTTAAACACTCCCCAGCTCCCTCACCCCCATTGTGCATGAATAAAAAAAATGTTTTTTTTTTTATTTTGTAATCCACAGTATGAAAACATCAATGGGTCTACCTTTTGATTATGAAAAACATTTATTTCTATGAGGTACACTTATATATTAATTACTCCCACTCCTTCCTTCATGGCAAATGTCTAACTTGTTTTTCAAAAGACTACCCTTCAAACTGTATTCTACCAACCTCTAAGCAATGTTTATTGACAAAATAAATTGCAACACATGTGATCACTACAATGGTTATGACATTTGACGAACAAAGTTTGCACATAGAGACAATAATAACACTAATTCCTTTCCATATCTCACACCCCCCACCCACCCAGTCATGGGCAGAAAAACCCACCCATGACAGAATCCTGGATATGTGCCAACAAATTTGTACTCCCATACCCCTTCTTTCAAATGTACTACGAAACAAACATTAATTTCCAAGTCTTCACATGCCAGGATGTACTCACTGTATGAAAGAGGCTTTTCTGAAAGTTTGGGAATGATGACAGAAATTTTTTTGAGTGATTGCACTTGATTTGGGCCCTTTGTCCAGTACCACTGCAGGGGGCATCAAGAAGAACACGATCAAAAGAACCTGGTTTGTAAGGGGGTCTCTCTGTGAATGAAACATTGAACATTGTGAAAGATACCTTTGCATACAAAACATTCATGTGATGGTTTAACATAGGGAAAAATACCTGCTGAGGACTGTCAAAATTTCAACAGGTTTTGAACATGTATTCACAGGTATAAGCAGACAATGTTCCAATTACTTCTTGGAGTGATGAAAGTCAACAGGCATCAACAGGTAACACTGAGGAAGCTTTAAGGTTCCTGCTGGTACCTGTAAAAATCCTTTTGAAACCTGTTGATTTTGTTTCCAATTACCTTTTGTACCTGTTCAACAGGTTTCAACTGGAATTTTCTCCTGGGAATAATTCACCATAACTGAAGCCATCAGCTATAATCTTTCCAATTCTTTGTTTACGTGTGACATGGATAGTTGCACACTTAAAATCCCCTTAATCACCTCAGGATCATGCACTTATCTTAGGACTGTTATCTCTCTACAGTGTGGTACTGAATACAAGAATGCCTTATCAGTCTTCATTTTCTATGAGAAATATCCTTCTATCAAAAATGTGGTGTACTTAACAGTGTAAAAGTTGGTGGAAACAAGTAAACAATGTTCTCAAGAACAGCCCCCATTGTCAGTATTTTTATTACTTACTGTAACCTTATGAAAATCATTTCAAAATAAACAGAAACAGTTACTTTCCAAATTTACAAAGCAAATACGTAGTCAACATAGAAATGAGATCGTACAAATCTCAATCTGTTTCATCGGTTGTAATACACAATGCAATATTCACTGTTGCTTTCGCTGTACCTTGGCAGCTCTCTGCAACCAGCACTAGAGGCACTACCGGGATATGTAAACTGATAATGAAAGGCTTTGCGGAGATCGCTGATAAGAACCGGTAAGCCGGCAAATGCATGCCATATGTGTACATGTGATGCATACAGCCTACATGCAAGGTTTTTACATTTGTATAAATTTCTTGAAAACATGCAGATGTAGTTTGGTTAGATTTTCTACAACTTGGGCTAAATATTTATGTTTTGGGGGGAAATGGCAGCAGGTGAAAAAAAACACCTTTGGTAAATTTAAAAAAAAACGCATTTTAATTAAAAAAATGTGATCATGCATTTTTCCAATCCCTAGTTTCTAACTAATTAAGGAGCTACCTTTGCAGACACATTCAAACTAACATAAATATATAAGTGACCTTCACATCCCTGCACATCCCTGCATAATTCTTGAAGCAAGGTTGTGCCCCATGAACCCACCTTGGCCAAGGGCAGCATAAATTTGGGCTTGGGGTTTTTGGAAGCAATAAACCCCCCTTTTTTTGTATTTCTGGTCCAATCCCTGATGAGTTTAAGCTAAGCTCAGTAATAAATGGTGCAGGACCTTAAGTCCTGCCAATTGGATAGGTTGCTAGAAGGGTGGGTTGGCCAGCCCAATTTTCATGACACCAAACTCTGTTAAAATATTTGGGACAAAATGTTCAAAGTATATGGTTTTTTTGGCAATATATACTACATGAAAATTTGCTGTTTTAATTGGAGAATCTGCCCTCCTACGAGTAAGCAAAGGGGGGATCTAGGTGGTCATCATCATGGAACTTAACTGCACTCTACTATACTTGACTGCACTTGATCCCTGATCATGACATGAAAGTTCTTTTAGCCCAAAGTCTTTTAGCTGACCACAGTTTACCACTTGCATCAAAACACAAGATAATAAATCTCCAGCTCTATCAGCACAGTGTGGACTGAAGAGCATGGTTACAGCCCTATATTCCAACATTCCTATATTCTGACAAATCCATTACACTGCAACACAGTCTTTTGTTCCGACACCCCTAGGTTCCAACAACTCGATTGTAGATGAATATAGAGATTTCCCGAACATAACGGTGTTGTAACATAGGGCAGTCCTTCAAGAGAATAATGACTTCCAGTGGATACACTACTGTTTGACAGCATAATATGTCAGGATAAAGTATGTTTGTGACAATATAACTCGTCAGACTAAAACAACAGAATGAGCCCGTTACTGACCATCACCAATGCAATACAACTTCCCTGAACTATATATGTGGGACTACTCTGGATTGTAGGCTAATGGGCCGCATTTTCATATGGCATGGATGCAAGAAAGGTTAAGTGTATTACCATGTCACAAAATGAATTTGATTACCAAATTTCCTTGCAAAAACCTGTGCTATTTTGGGGGTTGAGAATTTGTCTGAGCATGGCACAAAACTTTGGATGTAGGGTTCAACACCAAAAATGGTGTACACATTCTCTCACCTGGATTCTGATTGGCAGATCCGTCATTGTCAGCTATGGCATTGCTAGCATCCAAGTGGAAAGCTTTGATGCATTCTAAACCCATGTATCTGGCATTGTCCTTAATTTTCCTGACTTTCTTCTTAGCTTTGTCCAAGGCAAAGACACGGCCATCATCATTCATTAGGCAAGCAATGTGAGTTGTCTTACCACCTCAAAATAATCAAGAAACACATTTTATAATCATTACACTTTAATTTGCATACAAATGTAGAAAAATAAGTAAATTATTTCAAACCTAGACAAAAGCTGGCAGTCAGGAAGTGAGGTTTGCTATTCTTTCCTGCACAGAATTGTGAGAAACAAGCTCGATGCTCAAATCATGTGAAACAGATGACTAGATATGGAGAAGATGGAGAAGATTTAAAAAAAAATTCACAAAAATTGGACCAGAACACAATCCAAATTTGTTGTAATGTGAGTGCGGCTTAACATGTATATTCTTAAACCCTTTGAACCCTGAATTTCCTTTATGATAAGGTGAATTATTTCACCTTCCTGCTCCACCACTGTCACAACGTCTACCTCTAAAATCTTCTCTATTGTATCTTTCCAGATGTTTCAAAAAGAGGGGGGCTGACTTCACCTTCAGTATCATTATAATGGTTATAACGGTAATCATGAATCATCGATACTCACTAAACATTAAATATTTCGGTACAATCGATTACGTTCCTTGAAAATACTTGTGAACATAACAGACAAAAATATCTCAAAAATGTTGTTTTACAATGTTGGGTGCACATCCATAACATGAGCCCAATGGGCACTGTGGTTCCTTGCTGGATATTATATGAATTAGTGTACAGCCAGTCTTCGAAATAGAGCAAAGCGAAAGCTCATACTCAATGTTTGTAACATCTTCACAAGGGGTATTTTACAGTAGTACTTAAATTACATGATATCAATGATTAAATTTTTGTGGCCTTACTTACATTCAACTTGTATAATGCTTCATAAACATTTCCTCATTTCTATATGTATTTATGTTTGTAATTAAACTTGATATTATCACCAACAAACAATACACAATGTGGTTAGAGAAAGAAAAATACCCCTTGTACTTCTCTCATAAGTTATTTTTACCTGCTCTCAAATAAAACTTGTTATTACTTAAAAACAATCTACCATTTGTCCTGTTTGCTTTATCTACACAGAAAACAGGGTTTATTCAGCAGTTAAGCAGAAAGCAAGTGATTAATGGGGTGTGATAATAGAATGAGGATTAGGTTACCCCACAGAGCACAGCAGTATAAAAGAGACATACTGTATAATTCATGCATTGCTTCCACTGGCAGAGAGACCAGTTTAATGCAGTGTGACCTGTGCTCATTGAAATCTACAGATTTCAGTTACTGCCCTCTTACAACTTTGAATGATCCCAAATCTGTGTACAACCCCAAGTAATCATTACTGAACGAATGTAAAGGCCAAATTTCTAAGGTGTTTGGGTGTATAAGCACGCAAAACCAGGTGAGATAAAAAATCTATTGAACCTATCTTTATCTAGCTTACAACATTTTCTAAATAAAATTTCCAGTGGTTGACCTCCAGTGACCTTGATGACCTTTGACCTTAACCAAACACAGATTGATTTGAAATCTGTCCTTTTTACCTTAAAATACTGTGTTAAAACGTTTTTCAGTGTTTGACCCCTGGTGACCCCAGATGACCCCTTGACCTTCACCAAACATATCAGATTTCATCCTTACACAATAACACACCAACACACCAAGTATGACATCTATCCAAGTTTCCTGCCTTGAAATATCATGTTGAGAAGGTTTTTAGTTTTTGACCTCTGGTGACCCCAAATGACCTTTGACCTCCACCAAAAACAATAGGGCACACCTTCAAACTATGGCACTACTATATACTAAGTTTCAATTTAATCCAACTTTCCCTTGTTGAGTTACAGCTAGCGTACCCAAGATAGCATCACAGACACACACACACACATACACACACACACACACGCCAAGCTGACTACATAGGTTCCTTTTGCTAATGCAAGGAACCAAAAAGAGGGTAAAACAACCTAAAACTCAGTCAATGTGTGACTAGTTCAGTATGCATCTGCTTGAGTAAATTGACATCATCGATCGCTCTATTTCTTTCTTTTTTTCAAAATGGAAAATAATAAACACAGTCAGTGAAAGTATTATTTTTATTCTTTTTTATCTCATAATTACCTGGAGCAGCACACATGTCTAACACCCAATCACCTGGTTGGGGATTTAACACATGTCCACAGACAATGGAAGGCAAATTCTGGACAAACACCATTCCACGAAGGATGTTGTTCAGGCTGGGATTGTTGATATACGTCTCTGTTATTTCAACTGCTAAACCACTGGAATAAAATATCAAATATCATAAGTACAGTACATGATTAGTCAGTTACAAGAGGTTTAACGGCCCAGTTTCTAAACACTGGTTCAAGTAAGGCTGGTCAAGTCTTGTCTTTTTTAGTTCTTTTTTTTTCATTTAGTGGTGGCTCACTGGCCTGTTTTCCCTACTCTATGAATATGCTGAGCACCAAGCACAATGGCAGTAGGTTCCATTTTAAAGTCCTCGGTAGGACCCGATCAGGAGCCAAATTTCAGACCTCCAGGCTGCTAGTCAGATGCTCTAACCCCTTGACCATGCAGCCGGTTATATGACACATTCAGTTATCTGTACATGAGAACATGAATGATATTACGATATGGTATGCATCCTGTGATGTATATACCACTTAATTTATGTTTCATTTTGTGCACACGTAAATCAGTTTGTTGCGAATATTTATACTTGATGTGTACAGTAGTTAATGTACTTGCCATATGATGTATGTATCACCAGATGCACATCGTACTTGCTGCATAAATCACTTGATGTACACCACGTTTATGATGAACCATCTCTCACTTCTGTATTGCCTAGTCCATCAACTGATGAACACATTAACCCTTTACTGTTGTGCTCCAATCAGGGCATATTTGCGCGCCTCGGGAGTGGGAGGTAAAGGGAATGTAGCACGCCCCGCATCAGCTTCCGTAGGCCCAGTGACCTTAAACTATTGTCTCTCTTGTTGTTGTGGCTGAATTTTCGGGTAGCTACTCACAGTTTCGAGCTCGGCATGAAACAGTAAAGATGGGTGACAGCTGCGATCTCCTTCTGGGTCCAAAAGGACCCAAACAATGGTAAAGGGTTAAGCTACTTGATGCAAGTATATATATGGCTTGATGTACACACTTCAAGTATGAATCATGTGATGCTGCATCACTTGATGTGGATGTTACTTGACATCAACATTATTTGATGCACACATTATTAATGTATACATCACTTGATGTGGATGTTCCTTGACATCAACATTATTTGATGTACACATTATTAATGTATGCATCACTTGATGTGGATGTTACTTGACATCAGCATTATTTGATGTACACATTATTAATGTATGCATCACTTGATGTGGATGTTACTTGACATCAACATTATTTGATGCAAACATTATTAATGTATACATCACTTGATGTGTGTTACCTAAATTTTTGTGTATGGAGCAAGTTTGGTTGTAAAAGGTATTAACTGATGCAATTATAGAGATAAGCTTCACCCGGGAAAAAGCCTTTTTCTCGGGTAATATTGGCTAAAATGTCCTATTGAATTCTAGCAGCATGTACGTAGTGTGCTACATTAATTCCTCCCTGAGGTAAGATGGAACAGGCAGAGAAAAAATATGTTTCAAAAGTAAAAAAGGAAAATTTCATCATGTCTTTGTATGCAGCAACTGCACACTCAGGGTTCAAACAAATTCAAAATGATTCCATGATTTTTCCACTACTTTCAAGGACATTGAATGAAATTCCCAGAACCCTTTAAGGCCAGTTAGATTATCTTTCTTCACGAAACAATGTTACTGAATATTGAGAAAATCACAACATAAGTCCACTTGCTCATAATCCCTGACTTTTCCAAGACCTTTTGAACATTTCTCATTTTCCTTGTCTTTCCAAGGCTAAAAATTTCAATTTTCCTCACTTTCCAGAATTTTCAGGACTTGTACAAACCCTGACACTGTATTTCACTCAATCACACCGCCCTCACTGCAAAAGTTTTAGTCTAACCAAACAACTAACCTTGCATTTTGAAATCCTTCAAAGAGTTCTTGCCTTGAAGTTTTCATGATTCCATTTGCAATGAAGACCTTCTCTCCTTCATATAGATCTCGATATCCTCTTCTACACTGACCAGCAAGGTCAACAAAGATGGACACCTTTTCTCCCAAACTTGTGTCTACAACATCAAAGATTACAATATTTTAATTAAATAGACAGCACTGCATGAATTTTAAATAATCTTGAATAAATCTTAAATAAATATGTCACTGAAACTCATTGTGAATTGTTATCATTACAAATAAGCTCATTTAAGCAAATGTAAATATTTCTTAAGGTTGACGTTTAATTGCAGTCTATCTCAAATTAAACTGAAAAGAGATCTGACCCTTAAATGTATCATGGGTTATTTTGATCCCCTTTTTGTCAGCACTTCTCTCAGAATTTCTTGTTTGTTGTGACATATACTGCTTCAGTACGATGTTAGGTGTCAGTGCTGCTACAATGCCCAAAACTGAAATGAAGCACAATCTGGAAGCTCAAAATTCCATCTTGCAGCTGTTGGGTTTTTTAATTGGTAAATTTATAAGTTTGTTCTGGAAGGTTCTGAATGTGTCCCAAACAATAGACTCCATTGCAGGTTAGAGCAGCAAATGGCTCTTGCAACTTGTTAGTAAGAAAGTTGCTATCAATAGGGGACTAATTGGGAGCTTCTTCTTTACCTCTCTTTGGTCATTCCTGTCGTGAGATATCATGTTTAGAAGCCATTTACAAAGTTTCTGCAATTTTATAGTCATTGACCTAAAATGACCTCTGACCACCACCAAAAACAAGAGGATTCATTTGGTGAACAAATTAAGTAAAGATAACAACTCAGGGTATGGATGGGGAGAGCATCAGAGGTGCTGAATTTGGCAAATGTGTTCCCTTTAGACAGGAGGACCACCAAAGCTGCTGCTCACTGAAGCAGCTAAGTGGAGAAATAAACAAGTGGTCAGGTAATTTAATTGGGAAAAGCAGCCTTTACCGAAAAGTGGCAGTAGCTGTGACAGATTTCAGCATAGGCAAATTGTTCCTCATAAATATGCTTCAGATACCACCAATGCACTTCACATACCTAAAATACTGTATCTACTGTACAATCTTGGACAAAACTAGATGGAACACCCCCTCTCCCCCGTGCAATGTTGAAGATAATAAGACTAATTCCGGACGCACCGTTTTCTTTGGGAACCAACATTGTACTGGGGGACGGGGACTCGTAATTCGCTATTTCCTGTAGGACACAACATTTTAAAGGGGGATAGAGGTTGTGCAAATAGCACTCGGCATCATAAACAACATAAAGACGTGAGGTGTTCCAACAGTTTTGTCCAAGATTGTCTGAAAATTCAAGGCACATTTTTCAAATATTGTCTGAGAAACTGCTTCAACAAAATAATAGTGTGGGCTCATATTTCGAGTCATTACGATCATTTACCTCTTAGGGTGAAATTACACTGCCCGATTTGACAACAAGAACAACATTAGACAGTATGGCATACTATCAATTTGTGACGTAACACTTCAAAGGCAGTGACATGCTTTTCATACATTGGCAGCAAAGGTAAGGCATAGCTTGACATGTCACAAAAATTATATTAGCAATCATACAAATAGTTTGGCCCATCACCCATGGTAATACTGCATTATAATAGTTTTCATTTGACAAGAATACTCTAGTTTTTCATTTTTTGAGCATATTCCACTCTTCACCTGAGCATAAGATCATCACAAAATTCATTTAAGTGTAGACTTTATTCAGTTACAATAATTTATAAATGAATATCATAAAATTTGGTAGAGAAACAGATGAAAATAATTTCATTGTTTCGAAGAATAAAGATTTAGAAGAACTGTATGATTTCTCCTGCACATAAAATACAAAAAAAATTAATATATATTAAACGGAAACAATAGAAGAAGCACCCTAATTAAACGATAAACAGTAGCTAGTGCTAAAAAATTTGCCAAATTTATGTGACGCTTTCATTTAAACGTTAAGTTTGAGTAAAGAAAAAGTCAACTTACTCCTATAAAAATGAACTTGAAATATTTTCGATCCCCTACATTTTATACCCATTACTGTACTTAGCAAAGGCTCAAAAACCGAACTGGATGAGCTATCAATGATAAACGGCAGTTGTTAGTAAAAAGTTCACCACAGTGAGTTCTTAAAAAAAGTGCTGTTTATTGTGGTGCTATTTCATTCTGCCAAACTCAGTATCTGTTTTACGCCCAGAGAGTCTTCCATAAAGGCCTTCACTGTAGTGATTTGTCAAATTATGCTAGAGTGCCCTCACCTTAGAGTATATTTTGCAAACACCTAGTGACCTCATCATGTAGAAAATGATGTTATAGCCAACTTACAGGGCCCCAATAATCCTAAGTTTGCCAAAATAGCAAATGTCCTACCATTAGTCTCAATTATTTAGCTGCCAGAACTCAGACAATCTTGGACAAAACTAGATGGAACAGCCCGCTCCCCCATGCAATGTTGAAGATAATAAGGCTAATTCGGGACGCATCGTTTTCTTTGGGAACCAACATTGTACTGGGGGACGGGGACTCGTAAATCGCTATTTCCTGTAGGACACAACATTTTAAAAGAGGGTAGAGGTCATGCAAATAAAACTCGGCACCATAAACAACATAAAGATGTGAGGTGTTCCAACAGTTTTGTCCAAGATTGTAGATATTACATTGTAAATGGCACTTAGGAGTGCCAATCTTAAAAATTGGTGTGACATACAGTATTTACCACAATAATGGAATTACCAAACTCTTTTTGACTCAAAAATTTAATCAGGGTTCCTGCAGTATAGCTCCAGGGAACAAATCTAAAAATTCTAACCTTTTGAAAGACCAATCACACCTCTCCCATAGATGTTGGCACCACGTAGTATGGCACTTCCACAAGAAGTGTCAATAATAACCTCCCTCTTAGAGCAGGGCTGCAACTTATCATCTGGTTGGGCGGCACACTCAACAACTATTACATCTGGTAAAACTGGATGACATCTAACCATAAAACGATGGTTTGGCTCGTTCTGGTAGAAAGAGATCCACAAGAACAGAAGACTATTACATGCTGAGACTGCCTCTTTAGAACTGAACGAAGACACTGCATAAGATCAAAGACAGTGTGGGGTGTAACTGGTATCTCACTTTGTTACCTGATCTTTTGTTTTCTGTACCCTCAAGTGATATGCTTTCACTGTGTTTACACTGCCTGAAAAGCAGTTATTGTCAATCAACCATAGACTTCCTACACATGGACAGAGCATACTACATGGTAGATTGTAGCTACTGTATGTGTGAAAAAAAGCACACTAAGATGGCTGTCTGCCATGGTTTTGTGTGAAAATTTGGACTTGCTCAAAGTCAGTTCCTAGATTCTGTAAGAAAGCTGGAATATTTTTGAAATATTGCAAGGTAAGGTCAAAATCACTTCACGTATTGCAGGAGTATGATATTGTTTCCCATTCAAGTTTAGCTTTTGTTTAAAATATTACAGAGTTGTTGTCAAATCAGATGATTTATGGCTTCACGGCAGCCATCTTGGTGAGCCTTTTTTGTCCCAGTCAGTGGCGACCATCTACAGATAAGACGTACACATTACATGCTCTGTCCACTGTAGTCCATGCAGTCCATGCAATCAACACATATTTGACTGATCTGCAAGTTTCTCCCCAAATGTTATACAACTTTTTGTGTGTTTTGGTACAACTGGTATTTTCTGACTGATTGGTACTGTCAATCAATTAGTCAAATGACGCTAAGAGTGAATAGCAAGTTTCAGCCATCTCAAACTGGCAACGAATAATCAAGAATTAATCAGAGAACTTCCTGTTCAGGTATCTTGAGATCAATAAAGTTGAAGGTGTTTGCCCCCTTCAAAGACTACTTGCTCAATAGAGCAACAAGGTTGGTTTAAACAGGGTTAACTGCAGTAATTACAGAGACAAGCTTCACCCGAGAAAATGCCTTTTTCTTGGGTAAAATTGGCTAAAATGTCTTATTCAGTTCTAGCAGCATGGATGTGACAGCTGACTGCATCAAGTAGGTATAGTGTGTTCAACACCTCCTGCCTAGGAAAATAAGATGTATGATCAGGCAGAGAGTTGAGGGCATTTCAAAAAGTAAAAAAGAAAGCTACATCATGAAAATTTGTTGACTGAGTATTGCATACAGGAATGTATATAAATAAAACAGAGTGTCAGTTGAGATACTGCACTCATGTCGAGTACAGTAAAACATCGAGCTCAGCAATAATTTTATGCTGGGAGTCCAGGCACCTACTGCAAGTCCAAAGGTAGGGAAATTACCCACAATTCCCCTGACTGGTATAGAAGAGTGTCATAAATCAATCGCGCCGGCATACTATAGGCCTGAGCATCAAGCTCGAGTATTTCTAGTACATAATGGCCCAAGGAGCTCCCATCAAGGGCTCTGGAGTCCAGGGGCAGAGCACAGATTATGGACCTGAGGGCAAAGCCCCCAGAAGATCCTGCCAAGCAAACTGGACCATGAAAACAAATAAAGGTTTTATTGATCAAAATTTTATCATTTCAGACAGTAGTTCTGGTAAAAGATGGCTACTGAACTTCAAGAGCATATTCATGATGATATAACCGAGTTCCCCATTCTTGAATGTATGCCCTTAACCATACCAGAAGCAGCGGGGGCTGCGGAACAAATTTTGGAATGGGGGCTACTCACAAAAACAGCCCAATATGTTCAACAATATAGCAGCAATGTAAGTGGCCAAAAAATGTCTACAGTAGAAAAAGTCCCTTGTCTCCACAGTTTCTGCACAGCCCTGCATGAATACATGAAATGACTCTCCCTATACCCTCTAGTCAAATGCTTACTGCAATTGGCAATTATTGTATTCATATCCCACCTACCTTGACCATACAGACAGCTACATGCTATAGATCCCCCAAGAAGAATGAAAGCACTCCTCTTGTAATTCTTTGTATTTTAATTCTGATTAGGCATTGAGGTCAGGCATTGAGGTTTAGAATCTCCAGGGGTGCTACAAATTACACTCCTCAGAAAATTAAGGAGTGTGGTAGGTGAGCTATTGTATTAAACTTAAAAAAAATATAAACGGGCTCTACCTCTTCACCTAGGTGTGCAAAAAATCACACTACACTCACTGTTTTGAGGTGAGTGATGGTGTGCTATTACACTTGCATGCCTCAAAATTTAAGGCTTGTGGGATATAGGTCAGATATCAATAGCTAACTGACTAGTGCTTTATGCGTGGGTATGATGAATTTCATTTCAAAATAATAAGCACATTCGAAAATTATTGAGATTGGGTATGCTTTCTTCTCTGCCAGCCATTACTCTTCTCTCCTCCCCCCTTTACCTTAATCCCCCCCCCCCTCACCTTAATCCCTCCCTTCACATTAAATCACCCAAATGAGTGATTTTTCCTGAACAGCTAGGAAAGTGAGGGACATGTTAAACAAGCAAATGCTGTCTAACAGTAACTGTTTGATCAATACAATTTACACACAAAATGAATATGACCTACTTCTTCAAGGTATCTTTCAACAGCTCTCCTTACATCTTCTGTTCTGTATTGCTTGGTATTTACACGGAGAGTGCTATAGACTGGAGGATAACTCAACGATTTCAGAAGCTCTTCAAATTTTCTTCGGTTGTAATTCTCTCCACCATTTTCAAGAACCTAGATCCAGCGAAACAAACTTTTATATGTCACATGAAAGTATCATGGTTACCCAACAATGAGGCTAACTTAGGAGAAAATTCCCATAGAATCCCATTAAATCCCATAAGAATTCAAGGGAATAAAAGTGGAATTTGTTCTCATAGAAGAATCCGGACAGCAAGTGATGGTCTGATTTGGGCCGGCCATAACTGGGGGGTATTAACTTAAATAACTTTTAATCTTTCATTTTCCTTGCTGACCTGTATCATCGATGGTTGTACACTAAACTGTATCATGATTTCTTCAATTTCACTGAATAAGAGGGTTTAAAGTTCATGTAGACAATAAATGAACTTGAAGACAGTTTAAGATTGATAGACCCAACTAATGGCTGCCTACAGCCACTAAACACAAGGGCTGATCGGATTCATCTGTTGGAATTTCTAATGGGACTGTACGTCCTGGGAATCAACTGAGTTCTATCAGACATTTTATGGGTCCCGTAAGAATGAAGCTTGAAATGCAAACAGGATCTCATTCATTCCATTAGATTCCATTGCAATGGGACTCTATGGGATTTTTTTCTCAGAAGGTGTTCATTGTAGGTGGTATGCCACATGTAGCTGTCCACAATCCTCTCACCCTAAACTACAATTTTTGTAGGGGTATACCAAAATTCTCAATTGGCTCAGCTCTTTGATTGGCAGCTAATTCAAACAATGCAAAGGGCCAAAGCTTATATTACACAGCATGAACTGTACTGAGAGTGTTTTGATTATACACATTGTGCTTTTCTATAATCACCCTGGAGCAATAAACTGAGATTATGTCTGAATGAGGATGAATTTCTGATAATTGTGGTGGATGCAGCTTAAGCAAGAAGGTTAGGTGAAATGGTACTGTTTGAGGTGAGAGAATTGGGCCTTTAAAGGCCTAATCCTCTTACCCCAAACAGTTTAAACTCTTCCAACCCACTTACTCAGGCCCCTCCCACAACTGTCTAAAACTCATCCTCATCCAGACACAGTCTCAGTTTTTTGCTTCAGGGTGAGTAAACAACACCCCAATGTGTAATCGAAAGACTCTCAGTACAGCACAGGCTATGTAATATGAGCTACGCTACTTTGCATTGTTTGAACTAGCTGCCAATCAAAGAGCTGAGCCAATCGAGAATTTCTTTAAACCACTAAACATATTGTGGTTTAGGCAAGAGGATTGATCCTTTAACGGCATATTCTGCAACAATTGATCATAGAGGCACTAATGTGTACGTGTTACCAAAACACTCACTGAGATTGCTAACCACCACCACCTGAGAATTGTGGTCTTAGTCCCCTACCAAAAATATTGTTAGGGGTGAGGATTGACCT
This sequence comes from Holothuria scabra, assembly GCA_037179385.1. Classification (NCBI taxonomy): domain Eukaryota; kingdom Metazoa; phylum Echinodermata; class Holothuroidea; order Aspidochirotida; family Holothuriidae; genus Holothuria; species Holothuria scabra. The sequence continues at coordinate 32,537,925 of CM074196.1, forward strand.
TCTTTAGGTGGAGTTCTAACTCTAGGTCATTGTTTTCGTCAAGGGGGAGGGTATGGGGCAATTTCAGATTTGTTCTCCTTCCACCACCCCCTTTCCTTTCCAGAAGGAGTGAAAAATCCTCCAGGGCTTCCCATTTCCATAAAAATAAAACAATGTCAGGACCTTGGTTTCTTACTTAATGCAAGGACACCTTTGCAGCTAAGTTTGAACTGACGTATAAATTAAGGGCCTGTAAAAGCCTTCAGATTGCACCTTTTAGGGGCCTTGAAGCCTGAAGGAAGCTTTTGCCCTCTGAACACACATGTAACTTTTGAATGGCCAAGAGCACCATCTATTTGGACTAGTTTCTGGCAAAATCGCTGTTGGGGTAACTATTTTTGTCCCTCTTCAGGTTTTAATAATGTAAATACAGTGTAAACTCCCTTTCTGTGATCACATGACAAGTTTCTAACAATTCTGGACTTTCCATGACCCTGCTCTTGACTTCTTTCATGAAATAACATGATATTTGAGATGAAGAGAACCATTAATTTCCACATCAAGAATGAGAATAAATTTTGATATGAGTGAGAGAAAACATGAAATGAGTGAGAGAAAACATGTAAAATGTCATGTTATGAAACCTTCCAGGACTTTTTCAGGATTTTAAACAATTTCACTGAATTTCAAAACTTCTGTATTCCTTTCAAATTTCCAAATTATCATGACTTTTACAGGTTTTTCATAATTACAGGAAACCTGTGACCACCTCTAATTAAAGCAGCTTATGCTGTTACTTTTATGTTTCCAGTGTTCATCAAATGTATGGGCTGTACTCCATACAAATGTAAAAAGTTTTAAAAACTAACGTACTTTAGTCTTTTCTCTGAAAATGAGCAAAAATTCGAAAAGATTTCAACGGTTTCCAAACGCTATTCTGCCTTATTATCTTGCTCTAGCTCCGCCCAATGAATTTGATGCATATTCAGAAGGTCATTTTGAGAAGGAGTCAAGCAAAACATAAAAAAAACAGACAGTGAAATTTCGTTCAATTGGTACATACGTTATTCAAACGGCCTTTACGTGTCCAATTTGCACATCGCATCGAACCGGCTGCGCAATTCGCTCATTTCATTTGTGAACCCAGATTCAGTGACAAATTCCTATTCACTTGTTTCGGCTCCATCGTTCAGTTTTTAATTTTGTCGCTGACTGTGCTATTTGAATCCGTCCCAAGTTTCAAGATAATGTTCATTTTCTCTTTGATTTGATGCTGTGGCTTGGCATTCAAAAACAATCTTTGGGTTACATACGTGTGAAACTAACTGTCATTCTGTGTTGGGCCCGAACGGTTGTGAAAGGACTCCTGTAATGCATGTGCACAACATGTGTGATATATTGGCAATACGTACATCGTTGTGTCAAAGGGTAGGCATAATTTTACGTCATTCATTTCTTGCATTGTGATTGGTCAAATTGAGATAAGAGCCCGTTGTCTTTGCATAAGAGTTTAGCCGAAAAAAGTAGATGAAGTTTTTTTCTATTGTAATTAGCACTCTAATTAGTGAAATTTCACCGGAAAAAAACCTGCCGTGAAGGATTTCTATCGGGTTGGTATCAAATGGAAGAGCAAGATTGAAGATTAATGATGAAGGTAATTTTTTTTGCATCAAACAGCATAAGCTGCTTTAAGTAAAAAAAATTTTAAAATGTACTGTTGGCTTGAAATGGTCTTTGAGAGTGGAACATGAGAGAGGGGGCTGGGGAGGAGTTGTCTAGTGTCCTTCTCGCTTTTTGGCAAAACCAGAGGGTTTTAATTTTTCTTTTGTATCTAGATGCACAATGGTGCAAAATTTTTGTCTAATGTAACCAATTTTACAGTTTCACAATTTGCCATATTATTTTACCATTAATTTTTATTTCAGACGTGGGTCATGGGGGAGCCTGAGGGGATTTTTAAACCCTGGAACTACTGTACCCTGATCTACTTCTTGCTTCCCTGCAAGAAAACCAGAAGACCATCAAAACAGGTAAAAGAGGGGAACAGCAGATCTCCATTTGGACAGAAAATTGTCAGCTTAAGAGGAAGTATGCCATGTTTTAACAAACTTTCATTTAGAGATTTAATCTATGCAGTCCCAAGAGAGGACTGAGTGTGCTGCATGCTTATGAACACTCCTCAAAGCTGGGTTTACAAAACTTAACTCTTTTGCATCATTTTGCGAAAAACGTACTTCACTGGGAAAACATTCTTGGAAGAAATATTCCTCTGATTCATCATCTTCAAAAATCATCATTGGTACTGAGAAGAGACAATCTTGGTCCTCATCTGAATTGCCAGCAGCCTCTGCCATAGTAGTGACACATTCACTGGTGAAAATGAAAACAGGAAATGATAACTAAAAGCATTTGATGAAATACATTCGTCATGCCTTTTGTCTATATTTAGGAATTTGACTTTCCACCCCAAAATTGGGTCTTTAATGGAGTTCATCATCCTTAATGTTCTCTGTTGTACAAGGTGCAATTCCAGCCCCTCATGGGATTTAATGGGGTTTTTAGATGGTAGCAATGAGACAAGTATAAAACTATTATTTAAAATACTGCAAAGTTAACTCTGACACATGGTTTGCATACAGGGATTCTGCTAGAAATACAAAACAAGGGGAGGGATTAACTACTACTAATGGGAGCAAATCAGTCAAAATCAGTCAACCTATTTTGCTAGGTTACAGCCAAAAAAGTTCACTATGGTAATGAAATTTTTGCGGTAACCAGCCAGAAAAATATTATATTGAGAGATTTGCCAAAATAATACTGTACAGATAGGCCTACTCCCAAATGCCACATTACTAAAACCTCTGCTTATCACAATATTCAATCACTATTGTTGCCGCAAATTTTGGTGCAATACTGGTACAGTTTGCAAACATCAAATGATTTCCAATACATGCCTTCGTACATTTTGCATGGCTTTCTAGCCATGAAAACACACAGTCAAAAACTGTCAAGATTATGTCCATTTGATGCAAAACTATGATACAAGCCCCACCTCTAACCCACAAAGTGGGCATTCATTTTCGCCTTTGAACGCATGCACAATGTTATTAGACTACTCACAGAGTGACAGGGGTATAGTTATAGTCCATACCTGCTGCAAAGATTAGCCTGTAGCGATTTTGCAACAGCAAACATCCTACAGGTCCGAATGTACCTAGGCCTAGATGCATTGTGTGGCAGCGCCAACAGTTCAATGTGTTGCGAGAAACGATTAACTGATTGGTAGTTATCAGTAAGGTGAATTATTTGTTAACTTAGGTGGTTTTCTAACTATGAATACTTCTGCGATTTGAAATGCAGGTTTTTCAGAGGGCTGGGCAGGTTAGTGCATTTTGGTGTTCAAATGCGGGTCAAACCCACAAAATGGGGGTCACTTGGGAGGTATGGAACTGATCCCCTGACCTCCCAGCTGCAAGTCTTCTCTAACCACTTTACCATACAGACGGAAGCAATATACATGTGTCAACATACTGTACATGAGGATGAATATTAGACAAAACTGTGGGAGGGGCTTAAGCAAGAAGGTTGGAGAATTGGTATTGTTTGGGGTCAAAAAAATAGGGATTCAAATGAATAGTCCAAGGTCAACTTTATTTTTGATATGTTAAAGAGGAACATATTCTAATTGAAGCACTCTGGTGAAATTTTTTATTGATTTCCCATGTTAGGTTCCCAAGATATGAATAATTGAATGTGGCAAATTCTCTACAAGTAAAGTGAACTTGGGGCAAGGAAGTGTGATGTCATGGATTCACACTGTTGGCCAAATGTTTTGTATTTATTTATAACTTACCACATTTTTTTTCCCGTCTCTAGGCCTAGCCTAATACATTGATACTATAGCTTACAGTGTAGGTGCATCATGAGGAATGGAATTTAAGAACATATGCTTCGGGATATAGGCCTATGCCTCATATGCCTAGGGAAGTTAGAGGCAAGCATCCCTTTCCAATTCAAGGTCACACTAATAATATGAAAAATAATGAAAAACAATACATTGACAACAATGTGAATCTAGGCCAACTGTTTGGTCCCATGACATCACACCTGGTTTCTTCCAATTCACAATCAGTTTTATAGACTAGAAAGCCAACAGGCTTAGTGATTCCTTGCCATATGATATATCATAGCAAACATGGATGCAAACATGACATGCATGAGATCCCATACAATTATCCTACTTGAGATATCATACTAGTTAAGGTCAAAACTTTTTGACCTCATGTGACCCAAAATGACCTTTCAACCCCATTTAAAACAATACTGATCACCTCCCAAACACGTCCATTAACAAGAGCAATTCAAAAGCTAAGTACAGTGTGAGCATGGAGATACTACCGCCATGGTATGAGATCCCTCACAGTTATACCCCTAAAAATAAGTCTACAAGGTTTGACCTTTTGTCAACCCAAACCTTTGATCTCCACAAACAAGAGGAATTTCTCACACAGCTTCAGTATGCCAGAAAACTATGTTTTGTATCATTACTTGATAAAGCGGTATATTTAAACCATTTTAATAAAAAGTTTAGATAATGGGGCAGCTCTTCATTCTTAAAGAGCCTATGAAATGACTTAGTAACAATGATTTAGGGTCATTCTCTGACACTATCTATCAACAAAATAGCATTCATTTTAAAATATACCACCCCACAAAAGAGAAATGCTCAAGTGAAATGGTATCCCTTCCAGCACAACAGCTGAAAAATGTGAAAGTGCATTGAACCAAGAATGACATCATCACAGGAATCCAATTTCACAGTGTGTGTACTTTAGTGCACTTGGAGTATACCCTGCTCTGTTGATGTTACATGATCTTGCATGTATAGATGGCCTAAAATGATTGATATCAACAAATTATCATTACAAAACCTAATCCTAAGTTTGCTTCACAAAACTACTGAAAGAGGGGGTTTCAACACCTAGGAATACCCCTGTTCCACAGATGAAGTTTTGCAACTTCTCAATATTCCTTGAGCCAACTAGCAGGGAAACTTGTTTGGTATACATCATACAAGTGTTTGGAAATTCCCTGGTAAGAGGTTATACACACAGAAAAATACCTCAGGCTCCTGGGGGATGTAATTGCATCCATTTTTCCTCCAGTGTTATGTAACTTTTATTTTTATTGGGGAGGAAGCAGTGATTCTCTCATTACACAGGCCCTTATGCAACACTGTATACCATTCTGCACAGTGGCTTAAATACTCCCAACAAGTTCTGTGTTGTTTTGGATGACTTGGTTCAAAGAAAAGGCGAACAGTAATTACAGTGGGAAAAAGACTAGCTGATATTTTGGTTATTTCAGGAAGTATTCCTTTTTTATCAAAAGTTGGCATGAAGTTACTATTTCAACTTCATGCATTTTGAAGTCTATGCTAGTATATATGGCACGCCAAAAGGCTCACCAAATATGATGATGTTCTAAAATTACACGTTCATGTACTAAAATTACACGTTCATGTACTAAAATTACACGTTCATGTACCAAAAATATACGATGATGTACTAACTTCATATGATCATGATGTAAATTTACACCATCATGTACTAAAACCATAAGTTCATCATGTTAAATGTTACGTTGTACATGTAAAATCCCACGTTGTACATCTTAAAACACACGTACATGTAAAAAGGTAAGATCATCATGTTATTATTGTCTCTTCCGCACGCCATACAGAGTGAGCCTTTTGGCGTACCAGAAGTCCGCCAAAAGGCTCACCGAATTTTATGTGGTAAAACATAACGTTCATGTACTAACTGCTTACGATCATGTACAAATTTCATACGTTCATGTACTGATTTCATACGTTCATGTACTGATTTCATACGATCATGTACTAAATGTCAGTACATGATCGTAAGAAATCGGTACATGATCGTATGAAATCAGTACATGAACGTAAGCAAACAGTACATGAACGTATGAAATCTGTACATGATCGTAAGCAGTTAGTACATGAACGTGTACTTTTACTACATCAAATTCGGTGAGCCTTTTGGCGGACTTCTGGTACGCCAAAAGGCTCACTCTGTATGGCGTGCGGAAGAGACAATAATAACATGATGATCTTACCTTTTTACATGTACAACGTGTGTTTTAAGATGTACAACGTGTGATTTTACATGTACAACGTAACATTTAACATGATGAACTTATGGTTTTAGTACATGATGGTGTAAATTTACATCATGATCATATGAAGTTAGTACATCATCGTATATTTTTGGTACATGAACGTGTAATTTTAGTACATGAACGTGTAATTTTAGTACATGAACGTGTATTTTTAGAACATCATCATATTTGGTGAGCCTTTTGGCGTGCCATAAGTATAAGATCCATTGTATGATTTCCACATTAATGTTTGTGACAAATTTACTTGGAAGGGATGTCTTTCAAAGGAATCTGGGTGATTAACAATCTGACTGAATGTGAGTTAAAATGTTTTCTTTTTCTGATTGAAATGTTGTTAAGTCATAGATTGACTAGATTGCTGGAACCAAAATTTCAAACCGATAGGCCTAACATGAATGGGACAGCTTGAGTGAATAATGACAAAATTCCTCTTTTGAGGAATTGGGAGTGATAATTTCAAATTTTGATTGATATATTTTTGGCTTTATACTGGGACATTCTTCAGATATATTTGTGAAATTATTTGGCCAGTACCAGTCTCATGCTACCCAATCTGTGTGCAAAATGTCACTTAATCATAGCATTATAATACACGCCCTGTGAAATTGGGTTCCTGTGATGATGTCATTCTTGGTTCAATGCACTTTTAAATCTTTTTCATTTTTCAACTGTTGGGCTGAAAGGGGTACAGTGTACCATTTCACTTGAGCATTTCTCTTTTGTGGGGCAGAATTTTTTAAATTAAATGCTTTTTTGTTGATAGATAGTGTCAGAGAATGACTCCAAATCGTTGTCATTGAGTCATTTCATGGGCTCTGTAAGTCTCTATGTTCCCATGACTCTATGTTTTGTAAAGTCTGCATTCAGGTTAGTGTTAAAACAAGCCCTCATCCAAACACTCTCCCACATGCATTGGATCAAAGAGAGACCTGAACAGAGCTGTGTAACCTTGGCTATTAGTGGCAGCAATTTTTGCTTTATGGGGGAAATGTTCCACCCATTGTCTATGGTATCCTTGCAAATTAACAAAAGCTGATATCCCTATTAATCCATAATTTAAAGGCATATTTTCATCATCCCAATCAGTTCCAATTCTCCCAACCTACTTACTTCTAGCCCCTCCCACATTTATCTAAAACTCAGGCTTTATCCAGACACAATCCTAGTTTATTGCTTCATGGCTTGTCCCAGTGGCCATACAAGTCCATAATGTGTAATCAAGACACTCTCAGTGCCCATGCTGTGTAATTTATCTATGATACATTGTTTGAATGTGATGCCAATCAAAGAGCTGTACCAATTGAGAGTTTTGATATAAATTATGTATACTGAAACTGTGGTTTGGGGTGACGAATGATTGCCTTTAAAAGACTTTTAATTTGCCTTTTGTCTACTTATACTGTAGGTACAGCATAAGACACAGTACAAGTATTCCTTGTTTGATACACAGTATACAACATTACGCTTGCTCTCATCACCTGAACTACATTTAACTAAGTGATGAATAACCACTGTAGAGCATATTGAAAATGTAAAGCAGAAACACCAATCTAGATAGACACCAATGTTTAAAGTTGTGTTCAACAAAAATCCTAATACAAACACACTATTTGTTCAATTCCACTAGCTTCTATGTAAAAGACACTATTTCTGAAGGGTGTCAAGCTACAGTATTCCTAAGATGACTTTCAGTTTAGAAACTTCATCAAGTGTACATTAACTTCTCCATCTCAAAACAATGGCTACAGGCAAACAACTTGCATTAGTGGTCAGATGAGACAAGATAATGTGGACAGTTATTTTATGCTTGATCAGGCTTCGACAAATCCCCCCGCCCGACAGTCCGGGACAAGTAAAAAATTACTCGGACAAGTGAACTGCTCAATATTATAGCCTGCTGGGCAAGCAGCACAGAAGTCTTCTTCACATAGGAATTCAATGGCTAGTACTACTGTAGATAATTAGATAATGGACTCGGTTCATATTCATGCGGACAAGTAGACTTTGGGAATCCCTAGCCCGATGGACAAGTAATAAGAAATGAATTTATCGAAGCCTGGCTTGATTTAGATTCTTGTGCATTACACAGAGTACTCTCTGTTCAAAGTTTACACATGAAGTTCCACATCAGTCATCTACTTAGTGTGTGTAGAAGCATCTTCTTATATTTTCAGACTATAGTATGTCCCCAAATGACCCTTATACAGACTGTTTAAACTCACATGATCCACACTCTGCTAGGAACTTTCATTTAACAGTGGAAAATCAGTTTCATGAAAATCTATTTACTTGTGGCTGCAAAATCAGCATACCCATGAACACTGAAGCATGAATGTCAGCATGATGAACAGATTTGGCCTTTTAAGATTTTTATATTTTGCCCTGCCCACTTGTTCATGTATGAATACTTGGAACTTACTGTAATAACAGGGTACAATTTCATGCCAGAATCAACATACTGTACAGTAACTACCATGTGATGTGCCTTTTGTGCACTTAAGATCTTCCTCCTATGAGTTTGCTTCAGTACTTTACAAATACATTTTCAAAATTGCGTCACTAAAGAATTTACATTGTGAAGTTAATAAACTGTTCCAAAAAATTATAAACCTATGCCTATTACATTACCCATGCCAAATTATTCTTACCCTTTCACCCTATCCGCTCACATGAGGCTAGAATTCAATAGGAGGTTTTAGCCATCAGGCGACAAAAGACATCTATATATTTCACCCGAGAAAATGGCCTTTTCCCGGGGAAGTTTGGCTAAACGACCCTATTGAATTCTAGCGGCATGCATGGATATTAGCTTCAACAGTTATATAATCTTTTGAGATGTAGTGTTTGCAAGGTTTAGATTTTTTGAACTCTGATGACCCCAAATGACCTTTGACACCCAATAACAACAATAGGGGTCATCTACTCAATATGGCCAATCCACTTGGTAAGTATGAGATCCCTGGCAGTTACCTTTCTTGACATATGGTATTTACAATTTTTTGAGTTTTTCATCTCTGGTGACCCCATGTCAACCTTTGACCTCTACCAAAAATAGGGACCATCTACTTAATGTGGACAATTGACATGCCAAATATGAGATCCCTGGGTGTTACCCCTCTTGAGATATCGTGTTTACAAGCAGGCGTCACACACACATACACACACACGACATCACCATCGCATAGATTCCTTGCCTACCTCCGGCAAGGAATCAAAAATGTGTCAGGTTACCTAGAGAACCGAACTTTAGGCCTACATTAGAAATGATCGCAACCTCCACTGTAATGATTACAATATGTTCCTCTTTGATCATATCAAACATTAATTTCGTTTTGGGCCAGGCATAGGTCTAGCCCAGACCTATTCTTTTAACTGGTACTAAGGACTAGTTATGTGTACAGTCTAGCCTAGCCTAGGCTAAGGTTAGGAGAGCTTGTTGAGGATCACACAACTCAGTCAACCAAACCATAAGCTTAGGTAAGGCGTAGGCCTAGCTCTTTTCAATTTCAGTTGTAAATATGTAACGTTACTCATAATACTCACATTACACTAGAGCCTCTAAATCAGTGCATCATTTGCAATTTCAGCGCAGAAGGAGTTGTGCCCACCACTACGGTGAAAACAGCGGATATTTTAAGTCCCACACGTGTCTGATGCAACTTGCCTTTCCGGGTATGACAATTTATAACTGATTATATACTAAGCTAATGTTAGTACTTAACGTACGTTCGTAACGAAAAGAACCCAAAGAGAAGCAGGGAAATCCCAGGCTACAACACATGTTACGCAATATGGTGCGCATGTCTACACGCAGCTTAGTTGTTTACATGTACTCGTAATTTTTATTTCCAGTTGAAATGGGGGTAAATCGGTTTTTCAAAATTTTTGTTTCAAAATGAACATAAGGGTTTGGGATTATGATTACATGAACCAGGATATTTAGCCTGCGTTTTCATGCTCTAGTGTCAGAAAAATAAAAAAGGGTCGAGGGGCTTAAACATGATCGATGCAACCACGGACTTAAGTTAGACTTATTACTTTGTTCAAGTAACGTTTCTCATCTCTTTGACCTAAAGTAAATCACTCCATACCAGGTACACCCATGCTTTGAACTATATTATTACGTCAGTCTGCAAATAAGGACTGTTATAGGAACTCGCTCTATCCACGCACCGTCCCCTTGTGGGGTCATCTTCCACCGGAGATAAAATCCGCCCCTAGTGTGCTCTCCTTCAAGCAGCTCCTGGACAAACAAATGTAATCCGGACGAAGAAGGACCACACGTCAACAACCCTTTGGGTGATTTGTGTGGACATCGATCAAGATCAAGACCTACTTCCTCGTATTTGAGGAGTTTATTACGTTCATTGCCAAGATTTACCCTCATTCGTCCTGGGAACAAAATTTGTCTTCCTTTTCAACGTTGTCTGGTACAGTGATGAATAGCCATTGAATTTGCAACGATACTGTACTGTACTGTACTGAACTACAATTTACGTTCCTCCGGGAGTAATCGTTTGGTTTTCGCCCCTTGGCTCTTCGCCAGAGAGTCGAGGGGACTTTTAGAAAAAAACAATTCACGCTGTATGCGTCTAAGCCTAGCTACATTCGCCCCACTGCTATTAACATCACAGTCCAATCAGTTGTAGGCTGTGTGGTTTACCTTCAGACCTAGGACCTCCTGGTTGTGCACGAACAAACACTGTAGTCTAGTGTGTATAAGCTGTGCTTTGAGAAGAAAAGTTATTTGTTGTGGAAGACATGGAAGTCATCTCCAGCTCACGTAAAAAAACCAGATAAAAGAACGAAGGGCCTAAATTCTCCGCAACGAAAAGAAAGAAAAAGAATGCAGCAGAAAGCATACAACAGAAGACTGCTAAGGATAGGGGAAGAACAGCACAAGAGGTGGAAAAGTATCCGTGACAGATTAGGCATTTCCGATAAAGAAATGGCTAAACTTCTACTTGACAAGTTAGCCTACTCCAGAGACCTCATCAGTACTTCACTCTTCAGGCAAAAGGTTGTTACCTAGGCTAGGTTGAAGAAACAACAAGAAATTTTTTCAGACAATATGTACTTGATGAGTGTGTTGATTGGGTTTGTTGGTTGGGAAGCAAAATTTTTCCAACACTCAACAGTCTGAACCCTGGCTGGTGTCGTTGTAGGCCTAGTGGTGGACTTAAAAGAAGGGTTTAAGGTCACAACAGGATTAAGTATGTTAGAGGGGTACTCATTCTAAGCATTTTGGTGAAATTTGCATTGAAATCCGATGTGTGGTTCTCAAGATATGAGCATGTAAAGTTGTCACATTTTCAACAAAAAGTGAACTTGAAGCAAGCACATATGACATCACACCCCCACATTAGAGCACAGTCTTTTGTGTTTCTTTAAACTTCAGACTTGATTTTCTCCTCAACAATCACACATTATTAAAATGTGATTGCATAAGTGGCATGAGAACTTTACAAACTTTGCATCCCCCACATGGAGGTCCTATTCCTATATTAACATCAAGGTCAACAAAACTGTCTAATAAAACAGAGTGAAAGCATTCCTTGTCAATGTGAGGAAGTGATAACAGCTCTGCTGCCCTCAAACTCACTTTTGAACACAAATCTACTGACTTCATTTTCCAATATCTCAAGAAATACATGTCCGTTTTGAATGAAACTTTCACCACACTGTGTAGAATTTGGTTCTTCTTTCATGTCTGAAAATTAAATTTTTGCTTAAACCTTCCCTTTAAATGAGCCTAGCCTATAGTATAGGCTAGGCAATCACTACGGTGTCCATTCGCCCACGTTTTTGCCAGACAATCTGGCTTTTGAGCATTCTGTCCTCCGTTTGGGTTCACATGGCGCTCGACTTTGAAATTCCTCCATTTTAAAAATTATAATGTAAAACTCCTCTCGCATACCATTTTCACGACTGTAATCATGTAGCTTAGAACATCAAGAATTGCCGTTTCCGGGAACCTTGGTGGTTTGTAAAAGACAAAAGTTTTCTGGTATCCTACATGCCAACTCATTATAGTTGAGCACCACTTAGGCTAGATAGTAGCAAAGGTTGTCCTCCTTTTCTTTCATGAAGGGATGGATACCCCAGCAATCACCCAGCATGATTGACCATGCATGAGCTCACATGCAGGCTACTGTATACATAGCCTAGCTAATGAAGTAATAAGCTATAGAACATAGTGACATGCAAACAAAAGTGCACAAACACATGCATGATGTTCTATACTAGAAAATTTTTCTCACTCCTTACGGTTTGGAATTAGTAACATCCATTTATTATGCAGTGATTCATTCAGATTGATTGCATCAGTCTGGTTTCCAGAAGTGATCTCTGTTGAAGGGCTGATCAGAGTTTGAAATGCATATATGTACACAGCTCTGTGTGTAGCCCCTTAACAGCAAGGGGGCAATTCTAAATTGATTCTGTCCAAGGTTAAATTTACAAAGTGAGTTTAAGGGGACAAAAACTTGCTTCAAGGCCCCTGTAATTAGATGCAATTTGAAGGGTTTTGACCATTTATTTGTTTGATTTCAAACATTGCTGAAAAAGTGCCCTCTCTTTTAAAAGAAACTAAGATATAGACAATTTTTTAACCACCAACTTTTTGAAACTTTTGGGAAGGAGGGAGGGGGGAATCTCCTCTTTCCCCAGGCCCATCTTCCAGAAACACTGGATGCCACTCTTGTGGGTAGATGCTTTTGCTGGATGTACCAGGGGACTTCAACCATCAGTTTGGAATTTGGAATCTGGACTGTAAAACGCCATCTACTTGTAACTATTAAAGTGGACGTATCAGGGCTGTGCACTTGTACATGTCCTGATTGTGAATCATCATGTACTCGATCATGCACTGTTGATTTTGTTTTAGCAGAAGTTTTGGGCATGTATACAGGGTTTTTGAAAGAGGAAATTGGGCTTTAAAATGGTACCTTTTTTAAACATGTTACCATTTAGCCATTGAGATTGTGAATTGAACATGCACAGTTGCAACTTGCAACTGCATGCATGGCCAAACTATTGCATGAGAGCAACCTACCCTTAGCTCATTTGAAAAATTTGAAGTACCTAAGCAGAAAAAAAAAACATAAACCAGGACAGCTGTTGCTGCTTTTGTGATCAGTGTCATAGAAGAATGCTATTGATCACAATGCCTCTATTGTGCCTGTCACAGGCCATTTCTGAGTTACTTCCAGAATCAGTGCACACACACATAGGTCACTTTATTCCATTGATCTTGACCTTGACTTAATCCAAGCTTCTGTGTGTGCCTGCTATGAGGGGTACAAATTTTGAAAAGTACATAGCAAAGAGGCTTTTCCCAGGATGGGTTAAATTGTGTAAGTTGCACAATTAATATTTATTTATTCTTCTTCAAGGTTTGAGATGTCAGTAACAACACCTTTGGAATCCATAACCCCTTTAGCCAGACCAGGTCAAGTCCCAAGGCAGATTTCATTTAGAATGTCAATTATTCTGTCTACAGAATGCCTGTCCTAATCAAAGCTGTTTATGGTATGGGATTTTTTTTTTTTTTTTTCACCCAGAAATATCTTGTAAATAATATATGTGAGCTTCCACAAGTGGAAAACATCAGATTCAGATTTACAGTACTATTTTGCTTTTCATACTGGTATTTTTCATGCAGTTTTCCCTGGCAGTGAAAGGTTAAAGGTCACTCATTGTTTATCCAGGAAGTTTGTATCTTTGTCTCATCACGGCTGTCACCTCTGGTTTTCATGGCGTACTTGGAGCAAAAATCTTGAAAAATGTTGAAGATTTTTACTTTTGCTTACCAGCTGGAGTTAATTGCTTGGAAAATTTCTATTTAAATGGGGAGTGCAGTCATTCCAATTTGAACTTATAGTAGATGTTCCTATTTCTTGACTGTCTTCTTAATTATGATCATGTGACAATGGTTTACTCCTAAATTTTGAAATCAGATTTGCTAGAAATAATCACTCTTTAACTCGAACATGCAACTTGTAAGTCCCAAAATATTATGAAAGATACTTTGAAGAGAAAATTGTGAGACTGACATGAGTTTTCGGTGACTGCTCTTTCCCTGTACCAAGCAGCGCTACCTATACATCTGATTAAATCAAAGTGCAACACTCTCCCTGCACTGCTAAGGGCAAAGTGTTACATCATGGTTAGCCCAACATGAGCTAAAGGTATGCATGTAAGGTTAAGAACAATATTTTTTGTTCAGCTTAAGTGAAAAACTGAACTGGTCAATTACTGTACATCAGAAGGGTTGAGCAACGTGCCTGCAGCAATTGCTGCTCTAGTCCTCATGTGCAGAAAAAGTAAAGTTACCCCAATGGCCAAAAATTTCCTTGAGATGCCTGAATTGCCCAGGAAGGAGCCTCCCAGATTCTTTTTCCACTCATCCTCAGCAATCACTCACGTCACCAGACAGTGGAAGAGTAATAGTAAGCTATATTGAGAACAGTGTGTTTGTTTGGATGTACAGTACCTTCACAGAAACCTGCATTAACTTTTTACTTTTACTTCTGCAAAGATGTCTTCTGTCTATCCTACACATGCAGTACTTATCATGGGGCCTGGCAAATTCATACCTGTTTATGAAACTCTTTTATTTGCAGTGATTCTGAAGATATCAAAGATGAGAAGCCTCATTTATCACAACTAGAGAGTAGTGACACTCCATCAACTAGTGCCACTCTGGCTAAAATAGAGAATGGGTATGTTTATTATTTAAAATACTTTTAATGTTCTTCTCACTTCAGTCATTTGCAAACTATGTGTTCTCTTACTTGATAAGTTTGATAAATGAGGTAGGTGCACTCAGTGCATTCTTTTGACAGTGCGTAGACTATGCTTACCAAAGTAATATTCTTTTCTGGTTCTGCCAGCCAGATTACATTTAATACAGGAAATGCCCATTAGCCAGAATTTAGAAAAAGTCCAACACAACTGAATTTACTGATCCTTTTAACTCTGTTTAGCCCAACTTCCTGGCAGACATAAACCTTATCTTAACATCTGAGACCCTACAAATTGAAAGTCACCTATGTATGACACACTGCAATAGGATGCCCTCCCCCAACAAATCAATAAGGTGGCCTAATCCTTCTTACCTGAGTTGCCATTGGCAAGTCGGGTAAGAGAAGGTACAGTAATGGGGAATTCCTGTCATGTATGTGTTTGAATTTGAATATGGTGATGAAATACCTGGTGATCCTGGGGGATGTTTATTGTAGTGGCTGTTGTCTTTTTTTTTTTTTTTCGCTTAACTGCAAATATATGCAATTTCTGTCTCTCCCTCCACATACTGTGTGCATGGTCTGGCCCTCCAAAATTCATTCCCATTTATATACTCTAATCTGCAGTGATTATGAAGCTGGTGATGGAGATGTGAAGCCCCTTCTATCACAACTAGAGAGTAGTGACTTGCCATCAACTGGTGGTGCCACTGTGACTACAACAGAAAACAGGTGTGCTTATTGCTTTAACCCTTTAAAGTATGCTGTATTAAGTTGTGGGAGCCCTTAAATTTTAGTTCAACAAAACCTTGCAGCCTTAGTATACACAGTTACATTAACTTCAGCTCTCAACCCCCCACTCCCCCCCCCCTCCCCCCCAAAAAAAAAAGACCAAAACAATTTCTTAATATTTTTATTGTGAAGCCTCTTCACAATGTGTTGCCTACAGCATGACAAGGGTTTGCAGTGTATGAGCTTCTCAGGTTAGTTTCTAACAAGTTTTATCTCTATGATTCTATTCATGGGTAAGTAATCTGAGTCTGCACTCTTAGGCAGATGTCATAAATTCAAGCTTTGCACTCTCAGTGACATAAGGACTGCAGTATGCTCCCTTGTCCTTATCTGGTTTATTTTGGCCAAATTATACAAGAGGAATCCTGGGGGCAGGGAAAGCAGTCTCTTCACCAATTAGAATATTGGGGGGCAAACATAACATTTCGACCAACCCCCAATATTTCAGGCAGATTTTAAAAAAAACAACAGACAGAATAAACAAAATGAAACATTGTGTTATAGAGATGGCTTTAGGGCCTTGAGAACAAGTCAATTTAAAGCCTTTTTAATGTAATAATACTGCATGTGTAATGCACCATTTATTTTTTTTTTTTTGTATATGCATGTAAGTGCATAAGTATGCATGTTTGTTTGTGTGTGTATACTGTAGGTGTGAGTTCATTTTTGTTTGGGTGGATTGCTTATAGACGATTTGGTAACAGACACAATCTGAGGTTCTGGCTGTTGGAAAATTTTTGCTCCCCCACTCCTCCCCAATCTGCAAATCAGATCCATGCCCCTAGTAGGAGAAAACTGAACCAGGGAGCTGTGGACTTGCTGTTTGTTAAGGATCATAAATTTGAAACATTTCAGCCCTGATTTATTGCCATTCAAATTGATATCACAACAGCATGTTGGGGTTGCTATGCAATGTTCTGCTGATTTTAGTATGGGAACTATTTATATATCTATATA
This sequence comes from Holothuria scabra, assembly GCA_037179385.1. Classification (NCBI taxonomy): domain Eukaryota; kingdom Metazoa; phylum Echinodermata; class Holothuroidea; order Aspidochirotida; family Holothuriidae; genus Holothuria; species Holothuria scabra. The sequence goes on from CM074196.1 coordinate 32,554,598, forward strand.
TCAATATTTGAAATGCATTCATGTCAATTTTTTTCTGCTCCTGTTAGTGGCATACAAATATATTGTGGCATTTGGTCAACAATGAAATGTTATAGTTTAAATCAGAGTTAAGTTTGTAATTTAATGTTATTTTAAAATTAACAAATGTAAATAAGCCTAAGAATAGTTTAAATTCTATATAGATTTGTCTCTATTTATACTGTACATGTATTGACTTTTGAATTAATTTGCTTAAAAAGTGTGAGATTTGTAGTCTTGATTTTTTGTTCAGTTTTAGTTCCGTGATTGAAACTGCAGAATCATTGAGCATGGAAGACACAAATATCTTACACCAGCCGATAGAGTGAGTTACACAAAATGATTCAAATTTGTAACAGTTCTGTTGGTTGTGCCACAGCATATTGCAGACTATAATTTTTAGTAGTCATGGTTCAACATTATGCCCCCTGTCTCGCATCCCTTACTCCAAATCCAGATATGGGCCAGATATGAAATTCCATATATGGGCCAGATATGGATTTCATATCTGGCCCATATCTGCTGCAGATATGGGATTTATATCTGGGCCAGATAAAAAATTGGGCAGAAAGAACCTTGATCTGTGCCAGAACCAGATCTAATCCATATATTGGCCAGATATAATTTTATCTGGATCAGGTCTTAATCTGGAACAGATATGAACCATATAACACAATACCATATATGGTTTATATAAAGCTATTCCATACTGATCCCATATGAAGCAGTGCCATATCTGGTTAATATAAAGATTTACTGTATTGATCCCATATTAAGGAGACAAGTATGGTACATATATGTCCCATATCTGGACTATATATGACTGGACTAAAATGCTTTAGTGCACTACCTTTGTATAAAGTGTATCAGAAGCCTTCTGGCCAGCTTTTTCTAAAGTCCTCCCGACCCTCTGGCAAAGGGCCGTTCGGCGAAACCAAACTTGATACTGCTTCCCGAAGAAGCTATTACGACCACTGAAGGACATACTTTTTCTAAAGTCCTCCCGACCCTCTGGCAAAGGGCCGTTCGGCGAAACCAAACTTGATACTGCTTCCCGAAGAAGCTATTACGTCCACTGAAGGACAACACTTAACGACCAACCTCGCAGCCTTCAGACCATTTTCATCATTGATCTGTCATGTATGGCTCCATTCTTGACTGGATGAAAAGAACAGATACTACACATGATCTCGACCAGGCCGAGAAGCGATGGGCTATCTGAACATCTCTAACAAAGTTGAATGAATATTGTATAACATTGACTTAAGTATTTGAAGTTGTTTAATTACTTAATAGTGAAGAACAAAACTGCTTTGAAATTCCTACTTTTAAATGTTTACACCGCATTGTTGGTTTAAATTATCTTATGGGGCAATATCCCAAAATAAATTTTGTTGAAGGTTTCATGATTTTTCACATATTACTTCCTTAATTACAATAAAAAGAAAATCAGGGCCCTAAATTCTTGACCACGCCCACATTGGAAAGTCATTTGCATACGTTAGTATAATATGGCTGAATATGGTTTGAATGTTCTGATTTTGATTTGCTGATACATGTTCAGCTTCCAGAGAAGGTCTTTATGTGGGACAGGTACACAAATTAACCCCTAAAGTATTAATATGGTTATGTAAAAGTTTATATGTAATTCTGTCGTGGTATTTTAATCAGTTATATCTGGCTTGATATGGACATATCAAACTTTATTTGCATATCTGGGAAGGCATTTCATCAATTTATATCTGGCTTGATATGGCCATATAAAACTTTATTTGCATATCTGGGAAGGCATTTCATCAATTTATATCTGGCTTGATATGGCCATATCAAACTTTATTTGCATATCTGGGAAGGCATTTCATCAATTTATATCTGGCTTGATACAGCCATATAAAACTTTATTTGCATACCTGGGAAGGCATTTCGTCAAATTATATCTGGCTTGATATGGCCATATCAAACTTTATTTGCATATCTGGGAAGGCATTTCATCAATTTATATCTGGCTTGATATGGCCATATCAAACTTTATTTGTATATCTGGGAAGATATTTCATCAATTTATATCTGGCTTGATATGGCCATATAAAGGCTTTATTTAACCAGATATATCCAGATATCAATCCATATCTGGATTTGGAGTAAGGGATACTATGGTGGTGTGACTATTTTTTCATTTACAGCTGCCCTTTATTCCAACACCACTATGATCCGATAACTATTCTGACAATGATTGATGTTGATGAATATAGGACTGTCAGAACAAAGGGGTGTTGGAATAAAGGCTGTCTCCTTTTTGTCTTACATTTCTTAATCAGTGGACTTGACCTCCAGAGCTATCAAAGATATTGTACTTGATTTCCTACATGTTGGACTATTTTGAAAGTAGACAATTATCTGCTTCAATGAGCAGCAACTTTGATTACCGTTCTGGTACAACATTACATGAAATAACGCTTACCAAAACTGTCCATCACTAAACAGTCTAAAACTTGACTTTTGGGCATGTATGTCAGGTTTTTACTTATGTTCACATCTACAGTTTTATAGCCACTCCAGCCCTAAAATGAATAAAAATATGAAAATCTTATCACCCAAAAGTCAGGTTTTAAACCATTTAGTGGAAGACAGTTTTAGTAAGGGCTATTGTATTTAACGAACAGAGTGCATTCACCTGATGTCACAATTTGTAAGCCACGCCCACTGCAAGGCAAAAATCAGCAGTGTTTTAGCGCAACAGTCACACATGGGTTGTCAAGTGCTTCTCAGCTAACTACACTAGCTAGCATACACTTGTGCTTGTGCGTCAAAAGGGGGTGGGGCTTGTGATGTCAGTGAAAGCACTCTATAGAAGCCATACAACTAATACACGTATAAATAACATGTAACAGCAAATTTTGAGGTATTAAAATGCTGGCTAAAAGAGGATCAAGGCACTCATGGTGCATTCATGCATGATGAGTTGCATGGTAATGGTAGAAATATACACTTGATTTCCTTCTTTGCCCGATTACACAAACTGATGATTGACAGACAGTAATACTCCATGCTTTAGACATTTAATCCAAGTCAAGAAACCCTAGCCACTGTATGCAGAGCACACAGAGGGGGTTTTGATTACAATCCTGCCCAAAGTACAGTATCATGTAATTTTTTGCAACCTTAGTAGACTACATACTTGGTAAAGTGATAAAAATAGACCTCCAGCAGTGGGTTTGGAAACTTGATATATCTCAATTGAATAATAGATTACTGAGGTAATAAGATCAAATTTATTTTACTGCAATTGAAACAGCATGTGGGTATATCCCCTTTCAGTTTAATCTGAGATTAACAACTATCAAATGTAAATCTTCTGAGCTATTTTCAAATGCTTGAATGGGCATGAAAGTGGGATGATAACAGCTCTTGACAAGATTAGGGAGAGAATAAATTTTCCCAAATGGGCCAACTGTGCTCACCATAGAATGCTGTGCTACATACTATTTCAATAACACAGACTGCAAAAAGAACATACCCCTAAAGGGCCAAACCTCTCACCCCAAACTACAATTTTGGTACGGGATACCAAAATTCTCAATTGGCTCAGCCCTTTGATTGACAGCTAATTCAAACAATGCAGAGTACCAAAGCTTATGTTACACGGCATGAACAGTACTGAGAGTGTTTTGATTATATAAATTGAGTTTTTCTATACTCCCCTTGAAGCAATAAACTGAGATTGTGTCTGGGTGAGGATGAATTTCAGACAATTGTGGGAGGGGCTTAAGTAAAAAGGTTAGGAGAATTGGTACTGTTTGGGGTGAGAGAACTGGGTCTTTAAGGAAGGCTGATCAAACCATGTTGCTCCTTTTTGTTCTCAGCATAAACTTGGAATATGTAAAGGGGACTTTATAGGTCTGCAGGCTAGAGTGGGAGAGTGAACACTTAGTTCAGCTGGGAAGAGTTCTACTGATAAGAGGGACATTCCTGGTCAGACAGCACACTGGATATCTCTGTGAGAAGCAGGTGTGCTTCAAATATCTTCTTGTGTGATTTTTTGTAATATTTACCACCAATTTTGGACAACTAATCCCTGATATATTGATACCATAAGTGTATCCTAAGCAATGGAAATTTGGAAACTTTTGTACATCTTTAAGGAAGAACAGGTCTGAGCAATAGGGTGAAATATGAATGAAAACAAGATCAACATTGACATTGACCATGTGAATTTGTGACATCACATCTGCTGCTTCAAGCTCACTTGGTATAAATGAATCTGATTAGCGCTTGTTTTTAGTGACTGTAGGCAGCCATTAGTGGGGTCCATCAGCCTTTAGTCGCTTCATTTATTGTTAACGTGAATTTCAAATCCTCATATTTGGTATAGTTGAGAAAAGTAAGATACACTTTAGTGTACAACCACATTACGTGTTCTCTCCGAAGGGCATTGAGCTTGCACCTTCTGCTTGTCTTCACTAAACCATCTAATCAAGCATGCACTATCAGTTTGATGATCCTATTTAATTAGCCCACAGTTCACCTGGCAATGAGTAAGCAGCTTTGCTGCCCCAGTTTGTCACAGAACAGTCCATTGTCTTGTTGAGAACAACCTCTGTTAAGAGAATTTTCTTGTGGACAATAGACAGTTTTAAAAGTTTACTCACACTTCATGAGTTTTGTAAATGGAGATGAGCTGATGTGACCAGGCGGGCAGGATTAAAGGGCCTTTATCTAGTACTGTGGTATCTGACTGAGTATTACTTCCTTCAAAAGACCGTCGCTCGGCGGTATTTGCTGGAGAATTCCACATCGGACTTAACACGTAATGATCCATGGAACAGGTAAGGAAGTAATTTTAAAGATTTAAGGTGATGGACACCAGTAATGGCCGATTAAAATCAGACCATCACAATCTGTCTGGATTTGCCTATAGAAAGTCTGAAAACTTCAATTGCTAATAGTATGAGAATTAAACAAACCTGGATAGAGTACATCATCTTGTTCCATCATCATTTTCAAATGAGATATTCAAACAATTGGCTACTAGATCCACCCAACTTTAATTGTTTACATTCCTTTCTGTCTTTCTGCATGTCTTTTTTGGAGTCAACTTTACTCGAAAGGCTCAATTCATGCACAGTTTGAGTACCAACTCAAAGCTTACTTTCCTAGAAATAGTGTTTGGGAGAAGACATTCAACACAATGAGCCTCTGAATTTTTTAATATACATATGGGAAGACATTTCTCAGAGGACTGAAAGTTTAAACCCTGAATTTGTGCTAGCATTTTGCCCTGTTGGCAAATGCAACTGCCTGCCACACTGACCAATGCTGTGCCCCTTGCTCAAAAAATGCAAGGGGCAGTGCCCTGAAATAAGCTTTTTGCCAGCTCTGGAAGGGATGCAGCACCTCCGGGATCTCCCTTCCCCCTGACCCCTCTCTCCTGTTCCTATGTCATCACAGATACCAAACTGGCAATAATTATTTATCATGTGCCCACTTTGTCTAACTTCAGGACACACTTTGAGAATGGATGATGTGTTTGGAAGAAAGGAATTCAGTGGATGTGAACTCTGAACACAATGGTGAAGACTGCCGCCAGCATCAATGGAGAATTCACTGCAGACCAGACCTGCATTAGTCAACATCCATTTTGCAAGTTCTGGTAAAATAATCACTCTGGAGAAATTGCATCAATCTGACCTGCTGCTCAGTTTGCCAGGTGAACCAGAAGATTGGAACAGGTCAAGGTTTAACCTAACATGGACATGATTTGTAAATTTAAGCATATAATTGCTCAGTTTTAGTCTAATGGATCTTTTTCCAGATATCTATTATTTAAAAGATTGTGGGAGAGAATGTTGGTGTGTGGCGTTTTTTACCATAGTAAAATGCCTTTGACACAAACAACAGATACCAAAAGCCTTTCCCACAATCCTTTGTTACTGCTATTTGGAAAAGGCATAATCGTAATTTGTGCACAGTTGTAATCTAATGGATCTTTTTCCAGATATTTATTATTCAAAAGATTGTGGGAGAGAATGTTGGTGTGTGGCATTTTTTACCATAGTTAAATACCTTTGACACAAACAACAGATACCAAAAGCCTATCCCACAATCCTTTGTAACTGCTGTTTGCAATAGGGTCTTTGTAGAAGGAAACTATATCAGAATCATAACTGCTGAAGAAATAGTATTGATCTGGAATTCGGATGTTGAACAATGATCTTAAGTAACTACTACAAAGGATTTTGGGAGAGAATGTTGGTGTGTGGCTTTTTTACCATAGTAAAATGCCTTTGACACAAACAACAGATACCAAAACCATATCCCACAATCCTTTGTAACTGCTGTTTGGAATAGGGTCTATGGCATAATCATAATATGTGGTAAATTTATGTTCTTCCTTTTGAATGATATCTAAAGCACAGCCTGCCACATTCCAGTTTCTTTGCAAAGGTGAATTCCTTAATAAACATCACCAACATGTCCAGTGTTATGGTTGGTTGCATTATCTGATGATCATGTTACCACATTTCTTTAAGTCCGATTATTGGATGACTCCCATCAAGAAACATATTTGACCTTTCAGAAAAGATTTGTGCAATAGAAAAGAGGGGCATGTGACAAGATTGTGCAAACAATGTTCCTAATTACAAAGTGCAGGGCATTTTTCCTCAAATGCACTACATTTAAATATCAAGAAGGATAATTACAATATTATGTAGGCTAATATGCCAGAGACTTTGCATAATTATGATGCAGTTATGCAAGTGAGATGTTGTACTATGTAGTTCAACTACTCTCACTCCCAATCATTTGTATTGGCTACTAAAGTATTACATACATTTTCAACATCAATTTTTTTACATGGCACCTGTTTGGTCACCAAATTTATCTAATATTCTGCTTATGAAGTGACTATAAAGACATCTGTATAAAGTTGAAAACATGTACAATTAGCTCAAACCAGCTCAAGAGCTGTTTGAGCTAAAAGCTGGTCTGCTGCGCTTTATAAATATGCCGGATTGAGTTGTGTTGAGAAAGTTGTAGTTTAATAAAAGTGAATTTCTTAGGAAAAGAGTTATAATCAAGGATAAGCCTTTTCAAGTATTTTCAGCATAATAAGGGATCGAACAAATGAGCCTCCCAAAGAAGAAGGTTCTAGAAGTGAGTCAATGACTCCATCTGTATCAGGAGAATGGGAGACTGCTGCCTCTCCTGGAGTTGCTCATTCAAGTGGAGATACTGTAAAAAGGCCTCATTCAAAAGAATCTGGTACCAAATGGAAGGGGGCTACGGCAAAAGAAAGCTATGAGACAAAATTTAAAGGTCTTCCAGCCAAATTGGCTGAAGGAATGGGACTGGCTTCAGTTTGTTAAAGAAGAAAACATTTTGGTCTGCTGTGGTCGTGGAAGTTATTCGTGGATACCGATCCATCTAGTGCAGCTGTGGTGAAGAGATGCTCCAATCGATGCAATTAAGCAGCATGACCAGAGCAACAAACACATGTCCCTTCAGTTGCATTAGAAAAGGCTAAGACAAACCCAACTGCAACTGCAATGTTTCGAGTAATGAAGAAAATGGACTTGCAGCAGTTTGCAAGGATGTGCATTCTTTTCAGAACCGCATAGTATGTTGCAAAGGAAAGGCTTTCTCTTCCCAAATTTATTCAACTGTGTTGTCTCAAAGCATGCACTTGACCTTGGCAGTACATAAATGACAAGGGGGCTGCCACCTTTATCAAAGCTATCACATTAAACATGAACACAGATCTGCAAAGGGAATGAAAAAAATTGAGAATATTTTTCTGTTATGTCAGATGGATCCACAGATGTGGTTCATTTAGAACAGGAACTGATTTACGTAAGATACCTTGACAGAAATGCTACAGTATCCATTCAGGTCTGTCAGAAATAGGTCAAGAAACCAAACAAATCTGAGCATCGAAAATGGTATCAGTCTGTGATGATGGGGGCAAAGGGAGGTGTAGCTGCATTTGAAAAGAATGATGTTTCATGTCTTGTGGAAATTCACTTTGATGCGCACCGACTGGAACTAGCAGTGTTGGATGCTCTGAAATTTAACACATACATAAAAGAGATAGAGGACATTACTCTCCAAAGAAAAGGAGAGAATTAAAGAGCTATCTGCAGTGATGGACAAGGCACTGTCCCAGTTTGTGTCCATCATTACCATCTTATGGCTAGCAAGACAATTACATGCTACAGAGACATTACTGAAAAACTACTGTGACAATAACCCACTTTGAACAAATGTTACAGATTGGATAACCCAATGGAAAACCAAAGTGCAATGGACTCGGAAGGAAAATCAAAAGTCAGGCATCATGCACAATGGCAGTAGGTTCCATTTTTAGAGTCTTTGGTATGACTCTATCTGGTAATTGAACCTGGACCTTCAACTCTCAACATTAGACCAAACACGCGGTCTCTCTGGCCCTTATAAGTAAAGCTCACGCAAAACATGCATTTAGAGGATTGAAACAGTCATCTTCAAATTGCTTGAAAGTGTTCTTTCATTCTTTATTTAGGAATTGGATTGAAATAAACTGGAAGACATGAGTTTTAAAAAGTTGTGTCATGTTGTCATTGTTTTAATGTCACAACAATGTTAAGCTCTTAATAAGCACATACAAAGGTTCCTGGATATTTTTGGGCCGAGTGGAGCATTTATGCACTCTGCCATGCACCCAGAAGGTGCAAAGTGCATCAGCTGATCCTGCATACTGGATTTAGTTGTTCCATCTTCTGTGAGTTGGTAAACCAATAAAAATCAAAATTTTCTTATTTTCTGACTGTAAAGAGCACAAGCAGCCCACTCCATACTTATTTTGCAGATACGGCTATGACTAACAATTTTCTTCTTATTTCTCATATATATTTTTGTCAGATTTCTCTTTTGAAATATTTTAAGACTTCATACTGCATATTTCCTAAAACTGCCTGGTTTGGGTATCTAGCAGCTCTGATACTTACCCCCCATTCACCTATGTCATTCCCAGTTACTGAAACTGATCCTGGTAAGCTATTAGCACCCAGAGAGAGGGCACCCTTACTCCACACAACAAGCACGCAGCAAATATGCCCTTGATTTTCCTATTTTCACCTACCAATAGACAAAAGTAAACCAGTGTCGTTACACATTATAGGAGGATAAATATTGTCACATGACTCTCACAAGCCAATCATCAAACAGGACAGTGTACTATAACAATGGCACTTTAAGGTGATTGCATTTCCCTTTTTAAGTATTAAACAACTGTGAAGCAACATCTTGGACAAAATGATGACAACCTTTCCTTACATCTAAGTGTTTTCCACAAATATTGTAAAAAATTCCGAAGAAAGGAGTTTACCCCCCCTCCCTCCCCAGTCCCTTGGCCCCGAGACCCATTGAGATTCAGTACTTGTGTGCTTGTCGTGCATAGTGGATCAGCTACATGTTTCATTTCTGAGATGACTATGTTGACAAGTATGTTCTCTCTAAGGGTTAGGGGCTACAGAATAAAGCTTTAGGGTTTAAAGGTAATGGGTAAGGATAAGGGTTTTAACCTTGGGAGGGGGGGTAGATATGAGGTCAATGAGGCTGGGACCAGTGAGATGGGGCTAAAGATATTCTCTTGCATAATTGCCAATTTCCCTGCGTAGAACATCTCAAATATGATTTATGATGTTTGCTGGGTACATCATCAGTTCTTCCATCCTTTCTTGACCTCGCTTCAATACTTTGCAGAGCAAAATAATTGCCTTACAGGCCAGATAAAGGGGGAAAAACATTTTAAGCTGATGGAAAATGAAGATACTTTAAACTTCCCAAGGACAAATGAAAATAGACAATACAAAATTTCTTTCACTCAAAAATATTTGCATTTATTGAAATTTTTCATCATGTTGTGTATGCATATAATGCATGATATAATAGGAGTGTTCTAATAATTATAAAAAGAAAAAAAAAAAAGGGGGGTCCATCTTTCCTTGGTGGGTGTTATATGCGAGAGCCATCTCCTTACTCTTGACCTCCAGTAAACAACCTTTGAGAACAAATGCTTGCCTCAAGAAAAAGATCAAAAACAAATATCAAACGTACATAATGAATAAATGTGTTTGATGGACCATCTTTAACAGCAAAGCTATATCAACATTTTCTGTTCATCTTCTCATACTTCTTTTTTTCTGCTCAATAGCAATGATGACCATCCCCAAATACCTATCTTTCTTTCTGCAACCACCATTCCCTGCAGTCCCCCTCCCCCTGCTATTTTCTGAATGATAATTTATACACTTCTGTAACTAGATATGTTCCAAATGAAAGTCAACATAGCAATAACAAAACTGAAATTAATAGACAGGCCTCCTTTCTTTTAACGGAGCTTCAAAATCAGTAGTAAGAAATGGTACAAAGGGAATGCCCCTCCATCATAAATTGCACTCCTAAGCACTTTTACAATCAGATAATGAACTTCTCAATCAATTTACCTCACAAGTCATATCCTTTACATGAATTGTACTTGATTTTTTTAAACAAACCTTTTTTTTTTTGGTACAAAGAGCAAATTAAATTATTCACTTCACTCTGTTTTATCCTGTTTTGTAAGGCTGTCCAATTGGCAAATGCCAAGTTCCTGCAGGAGATACACTCAATCTGAAACTGATCACCACCTGCACAGGGTCAGATGCTCTCTGTTCAAATCACATCTGAAGCATAAACTAAGATCACACCCATTGCAGGTGATCAAAATTGTATTATAAATATTCTGAAATCAACTGTGCTCCGAGACCAACAGTGACCTGAGATTAGCAGTAATTCAGCACCATTCATTTGGTGGTTAATACTTCCCCCAGAGGTACCTGTTCCTGCAGGAAGGACAATCAGAGTCTCAGGCAAGTGTAAATGCACCAGGATCAAGCCACACATGTAACTTGATCTTCTGATAAGAGAGAGGGATTCAGATCCAACTCTGTTCCAAATGCACCCTCTTAAAATAGACTTTTAGAGGGTAGACTTTCAGAGGATGTCTGCACAAAAGGTTGAATTCTGTGGAGGTTTCTTGTTCTGGAGAGCTGCAGAGCAGACCACCACCACCACATAAACTGCTTTAGTACATGATCTAGCATGTAAATGATTTTCCAAATCATGGCTGTATTAGTCAACATTTAACCATGAAAAATCTCCTAACAGAATTTTTTAGTGTTTTTTTTTTTTCAATCATACAGCAATTTTTCAATGGTTCTCCTCAAAATGCCACTTTTCTGTTCCCAACTTTACCTGAACCTTTCTTGCAATGACAAATTATTTAACCTGAATAAACTGCCTTTCAGAATGCACTGTAAGACTTCTAAAAAGCACCTGCAATAAATACAATAAGCCTGGTTACACTGCTATAAACTGTGACCAAATATATACATAAAGTCTTAATGTAATAGAGGTTCCATCAAGCTTGTGAACTGCTGAAATTGTGAACTGCTATGAACTGGGAATTATTTGGCACAATGAGTTCAGAATGGTAGCCACAGTGAAATACGACCATCATATTTGACCTCCCAGATGGCAAAAATGATACCCAGTCCATCCATGTATTAAAAGTTGTAAGGGTGAACAAGCAAATCTCATTTTGGTGAATATTGCTGAATGCTACTCACAGAGAGCATTTTGTCTTCATTTTGATGATTGAATTGCATCTTCTTCAAACAGTACCGTTTCATGTATGTAAATGAAAAAGCTATACGTAACTGCTACTTTTAAATAGTGTACTGCCATCGCTTTTCACCACTACAGAGCAATGGATAACTTCTTGCAAGTTGTAAACTTAAAGGGAGTTTCACTGCCTACTTTCTAACCAATTGGTTTAAGTTGAGTCGGCCACAGCCTTTTTTTCCAGTTGTGACTCACTGGCTTGTTTTTCCTACTCCATTGATTTTGCTGAGCAACAAGCACAGTGGCAGTAGGTTCCATTCTTAAAGTCTTCGGTATGAGCCCGCCAGGACTCATGCCTCCCGACTGGAAAATGGGTAGTCTAGCCACTTGACAATGCAGTCGGCCATGCAAGTTGTGAAATTGTGTAAATCTTCACCAGCTCAATTGAACACATCATAAAACTTGTTGATTTTACCACAACCAATAATAGAGGAAAGAAAATATATTAAAATGATATAATGATCCAATTCATGAGGTAATTGACACAGAATAACACTATGCTTTATAAAAGACAAGGTATATACATTCTGGTATTTCTAAATCATGACCCAACTCATAGCACCTGATTCTTCAGCCACTTTTCTCTTACAAGAAATTAGTTGGATGAGGTTTTGTGGCTCAGTTTCTAACCCAATGTTTAGTCTGATTTCTCTTTTGCTCATGGGTATAAATCATCAGAATTGGTCTTTAGCCAGGGTCATTGTGATCATTAGCAATAGCCAGTCGTTTGAAATGCCGAGACAGTGTCTGGCACTTCTTTGTCAGCAACTACTTACACATAACAGCATAGTTCCAAATAATCCCTTTTGTTGGAGTCACTGTAGGTATGAATGAGGTTGCCTAGGTATTAAACAAAGGTATTCCATGCCCTTATCCCCAAATAAAGGATTAAGTTTCCACTTTAGAATCAATCTAATTGGATTAGCATAAATTAAGGATGCGATGGACCTCCATCTAGTCACACCTCCCTGATAAGAGTTCATTGGGTACTCCACTACTTATGCTGAGCACCAAGCACAAGGGTGCTGAGCACCAAGCACAATGGCTCCATTTTTTTCCATTTAAATCATTTGATAATACCGAGCTAGGAGTCAAACTCAGAAAAGAAATAAATCCATATAATATTGCTCATTTTCTCACACTCCTTATAAAACAACTATATCACTTTTGACAACCACAGACACTTATTGTGCTGTAGGCCACATGTCCCCAGTAGAGTGCTTCAAAGTGTAAATATTTAAACTGCTATATCTATACCAAGAGAATGCTGCCCCCCCCCCCTCCCCCCCAATGTGCCTTCTTAGTGCATACTAGATGTTACCAATGATCCACTAGGTGTAAGTAACTTTTCAAAAGTACATAAACTGTTACTCCAGGGCTTTGTTCTTCAGCAAAATTGGAGAGTGCCTCAACATAATCCAGCACGATAAGGACTTGCATTTGTCTAATTACATCATTTTTCTTTTGGAACTGCTTCCAATTCTTAATTCTGTTTCCTGAACTATTTTGTTTTCTTGTATTGTAGCGACCAATCCAGGAGCACAGAGATGATGAGAAAGTGCCAGGTCCATCAGCCTAAATTGTAACATCATATTCAGGGCTCGATTTGCGTGGTTGTCCTGGACAACTAAAATTCCATATAGGCAATCAACCACTTCTTTAGTGGTGAGAATAAAAATAAAAAAGCAGCTTGCTTTTATCTGATTCAATACTTCTGCTTTTATCTTCTTTCAACTTTTATCATCAGACTTCAGTTAAGATAAACTTTGTCTCTAAAACATCATGTGCATTTATTTTTTAACTCAGACAGATAACACATGAACACACACTTTATTGAATTCCAGCAACAAAATGTCACATTAGGTATTCGCAAAAAAAAATGTTTTCAAAGATGTAAGAGATTATGAAATTTCCTGATTTCAGAAAATTGGAAGTCTTTAGAAATATTCTCAGGATATCCATTTCCTGAATGGCAAGTTTTGGCCAAAGGTTGGGTGTAATTTTTACTGCATGGATATAATTGAAATGCAGTAAAATGCAACAATTTTGCACCATGACCTCCACAGTGAATAGCTTTCTTGAAGGGAACCCTCCCTTTGGGTGGATGACAATTTACAGTCAAAGTTTGAGGAAAAGGACCTCTGCCTTGCTTACATCTCCGTCATTTGTAATTGAGCAAAAAATGTTTCGGAAAACCACATATCCTTACTAAAAATTTAAAACAGTGAAATGTTTCCCCAAAGAACAACCTGGTAATTTTCCAAAAACCAAGGTTCCATATTGATTTGCAAGATCATTGATGGTTGCAGACAATCCAGACCCGCAAAATAGGCTGATGGATTTGGATTGAATACAACTATTCATGGTATACACAGACCAATGAAATGAGAAGTTGGATGCACAAAATGGCTGACAAATTCTCAGGATCACTTGGTTACTTGATCTTTCAACCAAAATACTACATATTACATGCTCTTCTTTTTATTAATTCTTTCAAAATAAACACAAAATTTTTTCTATGAGGTATACAAATACGTCAATTCAAAAATCAAATCGAACCAAACAATATGGATGGAACTTGCTACAGATTCGGCACCAGTCACACACTAGGCAACTCAAATTTGGGGACAGAGAGTGGATGGGTTGTTGCTACCTACACATCATGTAAACTGTGGGTGGGAAACCTTCGAATTCTGTGGAATCTGCATTCAAACAGCAAACGTCTTCTTCCCCTCATCATTGATGACGCAAATATGCTGCAAAGAGTAAAAGATTTTGAAAGTGAGAGGGTAACAAATAATTAAGGGTGTGTGTGTGCGCAACTACTCCGACTGCAAAAAAAAAAAGAGAGAGATCTTTTCCTCTCACACCTTTCAGGGTTTACTCAAGTCCTAGAAATCCTGCAAATGTAAAGTCAGGGAAAACTGAAGTTTGAATCTCCAGTCCTGGAAAGTCAGGGAAAATATGCAATTTTTTAAATGATCCTGCAAAAGTCAGAAAATGGAATGGGGTGGGAGAAGGGGGAGGGAGGGGATATGTACATCTCAAGATATCACCAAATGAAGTAACTAGGTTTGTGTCATAAAGTGATCTTGAGGGTAGCAGAAATTATATCACTTCTTCACATTGACAAGGAATGCTTTCTTTATTTGTTTTTTTTTCAAAATTTTGTGTTGATCTTGAAGTTAATGATGATGAGACCCCATGAGGAATGTGAAAATTGCAAGGTTCCCCCTTCTTTTATGCAATTACATTCTGATAACATGACATTGTTTAGAGAATTGGTTGAAAAGTTTAAAGGAAAACAAAAGACTGTTCATTAGGGTATGATGTCATATGCTTGTTTCATGTTCACTTTTTTGTTGAAAATGTGACAACTTCACCTGCTCATATCTTGAAAACCACATATCAAATTTCAAGGCAAATTTCACCAGAATGCTGAGAAAAAGTACCCCTCAAATACATCCAAACTTTTTGACCTTAGACCCTTAAAGGGAAATATTGTGTTGAAAATGCTCCAACAAAGAGTACAAAGAAAATGGCTGAGACTCTATCCAACATTTCAGTCTCAATCATAAACCCCAGCAATAGCTACATCTCTTCAAAATTTTATGTGCAAGAAGAGCCATGGAGGTTGCATCATTTGAAATGTTGAAAGTTTGGGTGAACAAATTATGCTTGAACAACAAACAACTGAATTCCTATCTGTGGGAAACTTATTTCTTGAAAATAAGGCTACAATACTGCCTTATTTTTGATAATCTATCACAATGTGTCAATAAAAAATTAGTCTTAAAAGGATGAAGTTTTCTTGCAAAACAAAATGCAACATTTCCTTTTAAGTGCTCACACACTCTCTTACCTCTAAGTCTCTGTAGTATTCATTATAGTCAAGAGCATAGCCAACCAAAAATTTATCCGGAACTTCAAATCCAATATCTGACAATGAAAAATCAAAATGTGCATTAATATGAGAGGCATTTTTACAGCTAAAGAAAATATTAATAGTGCCTTTTCAGAATGAATGTTCATCTCTACACTATATTTTTTTTAAAAGTAGAATTTACACTTGGAAAAATTCCTCCATACCTATGTCTTGTACCTTTTTTATTTTATTTATTTTTTTTTTATTTCAAATAACAGAGATTAGGCATGTTTCAGTGTTAATATTAATTTGCAAGTCTTTCCAATCTCATTAAGATGCAGGATTGTGGAATTCCTGTAGCCTTTCCCAAAATTCCACACAACCCCCATGAGTATTTGCCCCCTTCTATTTATTGAAAGAAAAAGTTCAATATAGCACATCTACTTTCACTCAGCTCAAAATAAGACTTTGAGCAACTGTTTCTGACTAGCTGAATAAAACAAACCCTGCAACATGACCATCCCATATGATTGGTCACTGAAACAGGCAAAATACCTGGTGCTTTTGTTGTGCACCTGTCAGTATAAATGGAGAAGAAGGAATAGAATTGTGCAGATAAGCTGATGCATAACTATAGAATAAAGTTATGTGCCCACTGTACAGACTGAAGTTTGGGAATCCCAACCTCACATTGCAAAAATATAAAATGGGGTTGGGATTCCCCCTCCCCCTAATCACCCGCTGCTCTTGTACACCTGCCAGAATGGGAAACAACAACATCATATTCCTGCAATACATGTAGTGATTTTGACCTTAACTTGTATTATTTTGAAAATATTTTAACTTTCTTGCAAAATCTGTTGATTTACTTGAGAAAGTCCAAACTTTCACACAAAATCATAACAGACAGCCATCTTACTACACCTATACTAATACATATGGTAGAGACAATCTAATGTACAGTATGCAATATTCATGTATAGGAAGTCTGTGTATTATGCACTCACAGGTTTTGCAACATTTCATAATCTGCAATAAACCTTCAAGGACAAGTCCACTCATCCCAGACAGTTTGAATTCTTCCCATAAAATCACTCCTAGCCCCCCCCCCCTCCACTATATCTTCTTCAACAGACACAAAAACCTGGTTACCAATAAAGCACATTTCCTAGTGAGCATACAAGACCCTCTTCTGGGAACAGAACTCTTTTTGCATCTTTTGAATTTTCAAAATTTTTTATGTCAGTCAATGAGCAGTCACCATTGCAATTGAGAATTTTGACACCTCAACAGCTTGTCTGGAGTAAGGAGTATTTTTACCTTCAAAAGCCTCACTTCCTGATGAGATGACAAAAATACAAATTTGCAAGTTTTTTCTGTTTTTTGTCCTTACTCCGTACTCTACCCTTGAAAGGAAAATGTAGTCATCCCTTTACTGTGGTAGTCAATCCTATTTCATGACTGGTGTTTGAGAACATGTGACAATATTTATCTCATTGAATTATGATATCCAAAAGCAATTAACTCCCTTGTTTACCTTAAATTATTCTATATTTAAGTTGTGAAATAGTTTAAAAGATCCATTACCCTAGGGAGGAAAATAAGATGGAAATTGTGAGATTTAGCTGTTGTTTCACAAGAAGGTTGAGATGAACTGCTGATGCCCCTAAGTGGAAGTATTTATACATCGGTATAACACAGAACTGGCAAGCCCAGACCAAGGATTCTGAGAATAGGGGGTCATACTCACTGTTGGCCAAAGGTTGACAAGTGAGTCATAAAGGCTCAAGACAAGACTACAAGACAGTGTGGGGGGGGGAGGGGGTTGAGGTGTCTACAGCGGAGGAGGGGGGTTGAGGGTTTTAATGGAAGTCCTCCCCCAAGAAAGTTTTACTTCAAGATGCACTTTGATGTGACTTCCCAGCATCTGGGGAGCATATTTTCCATATTTGAAAGAAAAAAATTGTTGGTTGTGGAAAACGGAGGGGCTGTGCACTGGGTGCTCTCCCACCTTGATCCGAGTCTGACTGGAACTTTTTCTCTACCATATTAACATAACATTCCAAGAAACATTTACCCTTATCTTTTCCATCTAACACATGTACAAATCTTTACACTTTCAGGGCCAAGAGCAGTCACTTCAACTTGAAGTACAGTAGTTTACTAGACTGTCCTATTTCCCCATTGGCTCTTGAGAGTCATGTGACAATATTTTTTCTCCTCAAATGTGAAATTCACTAGGATTAGCTGCTTGGTGTACCCCTAATACCCAATATTGAAACTGTCCTAAAACAGCATGAAAAATACTTGGAAGAGCAGTAAAAAGGTAATTATAAAATTTAGCTGTTACTTCAAAATAAGCCTGGAGGGACAGCTCTTGCCCTTTAAACAACTCATAAACCACTCACAATCTGGTTTATAGCCACTACTCCTCGAAGTTCTCTTTATAAGAAGACTACAAACTTTAACACTCTTTGGATTGTGATCATGGACTATCTTCAAAAGTTTCTTCATTGTGTTACCAGTATCAATAATATCCTGTAAAGATAAGAAAAAACATTGTAGTATCACTGTGCACACTGTGCAGCATAGCACAAACCTCATGCTATTATAACCTGATATAGGTACATGTACTTTCTGCAATTTGCAATGAGCTGACAGCCTCAAACAGATTTGCAATTGAGTCATGATTCCAGACACTAATTTTCAAAAGAACAACAACTCTAAAAACTGTTATATAAGTTTTCTCATAGAAATGATGCAATGAATCCAGCCACATTCAAAGTTGTCAGTGACTCTACACGACTCTTTCCAACTGACTCTCATCTATTTCGAAATCTCTCTGTTCTTATTCTACATGGTCTAGATTTTCCCATCGATGTGAGCATTTTCCTATTTAAACATCTTCCCTTACCTTACCTAACCTATTTTTTATTCTTGCATAAATATTGAGATGGTATAACTTTTCATTTTTAAACCTGACCTAACCACAGCTGTCCAAAAGATCACCACCACAAAAAGTGGCTGTAAAATGAGCAATCACCCATTTTCTACCTGTGCACATTTGATGAGATTTCAAGTGGCCTAGATGCAACATCACCTTTAGGTGGGAAAAATAAGAAATGTGGAAGGCTCCTTCACGGAAACTTTGGTACTGTATTTGGAAGGAACTTTGGCAGTTTGTGTACTTGGGAACATGCAAAATGTGTGGAAAGTTCAACTTTCTTGTTATAAAATGAAAGATTTTCCAGCTCTGTTTAACAAATCATATCTATGTGAACTTATTCAACTTAAAGGCAGATATTTATCATCACCCCAACAGTTCCATTTCTCCTGACCAACTTACTTTCAGCCCTTCTATATAAAGGCTTAATCAAACTCCTTGTGCAAACATAACATAATCCTAAATTCATTGCTTAAGGGTATATCCCAGAGAGTATGTCCTAGGCCCCATGTCAGGTGTGCTCAAATTACTCCCCCTGTGCATGCTGTGTTACATGAGCTACTCGGCATATCTTTTGAACTGGATGTCAGTCAATAGAAGAACCAATAGAGAATTTTGTCTACACACCATCCAAATAGTAGTTTGGGGTGATGATTGAACGTCTTTACAGAATAACTCAACTTTCCAGTGTAGTAAGAAAACACATGGAGCAAAAGTTACTGCAGAAGTTACCTCAATTTCCAAATTCCAAGCCATCCAAAGGTTGAACAGTAAAGTGAATTAGCACAGGTACAGTATCTTCCTTTATGAGGTTACGGTAAACATTACACCTATATTTCCTTGGCTAATTTACCTCAATTTCCAAGCCATCCAAAGATTGAACAGTAAAGTAAATAAGCACAGGTACAGTATCTTCCTTTATGAGGTTACAGTAAACGTTACATCTATATTTTCTTGGCTAATTTACCTCAATTTCCAAGCCAGTCAAAGGTTGAACAGGAAAGAGTAAATACTGTAAGCCCAGGTTAAGTATGTATCGTTATGACTATGAGGCTACAGTAATCATTGTACCTACATTTCCTTGGCTAATTTAAACAAACATAAAAGTAAGCTAAGGCAACATGACACTGATCTTTCTGACATGTTTAGTATGAAAAAGAGCTGCAGTATCTGCCCTTATCTGATCTGGAATTGCATTATATTAGAGATAAATTTAATTGTTTCAAATACTCAAATGCTTTTATACTAAAATGGCAAGCAATGGCTAGCTATATCAAACTTTACAAAGCAAGATCAAGGCTCACTTTAAAGAAGTCTCACTTGTGCAGCCAATGGATGACTGCCATGTTAAAACAGCAACCTGAAGTGCTTCCCTAATCTGTAAAACAGTGTAAAAGAACAGATGTGTTCTCCACTTCTTAAGCTTCACAAGCATAAGCAGCATAAACACTAGATTCAGGGGTCAGATCCACTATCCGCGATCAAATATGTAGGGCAAACTCACATCAGATCCAGATTTAATCCCTCAACTTCATCCTGTTAAAAGGGGAGTATTAGGTCCTGTGCAGGCAACCAAAATTTATAGTTTAAAAGCTTGAGGATCATTCATGACCCAAGATTATCTGTGAACCAAATGATTACTTGGAGGTCACTTGTGTGTTATGCATACCGGGCACTCGGCATACAAGACAAGTGTAAATGCACAAGTCATGTGATTTCATCTACTGATAAGATTGGGTGATCAGATAGAGATCTAGAACAAAATGCACCCATCATCCAACTGTTTGCAGGTTGCAGTTAGTTACATGAGTTTTAGGCTCAGTTTCTAAAAAATTTGACTGTCAAATCATCAAATGGGATATTGTTTGTTGTTATGGGCTATTTCTCAGAATTGTTACTAAAATAAGGGTTGATGGACCCTAGCAATTTCTGATCACCATTAATTACTTGACAACCAGATTGCCAAAATGTAAAATTCTTACCTCAACAATGAGAATGTTTTTGCCTTCTAATGATTGCAAATTATCACCACCTACAACCTTGATTTCACCCGTAGATTTGTCGTTCTGAAAAAGAAATGGTTATTATTGTTATTATTTGAGAATAGGACAACTATCCTAATCCCACAGTGCCATTCTAAATTTTAAGAAACTAATTTCTCTAAAGCAGGCTTCAAAGTGTTTCATCCCAGGATGGATACTACAAGTATAAAGAGGAAAATGAAATTCATCCCAGAACAATGCAGAGAAAAGTTTTTTATTTTCGATGAGAAACATTTGGCAGATGAATTTCCTTACTTTGTTCTTTCTGTGGCATCTAATCCTCTGTTATATGTATTGATATATGCAAACCTCAAATCCAGTTTTTCTCTATGTACAATATATCTCACAGATCCTTTCATTTCACTTCCTCAAACCTTTCATGTTCCTTTACAGCATATTGTATGCTTTAGGAAACCAAAGTGTTTTTCTTGTTTTTGATAATGAAATCATTAAACCAGACACCACAAAAACACAACTTATACAACTACTAAAAATGCTAGCATTGATGCAAAGGGATAAACGCAGTGGTGTAGCCACAGGGGTGGTTTTGGGGGTTGAACCCCCCCTCCCTATGAACCAACCTTGAAGTGCAAAAAAACCTAAAATAACAGTTCTTCTTTCTCCTGTTAGACTTTTCACTTATGTCTTGCTACAGCCCCCCCTTCCCATAACACAATCATGGCCACACTACTGGAAAAATATTCCCAAAGCTGAGCAAACAAGCTGCAATAATATCACAGTCTGTAAACTTTGCTGATGGTAAATTACAATGTTATTCTTTATCAAACTAAGCATAAACACAATGTTCAGGGAAATTCCCTACAAGACTGAGTCACCTTAATACTGCATACAATACTCAAGAAAACAGGAACAATATAATATTTAGAATTGTACTTTAATAGATCATTTATAGAACTTCTGACACCTTTAGGGCATCAAGTAAACTGTTCGTAGGAAAATAATTATGAATTTGTGGGTGGGGTATGTATTCTTGATATGGACTTACACCTGCACTGGTGTGATGTGGAAACAAATCAACACAGTTCAATGCCACAAAAATTTAGAATTTGAAAGCGTCATGTTTGCAGTATTTATAGTTTGCTATGAAGCTATTTTAGGCAGTTATAAGAGGAAATGCAGTCACCCCAACCTAAAGTAATGTACAGTAGTAGACTGTCCTGTTTCATGGCTGGCTCTTCAGGAAATCATGTTCATATTTTTTTTTCTCTGCCTCAAATGTGAAACTTACTTAGATTAACTGCTTGGTTTTACCCTGAATAGTATACTGAAGTCAAAAGTATTATCAAAGATACTCTGAAGCCATTAAGCAAAAATTTGTGAGATTTAGCTGTTGTTTAAAGATAAGTTTCTGGTGACTGCTCTTGGCCTTTAATCGTCACCCTACGCAGTTCCAATTCTCCCAACCTACTTACTTCTAGCCCCACCCACAACTCAACTGGCTAAAACTCATGATCCTCACCCAGACGATCTCACTTTATTGCTTGATGCTATTCAAGCTGTATAATATGAGCTACTCTGTTGATGTTTTGAACTGTTAATGTCAGTCAAAGAGCTGTGAGAATTGGTTATTTCTGTAATCTTCTTGTAAAGTTGGGGGGGGGGGGGAAGCCTGCCTTTAAGTTCAGAAGTCTGATGGTGCCAAGCTTAAGTTGATGGCTGTTTAGTAACACTGCCTGAAACTTTCAAAGGAGGTGTTGGAAATGTATATACTCCTCTTTTTACGTACATAATATCCACTAGTGAATAATGACAAATCAGCCAATTTTACTAATTCATGAGCCCAAATTGAAATGGACTGTCAACCTGTCATCTTCTGACTTACTGTAATTGCTTTAATAAATGAATATTCATTAAAACAACAAAGCTCCATCCATAAGATTCTTTAACGGACATGTTTGTACACAGTAAGTCAAAGGGATATGTTCATTGTGTGAGCTTGAAGTGGTGACATAATCCCTCAATAATCTTATAAATGGTGTCTGTCCAAATTTCAAAATTGCTTAAGTCATTATTTTTATGAATATTTATCATCTTTTCTTTGCTTCAATTATGAAAGTTAATAGCTTGCAGTTTTGCAAATGTTGACAACAAACTCAAGCAACATAGTGCAAAGTTTGATGTTAGGAGTTAAGCCAGTCCAGGTTAATGAGCAATAACATCTGCCAAATGCCTGGTTCACGGTCCAGTTCATTTTCTTTTAACCTCGAAGAGGTTTCGGAAACTCAATACAGTAGCAAAAAAAATTACAACCTAACCAAAGTGTGAGAAAAGGATCAGACAAGGGAAAAAGGAAAAGAGAAAAGAATCAGCAAATCTTACTGCTATGAAGTCATTCATTAACTTGAGGATGTCTGGTGATGTCTGCCATGATTTCAGTACAGGATCAATTCCTTTAGTGTACTTGCACAAGAACACTGGGTAGATGGGCACTGTTTAACAAGGTTTTACTTGATTGGCTGTCACCATTGTATTGTATAGACTGCATTCTTTGTTAGGAATGAGGAGTAGGTTAGGGATTAGGGTTATCATTAGCCAGTTAGGAAATTTCTTGTTAAACAGTGTGCATCTCCTCAGAACACTTGTACTGTATGTAAAGTAATGTAAAGTATTTCAAGTAGGCTGACAAGTGGAATTTTATCACACTGCTGGAAAACATGCCCTGAAATTTTCACAGGAAAGAAAAGCTCACAATGCTACGGATGAAAGCTGCCCACTCAACCTTAACATGCTTCGATTGTGACCAAAGCAATAATACAGTAGGAAGGACAGAGTAGATTGAATTTGATTCTTTTAAGGAATTTGACTTGTTCTGCCTTCTGGTTTTGTATTTCTTGAATGTCTACTTGCAAGATATCAGAAGGATATGCTTTGCTGATCTGTATAGCAATGGTAAAATTCAAAAGCTGTAATTCTAGTCCATCCTCTACTCTGTTCACTAAACTGTTTATAGTGCCCACTGATACTTCAATTGCTAATTGGTCTTGCAGTCTATGGATGCTTCCTGGGATTAGATTTGTAATGTTTAAGAATAACATGACTCGCTTTAATTAGCCAATAGAGATGAAGGTCAAGAATTTCGGCCCTTTTTGTTCCCATATCACTGTTAGGCCCCCTACTTCATCTCTGCTTCCTTCTATGCAAAATACCTTGAGCCTAGAAATTGAGATCTTCTGCAATTACCCCATGCTCATTATTGTAAGAGTTGCATTATAACACCTTTTGTTACAGTATGTACAGGCTAAGTGGGACCCAAGACAACCATATAATGGTGTGTATGCATGTACACAATAAGCAAACAGAAAGACAGCTGAAGCACATGATTGTGACATGAGAGGAAGTAAACTGTTAACAAACTCACCAAGTGGAAACCCACCCTGACAGGTGAACACCAAGTTTTAGAAAGCTACCTTTAACTCAAATGGGTAAAATCTAGGAATGAACTACAGAACTGAGAGGCAGTACTACCATTATATCCTTTTCCACACACCCAATTGCAAAGGATTAGGGGATTTACTTTTTGCACAAATTTTTTTGCTAAGATCAGAAACCATCAACAAAAGTTACAAGGCTCTAGATTTGTTTCTTAAAGGGCCAAACCTCTCACCCTAAACTGCAATTTTGGTGCAGGGGTACCAAAATTCTCAATTGGCTCAGCTCTTTCATCACGGCTGGAAAAAACCGGCAATACGGGAAGCTCATTGCCGGGAAATCCAACCCACTCGCGGGAAATTTGCTCAAAGGACTTTTAAAATGGGTGTCGGGCTGATCATCGTATTGTCAGAATAAGTCAACAAAAGCTCCTTGTTAGCTTTCATTCTAAAAATTTCAACACATTTTGCACTCCCCAACTTGAACTACCAGAGAATATTTAAAAGTTTTTCGTTCATTTATACAAGCAAATTCAATTGGGATATCCCGGGGATAAACTACAACTTCCAAGCACTACGAAGAGAAACAGCGTGATGCTGCCATGAGTGGGTCAATTAGTACCGTACACTGTGTATGTTCTGCATGTTTTGTACACAGTCTGTGCTGATAAAACAACCAATCAGAATGCGCGACATTTTCTTCGGCCGAGCTGGCTGACGAATCTACACTGAGTTATAACAGATGAATGAATGCACGTGGTTGAACGTTCACTGTGTGTAGTACATCTGAAGTGATAATGCATGTAGCCACAGTATGAAGGAATATCCCTGTTCTTAAAAATAAGAGGCGTGTTATCTCCTTTGTTTCAACAAATCGGTGCTCAAAAATCTGTAGTCGGGCCACATGTGTAATTGTTTTTTGATGGTGCAGGTGTATATCGTGAGCGTTTAATAGAGCGGGTAGTCATTAGCGGGAATAGCGGAGAAGTTTGGTTCAAGAATATGCCAAGTATATAGACCTAGCCTTTATGCGTATCGTAGGCCTAAATGATTTCTTGGATGATTATGTTTTGCCCCTTTGTGAAGCCTGAGTAACGGACACATTTTACACAACACAGTGACAAAGTTCGTCCCATCCTCATTGCATAGCTGTATTAAACAAACATATTGCCATTCTGTCAGGCTATTCGGGGCGACCAATGAGAGAGCTACATTTGGGCTATTTGCTTTCATTTAATTTGTGCAGCACAGTAAAGAACGTGATAGCGACGTAGTACTGTAGTATCAGCGGTGACTTGCTGCTGTTTGTGAAGGAGTGTTTTATGTATGCACACAACAGTAGTAGTTGCTGAGCTGAATGCGACGGCGCTCAATGGACAAGTTGCTTGGCTAGAAAGTTAATTAGTTTGTTTGACAGAAGAGAAGAGTAGGACAAACTTTGAAGGAAGGAGAGATTCCGTAATGGAATTCAACTTTATTTCGTTCGAAATCTACATAATTTGAAAGCGTTACATTAGCAGTTAATGCACAAACAAGTTTCATTCCCAGTGCTTGAATTCATGATTAGGTCGGACTCAACAAAATCGTGTCCAAAGCTATCAAAAAACCCGATGGGCTACATAATTTTCCCGCCACTGCGTTCATTCATCAGGGGCTTTCAGGGTCAGAAAGGGCCGTTTCCTGCAATCTGAGAGGCTTCATTTTTCAAAAATTTTTCTGTACGCTTCGCGCGAACCGATAGTCGCGCTCCGCTTAGATAGTAAATAATTACAATCACACGGGAAATAATTCTTTCATTGCCGGGAAATTTCGGTTTTTTCCAGCCGTGTCTTTCATTGACAGCTAATTCAAACAATGCAGAGTACCAAAGCTTATATTACACAGCACGAACAGTACTGAGAGTATTTTGATGATATAAATTGAGTTTTTCTATACTCACCTTGAAGCAATAAACTGAGATTGTATCTGGATGAGGATGAATTTCAGACAATTGTGGGAGGGGCTTCAGTGAGAAGTTTAGGACAATTGGTACTGTTTTGGGTGAGAGAACTGGGCCTTTAAATGAAATTCAACAACACACTGACACAAATGTGTTGTGTCAACATGATAAAAGAGGTTAAACACACAGTTTGGCATACAGGGCAAGTTCAAGTTCTGTTGAAAATACAGTTCAAACATGGTGCACACCCTTCTTTTAGTTACATCTTATGACAATATGCTGGGTATGCCTGTCATTCTGTGACAAGCTAGAAATACCTCGGGCATATTTTACATCAATTGCCATTTGCCAAATGCAATTGCTATCATGTGGAAAAAATTGATGGCTCGTATAATTAATGCATTGGTTGTTAAGTTTTAAGAAAGAAAATAAATCCAATGCAGCTATAAAGATGGTATGTGGACCTACAGTGCAGTCTCAACTCTCTTTTCAGCACTGCTGCATTTATGCAGCAATAAAATACTCCTCCATAAAAATTTTCAGTCCCTGAAACAAATTAATACATCTTATAACAAAGTTTTGAAATGGACCTTTTATTAATGGTCATTCTATGAATTTTCAGCTGCTTGTGGAAGAACTGATTAACTTGTCAAAGAAGTTATGTTTTAAAGGTTATAACTCATTTTACAGGATATAGCACATTTTAGGTCTCAGTTCTCTTCAACGGCAAACAGTTGTCAAAGGTGAGGGAGTCATCCTTCCTCTTGGAACCTTCTCTCAATCAGACATCAATCAACCCTTGCACCCTGTCTCTAGTGAGACTCCATGGATATAATAATCTACCATTTATAACAATCTACCATCAACCCTCTCGTCTAATCCCCACATAATGCCCCCCCCCCCAAAAAAAAAAAAAAACCAGAAAGCCAAAAGGCTTAGTGATTCCTTGCTGCTGAAATGTAAGGCCTTTTTTCACATTGACATTGCTTTGCAATGTTTTTCAATTAACAGGGCTCCATAATGTGCCCACAAAGTACCCATGCAAGGCATCCAATCTTCCTACATTGAGATCCCCCTTGCCCGTCAGGAGCCCAAATGACATTTGACCTCCACCAAAAACTTCTGGGACCATGTATTCACTATGTGCCATCTACATGACAAGTTACAAGACCCTACAAGTGACCTTTCTTGAAAGACTGTGCAGGAAAGCTTGTCAGGCTTTGAACATGCTGACTTCAAATGAACTTTGACCTTTGGGAAAATCAATAGGGATCATCTACTAAATATGACCAATCCACACACTAAATGTGAGCACAGTCACATGTACCGTTCTTGAGATACAGCGTTTAGGAAGTTTTGACCTTTTGACCTCTCATGACCCCAAATGACCTTTGACCTCCACCAAAAACAATAGGGAACATCTACTCAATATGGCCAACACACTCGCCAAATATGAGCATAGTCACATGTACCATTCTTGAGATATCGTGTTTACGAAGTTTTGACCTTTTGACCTCTCATGACCCCAAATGACCTTTGATCTCCATGAAAATCGATAGGGATCATCTACTCAATATGGCCAATGCACACACCAAATATGAGATTAGTCACAATTACCCTTCTTGAGATACCGTGTTTACAAGCAATTTCTAAGGAATTTACCTATTGACTTCTCGTGACCCCAAATGACCTTTGACCTCCACGAAAATCGATAGGGATCATCTACTCAATATGACCAACCCACACACCAAATATGAGCATAGTCACATGTACCGTTCTTGAGATATCGTGTTTACAAAGTTTTGACCTTTTGACCTCTCCTGACCCCAAATGACCTTTGATCTCCGCCAAAAACAATAGGGATCATCTACTCAATATGGTCAATGCACACACCAAATATGAGATTAGTCACACTTACCCTTCTTGAGATATCGTGTTTACAAGCCAAAGCATCACATACACACACACACACACATACACACGACATCACCATTGCATAGATTCCTTGCCTGCCTTCGGCAAGGAATCAAAAAAAAATCCAAAAGAAAATGTGAAGAAAAGAATTTACTATACCTCATAACTCTTTAGTCTGATGAAGTCAACTCTCATTGGAACAGACTTTGATGCATGACGATTAAGTGCTTTGATATAATCCATAAGATCAGAGCAAAACTGATAGCCCCCCTTTAGGACACAAAGGACTGCTAATGGCCTTCCATCACCTAAATCATCCCAAATATTTCTGGCTAGTCTCTCAGTTCTGAAAAAGCAAGATGAAACAAACCCTAAATATATAGAAGCCAAGATACATTTAAATTTGAAACATCTTACTACTGCAAATGTCTCAGATTTTTTTTTCTTTAAAGTGAGTCCTAAAAACCCAGCTAAATAGTTTACAGTGCAAGAGCAGTTGTCCCAAACTTATTTTGAAGCAACAGCTAAACCTCCCAATTTTCTTCTGACTTCTTTTCAAAGTATCTTTCATAATATTTTTAGGACTTCAATATTGTATATTCAAGGTAAACCAAGCAGTTACTCCCTGTCAATTTCACATTTAAATATGAAAAATACTGTCACGTGACCTTAAAGTGCCAATCATAAAACAGGACAGTGAACTACACTACTTCAAGTTGGGGAGCTGCTCTTGGTCTTTAAAATGAATTCTATATATCTGAATATTTACAGATTACTGAATATTTACAAGTTACTGAATAAAAGTCAAAATAATCAAAGAGAGGTAGGGAGAATGACCTATAATCAAAAGTGAGATACACTAAGTGCTTTATTGCTGACTGAATCAATTTAATACTCTATTACATAATATGCAGACATGACTAAGTCATTTGGGAATGGGGGGTTCAAGGCCTAATCCCAAACAGTTACAATTCCCCTAACCTACATACTTAAGCCCCTCTCACAACTGTCTAAAATTCATCCTCATCCAGGCACCATCTCAGTTTCTTGCTTCAGGGTGAGAATACAAGACCCCAATGTAAATGCTCTCAGCATAATATGAGCTTGGGTACTCTGCACTTTTTGAACTTGCTGTCAATCAAAGAGCTGTGCCAGTTAAGAGTTTCTGTGGACTACTACAAGAATTGTAGTTTGGGGTGAGAGGATGAGGCCTTTAAAATAGATACATGGTATTTTATAAGCACATGTAACAGGTCTTCACCTCTACTAGCCTGATACAAGATTACAAGATTCTCCATACTTCAGTTATGAGGGTCAAGACACAATTTTCAGGGCCCCCAGTTCTGCTGTTATTCTGAAGTCAAAGTTAAATTTCCAAAACACCACATTATGAACTTACCTATCAGCTATAATTCCTCTTGGTATCAAAATGTTTTGAATGAAATTTTTGTAATGTTTTGGGACACAAAACATGTCAATAGGGTAGCCTTCCGCTCCATCCTCAATCTAAATAGAATGGAAAGAAAAACAAAAAATATATCTGAATAGCTGGAGATATGTATGTTTTTAAATATATCTATTCAGGATAAGGGTACACTAATAAAATGCATGTTAATAAATTTAAAATGATTTGGGGGGCTGGCACTCAAATTTGCACAACAGCAAACCAACCACCTGACCAAGGGGTCAGCAATCCATAGCCGCAAACAAGGGTAATCGTTGGATAGCGACTTTGAACATTCATTGTGAAATGGCGCCCCCACTTTTTGAAACGGTCGCGTACAACTTTAACATCGCGTCGAATATATTGTTTATGTTTGGCTGGCTGGAATGCACTCAATATCAGCTATTTGTCTCATTTGCAATTCAGGCGATCAACCAGCCACAACATAACAGCATTGTCCTCATCTTTTCCCTTGATATTTCCTGGCAATTCAGGTATGTCATTGAGCTATTTATACCAGGATATGAATATTAACTATGAAATGAGACTCGGACTAGATATAGGGAGATGAATCTATTAATTTTAGTGCTTGAACGGTGAAATTATCAACTCAGTGACTGGGGTTTGTCACAGTACTTGCGGGCATATAAACTCAGTAGCGATACGGGTATGTTTTCTGCGATATATTGCACAATTACTTATAACAGTATGTTTATGCTGGAGACCACAGTGTTTGATCGTTAGGTATTGGCGTTACTGAGATAACTGGAATCTACAGATTTCAAGTAGCATTTTTATGGTTTATTTATGGTACTGAGTATTCACTGTATTCTGCATTTATACTTTTGATGATGTGAAGGAACTTAAGCGATGTGAGATGGTAGATAAGACAGACAGACATTATATTTGTTCGTTTATGGGCTAATGGTAAGTGCAGGCTAGGAGATTAGAGAGTTGATGGTTTATTATTCCAGCCTGACATACATATTAACCTATAGCGTTTCCTTTATTTTGTATGACTTTGAAGCATTTCTTTCCAGGTTGTGATATATATATGCTATTAGTTATTTAATTTATTGTTTACATATTGTTGTTACTGTGACTTGACTACAGTACGTCAGTGATTGAGTATAAATAGATATGCGATTCAGGCGATCAACCAGCCACAACATAACAGCATTGTCCTCATCTTTTTCCTTGATATTTCCTGACAATTCAGATGAGGGAATGCTCGCACCTAGGCCTACGCCTGAAGATACAGATTGTAAGTACAAGAACGGGAGAAGGAGGTAAGTCACGTTGAATGATAATACTATAAAACCCTTAGGTCATCGAACCACCTAACCGGGTTAACATAATGACTGGTTGCAACAGTATTGGCTATTTTTTGGTCTCATTCAAGGGTCTTGCCCATTTTCAAAGATTCCAGGGAATCACAAATCTTCAATACACCATTTTCTAAGTAGCAATTATAAAGGATTAATTTAAGGGACAGATTTTGAGCATGCTGTATATCTCTCATGGTCTTAGTAGTATTTCTGGATTTGCACTGTTCAAATAGCATCCTTATTTGTCCTAAATTTACCGGCTTACACTTCCCTACAAACTGAAAGAAGTGGAAACAAAAACGCACAGGGGATTTATGCGATGCGTACATGACTTCAACACTAAAACTGAAAGAGTATGCATACTCTTTTCATTCATATTTGACTCTTTACATTACTGTTTTGATGAGTATTTGCCATGTACACTAAATACGCACAATGCACAAATACGCACACCAATGAAAGCCCTGTAAAATTTACCATACATTTACCATATATTAGTATATACCAGTTTTAATCACCACTTTGTGAAACAGTACCTGCACATCTGCATTCATACAAAAGGCAACTATCTAGTATTATAATATTCAGTGTACAGGGACAATAAAACAATATATCTCAGCTACTCTAAGGACACTGTACATGCATGGTCAACATTAAAGGGAAAATGCAGTCATCCCAAATTATATTTTGTGTAGTAGACCACCCTATTTCATGAATGGCTCAACCCCTAAGAGCTGGAAACAAAGAATATACCCACAGTATTTCCTGCTTGTCTTAAGAGGCAACTAAATGGATTGAATTTAACCATACTGGGAAAATGTCTTTACACTTTAAAATTGCTTTTTATCGAGTTGACTGACACTATATATAACACATTCGTGTTATTGTGTCGGTAAATCTCATCTAACAAACAAATTCCCAACTGGACCTTTCAAATCATGTTACAATATTTCTTTCCCTCAAATGTGAGATTTATGAAGCTTGATCTACCCTGAATGTTATATTTATGTCCTGGAATATCAGATACATGGGAGAGAAATATTGAGGAAGATTATAAGACTTAGCTGTTGCTTTGAAATGAACCTTAGGAGACTGCTATTTGCCCTTTAAGTACTTACAGCCATGTAGTTTCTTCAATGAGGTCTGGGGTAAAGCAGCACTTTTACAATGCATTCACGGACAAATAAATCAAACCCCTGATTTAACCATATCCACTGCAATAGGACTATAACACAATTTGCTTGGCTAGGCAATGGTCAACACCAAACCAAGGCAGTATTACGACCTATAGTAGTCTGACCATATATTTAATGCTGTACACCTGACTTGAAAGTATATTGTATACTGTGTATTTCTTTAACATGAAGGCCTCGGGGGAGATTAGCATTTTTGCTAACCAGTCTTACCCTCCTTTCAATTGCTAAATAAATAAATAACTAAATACTGTAAAGGTCATTTACAACCTTCATGTCCCTTCCTTGTTGCCTTTAAATGATATGTTAACAAAGGGAACAATGGCCTTGTAAGTTGCTTCCTTCCCAATAGAAGAGTTCAAAGTTCATAGATCTGTGCAAGCGTTAGTGACCATTCTGTTCAGGTCAACTGGTTACCGAACATCTGAGCGTTCCACCAGCTGTGCAGAGCATATACTGTTTAAGTGTGTCTACATCCCACCACCAGTTTAACAGATGTAACAGTGTTACCCATTGACATTGACTTTCACCTATTGCACAACATTGCTGCTTGAAGAACCTTTTAATTGGTCTATTGTTTCAGGTTTCACCTTTTCAGTTTTTGTGCTTGGCTCCCTTCTTGCTAGACCTCTGACATCAGCTTTTCATGTGATGACATAATACTCTATAGCAGTTGTATTAAAGTGTACCTCAAGTCAAAAAATTCAAAAAATATATGCATGAAAAATGAATTCTGACAGTCCAACTCCCATCTTCACAAAACATTCTTGAGCCGAGATATAAAATGTTGAAGTTTATTCACTAAAATTAAAATGGCACTGTTCACTGTGCAATAATCTGTGAAGTCTTTGTTGTATTTCTGAAAGTTACTGCAGCTTGTACCAAGGTGTGATAGCACTCTTAAGGCGTGTATACACGAGCAACATTTGCAAAACATTCCCAAAACATTTCCAAAACATCCACTGGCAACAAATCCAAAACATGCTTGTTTTCGGTTTGTTGCACAGTGTAGACAGGGAATACAGCATGTTTGAAAATGTTGCAAAAGAAATGTCCTGGCAATTCTTTTCAAAACATTCTCAAAACATTTTCCAAAATGTTTTTTAATTGTTTTTACTCTGTCTACACTGTGCAACAAACCAAAATCAAGCATGTTTTGGGTTTGTTGCAGGTGAAGTGTTTTGAGAATGTTTTACATATGCTGCTCGTGTATACAGGCCTTTACTCTTATGGGGTTATGTAACTAATTAAGCCATCTCTGTGCAACAAGCTTTGCAAGCAACAGAAAGTGTTCAAGGTCACAAAACTTTTCTTATTTTTACAGGGAAACAACGCAAGTAATGTGAGTTGCTCAACAAGAAAGTCACAAATTATTGCGCAATGAACTAATTTTCTTTAAGTGACTAAATTTTCACATTTTATATCTCAGCTTAAAAATGTCCTTTGAAGATGGGAGTTGGACTGTTAGAATTCCTTTTTCATGAGCTTTTTCATCTATATTTTTGAATTTTTTGACTTGAGGTACACTCTATACTTGACAAGCTTGTTCGATGAATCTGTCAAGAAAGAAACACCTTGTTAAACAGTGGGCATGAGCTGGTAATTTCTGTTACCATGGTGATCCGACCCACAAGTTTAACACTATACCCTTACTTCTCTACCATAATGGACAAGTTATGAGAATCAGACAGAGAGATCATATCATGAAAATGACCTTAGTAGCTGTATTATTAAGTCACACGTTTTCTTTTCCACTTGAACACCAGCACAAAGCAAAGTAAAACTATGTTACATTCCTCATTTTTTGGTTTCTTGCCAAAGGCAGGCAAAGAACCTATGCAATGGTGATGTTGTGTGTGCGTGTGTATGTATGTGTGTGTGTGATGCCTGCTTGTAAACACAATACATGTCAAGAAGGGTAACCTCCAGGGTTCTAATACTTGGCATGTAGATTGCCATTTCACAGAAAGATCTTTGGAGAACGGAAGTGTACACCAACAAATTTGGCGTACAGCATACCCAGCTGCTACAGAAAATTGTACAACAGCTGGCATACAATTGCAACAATTGGTGTGGGTTCCAAACACCTCCACCTTGGCGTGATTCTTTGGCGTATGGCAAAAGTACTTTCCGGTGTGATTATAGGGTTGGGTTATGAATGCATATTCAGAATGGGTTAGGTAGGCACACTACTACTACTAAATAAGGTTAGGGTTATGTACACATAGGCCTAGTAATACTGGGTTAGGTCTACATACATGCAAGCGCAAACCTAACTTAGTCCATGAATACTGTCCACTTCCTGGTACGAAAACCCACTTAGGCCTTGTACCAGAAATCTAAGCACAAAAGTATACAAAACTTAACAGCCAAGGCCTTGGCTGGAAGTCTCGTTTCTTGAGGGGGAAAGAGGAGGGCCCGTGTTAGTTCCAGCTAGGCATGCACAAGATGATTCAATGAAATATAGCTTAAAATAAAGCCTAGTTAGAGTAGTGTGTACAACTAACGTTAGGACAACAGCTCTAACGTTAGACTTCGGTTAGGCCTAACGTAGCAACAGGTTCGAAAGGTTTAACTTTTAACTTGAAGTAGCCCCATGCCAAACTTGGGCCTAGGCTTGGAGGCCTAGGCTAGGGTTAGTTATTGTATAGCTAGGCTAGTCTATGCTAAGTCACCCCAATGCAAATATATAGGCCTAGCCTAGGCCTAACGTTAACGTTAAGCAGGCTAGCCTACCTCAACATAATTCTTCGACATTATCTGGTTTGAAAGGAAGACTGTGGCTGTAGGCCCTCGGAGCTTCACGTTTGAATTAGAAGGGGAGTAGCTTTTAGAGAAAGCAGCGTATTTGATCAGATTATTAGCGGATTGCAGTGTTTACTGTTTACCAGCGGACACAGTTAATCCCAGTTAGCCAATACAAGCATGTACACCTGCGCTGGTTGAGTCCACGTACTGTCGTGTCTAACTATAAATACTAGCGACAGTAGATTAACAGTATCAACCTTGCATGCAGTTGGTTCTCCAAGACATCAACAATAATACTCCATGAAGTGAACAAGCTCTCGCTCCCGCGCTGGTGCATTCGCGCGAAGCACGTATGAATATTCATTTCCAATGAGCGCCCTCTATAGCCAATCATTCTTTAACGTTGCTATGGGAACAGTACAACAACTTCACTACGAAGATTACTCGATATGATACTCGTAGTACTAGTATAGTATAGTACTTGTTCATTGATATAGCACAGGTGTTTGTGGAAGTATTGTGCCAGGCTGATCCATGCAATTGTGTAGCCCGGGCCTAGCCTACGTCTGTATAGTACGTGTACCTTGTCATATATTGTGCTGCATACAGATTGATACGACTTCTGACGTGTGAGCTCTTCTAGACCCTGCGAGTTTTTCATTCCTGTAAAAGATTGGCACGACAAAAAATATTTCAGAATGGAATATTCTGAAAGCATTTACAACCTTATTCCTAAAGAGCAAGTTGAGCCGCCAAAGGAAAAGAGGTGAGGCACTATACTTGGGAAGTTGGGGATTGTGCGTTATCGCAAAGGTAGAATGACAATGCAATGGTAACTAGGCCTAGGCTAGGCCTAGGCCTAAGTCATGCAGTTGTTACTGTTACTGTTAGCCTAGGTTATATAATATGGGCCTAGGCCTAGTACTTAGCCTACATGTTACTGTTAGTGTTACAGTGGCCTAGGCCTAAAATCGTGGACAAAACTTTGTTGGGACACCCAGCTCCCCAAATCCATTGTTAACCACTGCTATGCTATCCGCTTTCGGGCCAAGTCGTCCCCAAACCAACTCGTCCCCAAGCCAACTCGTCCCCAAACCAACTCGTCCCCAAACCAACTCGTCCCCAAGCCAAGTCGGCCCCAATATGAGAAATTAGTGAAAAATTGGTGGAAAATAAAATTATCTCATTTCAAGAGACCAGCTAACACTGACTTTGCATTTGTTTTTGGTTTGTTAATTAAATTTTTTTTCCTCCCTTTTGCTAGTTAAAAGGGAGATTTCGTGGCACATAATTTTTTTTAATTTTTGAAGCCGTGATTTATGCATATATAGAGAATGACCAGTGGTTTAAAATAGAGCATGATGACTTTATTGTCGCAATTTGTCTACCCATCATAACCAATAACATGTATATTTTTGGAGTTTGATAACGTATATTTTAAACACAACTGAGGGGGACATACGTTTGGTTTGGAAAATATAATTAGTCTTGCAAATAAATGTTTTGGCAAAAGTAATGTTTCTTGCAGATACATTTATATTGCAAACTTAATTCTTTTTCTTGAAAATATATTTCTGGCTGGAAGAATATTTTTGTTGCAAATATAATTTTGTGGCGAACATGGTAACTTTTTGAAGAAAGATATATTTTCTTGCAAATATATTTTGGTGTAAACATAATATTTCTTTACTAATATATTTCAAGTGTTGGAAATAAATATTCTTCTAAATGTATATTTTAGAGCAAACATGTATTTTTGTTGGGAATATATTTAATTGCAAATATATATCTTGTTAAGAACATACTCTTTCTACAATTGTATTTTTATTGCAAATTTGTTTTACAAATAAAGGCCTAATGTTTGAAGCTACTAAATAAATATCGTGCTTTGTCACATAAATATTTCAGTTTTGATTATGTTTGGTTGGTAATATTCCCCTTTCTCGCGCCATAAAAATCACAACATTTTTCATATTGGGGACGAGTTGGTTTGGGGACGAGTTGGTCTGGGGACGAGTTGGCTTGGGGACGACTTGGCTTGGGGACGACTTGGCTTGGGGACGAGTTGGCTTGGGGACGACTTGGCATGCTTCGTGCTATCCAGGGCACAGAGCTAGATAAGTTGACACAGCTGCACAGAGAGACTCTTCCTGATGCATCATTGGAAGGGGGAACAGGTTTTGTGTTAGGCCTAACCCTTTACCGTTGTTTGGGTCCTTTTGGACCCATGCGGAGAGCTCGGCTGTCACACACTTTACCATTTCACGCGGAGTTCGAAACTGCGAGTAGCTACCCGAAAATTCGGCCACAACAGCGAGAGAGACAATAGTTTAAGGTCACGGGGTCAATGGCCTACGGAAGCCCATGCGGGGCGGGCTACGTCCGCTTTTCCGCCCAATCCCGAGGCGCGCAAATATGCCCCGATCGGAGCACAACGGTAAAGGGTTAATAGCCTAGGCCTATTCCTCAGTAAAGGACTGTGGTCAGTCGCTATAGCCTACTCCCTAATGTTGGGCTTATAACATTACACATTCCTTACTCCAACCATTTTGACAAGCAGGATAATGGAGTTGTTTTAACAGTTGAAATTAACTTTCTTCTAACATCAAATTTTGGACATAAAATGCTTGAGTCATGTCATAACTTCCCTTCTACAAGTTACAGGAGCAACCCAAACAGTTTTTGATCACTGAAATCTTTTGGAAGGGGTCAAAACTTTGGACTGAAATCATCATCATTTTTGCACAGTATGTGCAAAGAAACTTTGTTTACAAGAGTGTGCTAATGAGTGTAACTATTGCATCAGTGTATGTAGATAACTTGCTCAGTAAAATTACCATAGGGACTTATGCTAACAGCAAGCATGAAAATGTTCTTAGTGACATCACAGTAATATGCATGAGGCTTTCTAGTGTTAACTAATATTTGGAATGTACTGTAAATTTTGGTAAGTTGCAAAGTTGATGATTTTATATTAATTTTTGAACCTTTGGAGATTTCAAAGCATAAAAATAGTTGCAATAGTTGTACAAGATTTGGAAAAGGTAATTTATGATAGTAAATTAAGATTTTATGTCCTGCTTTTGGTAAACAAAGAAAATAAATTTTGTTTGGCTATGACCTCACCTAAATGAGGGACCCTGGGCCTTGGCCAGTGAAAGTGCCACTGTTAAATTGGGACTTGAATACTTCAATTTTTATGTAACGTTCTGTCTGATGAGCAAAGGGATATTAATAACCTGTTGTCTTACTTGCTCTGCATATTTTAATTCGGAAAATGCCATTGTATTTATAGAGGCATTGTTTCCTGCCTCAATGCCACCTTGAAGAGGCCAGGGGTGTAGGCTCAATTACCAAGTGGTCTACATAGGGCTGTGAATGTTTAGCAAAATAACTAAACAGGCCGTTGGATTTCAAAAATCACAGGAAACCATTTGTAGGGTCTGTCATTTTTCACCACGGGAACCCACTTTAGGGTTCTGTTAAAAAAGGTATGGGTGGTAACTGATTGGTGGTAACCAGTTTTTGGGTTCCATGATTTTATCACCACCGGACCACCACACGATGGGGAACAATCTCTCCTGTGAAATCCCAAGGCCTGCTAAATATTTAACCTCAAAAATTTGCAATTGTTTAGTGATTAATCGCAATTACCATATCACAAAAAAGCGCTTGTAACTTTATAGTAAACATTTATTCCACATGTGATCATTCAGGGATTAATCGCTACATGTTCATAGCCCTAATCTTTCATTTTTTTGAAAGCAAATTTAAAGGCAAAACATGAAGAAGTTGCTTTGGTTAAAAAGAAGCACCAGTTTGTCACCAGCTTCATACAACATTAATATGCCGCAAGAGCTAAACCCAAATTGGCATCAAAATATGTCTCAAACCAACCATACCAAACAATCTACCATCTTGTTTGTTTTGTTTTGCTTGTTTTATTTGATCCTCTTATGTGGGAACTCTGCAACCCCCCAATGAAGGGGTATTAACGCCAAGCTGGCAATGCCAGTCTCATGGGACAAACTCACAGTTAAACGTCTATGATTAAGGGATATAATAAACCACAACCCACAAAGCTAAACGACAATTTCATTGTCGGAGCTTGGACTTGAACTCATGACTGGAAGATGCAGATCATTACCACTGTACAGTACCACTTGCTCCACATCTTTATGATAGAAAGACTGGCTTGCAGTTTTGACTTTTAACATTTTATAAATTGTGGCCTTCTTTCAATTAATTTCTCTTCCTCTAACTATCAATTTGAAAGAGAACTACTCTTCTATCCAGCTGAAGAATTTTTCCACCTGTCGCTGTTGTTGATTTGTTTGTCTTAAAGAGATATATTGCTCTTCTTTTACAAGGAAATTTCATCCTTTTAAAACCAATATTTATTGGCAAAGAGTGATTTACAAATAAGACAGTATGGTAGCCTTCTTTTTAAGAAATAAGTTTCCCTCAGATAGAAATTCAGTTGTTTGTTGCTCAAGAATAATTTGTTCACCCAAACTTTCAACATTTCAAAAGATGCAGCTTCCATAACTCTTCTCGTGCATAATTTTTGGAGGAGATGAAGCTATTGCTGGGATTTATTGTTGAGAACAAATGATTTGAATATGACTGGAGCTTTTTACTTTGCAATTTTAGAGCATTTTAAATGCAATATATTCCTTTATTACTGCCTTTCTTCGACTTGCAATGTGGTAAATAAGTATTGTCCTCCTTAATTCATTAAAAATGCAACTTTAAGTTATACTTTCATTAGGCTGAAACCCTCAAACACATAGTTAGCTTCCGCAAAAGGTCTTAAAGAATGCTTGAAAAATTAAACGTTTCTATTGAATTTGGTCTCAAAAATGTCTTTCATGAAACTCAGACAATTGTGGGCAAAATTTGTTGGGACACCCTGCTCCCCCTTCCAATGTTGACCACTGCTGAGCTGTTCCTGGCACAGAGTCACTCTTTTTGATGTTACATTGGGAGGTGGAACAGTTGTTTTTATGTAAACCTATTAACCCAGATTAACGGATATTGTGAAAAAGTGTCCCAACAGTTTTGTCCAAGATTGTATCTACATTGGCACTAATATTAGACCTAACCATCAGAGCACTAAACCGAAAAACAAAGATATGAACATATGATTGCATAGGCATATCATTTTCTTCTTGCTCCATGTTTGCACGATAACGATGGGGAACCTTCCAAATACCGTAAGACTACAGATGTACACTATGTTCTGAGTCACTGACGGATTTGTTGTTAATGTCCACTATGTGCAACTTCCCCACCATTTTGGGGGGATAGCGAACTCAGAAGCCCATTAGGACTATTTCTGGTACATGCTCAGACAGCAAGTGATAGGCACAGTTTGGTTGCTGATAACTTTGCCACCCATCATAACTAAAGTTAGTCTGACCTATTTTACTACACAAAAGCTTCTACTTATGGAACGGACCTAACTCTTGATACTGTAGGCATATCTGTATGGCAGTTTGTAGAGGGTAAAATTTAGACAAAGCCTAGGGCTAGGCCCATTACTACAATTTCCAATTGCTTAGTCATTTTGAATTTTCACAAAATGAAGCAGTAGACAGATTCTCAAAACAAAGTAACTTCTTGTGGGTCATTGTTTTGTATTATCTCATGTGGTGTTTTCCCACTTGAGTACAAGCAGGCAATCAGATCTAGATCTGACCCAGCTCAGGGGATCAATCTGCAGGTGAGAACGTTCTTGTTCCCCAGATCAGATCCTGACAGCTTGATTGTCCCTTCCGGGAGGATCAGACTGTGTGCAGCATATGTGATCAGAAAAACAAATAAGAACACAAAAGGAGATCAAGGTGACTGAGATCAATGATGCACTTAAGTAGTTCGGCTTCCCACACCCCAAAAACTTGTGTAAACAAGAATATGACCTTCATACATATCAGGGATCTGACTTCTTATTACTTCAATGGCAATCAGATCTCCTGCAAGTGATCAAATGAAACCACTCTTGCAGTTGATCACAAAATTTTCTACTAGTTGATTAAGCTTGGAGTGATCAGCATCGAGCAATTGTGTTGCCTTGCCATTGTATGAAATAGGCCGTGACCTATCTAACTGAACTCAAAATGAAAATTTTTAGAAGATTATTGTTACTCATTGATGAAATTTTGTAAAAGTGATCAGTGTTTCCAGTCTGTATGTACTTTGGTTAACTTGTATTGAAACATCACTTATCATTTCAGATATGAATCGAAATTTAAGTCTTCAGTGAAAAGGGAACTTAAGACAGATAAAAGCCCAAACAAGACTATGGGTCCAGCTAAAGTTGATCTGAGGTCATCTGGAGAATTCCTGACAAAGCACTCTAAGGAACCCCAACTCCCAGAGAAAACCAAATTCACATATTCTGATGAAGACAAGAGGAGACCGCCTGTACCAAAGCAGACAGAAAAACCTCTTATGGGAATAAAATCTAACAAAGATTTTGTGAAAACAAATGCTGTGGAAAATATCATGTCTGTGCCCAAGAAACCTGCAGCCAACTTTGTGGACACACCTTTTGGTTCTACACATCCTTTGGAACCATCTGGTTTGATGCCAAAATACATTAAAAAGAAGGTATGTATTATGTCTAGTTTGTATATGTATTAAATCTGAAGTGTTACAAGACAGAGCCTGGTTTCCCATAGTTTTAAATTAAAGTAGAAAAAAACAAGAATTTCATGTTTTGAAAAATTTCTTTGATGTTTTGGTACTCTCACTCCACTGGAAGTAATATGCAAAAAATGCAATAAATTTGAAGTGATATCATTGTTTAAATTTACTTCCAAAGTGCCTTTTATAATTTTAATTAGGGAGCCTCTTTTATTTAACTTTTACTCAGGGATATGGTGAAACCCCTCTCTACCTTCAAAGGCGCAAAGAGGATGTCATTCGAGCCCAGGAAGAGTATGATGAGTATGTACGTGAACACTACCGACGAGGTGCCATGAAACAACTCACAGAGGCAGAGAGACAAACCATTTTGGATGGATTGAAGAGAAACTGGGAAGAGATTCACCATCAGTACCAAGGACTATCTGTTGTCACTGATACAGCACCAAAAAAGATGAGGAAAGAACGAATGGAGGCAGAAATGAAACAATTGGAGAGAGACATTGAATTACTAGAAAAACATAAAGTCATTTACATTTCAAACCATTAACATTAAAAGAGAAACTTGAAAGGACAGTTCTGCCAGTTATAGTAAGATAATTCATCCCACCCAGTGAAATTTTCACTTCCTCTAAACAACACATAGTTTCCCTCGTGGTGGTATGAAGTGATAAGAGAAAAAGACTGAAAATAGATTTTGCATCAAGAATGAATATTTGACTTGCATTGGTTTATGAAGAAGACAGGTACTGCTAGTATTTATTGTGTACTGAGATGATTAAATAGCAGATGTTCAGGTTTTCAAAATTACCATGTTTCAGTTTAGATTTGGTCAAGTTTCTGTGGCAAATGAAAAGAAAGGATGCAAGGCCATAGCCAGAATAAGCAATGTTTTTTGTGGTGGAGTCACTACTGTAGGAATTTCATTGGCCTGGAGAGGTCAAAAGGGAGGGGACTTGCTTTAGAACTTTTAAACTAACCAGAACTTTTATGCAGTGGGTTAATAAATCCGTCCTTTTTAGCCGGGGGGCAGTGAAAATAATGATTTTTTTCATTTTTACTCTTTTTTTAATATGAATTTCACGGTATTTTGTCCACTTTTTTGTGTATGGTGTGTCTTTATAAAATTATCACTCCATTTTGGTGTGCTTCAAATCAGACGCTGATCTTCCCGAAACCAGTTCTCATATGTGTTGCATTTAAAAAACCACAAAGTGATGCATTTGTGATTAAAGTAAATATTCAAAAAATGTCAGTAGATATCCATCACATCCAAAGACTTTGTAAGAACTTAATAGTAAAAAACTTTCAAAACACATAAGCAGTGACCCGTCAGGTATTTAAAAATACAGTAACAATTGAATCTCACAAATTTGGTCCCATTTCTCTTCTCATATGTCTCATAATATTTTAAGACATGAATATTGTGTTAATATTGCATGTTCATTTTGTATTTTCAGATTTGATCAAGCAGTTACTCCTTATAAAGTTTACAATTGAGTGAGAAAAATATTGTCACTTGACAAGTTGACTTAAAGGGCAAGAGCAGTTGCCCCATTTTGAATGAGTGTAGTAGACTGTCTGTTTCATGGTTGGCTGTTGAGAGACATGTGACAAAATTTTTTCTCTTCAGATGTGAAATTTACTAGAAGTAACTGTTTGGTTTACCTGGAATATGCAGCAAATAAATCATAAAAATATGATGACAGATACTTTTAAGACAAATAAGAAGAAAATTGTGAGATTTAGCTTTTGCTTCAAAATAAGTTTGGGGGACTGCTCTTGACCTTTAAAAAAACCATTCATGCTACTGTAGCCTACTACACTAACCCAATTGGGATGATGGCATTTTCCCTTTAAGGGTAATAAGGGACACACCAACTTTACTTTCAAGAGGTGAATTTTTAAAACCTATCCTTCTCTTATATTTGGTTTGGATATGCCAGGTATTAAAGTGACTAAACATAAAAACAACATATATAAAAAATATTCTGCATAAATTAAAATAAACGTCAGTAACGAAAACAGGATCACATGATTGATAAAAGCACTTTACAGTGATCACATACTTAAATAGTTGTTGGTGGTTTTCTTGTTCTTTAAAGGGTCAATGCACTTTTCCCAATCTGAATTGGTGCACCTCAGAAAACTTGTTCTTATTTAGGCATTGAAATTTTTTATCTTTTCTTAGATTTTAACTGAAATTTTCAGTTATATATAAAAAAAAAAAAACACCTTGATTACCATATGAACGATTTTTGTTAGAACACATTGTGAAATATATTAAGAAGAAAAAATGAAAGAAAATTTAAGGGCAAGCTTTAGTTACACCCTCTAAGTTATAATTAGTTGTAAAGTTATAAAGGTCAGTCTCATTTTTTACTGTACCATGTAAAATACTGCAAGAATTTTGAAAGTAAATTGTTTTGTACATATTTTACAATGCAATGTTTTATATTATTTTAGTGTGTTTCAAACAAGTTGTGATCATACCATTTTCAACTTGTACTAGCAAGGGGATGGGGTGGTCCTTCCCAAAACATATTGCATGTTCAAGCAGTGGCATAGCCACGGAGATGGGGTTGAGGCTGGGCCCAACCTTGCAATGCAAAAAACACTTAAAATAGCAGGTTTTTCTCTCTATCCTTAGACTTTTCCCTCATTTCTTTCCCCCATTCCCCCCAACACCTATTCCCCCTCCCCCCCCCCCCTCATGACACAATCCCGGCTATGGCCCTGTGTTCAAGTAGTTAGAGCATCGGATTTACAGTGGGAAAGTCAAGAGTTTGACAACTGGCCAGGTCACACAAGAACTACTACTCTCAGTGTGCTTGGTGATCAGCATAAGCAATGGAGTAGGGAAAACATACCAGTGAGCCACAACTGCAAAAAAAGCCATCACCAGCCCAACTAAATCCAATTGGTTAGAACCTGTAAAACTCCATCTTACCTAAACTAACCCTAAAAACAAGGAGGGACAAAAAGAAGAAGGGAAAAAAGATAAATTGAAAAAGAAGAAAAATGGAGAAGGAAAAGAAAGAAAGTGGTAAGGCACCTAGCATCAAAGGGAAGGTTTAAGCCAAAATGTAATTTTCATATATGAAACAGGAACCAAAACTACACAGTATGGTGAAAGTTCCATTCAAATCTGACATGTAGTTCTGGAGATATCAGTAAATTAAGTCAGTAGATTTGTGTTCAAAAGTGAGTTTAAGGGCAGCAGAGCTTATATCACTTTCTCACATTGACAAGGAATACTTTGTTTCCCTTTGTTTTATTAGACTGTTGTGTTGACCTTGAAGGTAATAGGAATAGGACCACCTCCCTGTAGGGGATGCCAAGTTTGTTAAGTTCTCATGCCACTTAGGTAATCATGTTTTAATAATGTGGGATTTTTTAGGAGAAAACCAGCTCTAAAGTTTAAAGAAAAACAAGAAACTGTGCACTAATGTGGGGATATGATGTTATATGTGCTTGCTTCAAGTTCACTTTTTGTTGAAAATGTGAAAACTTTACGTGCTCATATATTCAGAACTACACATCGGATTTCAATGCAAATTTCACCAAAGTGCTTAGAATAAGTACCCCTCTGACATACCAAATCCTGTAATGACCTTAAACCCTTC
This sequence comes from Holothuria scabra, assembly GCA_037179385.1. NCBI lineage: Eukaryota > Metazoa > Echinodermata > Holothuroidea > Aspidochirotida > Holothuriidae > Holothuria > Holothuria scabra. The sequence continues at coordinate 32,599,399 of CM074196.1, forward strand.
TTTCAATGTAGCACTACTTGGCATTCAACCCACCCTCCATAAGCCAAACATTTTCAAACGGGAGTTGGGTAGCATACCCCTTCCTCCCTTGAGAACCCTCCTCACGACAGTGATCATCATTTGCTCCATCACCACCCAGCACCCCTCCCCACCCCCTACACACACACTTCCCCGATGAAATCCTGGCTCTACTCACGACCATTAACCTTTTGAATGATTACCAGGTACGAGGTATATACATCACCGATGCTTTCGTCGTCGTTGTAAGGGCGTTGCAATTTTACAACTGAGGATATGCAACTGGTGGTTTGTGTCACAATCATAAGCCAATGCGGGCTTTGTATCATTCAGCAATCGATACTTGAGAAGCCTAGTAACCGCTGTTAACCTGCTAAAGTAGCTTTAAAAAGTTGAGCGTTGAGACATTTGTTGGAAGAATATTTTTTTTTATTTAGTTTTCAATGCAGTATATGACCTGTTTAATTATTACACAGCTTGATTAAGTATCACTCGCGTATATAGCTCTGTTAGTTTCAGTTTGTATTTTAGAAGCAAAAGCAACCAGACTAAGGCGTTAAAAAAGTAAGTTCTTAAAAAACGTGCCCCCACCCCCGTAATCCCGCCTATTGGACTACACCGACAGACCGGAGGGTGTAAAGGTATAGAGTGCTCAGTTCCTTGACGTCACAATGCACACCCCTTTGAGGGCTGTCAAGAATGCAGAATCGACTTTGACCCTTCTTCTCAACAAATTTGAAGCTAAATACTATACTTCTTTTTACTTTTTTTTTTATAGATTTCAAAATTTCGTTTCAAAAAGAAAGCAAAAATAGCGACTGCTTAAATTTGCTTACAAGGGTGGAATGCCAATTCCAGGGCTGTAGTCAGTGGCGTAGCCACGGGGAGGTTTGGCGAGTGAGAACCCCCTTCCCCTTCCATGACCCAACCTTGCAATGCAGAAAACACCTAAAATAGCGGTTTTTCTCTCTATCTTTAGCCGACTTTTCCCTCATTTCGTGCCTCAACCCCCCCCCCCCCCCATACACCAAAACCATCCTCATTACACAATCATGGCTACGCGCCTGGCTGTAGTAGAGTCCGGACTTGGACTCGTGATTTCAGAACTTGAAGGACTCTGCCCGAGAGGTCGATTTTTCCCCATTGAGAAAGTACGGGGACCCAAGTCCCAGTCTGGACTCTAGTCCTGGAAAGTTGAAAATTGCCGGACTGGATTCGTGACTCGGACTATCAGGGCTCGACTACAGCACCGGCCATTTCCGGTTTGTCCGAGAGGTTGCATTTTTTCCGAATTTCCTGTATGTTCCGTGGCCGAAACCGCCTGGCATAGATGTCAAGCTGAGGGTTAAATATCCTGCGTTCACAGGTGGGTATTAGTACGAACCTAAATAGGCCTATACCGAATAAAGCCGCAGACAACATTGTACATGCGTTAAAGTAGGAAGGTGTGAAGAGACACAGGAGGTCAAAACAGTGCATGGAGACAGGGAGAGGGTGTCTCCTCTGCCTACACTAGCCGAGATGTAAAAAAAATCCGAATTCAAATTTGACAGTAGATCATCCAGTGACACCGACCTCAGTGGCGGAGCTGCCATATGGTCAGGGGGCCATCGCCCCTCCCCCCCCCCCCGACGGATGAATCGTCTGTCGACGCCCTTTTTAGGTTTTCAACATAGTTCACTCTTGCACGATTATTGGCAAAAGACATAATTTAATAGCGTTGTTTTAAGGCCCAGATAACAAAATGCTAGTCAAACAGCCACCAGTAACCGTACTATCTGCACTTTATTCTGATAGGTTTTGCCAAGACGTACCTTCATGCTTTATACGCAATAATGAATGTTGTCGCCGTGCTAAGTTAATTGCTTTCACACCGAGCGTGATTATAAGTTTACAAAATACAACACAGGCTGACATTAAATTCACCCTCCCGACCAATAAAAGATGTTGCAAAGGGCGCAACAATAATTGTAGCGCAAATTAACCCTCATGTTGTCTGGGATAATTGTCAACATAGAAAATAAAAAACACGTTTTAATAGAAAAACTTGCGGAGGAGAAATGGCAAAGTAGTCTTCTACCAGGCGTGTAAAATCAAATGGAAAGTCTGAAAAGTCGTGGCTTCGATCGTTTTGAGGCTCAGGGTATTCACTCCTTCAAAGCGCCCCTGTAGACCATTTTCGCCCCCTCTGACCGAAATCCCTAGCGCCGCCACTGCAACTACAGTGTTGTTTTCCAATACTTACTTTTCTTAAATTTCTAATTTTCTCCAATATTAGCCTTTTAGTTTCATATATTTTCCAAGAAAGCAGGGCTGCAATAAAGATTATGCACGTTTCACTGGATTGGAAATGATCAAAGGCAGTCGTTGTGTTACCGAAACGCGCGCACAGCAGCATCGTAGTAACAATTGCTGTAAAATGGACGCCTTGGTGGAAAAACAGAAAGAAGCGCAACCACGGATTTATATACATGGACAGAGCATGTAACGTAAACGTCCTATCCGTAGATGGTCCCCACCGACTGGGACAAAAAAGGTGCACCAAGATGGCGGCCGTGAACCTAAAAATCGTCTGATTTGACGACAACTCTGTAATATTTAAAGCAAAAGTTACACTTGGATGGGAAACAATATCATATTCCTGAAAGGCGTGAAGTGATTTTGACCTTACCTTGCCATATTTCAAAAATATTTCAAATTTCTTGCAAAATATGGGAATATAATTGAGCAAGTCCAAACTTTCACACAAAACCATGGCAGACGGCCATCTTGGTGCGCTTTTTCTCACACTACAGTAGCGACAATATACCGTGCAGTATGCTCTGTCCATGTATAGGAAGTCCGTGAGAGCAACGCAATGACATGGGTGCATAAGTCCTTTACAAGCTCCATTCTCAAATATTTATTTGTCCAAAACTTGGCAAAAATTTCGGCGCGCCCCTTGGCCCGAAAATTGCATTCGTCGTACATGTACTAATGTTTACACTTACAAAAAACAAAAACTTAAAATTTTGGATGCTCGCCCCTGGAAAATTGATTCAAGATTCAAGATTTAACTTTATTGAGTCCCAAGAGGGAAATTCAAAGCTCGCAATGGAAACATAAAAGAACAAAAACATCAAAAATAAATAGACAATGTTAAATCCAAAAGTTAAATCAAAACAGACAAGAGGGATAAAACGCGAGAAATAAAAAAGAAAGAGACAAAGATTAAGATTATAAGAATTAAACTAGCGCTTAAAAACGATCATTAAAAAGTTTCATTAACCGAGGGATAAAAGATGATTTATGTCTATTTGTAGCTTCATAAGAAAGTCTCATTCGATTACTACGAGGATTTATAGCACAGTTGAAATCATCACACGGGTGAGGGGGGGGGGGGCTAGAATCATTCACAACAGCACTGAGCTTATGTACAATGCAACGTTCATACGACGAGTAAATTGTGGATTGATCATAACCTGAAATACTCTGCGATGGTTAATTGTTGAATTAATACGTTTCTTATCTGTGGCATCTACATCCCCACCCCACCAATCAATGCAATACAGCCAAACACTACAAATCACCGAGTTATAAAAACAGTAGGAATCCTTCTGTTTTTGTTTAACTTTTTTAATTTACGGAAACAGTGCATTCTATAGGCTTGACCTTTTCCATCAAATAACCTGTACAGTCATGCCAAGCAATATGGCTGATCGTCCATTACTTTGCCGAGGTACTTGTGTTTAGAGACACGTTCAGCGATATTCTCTTTAATTATGACCTCTACTTCGGTGGCATGGCTTTTTTTCCTAAAATCGATTATCATTTCCGTTGTCTTCTGTACGAAAATTACTATTAAAATATTACACGAAACGATTAATTTGATCTAAATAAACAGAACCATCATCATTAGTAATTAGCCCAACGAGAACAGTGTCATCAGCAAACTTAATTAAAGTAGAGGTGTCACTGGAAGATCTGGCATCTGATGTTAAAATGGTCTGCGCCATTGCAGATGATGCAGGGGCAATACCCTAGTTTCAAATGTCGAGTTGATGTATGTTCGTTATGTAAGAGAAAATCAAAAATTGAAAGTACATGCGCGTCACTGTCCATGGATGAACAATCTCCGACCCACGTGATTTTTTAGGTACATCGGAAATTACGGTACATACAAATGCAAGCAGTGATCACTATCATTTGGAGAGGTTAAAATTTTGGCCAGTTTTAGAGTATCAGTGCTTATTATTTTGGAGTTATTAGAATTTGGGTTACCTAATTGTTTTAGAAGCGCTACCATTTTCTGTGTATGTAGGAACTTCTGTAATCCCCCCCCCCCCCAAATGGAAAGGGGAGGAGCACAGCCCACCCTTTATACCCCTCTTGGAGCCGAAAGTCCACCAACGCACACGTCAGAGGTGGAATTCTTCTCAGAACATGTGACTATGAGTATAATGGAACAATCAAAACATCATGGTGATATACTTAATTACTTTTTATTCTCTCCCTCTCTCTCTTTCATCTGCTAGTGCTAGTGCTAGTAAATTTCTGTGTTGTGATAAACGAAATGAACGAACGAACGAACGAACGAATGAATGGATTAGTGTGCGTTGGGTTCTGCCTAGGTTTGTCAGAGTAAAGGAAACTTTTCAAATCGAAGTGCAGATCTCAAGAGCCGGAGTCTCATTACCTGCTAAAGATACGTATTGCTAGAAAAACAATCCCGTTTTATTTTCAAAAATTAGCCGCCCATTCGGACAGGCTATAAAATATGTTAAGCCTGAATTCATAATCCAGCGCAGTACTTTGCTAGAAATGGTAGAATATTCAGTTCGGGCAAAAAGTTTTGGAATACTTTGAATTATCACATAACACGGACAAATGAGCAGGGCTGGCGTAGAAAGTTAATGGTATTTTCCATTGAAGTGAATATTTTATTGCAAACGAAAACTTATAATAATGACTGCTAGATTATACTTAGAGCAATGGAACACGACTGTCGAGATTTTTTATGTTTAGGTACTCTCCTTGTCAGCTGAAGGCGACGCCCCGCTTGGATAGTGGACGGGTCGTGTCAGAAATCCAAGTACCCCTTCAAAAATACACAACACTCCCTTTTACCCTTTCACCCATCAAGATAATACTGCATGTTTACGTTGGGGAGAGGTTGTTTCCTAATATTCAAAATATTTATTTTTAGTAATTGACACATACGACGGCAGTAACTTGTCAGTTACTTCACTGAGTAAAACAGACTATACTAAATTGCTACATTTCTGTCATAAAATTATACTTTATTGTAAGTATTGGACAACGCATCAGTAGGCCTTAATGAGAGAACTACATTTTCACATGAAAAAGTAGCTTGTACTGTCCGTCGTCATATAGCGTATGATCGCATTTCAGTTTTGTGAGCAGATACAGTAATCCTCTGCCCAAAATAAGCCCTGCTTGAAAGACTATGTGAGTGGAGCGCATCCATTAGTTGGCACGGAACTTAAAGGCCCAGTTCTCTTACACCAAATAGTAGCAATTCTCCTAACCCTCTTACTTAAGCCCCTCCCACAATTGTCTGAAATTCATCCTTATCCAGTCACAATCTGTTTATTGCTTCAGGATGAGTATAGAAAAGTCTTGTATGTATAACCAAAACACTTTCAGTACAGTGAATGCTTTGTACTATAAGGTGGTAATCTGCATTGTTTGAATAAACAGTCAATCAAAAAGCTGGGCCAATGGAGAGTTTCTGTACCCCCCTACAATAAGTGTAATTTGGGGTGAGAGGATTGGCCCTTTAAGGATATTTTGAAAACCGCTACTTCCCAGACATACGCCACAAACGGTATCCCCTTAAAAATCAACCCTTTTCAGTTCAATAATAATAGTAATAATGCTACTTATAAAGCGCTTTTCAAAAACACTCAAAGTGCTGTACAAAGAAAAGGGTTAAAACAAAATACAAAAAGCACCAAAACTACACAGATGAAATCAAAACTTCAAGCACAGAAAAGAACAAAAAAGCTTAAAATACAAAAACAGGATAAATTAAGACTGATCAACTGATAAAATGCTTCACCACCATTGGATGGTACCGTAATGTAAAGAAAGCAAATTGGCACGGATCCTTTCATCTTGCATGAACTGTAGCGTTCACGTGACTTCAAAAATTCCTAAAAAAAATAAATTTCTAGTTTAAGATGAAGCATATTCGCCGGCGAATTTTCCTAGAGACCGAATAGTTTCAAAAGCTTGATCGTCTCGCAGAACTCCGTAAGTGCCGGAGGTTGCCAGTGTGGAATTTCCAACTTGAATTGAAGGTTTCACAACCAAGATCTCCAAGACCAAAGATCGATGACTAGCTATATACCCCTCCGATATACATATTTAGATATTTATAGCTAAAATATGATGTAAGTGAAATAAGGTTAGGTGTTGCGCAGTAGCGGAGGAAGGGAATTCAGTCAGTGGGGGTAAGAATTTCCTGTAGGGGCGCTTCAAAGTTTGTAGGGCAAGAATATTTGGTCATAGGGACGAAAAATAGGCTGTAGGGCACTGTTATGTAGATAGATTTATATGCTTCAATACGGTAAAAAGGGCGCTGACAGGTAATTTGAGTCTATCAAGGGGGGGGGGGGGGGCGACCGCTCCCTTTGAATATATGGTAGCTCCACCACTAGTGGTGCACTATCTGACGTTACATTCAGTCGGTGATCCTTGCCATTTTATATTGAAAGGTCCGAAATCATCATTCCTGACTTTCACACGAAAGGTTTGTTGCGGCATTATAATTTTTGCCACACAACTAAATATCAGTCCATCCTCCAGAAGTATTTTCCCGCCCGAACTAGAGCCTGCAACATTTTGGAATGGCATTTAGGTTCTATTGTGGGTAGTTGCTGTTTTTGTATGTTGCACGATTGAAAGAGCAAACGGTGAGTTTCATGGCAATCGGTCAAAGTAAACATCATATCGAAATTCGTTATTTCATGGTTGAAATTTAAAGACTAGCTTTTCGAGTGCGAAAGAAAAGCGAAGCGGGTGGCTGGGGGATACAGGGCTGTTGTGTTTCTAGCTCCCATTGAAAATTATGGGGGCTGCGGATGTATCGTTAAGCATCACTACTGAGGCCAAAATTCCCCTCTTTTATTTTCAGGCTAAATTTTCCTCAATGCCCATCCATTTTCATTGCAGAACGTTCTATCTTTTCCTTGCCAGAGTGCACTAAAATTTAATTTCAAGACTTTTAAAATTGCCCGGCAACATTTTTACTGGATATGGACACCAGTCTCTCTTCATACCTCTTCCCAGGACGGCGATTAAAATTCAAACTCTTGGGAGCAATGAGTCAATATTTCCATTTCTTAAATGCTAAAATTACAAGAAATAATTGCTTGCTTTATGCGGAATATGCAACAATGAAGTCCTAAAATACCACGAAGATGTTTTGAAGAGAAATAAAAAAATGTGAGATTTAACTACTATAGAAACTTATACAACTGGAGATGCAGCACGGCTGCAACATAGCCTATCACCTTTTACACTAGACTCTGCAGAGTCTGCTCGGGTTATCCAAGCCTCACTCCCTCTGTAATAAGACCTGCAATCATTGCTCTTCCAGGGATATCTCTTCTCCGGCGGACGCGCAGAAACAGGATGGGTGGAATAAGGGTAAGAGCACACACAGGACGGACGGGATCAGTGCAGGGGCACACACTCTAGACTAACTCCCGTTCCCGCGCACTGGAATTAATACTGATGAATATTGTAACATTTTTTAAGAGTGGGATTAAAATCGCCGAGAAAGACTTTGCAAAGTCTACTTTTACACAGGCTCAATCAATTTTAAGAATACAAGGCTGTATACACATCCCAATATATATAGATTTTAACGCATGGTGATGTGTAAATATATTGCTGAAAATATAATTGGTCCCAAAATTTATGTGGGGACATGTTTAACTTCATCCTTCCAAGCGTTGTTATGAATGATATGTCCCCTATCGCCGTCCGCGATGCTTAGGCCTACCAGGGAGTTGCAAAAATCTGTTGCAACACCCTGGGTCTACAGTGAAGGCGTTGACCGTATCCAACCTTTAGAACTCAAGCGAGTATTACAGTCACAGCAAGTTATGACCTTAGGAGTGCAATTCCCATTTGTGCACCATGACATGACTAAAGGCCGTCAATTTTCAATGATATTAAACTACACTTTTTGTAGTAGTTTACAGCTATTCTCAATTAGAGCAGCTCTTTGACTGACAGCAAATTAAAAAAATGCAAGCGAGTACTAGAGATCACATTACACGGCATGTACTGTACTGAGTTTTGTTTACATATTATAAACTGCCAGAAACTGTGTCTCCATGGCAATGAGTTTTGCGGAGGGGATTTGAGTAAGTAGGTTATAGAGAATTGGAATTGTCTGAGTGAGAGGATACGACCTTTGATCAAAGATTGCGGGGTAATTAAAAGATTTATAGCTTTGTAAATGACCTTAATATCATGTGAGAAGGGTTAAGAAATATAAATGGGCTACACTTTATGACAAGTGGCAAAGCCACAAGAGAACCAGTGGAACAATCGTCCACTCCCAGGCTGGAAAATTCAACCAACTCAACCATTTAACATCAGATCATCAGGTCCAAACACCGCACTATTGCATTGATAAAATTTCGTCGCACTGGAAAATATAATATAATACATTAGCGACTTTCATTTGCCATTCAATGCCAGGGATGGCGCCATCGGAGGGGGGGGGGGGGGAGGGCATTACAATAATTCTGGCTTGGTGGATTGGACACCTGTAATGACCATCTTCCAGTAAAACCTTTTGAGGCAGGTGGGCATTCCTGTGGTTTTTTTTATTTACGACATTTATAAAAAATACTACCACATTCCAGGGCAGTCGGTGGCTTAGGGTAATAACAAGGTCGCTGAAGGCCTGCGGTAAATTTTTACGAGGATGGAACGGGCGATCTCTCGGTCAGTCCTCTGAACTGTAATGCATGCCCCCCCCCCCGTCGGGGAGCACTGCCCCCCCCCCCCCCTCCTACCATCGGGGAAGGTCGGTGGTTTCGTTGGGGAATCCTAAAAATATAAAAAAAAAAATAATAAAAACCCTACAAAGACTGAAGTTGGGTGATCTCGAACATATTTCTTGTTTTGAAATGCTTTTTAAATACATATCGAAATTGATTCTCAATGACTTTTCCTTAGCTCCGTCATACCTTATTTCATGTACCTTGTCCTATCTTCTCCCCTGTCGGGAAAGGGCGGAAGTTTCCTTCAGAGAGGCTTAAAAATGAATGTAAAGGACTGAAGAAGTTACTAGACTGATGATCATGAACTTTTTTATGAACTATTTTTTTTCTTTTGTAGCGCTATTTCAATGCATATATATATATATATATATATATATATATATATATATATATATATATATATATATATATATATATATATATATATATATATATATATATATATATATATATATATATATATATATATATATATATATATATATATATATATATATATATATATATATATATATATATATATATATATATATATATATATATATATATATATATATATATATATATATATATATATATAACAAGTAGAGTATCTTTAGGGATTTTGCCAATATTATTCAGTTCCTGCAAAAAATGAGTAGTATCCTGGATGTAGCTAGGTACATAACTGAGTAGAGGCCGGAGGCATTCGTCCACAACTCTGAAAGATATTCAGTTAAGGTGTCATTGCCCGATACAATAGGTCTGCCCGGGGGGATCCTTCGTTCATTACTGTCATCTTGAACTGACGTCATTTTGTGAATTTTGGGCAATACGTAAAATCGTCCAGGAACCGGAGCGCTGGGAATCAGTGATTCTACGTGTTCCTGAGTGGTGTTTGACAGGTCACTTATCATGGCTTTACATTCCGAAAGAAAATCATTCGTGGGATCCCCTGGGAGCCTGGTGTAGAAATTGGTATCACTTAGTTGGCGAACGGCTTCTAGTTTATAGTCGATGGTGTTAAGGATTACAACCGCGCCCCCCTTATCCCTAACGATACTCTACTTGTTACCATGGATGTGTCAGCTTTGTATACAAATATACCCATTATGAGGGTATACATGCATGTACTACATTTCTTACTAGAAATGGCTCTTCCACTGATTTTATTTCGGATGTAAAAGACATTACCAAATTCATTCTCGATCATAATTACTTCACCTTCGATGACCAGTTTTACTTGCAAACCCATGGTACGGCCATGGGTACCAAAATGGCCCCTGTGTATGCTAATCTCTTTATGGCGTATTTTGAAGAGCAATTTCTAGATGAATGTAGACTTAAGATTTTAATGTATTGTAGATATATAGATGATATCTTTTTCTTATGGCCTCATGGGAAACGTTCCCTCACTAGATTTGTTGGAAAAGTCAACTCTTTCCACCCTACGATTAAATTTACTTTTGAATGTTCTAATTTAAGTATACATTTTCTAGATATTCAAGTCTCCTTGGTAAATGACAGCATACAAACATCTGTCTTCACCAAACCCACACACTGGCACACATACATACCATTTACCAGCTTCCACCCAGACCATACCAAGAAATCTATCATTTACTGCCAGACTCTTCGTTACAAAAGAATTTGTTCTGACATTGATGATTTGAACATGAAACTTAATGATCTTACAAAGCAATTCATGCTAAGGGGATACCCTCTTAAATTCATTAGAACGAATATGGAGAGAGCCAACAAAGTATCAAGGCAAGACCTTTTGAAATACAAAAAGGCCACCCCTCTTGAACGGATTCCCTTCACTACAAATTTCCATCCTACCGTGAGGGATCTTTTTCAGAACTTTAGATCCCTGTGGAGAATTCTTAAAAATGACGTCGAATTAGAGGGCGCCTTCAATAATGGACCTCTCCTGTCTTTCAGACAGCCCCCTAACCTAAGAAAGATTTTCGTAAGTAGCAAAATTCCTCGACCTTTTAGCCCTACAGGGAACTCGCCATGCAGCAAACCTAGATGCCAAATATGTAAGCATGTCTGTACTTCATCCCTCATAACCCCCCAGGCACCTCATACACACTTTATCCAGGTATTTTTAACTGTGATTCTGCCAATGTTATATATGTACTCTTTTGCAATAAATGCACTGAAGGCAACTATGTAGGAGAAACGAAGACAAAATTCCGTCTTCGTTTCAACAATCATAAACACACCATTTCACAGCGACTTACTGGATTTTCTGTTGCAGAGCATTTTTCCTCTCCCGAACACACAATAGACAATCTAAAGCTATTCATCTGGAAAGGCAACTTTAAGGACGACGGTCAACGAAAAGCTGAGAAGATTAAACTAATTTTATCCTTAAAAACACATACCAGGGGTCTGAACAAAGATTTGGGCATTTTAAACGAGTTTACGTAGTAGAGTGTACTTTGCTTTATTACTCAAGTCTCCGAGGAAGAGGTAGGACCTCGAAATATTAGACAACGCTTTTGTATTATGTTGGTATTGGAGGGACTCTCACCCATGAAATGGGGGCAAGTGATATTTGCTTATTTATTTATATATATATATATATATATATATATATATATATATATATATATATATATATATATATATATATATATATATATATATATATATATATATATATATATATATATATATATATATATATATATAAATCTGTTTTAATCACTTCTCTATAACTTAGCTATCCCTCATCCCATCTTCAATCCACAAGGGGAGTCTTAAAATTCATTTGAAGCCACCTTTTAACGTAACATATTTTCGATCATGTTGGAAGTAAAATCATTTATAATCTGGGGTTCCGGGAAATCTCATCTATGTGGCGGACCTTGCAATTGAATACGAATATTCTTAACAGAGACAAAAACACTTGTATGTTTTCAATTCCGTTGCATAGTTTACCCCCGAAAGAGACAAAAAACATTACATCTAATCGTAACAGTACCTTTTGCCTGATGATTTTCTGATCACTTAGCAAGCTGGGTTTTTCTGTTGGAGTGAAACTTTCATTTCAAAGGAAAGCTCAAACTTGCGACTGCTTCATTCCTAGTTTGAAGACTGGGATATGCCATTTCCGGCTGTCTGAAGGGTTAGATTTTTTAACAATTTTCTGTACGCTCCGCGCCAACTGATGGTGGCGCTCCTCGTAGATACATAGTGCTTAGTGGAACAGATTCCTTATAACAGGACAATTTATGCTTTCAAATTATTCTTCGTTTTGGGGTCAATATTATGAAGTGAAAATTTTATTGCGGAAGAATGCTCAAAATAGTGACTGCTTTGTTTTTAGTTACGAGCCCGGGAAATGCCATTTCCTGCTCTCTGGAGGTTCTCAATTTTTCAAAAATTTCTGTGCTCTGCACTTTGATAGTCTTTCGGGTAGAATTACATTTTTCGGACAAAAAATACAATTCCGCCCATTCCTAAACTGAAGGGCTTCCGTGCGTCTGTGTCAATAACTAAAATATGAAACTTCAAATGTATGGGAAGCCAAACTTATTCCGCGGGAAAATTTTCGAATATGGTCCGAGGGCCTTAATCTGCATGATGATATTAGATAACCTCCAAAAAACTACACATCACCCCCTACTTGAATTTTCTTATGAGAAGATCAGATCCTTTCATAAAACCCAAAATTTGTCCTAAAATTTCAACTTTTCTCCAAAATAAGCTTAAGATTGTTAGACGTGGCAAAATTTTCTTATTACGATGGGTACTGCGTAAAATATATAACCAAAGCCAACTTTGTTGATCACCCCATCATTCTACCTTATTTTGCTCTTGAAAGCCATATCATGATAAAACCCCCAAATTTTTCGTTACAACCGTACCACTGAGCCAGCTTTTCTTACATTAAATTCCGAAATTTCTCCAATAAAATAAGCTCTTAATTTTTAAACCTTCGTTCAAAAAAGGAAAAAAAAACTTTTCGCACAAACTTCTAGTGTCGTGTTGAAGCCTTAATGGCCTACGTTTAAATGCGTAACCCCAAAAGATTTTCAGTTGTCCCCTTTTTAACGTGTTTGATTTAGCCCATAAGAAGGACAGATTCTTCAATAAACATTCCAATTTTTTAATGACCATGCAGACCGGCGAAAGGATCACTTCCAATGGCCAGCAACCGAAAAACCGAACATCACCAACCGTACAAACAAAACAAGACCACTAACACTGCCCAGAACACGAGGTTGAATACTTCGACTAGCGAGGCCATTGCAGCTCCCGTACGGCTTGTTCGTGAACGTTACCAACAACAGAAACCACCACCACACCCACGACCAACAACACAAACTCAAACCAGCACACACCCGAAGGCAACAAACACGCCCAAAGGTAAGCACATCGTAGGGGCACTGAAAGGGGGCACTAGGTTCATTCAAATCACTATTTACAGTTTATAGACAGAATGGCAACTATTTACAAGAAACGAAAACAAAACTTTCCAAAGAGATCGAACGAGCCCGGCGAGGGATCGGAAACGTCCACTCTCTTCGGGAACTCAAACGGAACCCCATAAATAAATCTGCTATATAAATGAATCTGCCGAAAAAATCACCTCGTCATGTGACATATTTTTTTTTTTTCAAAAGCTGTTACTTATAGAAGTAAAGTCACTTATAGTCGAGAATTCGGGCATTCATATATTAGACAATTTCATTTATTCAATTAATGTTGAATTAAGCCAAGAGTCACAATAGAACAAAATACATTAGCATGTTTTCAATTCCAGGCTAGTTTCCCTCGAAAAGATACAAGACCATTTCATCCAATGGTATTCACTGTATAACATTTTATTTTGAAAATTTTTAATCAAAATAGCTACTGCTTAGATCCTTCTTCCTAAGCCTGGGAAATACCATTTCGACTGTGTGGAGGGTCGTAATTTTCACAATTTTCTGTACGCGCCGAGTCAACTAATGGCAGCGCTCTGCTTAGACGGTCTTTCTAGCTGAAATTTAGTGTATGGTGAACATTTGCCGGCAAAGGAAAAGTCAAAAGAGCGACTTCTTAAGCTGCGAGGTCGCACTACAACGAAATCGATCCGATTTGCGGGTCTTTGTTAAAATGTTCCCCATCTGTGGTCGAAGAGAGTAAAAATATTTGCCAAGACATGTAAATATATAAGTTGTAACGCAGGAATATGAAAATTATATTTTGACAAATTATTTCGTGACGTCACTTCGATAGACAGATTTTATCTGACTTCGCTGTCCGATAAAATATGTACGTCAGTGTGACGTCACGAAAAAATTAGTTGGCATTTTATTTTCATAGACATCAGATTCAAATCATATAATTACGCTGGTCGACAAATTTTTGCCTCTTTCCGACCAAAGATGAAGAAGATTTTAACAAAAACGCCCTCAAATCGGATCGGAATCCAATCCAATTTCGTTGTAGTGTGACAGTGGCTTAAGGGGATCATCATCGTAAGAATCGGAAATATCATTTTTGGCTGTCTGAAGGATACGATTTTTCAAAATTTTCTGTACGTTAAGCGTCAACTAATGGTGACGCTCCTCTTAGATAGTCTTTCGGACAGAGTTACATTTTTCGGACAAAACATCTTCTGCCCCAAACTGAAATGCTCCCATACGCCTATGCGTACACTCTAAAATCAAAAGAGTGAACTTAGTCGCTCTTTGATAGAGTAAAAAGTGTGAATTCACTCCATAAGAGTATAAAATTCACTTCAAGAAGATTGAAATTCACTCCAACTTCACTCCAAAAAGAGTGAACTTCCCTTAAAACGGGCGGAGTTTAATTCTTGATGGAGTGCCCACAGTGATCGCTCTTTAAAAAAGAGTGATCATTGCAGGCACTCGTGGAAGAGTGAATTTTCCCTCTTTCTCTAGTGAACTTCACTCTTTGGGGAGTGAATCTCACTCTTCTTGGAGTGAATTATCACTCTAATGGAGTGAATTTACACTTTTCACTCTGTCAAAGAGTGATTAAGTTCACTCTTTTGATTTTAGAGTGTACAATATCAGGCTAGTGTTAGGAAAATTTGGGTACTTGTCCCCTAGAAGGAAGTCTAGGTTCATCAACGGGTGGTGGTGGTCTGCGGGGCAAAGTTCCTAAAGCTATGATTTTTTAGTATGTTTCTGGGTTACAAACTAAGACTCAGGATCGGTAAATTCAGTTCAGAAGCGGGAAAAACTTAAAAAGAATGTTCTGACTGGTGGAATTCCCACCAGGAGCGTCAATCTTGGGGGGAGGAGGTAGAGAGGAAATCGCCCCACCAATCAAAATATTGGGGGTGTAAACAAATCGTTTTGCCCCCATTAATTCAACATGCAGAATAAACAAAAATGTAACATTGTAATGTGCACCGGAAGATCCCGGAAGATCCTGGGTATTTACGAAATTGTAGGCATTAAAATTATGCATTTATCATCAACTTTAAATTACATAAGATGGGCACTTAACAGAACACAAATATCACAATTTGACTTTCTTCAATTATATCCTTACTCCGTATGATTAAAGTCTGCCGGAATCGATAATGCAGAGGGTGCGAGGAGGGAGAATGGATAACTTAAAATTGAGGTTCTTCAGGGGCTCCCTCCTTGGTGCCCCAGATCTTCTTTTCAGAAAGCTAGGGGGATTTTCATGTGATGTGAATTCAGGCCCTCGGGCGCCGAAAAATTTAACGTTTAAGACATCTCAGTAATTAAACTGAAAATAATTAGGGAAAGGATGGGCCTCTTTTAACCTTAGCTGAATAACGGTGGCCCCGAAAGTTTCAGTGACAATGGAAGAGGTATTCTACAAGAAGTAACCCCGAATCCTGACAAATTTAAAACGGGAACACGCGAAGCGTGTCGAAAAAACAAAACCAACGTTGAGACATTTATTGGAAAAATATTGTTTTTATTTAGTTTTCAATGCAGTATATGACCTGTTTAAACATAATACAACTTGATTAAGTATCACTCGCGTAGCTCTGTCAGTTCCAGTTTGTATTTTTGTAGCAAAAGCAACCAAAGGCGTAAAAAATTGAGTTCTGGAAAAAGTGGGGGCAGGGGGAAAGTGCCACCGTGACCCCCGTAACCCCTCCAATGTATTCGTGTTAGTCTGTCTTAATAAACCCATTCTAAAACAAAATGCAACCAAAGACCTCACTAAAAGACTGGAAGCGATTTCGATTCACTCACATTTTTACACGTCATTCCTTTAAAAGTCCCGGGCCAATGTCAAAGTTGATCTTCTGTAGCAGACGAAGTCCACGTAATCCCAAACTCCATGTGGTATAACAAAAGATCAAATGACTACGAGAACGGAAAATAGTGTTTTTAGAATCTTTTAGTTCAAGTTTGTTCGCTTAATTAGATATTTAAATGATTTTTCAGATTTCGGATTCGGATTTGGCATGTTCCAGGCCTTGAGGAAAATGATGCCTTCACATTGGGAATAACTTGGTGAGATGTGGATTCGGTTTGGTCTTTCTGCCTAAGAAAAGAATTCGAAGTAATGTATAATGGATACTGTAGCTATTCAAAGCCTCCGTGATGGAATAAATTCCAAAATTTATTAGAGTCTGAGGTTTGCCAAGAATGTCGAAAAAGCAATACAATAGCACTACAATACTTGTGCAAAAATGCCTTTACCTCATTAGATGATTGGAAAAATATAATTCCACGTGCTATGTTAGGAATGGGCCTAAAATTACACCTCATAAAATGCATAAATCACCCACCCTTTGGCTTTGTCTTGAACGATTGTCTGATCTTGTTACGGATGATATCTGTATCAAGTACACATCCACCAGCAAACCTAAACAGACGTGTACATATCGGTCTGATCCCTCGATCGTACGTACAATTTAATTGGGACCACGTACATGTACAAAGTTATCATTGAATTATTGTGTACTAAGTAAGACTTATGCCATCAACCCTGCATTGCCATAGTGCAAATACTGAAGGTAGCCAACAATTTTCTTTCGAAAATGAAGGTTTTCAATGGCTTGCAGCTTGTTTTATTGCTGATTGTAATATCATGGAGCACTTTCGTGAAAGCAGAGGACGAAGATGTAACGGAAAAGCCAGAAAGTGAAGAAGGTATCACGATGTCCTTGCGATCACACAGTTAGGCTAACGTTAGGCATAGGCGTTACAACACTATCACATCCTTAGGCTAGCTTTGCCCGTGTTTGCTTAGATGATTGTTAATGTTGTTAATGTTATGTGATTCATTTACAATAGCCTAGGCTACATGAAATAAAGAGAAAAACAGGACTTGGGACTGTAACTTAACACCTACCCTATTGGGACAAAGGTCTACTGTGTGTGTTGCGTCTGTTGCAATCCAAAAATGAACTTTCTTTTAAACTTCTTAAGATTCTTTTTAGGTAACTGAGTTTTAGTCTGGCCAAGGCCTGACTACAAAGTACAAGGCTAGGCTAAGTCTCCGTATGGTCGGACTTGGGCTTAATTATGCAGTATTTGTAAGGCTTAGACAGCTGTATTCACCCGTGTGCCACCTAAGCAGGGGGCTGACGGGGAAGGGAGTCACAGACTCATGTAATCCCCTATAGATGCCTCAAGCGATCTCTAGTGAGGAAGGACTTAAACGTGTTAGGCCTAATGGATTTGCAATCGACAGCTTCAGGTGGTAACTTATTACAAGCGTTGATGACCCTTTGTATGCTAATTAGCCTACTAAACTAGTTATCTTGTTTGTAGACCATTTCTTGGGAGAAAATTTGGTCATAACAGTAAAGTGAATCTTTGCATCATTGCAATTCATCAACAAGCAAAGGCACAGTTACTGAAATTAAAGGGGCAATCAGAGTTTGACAGTTAACATTAACCTTTTGTAGCTAAGGTTAGGCTAATTATTTCAACAAAGTGTTTCTTTATTGGCTGTTCCCATTGTATTACATCGATTGTATTCTTTGTTCGAGCTAGGGATTAGGTTAGGGATTAGGGCTATCATTAGCCAGTTAGGAAATTTCTTGTTAAACAGTGGGCATTACCCCCTTGGCTTGCCCCTTTAACTGTGCTGGAGGATTGTGCAACTGTAAGGAATATTTAATAAAGTTCTATCAGACTGAAATAGAGAAGTTAAATGATGTACTGCAACTGGCAAGCAGGGATTCTGCCAGAAGCACAAAAAGGGGGAACTATCAATTAATTACTGGTAAACCTCCAAACTGAATATGTGCTAGGCAAGCTTAATTTATGAGTGGTTTTAGGGAGATGAAAGTTTGCTTCAAGGCCCCTGAATGTGAAGTGGTCTTGAGGGCCATTTATTTGTGTAAGTTGAAACATTGAGCCGCAAAAGTGTCCTCTCATAATTTAAGTAAGAAACCAAGATGTTGAAAATTTTCTACAAATGAAATGGGGGGATTTTATCCACCTTCTTCTGGGAAGGGGGACCAATCCTCCCGTGCCCTCCTCTGGCAGAAACACTAGCAAGTGTAATTTTCTAATGCACTTTTCTAATTCTGCATTTCTCAAATGTAAGATACATGCCTGACCCCCAGTCAGAAGTGAGTCAAATGTGGGTCACTTTTTGCCTGAGTTGTGATGCAAGAGTGTTTCAAAGTTCTCCAGAATGTTGTGTCATATCAATTTAGTAGGTCCCGCATAGATGAGTCATATTCTGCATTAAACATGTGTCAAAGTCTATGAAATGTTGGGTTAATGTGTATGTCAAAGGAGTGCATCAATGCACAGTTGCTTGACACTCATAACAAACATTGACTGACCTTGTGTGGGGGGTCAAAGGGTGTGTCTTACAATTTGGACAAGTGAAATTACTATGAAGAGAAAAGTGATGCAAGTTGTGGACAATCGAGAGAAGTGCTGTACAGTCCTAGACTGTAAATATGGATGAAATTTTTTGCGCTTGTGCTGCAACATGAATGGTCCACTAAGATTGATGAGCACTAATAACAGCAGGCCTCGATTTTCAGAAAACTTTATGGTTGTCCTTCGGGCAACCAGTTCAGTATTTTTAGTTGTTCTAAAGAAAATTTGGTTGTCCAAAACATTTTGCCCACAATTACAAAACAAAACAGTAATTGTGTTTATGTATAACTGGTCTCAAAGTATAAAAAGATTTGATTTTTGCAAGACAAAAACATGTGCGGTCTGAAACTGTATGATGGAAAAAGTTGGAAAGAGTTGGCCAGTCAGCATATAGCCTACTTCTTCAATCAGATAAAAGCAAGCTGCTTGAGTATAATTCAAATTGTGAGAGAAGAACGGTTGTCCATCGGACAACCAGCTTGCAACTTTTGGTTGTCCGCATGGAATTTTAGTTGTCCCGGACAATCGGACAACCACGAAAATCGAGCCCTGAACAGGCCTAGACCTAAGTGCCTATATAATGCAGTTTTACAAATTACAAAATGCAATGTGCACATGATCCCTGGACAGTGGTGAGTCATAATGAGAGTCATATTTGTTCAAGTTTTATGGTTGGTTTGTTTCTTCAAATGTTGCCTCAAACAAAACAAATCGGTGCTGTATAGGTTCATCATGTTCTACCGGAAAAATTGAGTTTAAGTCTATAAAATGTTTGGTTAATTGCAAGTTATGGATTAGTGTGTCATTACTCAAAAATGTTTGTTGTTGTTTTTCAAATGTACATTTACCAGCCTTGCTGGAAGACAGAGAGTGCGTCTTTGTCTTAGAAATAAGTGATGAACATGATTTACTTAATCCTACTGAAAGTTGCTTCCACAACAGGATATCTCTACCATCAATGAAAATATTGGTTTGGCAAACATATCATTTTGCCAACTTACTGTACTAATTCAGGCAGATTAAATAAAAATGTGACAATGTTGTGTACAGATGGTGAGAAATGTCTGTTGGAGGCCTATTAAAGTGATAATGCACATAAAATTCATCATCTGTGTTTTGTGTTTGTAAGTGTCAGTGTGTGTGCGTTCATGCTTGTTTACATGCATGTATACTTGTGCACCTACAAACAGTGCCTTAGTGAGTACAGGTCACTGGTGAGAGCACAGGTCTTGCACTTCTTTCCTCGCTCACGCAGGGCTTGTAACTGGCATAGCTTTCTGAAAATTCTGACACTGCTATCAGGTCTGTCACCTGATATCTGAGAGCCTGCCCTTGCTCACATCATATAGGTGCTGCATGAGACATGTAACTGGCTAAAGGGGAATTCCCATGATATCTTATGGGGAACTGTTTTCTGTATCCCAGTAAGGATTTGAGTACGGATATGTGCTGTTCCTGTGTACTGGCCAGTTGATGGGCATGTGTGGGCTTGTTTTGTGTGTGTGTGTGTGGGGGGGGGGGAGAAGAATCTGGTCCAGGACATAATCCAAGGTTCTGGCTGCTGGAAAAGTGTTGTCCCTCCCCCCCTTTACGAATCGAAAGCCAGATCACCACCCCTGTGGGAAGTAAGACTGTTCTGTGTAATTTATTGTGCTCTGATTCACTTCTTTCAGGAGCTGAGGTCGAAGAAGTAGAAATTGAAGAAGAAGAGGGTGTCCTTGTTCTTACAGAGGACAACTTCAATGATGGTGCTTTGTCCAAAGATCTCATCTTAGTTGAATTTTATGCACCATGGTAAGTTTGTAAATTGTAATTGCAAAGTTTTCTCAAAAGTAAGCAATTGTCATGTAGGATTTTACTGCAGTGCAAATCATGTTTTGTTTTTGAAACTTTTTAGGATACTAAAAAAACTCCTTGCAAAACTCCTTCACCATGGGCGTCCGCAGAAATTTTTGTAAGGGGGGCAAGATCATTCATGGATGATTGAATTGTGTACACTATCTAAGCGGAGCACCACTATCGGTTGGCGCGGAGCGTACAAGAAAATTTTGGGCCTTACAAACCCTCCAGATGGCCGGAAACGACACTTGGCGAGTGTTATAAGCTGCATGTACCCAGTCCTGAAACAGGAATTTCATGTCTGTAATTTTTAGATATTTAGAATTTTCAATGCAAAAAATTGTTGAAGGGAAAATCATGGATGATTGAATTGTGTACATTATCTAAGCGGAGTGCCATCATCGGTTGGCGCGGAGCGTACAAGAAAATTTTGGGCCTTACAAACCCTCCAGATGGCCGGAAACGACACTTGGCGAGTGTTATAAGCTGCATGTACCCAGCCCTGAAACAGGAATTTCATGTCTGTAATTTTTAGATATTTAGAATTTTCAATGCAAAAAATTGTTGAAGGGAAATCTGCCTCTCGGTAACGGCCTCGCACGCCTATGCACGATAAAACTTACAACTGTCAAACAGCCTATAAAGGCCTATGTCCGTTACCTAATTTTGAACCATGCATACACCCCGGGACCAAACCAAGACCAACGCATTCATCAATGGACGGATGCCATATGCACACTACATACCTGACAACTAAGCTAGTAAATAGTTTTTACAATTACAAATTTCCAATAGATATCACAAATGATGGTCCCCAAATTACGATTTCACTATTCAGCATACTGCACCATCTTCTCTTTTGCTATTCCTGGTCAAATGTCCACATATTTCACGAGTAAAAACTGACGCTGTGAGTGAAGGTATGTTGATGATTTATTTTTAATTTTTTTTATTTTAATTTTTAATTATTTTTTTCACAAGCTTGATTTTCCAGGGGGGGGGCAAGTGCCCCCCCTTGCGGACGCCCATGTCCTTCACCTTGTCTGAAAAATGTTAACAAAACAAGTTTCAATATTATCAGGATATAGCAGGATATGTGATGATTTACTACAACAGCATTGAACATTGTCTGTAGGGAGTTTCAGAGGGATGGACTTGACCTCAGGATGTAAATTATATCCACCCCACAAAAGTGGTATCCCCACTCCAGAAATTATGTCTGTACCTGATAAAAAGCCCTCAACAGGGATTCTTCCAGAAACTCAAAAAAGGGGCATTTATTTTGCCCAAAGTTACAGGTAGGTGAGGGAGGGGGGCAAAGCTTGCTTCCAGGACCCATAAGGTGCAATAAGAGTGTTAGAGGCCATTGGTCTGTAAATTTAAACATTACTCCAAAGGTGTCCTCTTCTTAACCCTTTACCGTTGTGCTCCAGTCGGGGAATATTTGCGCGCCTCGGGAGTGGGCGGAAAAGCGGACGTAGCATGCCCCGCATCAGCTTCTGTAGGTTATTGACCCCGTGACCTAAAACTATTGTCCCTCTCGTTGTTGTGGCCGAATTTTCGGGTAGCTATGCACAGTTTCGAGCTCCGCGTGAAACAGTAAAGATGGGTGACAGCCGCGCTCTCCGTATGGGTCCAAAAGGACCCAAACAACGGTAAAGGGTTAAGTAAAAAGCTAAGATACTGACATAAACACTGCAAGTGCCACAGCCTTGTAGATGGGGACTTTCCACAAGTCTCTGGATGACTTTCCGCAAGTCTCTGGCGTGGATCCTTTATTCATTCTACTGTGCATATGTTTAGTGTCTGTATGTAAGGGGAATCATGGTTGAGGTACACCATTATTGATGCTGTTGTTTTCAGCCCAGTAGTATTCTCTTACACTGCAGGCTAATAACAGAAAGCTTTTCTTGCTGTTGCATGTCATATCGTTGTAATTTTTATCTCCTTGTTTGTTGTATCAGGTGTGGTCACTGCAAGAATCTAGCTCCCCAATATGCCAAAGCTGCACAAAGGTTGAAAGAGCATGACCCTCCTGTTCCTCTTGCCAAAGTTGATGCCACACAAGAACCGGATTTAGCAAAAGAATATGATGTGTCAGGTTACCCTACATTAAAGGTCTTTCACAAAGGCACGGCTTATGATTACGAAGGGCCCAGAGATGCAGATGGTAGGTATAGTAGATATAGATGAATCTGGACGGTCATGTGATAATCTGATTTAGTTGGACATTACTGGGGTCCATCATCTTTAATCTTTCAAATTCTTTGCTTATGTGTATCATGGATGGGTGTTCACTAAAATAATGCTTGACTCTCTCAATGTCACTGAGTATGAGGGTTTGGAATGGAGACAATAAAATTAAGATGATTTAAGGCTAATGAACCAACTTCACTAGCTGCTTGAATTTGTCTATACACGAATCTTGACAGCAAGTGATGGTCTGACTTCAGTTGGCCATAAATGGGGTCCATCACGTTCAAATCTTTCGATTTCATTGCTTACCTCTATCATGGATGGTTGTACACTAATTTGTATCTTAAATTCTCCAAGTTCACTAAATATGAGTGTTTGAAATTCATGTAAACAATAAATAAAGACGGTTTTAGGCTGATGGACCCCACTAATGGCGCCCCACAGTCACTAAAAACAGGCGCTAATCGGATTCGTCTATAAGTAAAGCTTTAACCCCACTTCAAAGGCAGATGAGGCAGGGGCACAGCTTCCAGTGTTTGCCACAGGTGTATTAATAGGGTGGTACCTCTTATGGCAAGCCAAATGCCCAATAACTCTGTTAACCAGGTTTATTGGTCAGTAAACCAGGTTTACCAAAGGCAAATGCCCAATAATTTGAAGAACTTGGTTTTTCGACTAATAAACCAGCTTTTTTCAAGTTTATCACATAAAATGTCGATAAACCGGATTTATCAATGTGATGAACGTGGACTATCAAACTGATTAACTTGGATTAACTTGGATTATTGAGCATTACGCATCGATTAACCTGGTTTTTAGCTCACACATGTACATAGTACATGTGTGAGGTTATAAAATGGGCCAGATGGCGTCAACTTTTTAACAAAAGCCTACTCCCTTTCCATTTGTGGAGATTTGGTTCTGAAATTTTGGTATATGATTGTTTGTCAGTACAGCATTATAACCCACCTACTTTCTTTCCAATGTAGGAGTGTTAGGCATAATTTTTTAGCTGTTTATGTAGAGCAGAGTTCATTGTGCCTGCTTAACAGTTAGCTGTTTATTCATTGTGCTAACTACAGCTACTTGGTTGTGTGTTCAATTGCTGTCTTGCAAATGCCTTGCAAGCAGACTGTTGTTTGATGTCTGACTCACCTGTGGACACGGATCAGTGGTTTCTGCAATCACAGTGTCTTGGGATAATAGCACTGTATTGTGAAGAGAGCTTCATGGACTGAGCAGCTAGGGATACTTGACACACAAAATTGGGAACAATACTGTGGTCAAGTGTAGCCTACATGAAAGGAAATAGGCTTTATGTGGTGGGGACATCTGTTCTGTTTCTAGATCAATCAAGTTGGTCAAGGCAAGTAATTGTGATAACTCTTTGAGTTCAAGCGCAGTAGGAGAGCCATTTGAGGAGCGATACATGTTTTTATTTTACCAGTGCAAATTCACACAGTGTTTCTTATGGAGTTATAGGAGAAACTAAATGTACTTTGCAGTACTTTAAAATATGCTTGATACATTCTACATATTTAGAATTTTTCCAAAATGGTCCTAATTAAGTTTGTATAGCCCAACAGGTTTTCTTAATTTTACAAACTTTCGCAGTAGTATTTGTAGATCTGTCAATTAGGTTGTTTTCTTTCTGATGTAAAAGTTTGCACTTTTTGAAAGAGGGAGGGGGGACTTTTAGCATACCTTGTGATTTTGCAGTAGGGTTTTGAGTTCTCTGGTCATTTTGTACCTGTTATTTACCACTGTTAAGATAAGGAGGTTTTGTGGAAACAGATGAAGAAGTAATTGTTTGAGTTGTTTTTTTTTTTACAGACAAGAGAAAATGTGTGAGCTACAACAGCATTGCTGTTCCAGTTCAATTGATAAACTTGGTTTATGGACTAATAAACCTGGTTTAGTGATGCCAAATGTCCAATAATTTGGTAAACTTGGTTTATCGATTTGATAAACCTGGTTTTTTGATTTGATAAACTAGGTTTATCTAAAAACTTGGCCTGACGGTTGCTAAACCAAGTTTATTCACCCAAAATGCCCAATAATCCTACAATCCAAGCTTATTAAATTGATAAACCAGGATTATCAAATTGATAAACCAGGTTTATGGGCTGATGAACTAGGTCAAAGGTCATTTGGGGTCATGATTAGTCAAATGGTTGATTCCTTACAAATTGCTTGTTTACACAATATCTCAAGAATGGGGTTTACTAACCTCATATTTGGTGTGTGGATTGGTCATTTTGAATAAATAATCCCTATTGGTTTTGGTGGGGCTTAAAGGTCATTTGGGGTCATGAGGGGACAACAGTACAAAACCTTGTAAACACAATATCTCAAGAAAGGTACATGTGACTAAGCTCATATTTGGGTGTGTAGGTTGGCTGTATTGAGGAGATGATCCCTACTGATTTTTGTGAAGGTCAAAGGTCATTGAAGGTCAGCAGTGTCAAAGTCTGGCAAGCTTGTTTGCACAGTATTACAAGAAAAGTTAACTTGTCGGGTTCTCATACTTGGCATGTAGATGGTGCATAGTGAGTAAATGATCCTTGTAGTAGTTTTTGGTGGAGGTCAAATGTCATTTTGGTTCACTAGGGGTCAAAGTCTCAATTTCATGTTCACACAATTTTTCACACATAGTATGTGGACGTAATACAGTGAGCAAAACCCTAGTTGTAGGTGGTCAAAGGTCATCCATGATCTCAATGTAGGAAGCTTGGAAGCCTTGCATGTACTATATACTTTGTGGGTACATTATGGAGGACTGTCAATTTGAAAAAAAAAAACATTATAAAACATTGTCACTTTGTAAAAAAAAAGGGCTCTCATTTTAGCAGTAAGGAATCACTAAACTTCTTGTCTGTCTGGTTCTGTTATGAATAACAAAAATTTTTTTCAATTAAGAATATAAACAACCTTTATGAACAAGGAGCCATTTTACAATTATGAATGACAAACTGTATACAAATAATGAACCTTATGACTAAAGAAACTTATGAACATTGACTGTAATGAATAAAAACCTTATGAATATCAGGTAGACCCCTTTTTTGAGTCATCTCCATTTTCAAAATAAGTCACTTAATACTCAACTCATTTCAACTCTGATTACTTCCATTCTTTACAAAGAACAATTATCAGTGTCTGTCCCTCTTTGTCGTTTAGACTTTTGGTTGTCTGTAAATAGAGAACAGTGAGAACAGAAATTACCAGTTGTGAAATTGTGCCATGAGTCAGTAAAAAGGATTCATTTCATCTAGATTTGTAAAAATAATAACAATGAGGCCTTGAAGGGCAGTTGTTTCATGATGCCAAGCGACCAGGAATGCGCAAGAAACCATTGACTTATTATTTACAACTTCATATAGGGTGGCACACAACTCAACAATTTGCATCGAATTTGGTATTTTCTCAACAAATCACTTCAGATTGGAAAACTGTAGATTGCTCTTGGATGAACAGGCCCATCAGCCGTTCTCCAGCTTTCAGTTTGCTATTTTAACAAACATTGTTGTGATTTGTTTCATTAGGTATTGTGAAGTACATGGAGAAAGAAGCTGATCCAAACTGGAAACCCCCTCCGGAGTACATCGTCTCTCTGGACCAAGAGAAGTTCCAAGACTTCCTCGACGCTAACCCTTTGGTTCTTGTAGAGTTTTATACTCCTTGGTAAGTCAAGGATAAATTGTTAAATGGAACATTATATCATACTAAGGATGATGAAGATAATGATGATAGTAATTCAGCAATCCATCCCTTTCCCCTCCTTCCAAATCTAGGTGCTCAAAGTAATAAGAAAGAAAGCTTTGATTGAAAGTTTTGCCACTACAACAAAGGAATGTGACAGAAGAGGTCAAGTTAAGATTCCCAGCCCCTTTCCTTCCTTCGTCACCTGGACACATGGCCAGAGGAAGATAAATATGATTCAAGTTCAAGTTTGGTGTCCCTCTTGTCACCTCATACATACTGTGGGAATTTTCTACAAACCCCATCTCTCAGGGGACCAACCATGGAGAGGTTTGCTGGGTTTTGTGGCACCAACAACCTGCCAGTCTTAGGATGAGTAATATTACAGCCTTTTGTGTGCATTTTACAGGTGATAGAAGTGAACAAACTACTTGCCACACACCACCTTCTCATCCTATTGGGATGCAGTTCAATGCCATACCCAGGACGATATGTAAATTAAGAAGAAATCACAATTACATGTCTTCTTCCTGATAAGGGTTTTTAAGGCAAGAATTCTTCACCCAAGAATGTCAAAACTCTCCTAACCTACGTTCTTTTAGCCCTCCTACAGCTCTCTAAAATTTATGCTCATTCAGATTTAATCCTAGTTTAATAATTGCTTCAGGCATGTCCTGTTGAGTATACAAAGCCCCTCTTGTGTAGTAAGAGCTGTTTCTGGGGGCATATTTTGCAATACGAGCTGCTCTAATTTTAAGTATTAGTAGGAAAACTGTTTAGTAAGAACTGTTCAGAAAGTTTTTTTTTCTTGTAAGACTGATCTCCATCTAGCTGGATAATTACTTGTGCTTTGTAGTGTTATAGTGTGCTTAACAAAGATATTTTTTTAGTATAAAAGTATCACTATTGATTTTTTCCTTTTAACTGATAACATTTTCAGTTTTCAGCATAAAAATGTACAGTATCAGGATATTATAAATCTCTCCTATAAATATTTGAATGACAACAGTGCACCATAATACAGTAGCTTAACCAACCAGTGCTACAGTAGCTGTAGACTATGTGATAAGTTTGTATCATATTTGATTTCTATGTATGAAACTGTATCTGATCACCAAAAGGATGTATTCTCTTTTCTGTTATATCATGAAAAACTTAAAAAACACATCATTCCACTGCTTCATGATTAACATTGATCATGCATAAAAGTATTGGGATTCTGCAGCATAGCTGCTCTAGTTTTTTAATTTGAAGCCAATCAAACATCTGCACCAATTGAAAATTTAGATTTACTGAGGGTAAATGTTATTTGGGGTGATGGCAAATGACTGGCTTTAAATAAATTGTTTAAAGGCCCAGTTCTCTCACCCCAAACAGTTCCAATTCTCCTAACCTTCTTACTGAAGCCCTTCCCACAATTGTCTGAAATTCATCCTTATCCAGACACAATCTCAGTTTATTGCTTCAGGGTGAGTATTGAAAAACTCAGTTTATATGATCAAAACACTCTCAGTACCATTCATGCTGTGTAATATAAGCTTTGGTACTCTGCATTGTTTGAATTAGCTGTCAATCAAAGAGCTGAGCCAATTGAGAATTTTGGTACCCGGGTACCAAAATAGTATTTTGGGGTGAGAGGTTTGGCCCTGTAATACTGAATTCATGTAGTAATGTTAATCAAGAAATGCTTGAACACTGTTACATGCTATTGAGTTGCAATGTGATGGCTGTTGTTAAGCCACTTGCAAAAACGATTAGAGGTATTGCCCATTAGCCAGAATTCAAAAAAAACTCTAACAGCAATGGGGTCACACAGGGTCACATATGCTCCTTCCAAAATTTTTAATATATGGGTTGAAATATATTGCTATGGAAAATGGAAAGCACACACAAACAACTGTGAGCAACCTACCAGTACTGCACATATCTTATCATGGCACTGTCTCATCTGTAACAGTGAATTTATGTCAGAAAGTCCACCATTTTGCATCTTAGCCCTCTCAAATAGGCAAAAGTTTTCCAAAGGGGAGGGGGACACCCCTCTCTGTAAACCTCTCCCCAGGACGCCATTCACTGATCCGTTGTGCCCCCCAAACGCCGCGCCCTGGGTATGGCCCTGTCCGTTTGCCCGAGTTGCCATTGACAGTTCAGGTGAGAGTAGATAATACAGAATACCTGTCACAAATTTCTTAATGTGTTTACCAGAATGAACTGAATTATGAACACATCAATTTTAGGTTCAGAACAGATTCCTGGTATTAGGGGAGAGTTTTGGTTTGGAATATCCTGGCTGCCTGGGATTTTAAAATTGAAGTAATTAGGAGGCCTCGAATTTTAAGGTGTGCGAGTTCCATAGCATACAATCACTTATGTCAAATAACTTTGAGCAGAGCTTCCAACCATTCTGTTTTTTCCAGAATAATTCTGTTTTTTGGAGAGAAATATTGCATTTTGATTTTTCTTGTCAAATTCTGTTTTTTTTCTTCAAAATTCTAAATTGTGGGCTCATTTACCATACATAGTGATATTCATTGATAAGTTGGCAGTTTGCACTGCTAAGTTCTGCATGATAAGCCATACATGTCCTGCACAAATGAGAGAAGTACTTCACTGCAGATGCCAGATATCGCCCACAGTACTTGCATTCCTGAACAAGTGGAGTGAACTTAGTTTCCCCAGACCCCATTATTATGTCCTTGGTGCAGATTGCACAACTTGTCAACAAAATAGTTATTGTACAAGGTTGTAGGCTTTGTTTTGTAAGATTCTGTTTTTTGCTGGAAATTATTTTTTTTTTTGCCATTTGAGTTGCTTTTTGGTTTCGATGAAAGAGAAACCTATGCACTCATGATGGCGTGTGTGTGTGTATGTGTGTGTGTGTATGTGTGTATGTGTGGGTGTGTGTGTGTGTGTTTGTGACACTTTGCTTGTTAACACGATATCTCAAGATAGGAAGCTTGGTTGGATTTCATATTTGGTATGTTGATGCGTTTTAGTCAAGAGATGGTCCCTATTGTTTGTTGCGGAGGTCAAAGGTCATCTGGGGTCACTGGGGGTCAAAGTCTTAAAATCTCGTTAACACGATATCTCAAGAAAGGAATCTTGTGTAGATTTCATATTTGGTATGTTGATGTGTCATGGTCAGGAGATGGTCCCTATTGTTTTTTGCAGAGGTCAAAGGTCATCTGGGGTCATGGGGGGTCAAAGTCTGAAAATCTGGTTTACACGATATCACAAGATAGGAAGCTTGTGTAGATTTTATATTTGGTATGTTGATGCGTTTTACTCAGATGGTCCCGATTGTTTTTTGCAGAGGGCAAAGGTCATCTGGGGTCACCGGGGGTCAAAGTCTGAATATCTTGTTTACACGATATCTCAAGGTAGGAAGCTTAGGTAGATTTCATATGTGGTATGTTCATGCGTTTTACTCAGGAGATGATCAGTATTGTTTTTTGCAGAGGTCAAAGATCATCTGAGGTCACCAGGGGTCAAAGTCTGAAAATCTTGTTAACACGATATCTCCAGATAGGAAGCTTGTGTAGATTTCATATGGGTATGTTGATGCGTTTTAGTTAGGAGTTGGTCCATATTGTTTTTTGCGGAGGTCAAAGGTCATCTGGGGTCACCAGGGGTCAGAGTCTGAAAATCTTGTTAACACGATATCTCAAGATAGGAAGGTTAGGTAGATTTCATATTTGGTATGTTGATGCGTTATAGTCAGGAGATGGCCCCTGTTTTTTTCGCAGAGGTCAAAGGTCATCTGGGGTCACCGGGTGGTCAAAGTGAAAATCTTGTTAACATGATATCTCAAGAAAGGAATCTTGTGTAGATTTCATATTTGGTATGTTGATGTGTTATGGTCAGGAGATGGTTCCTATTGTTTTTTGCAGAGGTCAAAGGTCATCTGGGGTCACCGGGGGTCAAAATCTGAAAATCTCGTTTACATGATATCTCAAGATAGGAAGCTTGTGTAGATTTTATATTTGGTATGTTGATGCGTTTTACTAACAAAATTATTTTTTGAACATGCTAGTATAACATTTGAGTGACCTCTGTATGAGGAGTGTGATATTTTGTTCACCTAGATGAAGAAGAATGGTTGCTCATATAAATCTGTTTAAATTTATTGAAACAGCAGACCTTCCACAATCCTTAATTTCCTGAGGAGTATGATTTGTGGCACACCCAGAAAGTCTAATACCAAAGCCCTAAAGCAATACACATTTACTTTGTAGTTGGTCAGCTAGGGTTGTGAATCTTACTGTCTTGTAGTGTAAAAATTATGGATCTTTTAGTTGAGTTATAATTTACATTGTGTCCATATCACAGTAAGGAGTGTGATGTTTTGCACACTAGATGAAGAATAGGGGCTTACAGGGACATATAAATCTATGTAAAAAATAAAACAGCACATCTACCAAACTCCTAAATTTTCTGAGGAGTATGATTTGTAGCACAGCTAGGAAATGTATAACTCAAGGCCTGAATTTGAGGTCTAGCTTGAAACTTGCATTGCAGTCTGAGATCATGACAGTTCCATGTACCATTGTACAACCACTTATGTGATTTGTTTTGGTTTTCTTTTCCAAAAAGGTGTGTGGAGTGTAAAAAACTGGCAAAAGAACTGGAGAAGGCTGCAGAAGATTTATCAACAGAGGACCCACCCATTTACATCGTTAAAGTTGATGCTTCAGAAGAGTCAGAATTGGCCAGTCTTTACAATTTGAAACAATACCCAACCATGTTTCTGATGAGATACGGAATGAAGTATGACTACGATGGACCTAAAGACAGACTTGGTTAGTACTAATCTTGTTTGGGGTTCGATTCCGAGGTTGAGTCATACCAAAGATTCTTAAAATGGGACCTACTGCTATTGTGCAAGGTGCTCCACATGAGCAATGGAGTAGGGAAAACAAACCGGTGAGCCACAACTGGAAAAAAGGCTGTGGCCAGCTTGACTTGAACCAGTAGGTTGGAAACTGGACCATAAAAACTCCCATCTAACTAACAAACTCAATGGGTTTGTTTCATTGCAAGAATACATGTAAAATTTGTATTAACTGTTTTGTGAGTTGTGATCAGCTAGTCAGCTACTTCTAGTTCCACAAAACATGTTTCTCTTCCTTCTTCCTCATTGGCCAGCAACCATGCAAACAAACAAACATACTTACCAACCGTTCCATTTTAAGTCAAGCATTTCTGTTGTCTGAGCTTTAAAACCTATAAAAATCAAAATGTTTTGTTTTTCTGACTTTTAGTATTAAACATATACTAACACTCAAATGGTCAAACATGGCTCAGCAAAATAAAATTAATCTTTGCATACAGTTACACCTAAGTGTTTTCCACATATAATATGAACATTTAGAGAAGAACAGAGGTGCTTTGTCCCCTGAATCCTACTCACTTAACATTTGCACTCGCCACACACAGTAGATCATTTGCCACATACAGTAAGTTCCATTTTCTGTGATCAAAATGTTTGCAAGTATTAAACATCCGTGATTAGTTTATCTTGCAAACTTGCCATGCATATAAGACTAACATTTATAGGAATAATCATGGGTGGAAAAAACAATCCAGACATCTTGTCTGCACTGCATGACGTATGAGAAGAACCCACCTCCACTTGCAACCCTGCTACAAATTTTGTCATCATTGCACGTATTAGTTGTTTGATTATAAATACTGTATTAATGTCTTTTTTCAACATAAGCATATTTTAAATTATGGCTTCAGGTACTTTCACTGGGAATGATTACGGGATGTAACTTATAATGGTTAAGTGGTTTAACTGGGAGTTGTCAAGTGATACCACTGGAAATGGTCAAGTGATATAACTGGAAGTCATCAATTGATGTAACAGGAAAAGAAAGTGATTTTTCAGCACTTTCTATTTTTTTTCATTTAGGTATTGCCAAGTACATGAGAAAGAAGGCTCTTCCCACATCTACTCAGTTGAATACGATGAAAGAAGTTAAAGATTACATAGATTATTTAGATGACTTGTCCGTCGTTGGGTTTTTCACAGGAGAGGAAGATTCATTGTACAAATTATACGTAGACACTGGTGAGTCAAGTATATTTAATCTTATATCTTCTTCATGTCATTGAGGAGAATAGTTATGTTTTGATTAAAACAGTGACAACTTTTGGAATCTCATGGGTTGTTATAAAACAGTCACAGATCTCATGACAATTTTAGTGTAACTTAACAAAAAATCAGAGATCCTTTTGAAAAAGCAGTTACAAAAGATTTTTCGAAGGAGTTTTGATGTGAGTTTTTTTACTTCAGAAAATACCATTCACAGAAATGACTCTTACCAAAATTGTACCACACAATCCTTTGTGATTGCTCTCTGGAAAAGGGTGCATGAATAAGGTTTCACGGTATACAGGTATTTCTGTAAGTACTGGTACGTACTGGTACGATACGGTACCACCAACCTAAAGGTACAGAAGTATCGTGGAGACTGGTACTCAACTGTAAGGTGAAAATCTTTTCTCAAAATTATAGCATTTAAGTTAAAATGATACTAAAATGTAACAAAATCCATTTGATAAATGCCCTGTGTCTCTAAACATTACAATATAAACAGGGAATAGTCACTTGATAATCATTTCGCACCATTTCAGTCACAAATCCCCCCTCAGAATTTCGGAAATTGCCGTTTAACGTTACTTTCGCAGAACTCGTACCCTCCACACTAAAAAGGAACTTGCTTTATATCAACATTCTGCACAACCCCCGAACGATTGCTGCTCATCAGCAAATGCTTTTACATGGTGTATTAAGAATAGATACCATGGGTTGATTGATAGAATTCGCTTTGATTACGATAGCACACAACATTATACGAGTGAGAAATTCGTTGTAAGCAGACAAAGAATCATAGCATTGTAAGCTCTGACATGAACGTTGCATCAACGATTTCTGATTCTACCACAGTGATTCAATGGGACTGCTCCATAACGCTCACTAGTGCTGTCTATGTCTGTGGAAGAAAAACTTTCGTACAAACGCAACGAACATTCTTTCAAAAATTCTTACAGTGAAGCAATGGGACTGAACACACAGTAAATCCCACTTAAAACATTGGCTCTCATGTTCAGTTCACCTGATCAACTCACTTGCTTTGTTGTATTGATAGCTACGTACTGAAGAACAATGTAGTGTTATTGTACAACGGATTGTTGCGCGATGCATTCGTAAATTCAATCATGAAGCACTTTGATTTAGTTTTGATAGTGATAACTCGGCGGGAAGAAAGCTTGATGAATCAGTCTTTTATGGAAATATTTTTGTAAAGTTCTACTTAATAACTTTTGGTTATACTTTAGGAGGGGGATTGTCATTATTTGCAGAAATTATTTTTGCAATGTTCATTACGATTCTGAATGCTCTTGCCATCTTGTGGGGTCTAGCTCCAGTGCAGACATGCGGCGCTGATTAATTGTCTGTCCTGTATTTATCGGACGCTAAATTTGCAGAGAGGTTATTTCTTTTTTTGTTAAACGATTTGTTGAGTGTGGGGTGACTAAATGTTATAAAAAATACTGAAACAGGAGGCAGGGATTATCAGAAGACTTCACTTATGTCAATGCATGGTATTTTTACGGATATTTTGCATGTGATAAAAATCCTACTTTTTACTCTTCTTGTACCGGTACTACGGCGTTACTGGTACCATTTGTGGCGGTACCGACGGTACCAATTAATCAGTGGTACCGTGAAACCCTATGCATGAAACATTCTTAGAACCTTGAACAACTCTAATTTTTAGAGTGGTGATGGACCTGACTGTATGCCAGCTTTTTGAACTTTTGGGCAGGGTGTCCTGATAAGATTAACAGAAAATGCAACCATCTTGACAACTTTATTTCTTCATGTGGTTGTAAAATGAAGAAGCTGAAGCCTACAAAGAAAGAAAGAACTCCACAGTAGCAGTTGTTTACTTAATTCGAGGGGATAACAAGTCATGAAAAAAGTCAATATTGTCACAGGAAAAATAAATGGATAGTATCATGTTATTGTGATAATCCTGGCAGCCCTGCACATCGGTTGGTCTTTTGTCCTTCTTTCAGCCAATGCTCTTTCTGAGGAATATCGCTTTGGCTACACATTCTTAGAGGAGGCCAGGAAGCAGTATGATGTACCCGCTAACAGTATCGTTTTGTTCCATTCAAAGAGATATCACAGTAAATATGAACCATCCAGATATGTTTTTGATCAGGTAAATTTTCAAGAATTTTTTTCACTTTTCTGAGCTAAAAGGTGATGGGGGCTGAGAAGGAATGCATAGTTATTATTAAAATTTTCAATTTTTGGAAGATTTCAGGTCACTGGCCAACTCTCCACTGGTGAGTAACATCCAAGATGGTAATCTCCATCTACACTAGTCATTCCAAGTAGTTTGTTCAAAAAATAATTTTTTTAAGAAACCCTCCTACTTACTTGGCAGTTTCTGTTGCAGGCTTGTGAAAAAGAGTTTTAAGATAGAGACTTGTGTTGAACTTGTTGTAGATATTAAATTCAGGGGAGCAAAGTTTTTATCTTGAGTTGGGTTTAAGATGTTTGTTCAGGCCTGGAAGCTTCAATAACTACTGAGTGTAACGCTTTCACCATTCATATTATTGTGTGAGCTTTCAATTTGATTGACATCATTCCTGCCAACAATGCTTGTATTATGTCCATTCCTCTCTGTATTTGACAGTTAACTGAACCATGTACATATAAAGCCTGCTGGTGACCTTTGTGTTTTCTCTTTCCTCTTCACCAAATTACAATTAGAGCAAACCACCACCCCCCCTCCATGGTGCCACCCCTCCACCCACCACCCTCACCACCCCCCTCCATGGTGCCACTCCTCCACCCACCACCCTCATACACCTTGACATTCACTCGACATTCACCTTACAAATTGTATCCGTCCATTAGAGCTGAGTACCCTAAATGGTAGAGTTGTTTGCTTCCTTTATTTTGGAAGATTCACATTACAGCTAGGCTTGTGATGTCACTTACTTTCCACCATATTGGACATGATGCAGCTCTTATTTTAAAACTCCTTGAACTTACATATTAATTTTTCTAGGGAAAATTTACAGAAAAAGATTAACCTTCTTGTAAATGATCCCAGGAAATGTCAACATTTTGGTTCTCTTTGCATCATGTCAAAATAGCCAAGCTGCACCTCCCTCAGCTAAGTTGCACCTCCCTCCGCCAAACTGCACCTCTCCCAGCCAAGCTGCACTGCCCTTAGCCAAACTGCAGCTGCCACAGCCTTACTTTGTCTTTACATTTACTACAATAGCAGGGTTAAACCTACTATGTCATTGTATGTAATATACATAGGAAACAGGTGTGGCTGCAGACTGCATGGTCAAGTGGGTAGAGCATCAAAGGTTATGGCAGGGAGGTCTAGAATCTTACTCCTGGCCTTTTCTTACAAAACACTTCAAAATGGAACCTACTACCATTGTACTTGGTGTTCAGTACAAGCAATAGACTAGAGAAAGTAAGCCGGTGAACCACAACTGGAAGAAAAGGCTGTGGCTGGCCTGACTTACACCAGTTGGTTAGAAACTGAGCCATAAATTCTCATCTGACTAACTAATGAATCTCCTGTTGCTAGACTCAAGCAGTTGCACAGTTAGGTTTGTTTTGACATGATGCCAAAATATATTAGTAAAATGATTAATGCTTTGTTTAAGTGAGCAGGTGTCATTCTCACCATGGGCACATCATGATGGTAGTCCTCGTCCAGTAATGCTCCAGTATTACTCAACCGGCTATCCACACCTACAATCATTTTGTTGTAGAAGCAGAATGATGAAACATCGCCACCTTACCCCCATCCTCCAGGGTTTCCATTATTTTAAGAACTATCATTTCCTTCTTCCCTTCACTCTTCGGCAAGAATCAATTTTTTATCAATTGCTATTTGGTTCAATGGTAGCAATGCTAACAAACACAGAAGCAGAATCATGGCAAAGATGGCTGATTGGTGGCTGGTAAATTAACAGGTTTTTGAATAATTTTCTCACTTTAGTTTAGGAAGTAGAATGATAGAATTTCTGAGAATTGGGAATCCATGAAAACAAATTAACTAAGGCTTTTTTTAGAAGTAAAATATTTTGACAAAAGTTTTCAAAGGACAAATGGTACATGAAATGAAAATCATATTTGAGTAAGTGTCGACTTGCTGAAGAAGGAACATGACATAAATAATAACTCTAGAAAAATGGAAATTATAAGAATGAAAGGAAAGATGGAGTCTGGTAACAAAACATGAAAAATCTGAAAATAAAATTCCCAGCTTAGGGTGAAAAATAAACATGGAAATATATGAGATTAGAAAATAAATAGGATGTAAAATGTTAAAATTAAACTGTCAACATAGAAAAAATAGTAAAATATACAGATAAAACTGTTGTTTACTAGACAACGCATTTTGATTGACAAAAGGTAGAACTTGCTTACATTAAAAAAAAAAAAGAGAGAAAAAGGCAAAAACCTTCAAAAAATGCTGGAAAAATGGGTCTTTTCCTGTAGCTTGGAAAACTGGAATAAGTTTTCAAACTTTCATCCAAAGTTTGAATTTTAGTCAAATGATTTGGTAAAGTATCTGAACATTGTCAATCTTTGTGGCAAAAGTGGTTTTTGTGATAAAAATTATAGGCAATTTTTTTTTCCAAAAGTAGTTGGTATGCACAAATTGTTGCTATGGGAAGTGGGATAATTTGTTTAATTGATTTGCCAGTGAATTAAATGAAATGTCTTTATTTTGAAGGAATCCAGTGAGATAGGGATAACAATTTTTGCCCCAAATCATGCAAAATTAGAATTTGAGTGAAAGAAAAAGTAAAATTAAAGACCAAGTCCATCAATTAGTAAGTCGTTGCCACGGTGATCTTGCTTTTCCTGGATTTGTAGAAGGTCAATGTTACCTTTGATACGCTACTGGAGTGGTTCACCAGTCATGATGTGCCTATGGTGGGGCAGATGATCGATTACGTAGCCGAACGTTGGTTCCGTGGTGATGCTGTTGTGATTGTATTCTATGGAATTGATTGGAGTTTCGATTACAGAAATGGTAAGTTGTATCCTCATGTCCCGATTGTTTTGCTATGTTTTTTTACAGGCAGATGCAACGGAAGATGACCTAACAGCATTCTACAACAAACACAGAAACCCTCTTGTGGGGCATTATACAGAACAAAACAAAGATGTAAAGTATAAAGACACTACTAATGTTCTGGTATTCTACACAGTTGATTGGTCACATGACTACAGGAAAGGTAAGTTGAACAAGTGTAGATAATGTGACTGGTTTGTCACTGGGCCAAGAGAAACCTGCAAAGTTGTGGAAGGTACATATTTATTTTTCAGGCCCCAAAAATCATAGAAAAAGTGTCAACTTCTTGCTTTAAACATTAGTGGAGAGTCATGGAATTTTAAGGTTTTTGAAAAATGTTAAGTTGTAGTTCTTACTCTTAAAGTACATGGTTGGCCTGGAAAGGTCTTTCAGAAGTCGTAGAATTCCTTGTTGGAAAGTTCATAGAAAGTCAGGTAAATTATAGATGGAAGAATGTGTAACAACCACATCTGAAGAAGTTGGTTAATTAGTTAGGGGTTTACCGAAATTCTCGATTGGCTCAACTCTTTGATTTACAGCTAATTCAAACAATGCATAGCACCAAAGCTTATATACTGTACTGAGAGTGATTTGATTATACACATTGAGCTTTTTTCTGTACTCATTCTGAAGCAAAAAACTGAGATTGTTTCTGC
This sequence comes from Holothuria scabra, assembly GCA_037179385.1. Lineage (NCBI taxonomy): Eukaryota > Metazoa > Echinodermata > Holothuroidea > Aspidochirotida > Holothuriidae > Holothuria > Holothuria scabra. The sequence goes on from CM074196.1 coordinate 32,637,762, forward strand.
ATGAGGATGAAATCCTGACAATTGTGGGAGGGTTTGAGTAAGAAGGTTAGCCGATTCTGACTTGGTACTGTTTGGGGTGAGAGAATTGGACCTTTAATGCTTCACCAACATATAAACAGTTATAGAGTTTCGGTTAGATAATTTAGGAACAGTCACAGCGCTATGTGGGGGCAAGAGGGGGCATAAGTAATACACCTCTTCAGAGACCTAATTTTTTCATTCAGAGATATGCTTAAACCTCCGAACAGCTGGAGATTCTCAGACACAAGGGATCAAGTGTACTTTCATTTCAAATACTGTAAGTGAGGTCCCCAGTCTAAGGCCTGTGTGTAAGCTATCACTGAATAAATTTTCTTGCTATGGCTAAAATTATATGCACACTCATTGAAAAAGTTGTGCCATTGAGCATATGCCTGAAATTTTGAGATTGTGGTCTTAAAAGTTCATGCCCCGATCAGTTAAGTCCATTCAAGTTTCATCACCACTGTTGTATATACCAAAAAGTGTAAGTCCGTATTGTGAAATTGACAGGTATTCAAAATTATGTGGTTGGCATTCATTTCACAAATATGTGTGAGGCATGGGTCCTCAAAGAGCCAATTTGCTTCGTGATTCTCAAATGTTAAAACCATACCTTAGCTTTATAGAGATGATATTGCAATTATGAGAAGTGTTCATTTTTGCACTTTAGAGATATCCTGATGACCTTTGGTTTCTAGGAAAGCCAGAAGGGTTTATCTTCTCAAAATGATGCATCCACATGGCATAGGGTTGTAAAGTCTACTTTACTCTCACTGTGAAAGTATCCATGCATACCAAAATATATCAAGCTCATAATGTTTCTGTTGTAGGAACTTGGGTGACCTTTTGACCTTTGATCTCTGATAAAAAACAAAAGGGTTCATTACAGCAATGTGATAGTGTGTGTTCGAAGTAGAAGTACAGTATTAGACATCTTTGCTGTTTTGAGATATCCTGTTCACTCAGGAAGCATCTCAAGATAGGCACACACACACACACAGGCATACTTGTAAATGCTGTCAAATGGGGACACTTGTATTTTAACCTTTCAACTGGGGACGGGCTGTAGAATGGTCTAGTAGTTTGTTTACTGATAGTAAATGATGTCCCTTGGTACAACAGAAAAGGAGGTCACTCAATATATTTTTAATCAATATTCATCTGGATAATTGTAGGTGTGTATAGGTATAGTGGTCGTAATGTGATATACATGCGTATCTGCAAATGCAGACGGAAAAACTGGGACTGATCCTATATTTTCTTTATCTCTATAGATATCTTCATGGAGAAATCATTAAGCACTAAGGGGCTACTTAAAACTATGATTTTAAACGGGGACCATCCCCGGTGTATGCTGGGTCCCTGATTGGTGGGTGTCTCAAAAACGTCCCCCGTTGACGGCATTCGTCAGCGCAATACACATACACACACACACATATGTTAATTGGTAGGGTGATGGCAAAATTTGCATTTTGTTTTTGCAAAAAATAGAGAAGAGGCAAGGCAAGGAATTATCTATTAATATTAATAAGAAAGTCCCAAGGTAAAAGTAAACTAAGGATCCAGGTTTATTTTGTAGCTTCCAGAGTTCATTGCATGAGGGTTGGAATATGTCTTTCTCATTAATATTCATGAATGTGTTGCATGTTGTTAGAAGCAAGTGCTTACTTATCTCTAGTCCTGCATACCAAACATGTGAAACACTTAAGTCAGTGTTGAATATCAAAAGGGGGGGGGGGGTTTCAACCCTACATTGCACCCTGTTTAACATAGAGTTGAGTACTCCTGTTATAAATGTGCTCATCAAAACATTCTTGTTTCTGCTGTGGGCAATAATCTTAATTGTGGTGCATTTATTCCTAATTTCTTATGGAAGAATAAAGCTTTAAAACAGATCTTTTCATGATACCAGGTTTCTATGGCAGGGGGTGATGCCGGACAGGGCCCTCAAGCACTACTTATTTCCACCACTACTCACTTTCAAACCTACTGTCTGCCCAGCACAGTTTTTGGACAAACTTATTTAAAAATTGCTGTAAACAACCTATATAGATAGTAATCCACAAACATGTTTTCATTTTGCAATGTGGAAAATGGAAGCACTGAAAATGAGAAACAAACCATTTGCTTTCTACGAGTCAGTCTTTAGTTACAACAATGTAATTAAAAATGTACAAAGTAGATGCAAGCCATTTCTATCTGTATTTCCAAATGAACATTGCATTCACAACACATGAAAAATTCCCAAACATAAAAATATTTAAATGCCTAAAAAACTAAAATGGAATTGCATATATAAGCCAGTCAGAAATACTGTAAAAGGTAGCCTTGTTTTTAAAGCAAAGCCCCCTTACATATGCAAAATCTTCTCAAAGGGGGGAGGTTTCCCTAACCCCCTCCCCCCCCTACTCGATTTGCTCAGGATGTTGTTGCCACCCAGCACTAAATATACTAGCCAGAACCTTCCCTGTTATCATTCCGTACTTCTCAACTGCAGTCTCAGATTTTGAGTTCTACCAATTTTTTTCACTTTTGGAGTCACCAATTTCCCTCAGGAATCTGAGTAGCCCCTTTATGGGAAGTTTCATTACTTGGAGAATTTTGACAGTTGTTCTATACCTAATTACAGTGCCTTTTTACATCTTTTAAAATGATGATGGTAAACACATTACGTTTTCTTGGAAATTTTTTTCAAATTGGCTGTGGTTATAATTTCCTGCTGAAAGACTATGCTTGCTGAAGAAAAGATTGTTGAGGGAGCATAGGTTTTTCAAGTCCCCAACGGTCGGCAGACAAGTGAACAATGCTGACTTTAAACTTTGTGTACAGAACATGAAATGACCTCCACCTCTGTGCTGGAGCTCTGTGCAGAGTGGGAGGAGCTTGGTGCTGTTCATGGTTGACTCATCTACAGCAGCTTGGACAATCCTAGTATCATCCTTATTGTGCTCTTTTGTTCTGCTAACAGTAGGCCATTCTTGGATGCCAGCCAATTGTGTAGCCGGCGGAGCGGACAATGTATTTTCGTTCATCCCATTGCTATGAAAGATCAATATCTGCCAGCATTGGAGACAATTATTTCAACTTGCGTAGAAATCCTAGGAAAACTTCATTTACATAGCTCTACCTGGATTGGTTGAAGCCAGGCTTTTAAATGTTTAACAGGCAAAACACTGGTATCGTTATACAACAGTATGCGGTGTTCAACGAAAGGTTACTGTTTTTAAATCAAATCTTTGGTGTTAGATGCTATTGTTTGAAAGGGTCCGTGATCAAGACTTCCATCTAAATTAAAAGCCTTAACAGACATAGTAAGCCTGTGTTTTTGTTGGTTTAAACATCTTTGTGTTCAACGTTGCATTGCAAAGATTTAGTCCTTGAGCACTGCCTACCTCAGGAATATACCAATTGTGGTAAATTCTCATGAATGTTAAGGCAATCAACTAATGTGCTCATTGAAAGGAATTTCTGACCATCACAGCGAGGCTCTGAGGGGCAGCGGCTTAAAGGAAGCTGCAGCCACAGAGGTGTTACGCAGGCTACTAATTGTGCAGCTATGCTGCTAATCATGCTTTTCTGTCACCCACTCTGGTTGCTATGAGAGGCTATTGTTCTCTGCCTGTAGTTGCTCCCCATGGCTGCCTCATTAACTTGCCAGTGGACTGCTTGTGGTCACTGGGTTGTTCAGAATATTCAGTCGGAGCACAATGGGCAGAGTAGTAATCTGCCAACTGCCAGGGACCTGAAAAAGCTATGCTCACTAATATAAAACTTCATCAGACATTTTCCCAGAAATTGAAGCACAGACCTATTGGCTATAAAAGCACAATCTTTCATTTTGATTTCTTCTCTGCAGACACAGAATACTGGAGACAAAAAGTACTGGAGGTTGCCAAGGAACCAGAGTTTAAAAATTTTACATTTGCCATTGCTGATGAAGAGGAGTTTGCACAGTTTTTGCAGGATTTGGGACTGGGTGAGAGTGGCAACGAGATCAACGTCGGTATTTATGACCCAAAGAAGAGGAGATACGCCATGGACCCAGATGAAGAGTTTTCGGTGGAATCTCTCACTGAATTTTTGCATGATTTCCAAGCAGGTGGGTGTTGCCTGTCAGTTGCTTTTTGGATTTTAAGAACTTAAAGTGTACCTCAAAGGTCCTCAAGTCAAAAAATTCAAAAATATATAATTTAGAGCATGAAAAATTAATTCTAACAGTCCAACTCCCTTCTTCATAGGACATGCCTAAAGTGAGATATAAAATGTTGAAGTTTATTCACTTTAAACAAAATCGGTCCATTGCGCAATAAATTGCGACTCTTTTGTTGTTCAATTCACAGAACCTGCTTCTTTTCTTTTAAAATTAAAAATGTTTTAATGACCTTGAGTACTTCCTGTTTGCTTGAACAGCATGTTGCACAGAGAGAGTTTAATTAATTATATCACCCCATTAGAGTAAAAGTGCTGTCACACCTCGGTAGAAGGTGCAGTAACTTTCAGAAAAACAAAGAAATACAAAGATTGTAATTTGAGTTGTACAACAATGACATCACAAATTATTGTGCAATATACCATGAATAAACTTTCACATTTTATATCTCAGCTTAGGAACCTCCTATATAGATGGGAGTTGGCCTGTTAGAATTTGTTTTTCATGCTCTTTAATATATATTTTTGAATTTTTTGACTTGAGGTACACTTATCACTCTTAGTATCATGCAGACCTATCGCTCTGTACATCGTTGTACTTAATACTTCTATGTATATATTCTAAATATTAATATTGAAGTTTCTATAAGAAAACTTCCAACAAAAACGTGTCAAATCCAAGTTTTGTTCAAAATTTAAAAATCTTCCATTAAATGCCCAAAGTATAACTTTCATAAACTGTGGCGACAGAAGCAAGCCTATTCTGAAACCCTTCATAGCAACAGGCTATTTTTTGTGTTTGCTGTATGTGTTGTCTATTAGTTGTTTATAGTCTAGTCTCATGATATGTGCATGATATTTTAGAGAGCTTTAATAACAATGTTCAATTTATTGTTTCTATGTTGGATAATTTGGAGAGCTTCGTAGCAACATAAATTATACTATGCATCATGCAGTAGGTCTTATAATGCTGTACATGATGAATGCAGCCAATACTATTTATAAATTCATTTGCTTTGGTTGAAATGGTCTAGCGTGGTTGTTTCCAGATGGCAATAATGTTTTTTGCAAGCGTTGATGTTTGGTGATAATGGGGTAACCTGTGTCACATGGTTGTCACCAAGTCAACTACACATTTAGAATCTCAGATCAAGTCATGACTTGGTCATTGTGTCATTTGAAGCTCTGTACAAAATTTTGACATTTGTAGGGAGCTTTTCCAAAATAAGGGAGCACCTTATCATTAAAGAAAATTTGGGGTTTCGTTATTACTGACCCTCCCCATTCCCTGACCTTTCCCACACCTCAGACTTTGTTTTTAAATTTTGAATAAAATATTTGTACAAAAATGTATTTTCCAATTTTGTCCCTTATTAATGTCAGTAACTCTTGATTTTCAGGGAAAGTGAAGAATGTGGTCAAATCTCAGCCTAAACCAAAAAAGAACAATGGACCAGTGAGAATTATTGTCGGGAAGACATTCGAAGAAGAAGTCCTGAACACCGACAAGACGGTTATGCTGGAGGTCTATGCTCCATGGTGTGGACATTGCAAAAAATTAGAACCCGTTTACAAGAAACTTGGTAAAAAGTACAAGGACTCGAAGGATGTGGTTATTGCAAAAATAGATGGCACGCAGAATGACCTACCTTTAGAATTTAAGGTCGATGGCTTCCCAAAGATATTCCTGGTAAATGGTGGAGATACTGAAAATTTATTGCAGTACAGTAGCGGAGAAAGAACTGTTGAAGCATTAAGTGCTTTCATTAAGGAAAACAAGCCAAGTAAAGCTAAGGATGAATTATAACATGTAACTTTTACGGAAGGGAACTGCTTCAATCCGGGTGATTGGTAGCTAGGGATGCAAAGAATATGGAGTTTTAATGCCAAGAGTATGCCTTAAATGATATGTTATGCATATTCATCATGTCTGCCACCTCTGTTTCACTCAGCCATTATGTCCCATAGGTATTGATGTGAAAAATACATGGTCACGTTGCAATGCGATGGCATAGGGTATGTTTCAGTTTGAGTTAACACTGTGGATCTTGATTTACCTATGCTACATCAAATTCTGAAGGTAGCACAGATGAATAACTTGCAAAATCAAGATTCACTGATTTTGATCGACATTTCAGGGTAGGTCCACTGCAGTAAAGTTTGTTAAGTGCAAGCAAATGGCAGATCAAGTGACTGAAGCATGAAAAATTGAAGCACAACTCGAGGTTGAACTATCACTTCACACACCATTGCACTACAAAGTGATGATTCACCACAAGGGCTGTGACAGAGGAATATGAACAGGCTCCTCTTTTTCACATACTGAACTCCCTTTGATTACAGAGAGGTCCTTTTACATAATTCTTTGTTAACATGCTGTGATACGTGTGGCCTTTCAATAGCATGCGAACGCAAGAGGGAGCAGGTTTCAAGCAAACATCCCAATTCCTACAAGGCTGCTTTGTTTGTTTGTTTCAAACCCAGAATGTAATGCTGTCCTAGAGTATAACGTTCGAATCTCATTGTGGGCTCATTTTGGCACAAATGTGACCTTTTCAAGCTTGCATGTAGTGTTCATATAACATATTGAGCAATAAAAACATGTTCTCCTGCTCAGTCAAATGAGAACACACCACTGTGGGCAGTTGTGGATCTGTGTAGGAGAATAGAATTGACAGTGTAAAGGTCCCTCATATGCACTCTTTCCCCTGTTAAGTACTAAAGCAAGAATTTTTACTGCTAGCTCTGTATTAGAATTATTTGTTTTGATGCAGTAAGGTATTATGTAAAATTATTTCCACTTGCCCTAGGGAATGTGTGTAAATTTACCCACCATTCTTCTACAGATGCATGCGCAACCGATTTTTTTTCTTCAGAAAATATTGTTATATCAAATAGAAGTAGTAATGGTAAGCTAATATCAACTTAAATGACTATCATGCTCTTGGAATGTTCCTGAGATGACGGTGTTTGGGGTGGAAGGGGGGGGGCAGAAACATTAAGCCCAGGAATTTTGATAATTTCCATGGTTACGGAATGTTATTCGCTTTATTCTTCTAATGAAATAAATGGTATTGAAACCATGACCACACAAGATCCATCAACTGTACAAAACTACACATATTGGTGAATGTTTGGAGACAAACTCAGCTCCTATTATTATGGTTATTTTATTTTAGATTATTTTTGATACAAACCTAGCTCCATCTCCCCCCACACCCCTGCCCCATATAGCACCCATTCTAACACCCTTGACACTAAGTGTTGTCCGCATAGTCATCCGTTTCTATTTTCGGGGTTACAGCGGTTTTGGTTATGTCAAGTCTTCACACTGTCCTGGTATTGTGAAGAAATATCATTCCTTAGATGTTGCTGAATGGTCTGTATGGAATTGATCATTCACATGGTGGAAAAAAAAATATTTCATTAAAATGAAATAATGTACTCTTTGGATCCTTCTTTCTTCACAATAATTCTATGTCGATATTTCCTCTGTCAAAGAGGTGTAAGTGAATTTCATAATTTTTTTCAATCAATTTGGAGTAATTTCTGTGTACTTGTGGACAAATCCTGGCAGCCAAGTGATATGGTTAGCAAAAGACTCTTTTCCAAATAGTTATTACAAAGGATTGTGGGACAGGAGCAATGTGCATCATTCGGTTTGCTGTAGTACTTTTGTCATTGACAAAAATAATGCATACCAAAATTGTATCCCACAATCCATTGTAATTGATGTTTGGAAATGTGTCTTTTGTTGGGGTTTATCAATCTTAAAGGGCAGGAGCAGTCACCCCAACTTGAAGGAGTGTAGTAGACTGTCCAGTTTCATGATTGGCTGTTGAGGGTCATGTGACAACAGTTTTACTCCTCAAATGTGAAATTTACTGGAAGTTACTGCTTGGTTTACCTTTCATATGTTATACTGAAGTAATAAAACATTATGAAAGATTCTTTGAACAGAAATGAGACGAGAATTGTGATATTTAGCTGTTGCTTGAAAAAAAGTTTGAGGGGACTGCTCCTGACCTTTAAGTTAGTTTTCATAATTCTCTTGTTTACTTATTTTCCATTTACCACTGCAAACAATTAAATACCCAATGTCACACTAGGTTTAATGCACATTTTGAGTGAAATACTGCATCCGAGGTACAGGTACACCAAAAATTAAAAAAAATGATATAGACCCTATAAAGGGCCTACAAACTTTATCAGTATGTGACAGTGGGATTTATGTGTAGATACAGTGATGTGATGGGATTTGTTTAGGTGATAGATGTTATATAGATACTATTATATTTAATGTGGAATTTGTTTTATGCCTCTGTACTGAAGTAAAATATTTCAGGTTTTGAGAGCACTGCCCCATGTTGACAAAAACCTTGACAAATCACTGTAAAATATCTTCAACACTCATAAAAAGTGTAAACAGTAGCACCCATATCAATTTCAAGCACATTGAAGTCAAATAGTACAGAAACAAGTCACAATATCCTTGCACTGTGCAGTACTTAAAACACACAATTCAATTTTTTTTTTATTTCTCGCTTGTTTATTAAGTGGGTTCATGTTTTGTCCAGTCAACCTTCAGATATATTTGTAGCTTGTACACCAATTTTTTTTTTTCACAGCTTTGTACCAAGTATAAATCCTTATAAAATCAGAGCCTATCTATCAATGTTTCTGTAAGTTTTTAATTTATTTCATCAGAAGTAACTTGCATTCATGAATATGCAAATGTTTTTAAGTGTCAAAGGTTTTCCACATTTGTTTAAATCATTTGTGATTTTTCAGAAGAGTTTAAATTTTGCTCTTAATCTGTAAAGGAGAGACTTGGGCAATAAGTTTTGAAACACTCTATTTTCACCAGTCTTAAAATTATGAACTAAGTTACCGAACCAAAATGTTTTTGATCGGTGGCCGGGAATGCAGGATAACAAAAGGTGGAGGAATGAAACAAAAGTTTGTATTGTGCTTTCTTTAGTTCAGTGTTTGCACTTCCACAGAATTGGTAGCAAGATTTGCCTGAATCTCGCTTGTGATACACATGAGAAATTTGTACCCCTTGAACAGTCGACATTTATAATATGACCGGCAATTCCAAATCAAGCAGTGAAGCGACTCATTTGTATGGCTAACCCCATTATACTGTGCACCCACCTTCAAAAGATTAAGGATTGATTTTTATTTCCATGTATCATGAGTCTGGAGTTGACATTATTGGCTAAATCAGTTATAATCAAATGAATTTTTGAATCTGGAAAATCTGTTAAGATTTTGTGAAATTATGTACAAAAATGAAATAAAAAATGCAGGAAAAGTCTTGAAAATTTCCATACCAATCTGTCAAAATATTGAAGTTTGGGACAAAAAACATATCACAGAGGTACTCCATGTTCCCAAAGCATTAATGCTTTATAATTTTAGCAGTGAGATACATCCCTAGTCTTAAAAATTCAGCCAAGTCATGACACAACCACCAAGTCATGCACCCACTTTCAAGGGGCAGAATTCTGTAATGATGATCTCATGACAACCCAAAAATAAGTTACCACCAATCAGTCTGTACCCCACCCAGTCTCACCCCTGGACCTGAACAAGGGTTAGGTAAGATGGAGTTTTATGGCAGTTTCCAACCAAGTTGAGCCAGCCACAGTCTTTTTCCAGTTGTGGCTCACTCAGCTTGTTTTTCCTAGTCCATTGCTTATGCTGAGTCATTAAGCACAATGGCAGTAGATTCCATTTTTAAAGGCCCAGTTCTCTCACCCCAAATATTACTAATTCTCAAAATCCTCTTTCCCCCCTCCCACAATTGTCTGAAATTCATCCTCATCCAGATACAATCTCAGTTTATTGCTTCAAGGTAAGTATAGAAAAACTCAATGTATATGATCAAAACACTCTCAGTAGAGTTCATGCTGTGTAGTATAAGCTTTGGTACTCTGCATCGTTTGAATTAGCTGTCAATCAAAGAGCTGAGCCAATTGAGAATTTTGGTACACCCCTACCAAAATTGTAGTTTGGGGTGAGAGGTTTGGCCCATTAAAGTCTTCGATATGACCTGGCCAGGACTCAAACTCTTGACCTGCTGACTGCAAACTTATGCTCTAAAGACTTGACCATGCAGTGGGTCTCTTCAACAAAGGGCCTACGGTGAAGTGTTTATTTGATGCAGATGTGTCCCCCTCCCTGTATCTGAAACAGATTGCCCCACCCCTTCATATGGTGCTCAACATAAGCAATGGAGAAGGGAAAACAAGCCAGTGAGCCACAACTGGAGAAAGGCCTGTGACTGGCCTGATTTGAATGATTGGTCCCGTCCCTGCATCTGAAACAAATTGCCCCTCCCCCTTCATATGGTGCTCAACATAAGCAATGGAGAAGGGAAAACAAGCCAGTGAGCCACAACTGGAGAGAGGGCTGTGACTGGCCTGATTTAAATGATTGGTTAGGAACTGAGCTTTTAAACAGTCTTACTAATTTCTGAGAACACAATGGATCTTTAAGGTAAAAGGCTGTTGCCTTTCTTTGAGTGAGAAAAAAACCCAGTATTGTAATTCAAGAATTACTCTTTTCAATCATGTGACAATATTTCATTCCAGAAATTTAAGGCAAAGTATTGTGTTTGCCTTTAAATTGAAATATTTTGGTGTTAAAAAACAAAAAATGGTAGTTTTCAATGAATTTTAGGTGGCTCTTGATTATTCCCTTCAAGTCCCTTTGAAGTTATCAGTCATTTACGTATGAGTGTTTACAAGGGGATATGGCATTCCATTGGCATAGTCAGGAAGGGGGAGTAGAAGTGGAACCTTCCAAATAATGAATCTTGACATAAAAAGTAGAATAGAACAAAAACATTTGAGAATGTGAGAATGTTGCACCAGATGGCATCTGAGGCTAAAAATGTATTCAACAACTTCTCAAAGGGGAGAGGGTCCACCCTGGCAATCAGGTTTGGGGTAATCATCCCCACATTTAAATCCTGCCTGAACCAATGGGGTTCCCCCATCCCTATCTTCAGGGAAATAGCCAGCAACTCTATCCCTCAGGCTTAAGATTCAAGAGAAACACATTAGTTATTTTTGTAAACGTTGACAAGACAAATATATTCCAAAGATTCACCATGTGAACAAATATATAAAATCATATTTTAAGCAATAAATACAATACAGACATTTGTCTTGCTTCTAATAGTGCAAAAGAAATAAAAATAGTACGATTTGGAGCAAGAAATATTTGACAAGAACTGAAAGTGAGCAGAGAAATAAAGTCCACAAAAATATTTTTACATAGAGTTGCAAGAAAATAATTGTTTGAAATCTTTTAACATCAAGCTCAGCTAAGCTGATTTCTCCACAATAAACCTTAAAACAGTTTGGAACTGAAGAAAATGATGACTGGCCATAAACATTAACATTAAACTCAACTTTTTGAGCTGTAACAAGTACTGTGCATTGTTGCTGTAATGGCATTTGGCTTTTATCTCAGGTTTCTGAAACACTGCCAGACAATTTTAATTTGATTTGCATGAAAATCCTAAAATAAAAAGAGTAGAAAAGTCCCCCATTCTTAGCCAGAAGGCTTCAAGTAAATTAAAATGTGCTGTCAGTGCTTGGAAGGGGCCCACTGGCAAAGATTTTGATTTTGGGCATTCTCTGTCACTACTGATGACAACCCTGCTATCTACATCACAGAGCAAGTGTGATGTCCTAAAGGCATGTCGTCTGCCTTGCAACTCCGGTATTCCAGCCTCAAACAGCATGCAATTGCAAAATGTCTTTGAGATATTTTGTGGCACTTGCCTAAGCTAATATACCTGCATGTTGCTTGTGCCTATTTAAATTTTGCGGGAGTAGAGTAAAACCTGACCCATATCTGGTGGATTCATCCTGGACTATCTACACATAGCACAGAAAGCCTGATATTACATAGAGTTCTTCCACCCAGTTTCTTACCAAATGGTTTAAGTCAAGCTGTCCACAGTCTTTTTTCCAGTTGTGGCTCACTGGTTTGTTTTCTCTACTCCACTGCTTATGCTGTGCACCAAGCAGAATGGCAGTAGGTTCCATTTTAAAAGTCTTTGGTATGACCTGGCCAGGAAAATCTGATGAGACCAGGCCAAATGGCATAAAATGAAAAAATCAAGCTACATACACACTGGTCATTCAAAACCTTCTCTTTTCAACTTATTAAAAAAGTTCTCAGAAAATTTGCTCACAATAGTGGAACCCAAGTTGAACTACAAACAAGGAACAAAGACTACACTGTTCCTTTACTTCCCTAAAACTTAGAACAAGTTTCAGTTCAAAATGATTTCCCAAATTTTTTTTTTTTTTTTCATTGCTGACATGAACTACAGTATGATCACTATCAATTTCTTTTAGTATGAAAGCTTTAAAAGACCAGTTTTCCCATACTACATTCATTAACCACTGAAATTTGCAGCAACTACTCAAAAACAGGGATATAGTCAAGTCCAAAATGCTTTGAGTCACAAGTCCAGCAGTTTTTAACTTTCAAGAAATCGAGTCCGAACTCGGACTCCATTCCCTGTACTTTTTCAAAGGGGAAGAAAATCAACCTTCCTGGCTGAGCCTCAAATCTGAAATCATGAGCCAGGGCTTTACTACATCACTGCTTAAAAATACAGTGTAAATTTTTCATATGGCACATAACTTGCTCATATCAGGATAGAAAATCCACTTTGAAAATGGAATTTGTTTTAATAAATACATTTATAACAGGAAAGGCAAGTAGCAATACAAAATTATGAACCATACAAAACAAAAAAACAAAAAAATTACAGAGAACTTGAAAGATATAACTGACCCCAAACCACCAAAAGCAGTCCAAGTACTTTGTCATCATCAAAGATACAAAGGAAACCAAATACAAAACACTATGTGAAGCATGAGATGTCTAAAATAATTTGCCGGTGTTTTTGTGAAAGAATTTCATTCTTCATCCAAATGATTCATATTGATATAAAATATTTACATAGTGACCAGCACCATCAAATTACCACTTGTACTAAATCTAGTAAAAACTGAAAAAAAAATTCTACTTTTAGAGAAAAAAAAGATGAAAATACAGTATCACCTGGCTGTCAACTAGTTAGACAGAGTTGAACAGCCCAGTTTTCAACCGACAGGTTTCAAGTCCAGCCATCTCCTGACTGTCATTCATTAACTGACCTCAAATACTTCACTACATTTCATTTAATAATATATGTACATTCAATATGCATTGTTACATGTGCGTAAAAATGAAAAGAATTCCTTGTAATTTAAAGGGGAAATGCCTGCACCTTTATTTGCAAGTAGTGTAGTAGACTCCTGTTTTGTGATTGGCTCTTGAGAGTCATGTGATAATATTTCTTCTTAAAATGTAGAAACTGCTAAGAGTAACTGCTTGGTTTACAAAGCTTACAAAATACCTAAGTCCTGAAATATGATGAACATGTGAGAGGAAAAATCAGAGATAGCTGTTGTTCCAAAGTATGTTTGGGGTGACTGTTCTTGCCCTTTAAAGCACAATGTTCTTATCTTTGACTGGTTTGGCTGTCCTGAACAGGTTACTTCTAGCAGTGCCTCCCAGAATTGCTCACTCAGCTTTGATTTAATACATTTAAGGGCAAGAGCAGTCAACCCAACTTGGAAGTAGTGTAGTAGACTGTCCTGTTTTATGATTGGCTGTTTAGAGTCATGTGAAAACATTGCTTCCCTTCAAATGTAAAATTTACTGCATGGTTTCCCTGAATATGCAATATTGAAGTCTAAAAATACGATGAAAGCTACTTTGAAGAGAAATAAGAAGATAAATGTAATGTTTAGCCATTGCTTCAAAATAAATTAAGGGGGGGGGGGAGGAGACTGCTCTTAACATTGTTATTCTGCTCATGATGTAAGAGCCATGCTCGCATGTTGCCATTTAGCCTCAGCTTGGATATTGTTAAGTTTAGTATACAAAGTAGGATACAAAGTGTACAAATTAGTTTTCTTTTAGATATATGACATTACAGGCTGACTCATTTGAATATAAACATTACCTTAAACCTTGGCAGCATGATACATGTTCAAACCTAGACAGGTGTAAAACTGTCAGAAACAACAACAACCAACACTCCTTTAAAGTTGCTCTTTGGTAAAAAGTGAACAAAATGATATCATTACAATGCTGTTGAAGTAAAGAAAGCTAAAAAAAGATATCTCCAAAACCTGCAGTATTCTGGTACATGTAACTGACAACAAAGAAATGACCATGATGGGACAGGCTCATAGTGTTCTAACTAAGATAGACCCTCTGACTCTACCCCCACCCCCCACCCCAGCGAAGTAGGTAAATGTTTCTAAGTAGGGTCAAACATTTTTTTGCACTGACACAACTCTCCATCATAAAATTCTTTGGCTAATGAAACATTACTCACATATGCTGTGCACACATATTAGGTTCATTTGATGCAATATATAGAGAACTTTTAACATATCCTTGACAAGCACGACACAAATTTGCCCCACCACAGTCGGGGGGGGGGGGGGGCAGGGTCAAATGGTGCATCTTAGGGGCCCAATTCTCTCACCCCAAACAGTACCAATTCTCCTATCCTTCTCACTTAAGCCCCTCCCACAATTGTCTTCAATTCATTCTCATCCAGACACAATCTCAGTTTTTTGCTTCAGGGCGATACTGAAAAGCCAATGTGTATAATCAAAACACTCTTAGTACAGTTCATGCTTTGTAGTATAAGCTGGTACTCTGCATTGTTTGAATTAGCTTTCAAATCAAAGAGCTGAGCCAACTGAAAATTTCTGTCAACCACCTACAAGAATTACAGTTTGGGGCAAAAGGATTGTCCCTTTAAAATTGTCCAGCAGAGTTTGCACACATTCAAAATGTCAAAATTCCATGACTTTTGCATGATTTTTCAAGGGCTTTGACTGATATTTCCAGGACTGATAGATATTTTTGAGACCTTTGAAGCAGTCAAATCCCAAAATGTATCTAAACATCTGAAAAATTGGAACAATAAGCCTAGTCCAAGTCCTAAAATTCCCTGGCTTTTCCAGGATCTTTTGAAAAATTGCCCATTTTCACTGACTCTCCAGGACCTGTAAGAAACTTCAAGTGTTTGTAAGAAACTTCAAACTATTTAAAAGCACACTAGTGCTCAGACAACAGGTACAGTATATACCTGTAAACACGTAGTAGCACAGTATGATCTCCAAGATGGTGACCATTAAAAAGGCAACGATATCAGGTATGGCCTGGGTCTAATACAAATGTTTGCAACCTGTATTGTAGGCCCAGGGTCTCTTTTTATTTTTAAAGCATATAAAAGACCTTTGTCCATTGGCCTGCCACCACAGTCTACAATCCATCCTATACATCTACCTACGATTTCATTTGATATTCACACCTACAGTTTATAGCCATCACATCATTTCAAAATTTGTGAAACATGATAAAATCCCAAATAGCAGCAAGTGTTGAGAGGCTATTTGCCGTAGGTCGGAACATGAAATTTAATCCTTACACCATATGTTGTGTTTCATACAATTTAGTAATCAATGATTTGAAAAAGGACTACTTTACTTCATCAAATTTCAATGTAAGAAAACCTTGGGAAAAAAGTACTTCATTAAAAGCTGCAAAAACATACAAACAAAATTCTTAAAATATTAATTTGTGCAAATTTGTCAGAGTACTGAAAATTTACTCCCAGGAGTTAGGATTCTGTGAAGAGTGAAGTTGTAATTTAACTCCTGGAGAGACATGGGTCTCAGAAGTAACCAACAAACCAACTACTGTATACACCACACAGTATAAAACACCACAAATTAACCAGAGGCAGATTAAGTTTTCTCAAGGACACTTGGACATTCCACGTTGAGTATTCTTTCTAAACATATCTTAGCACAGTAAACTTGATATCTTTGTGTCAGTAGCTTCTTGTCATTTTCCAATTTTCGATTCGATTCCATATTCAATATATTTTCGAATAATTAAAACCAGCACAAAATTAATGAATCTATTTTAAGTACATGAAAATGGTAAATATATATACTTTACACTATTTACACCTTATCCATTTCATACTTGCAACAAAACACCATTTGTTTTCTTTCTTCAGTATAAAAGACATCTAAATAAAGTTTTTAAAACCTCCTCAAAATGTTATTTTATCTAGTGCTAAACAACTGCAGGCATGCTTGCCATGGATTGAATGCCAATGAAAGCATACAATTTAAAAAATGCAAGACACAAAAAAATTTACAAAGTACACCCTACTCTTATTCTTTAAAGGTCAAGAGCAGTCCATCCAACTTGAAGAAGTGTAGAAGACTGTCCTGTTTCTTGATTGGCTCTTGAGAGTCATGTGACAATATTTTTTCTCCTTGAATGTGAAATTTACGAGGAGTTACTGCTTGATTTACCTTGAATAAGCAATACTGAAGTAATAAAATATTATAGCAAGATACTTTGAAGAGATATGAGATGAAAATTGTGAGATTTATCTGCTACTTCAAAGTAAGTTTGGGGTGACTGCTCTTGCCCTTAAAACAGCTAAAAAGAAAAAATAATAAATACACAACATGTAACGGCAACAAATAGCCTCAACTGACAAAGGGTGAGTTCTTATGTAATTGTATCATAGTTATACATTGTCCCTTTCAATGAATAAGGCAAGTATATCGTGTTATTATTACAGCATACCGGTTTTGTCCTGTAAGCTGTTACTGGGTTCAGATAACAAAATGGCTTCTAATTTCAGTTGTTAGTATGCTGTCACACAAAACACTTCTAACTGCATTAACTTTAAGTAACTCTTGCTTTTGGGGTGAGCTGGAGTGACAACGGGGTGGAAAAAGGTTATTTTTAAGTCTGATAAGTAGGGGTGGAAGAGAACCTGCTCAAGAACAGGGCACACTAGTGCAGAATGGAGGATTTGAATGGTGTTTTCAGTAACCTGCAACATGTTTGAAGTGGATTTTGTTATAGTTGGGTCTAGCTAATTCAATGTTATCCATACATGCTGCTTCCCTTCACAGTAGCTGGTCTTACATAATTGGAGTTAGTTATAGTTTGGTGGAACAGGCATTATATGCACTGGAGTAAGTCTGGGTTTAAATGTTGTTATGACCTTTCAAGGTTCGAGCTGGAGGCAATTTGTGTGAATGTGATATAAAATTACAAATGCACTAACATTTCATGAATACAACTTGACACAATACACAAACAGTGCTTACAAAGGTAATACTGTATTATGAAATTCATATCGCCAAAGTAGATTTTGTGCATGAGTCCATCCCATGTGGTACACCATAATCCACCAATGACACAAAAACTTGTCAGTTATAGACGAACCCGGAGTCCCTTGATGGTCTGATTTTATTTGGCCATAGCTGGGGTCTATCACCTTTAATCTTTCAATTTCGTTGCTTGTATTCTATCATGGATGGTTGTATGTTGAATTGTACCTTGATTCCCTCAGTTTCAATGAATATGATGGTTTCAAGTTCATGCAGACAAATAAAGACTATTCAAGGTTGATGGACCCCACTAATGGCTATCTACAGTCACAAAACACAAATGCTGTTCAGATTCGTCTACACCTTTCTACAATTTTTTAAAAGGAAGTGGTACCACAGATATATTCTAGTAAGTATATGTTGCAATCAGGGTTGTCACCATGCTGGGCGGCACTGACGGTGCTACCTGGCTCCCAAAATGTCCACCCAGTACTCCCCATCAATATCAGCATCACCGCCCTGCACGAATTTCTTATCCTAACCGAATAAAATTCTTAGATTGCTTTAGAATTGAGTGATAATTCCTTCTTTTTTGTAAGCACTGCAAAATTGTTTCCAAGGGAAGGTACCTAGGACAGTGACTCCCCTTAGACTGCTCCCCCAGGATGGTGACTACAAATAACCTGGCTCTCGAATTGGTCTGGTGACAACCCTGGTTGGAATGATTCTATATCTGACACAATAGGCATTCCCCATTACCTACTCTTTAATACACCAGATCTACAAATGGCAACTCGGTTAAAAGGGATCAAGCACAGACTTCCTATACATGGACTGAGCATACTGCAAGGTACATTGTCTCTACCACAGTGTGAGAAAAAGGGCACCAAGATGGCCGTCTGCTATGGTTTTGTCTGAAAGTTTGGGCTTGCTCAAGTATATTCCCACTTTTTGCCAGAAAGTTGAAATATTTTTGGAATATGGCAAGGCAAGGTCAAAATCACTTCAGGCATTGCAGGAATATTTAGCTTTTGCTTAAAATATTACAGAGTAGTCATCAAATAAGACAATTTATAGCTTCACGGTGGCCATCTTTCTGCGCCTTTTTTTGTCCCAGCCGATGGCGACCACCTACGGATAGGACGTATACGTTACATGCTGTGTCCATGTATATAAGTCTGTGGGATCAAGCCACTTTAATATTTTCTTGCGGAAGGGCTTCTAACTGGCTCAGCATAGCTTTTCAGTCTATCATGCATGGGGTGACTCTCAACAACAAAAGTGTTCAGGAGTCAAGATGAGATTCATGTCTGCCCAGAACTTGAGCTGTAAAAAGTTTAAGAGGATCAGTTATAGTTTGCATTTTGTAATTTTGGCTAATGGTCATTACTTCTAATGCAAAACTTTAAACAGACCAATAACTTTGTAAAATTCTTCCTCATTCTTTTCTTTTCAAGAAAATATTGATGTAAACCACACAATTTCATCCCCAAACCCCTCTTTTTTACCTTTACAATACCCCCCTTCCTTCTCCTTAAGACTCCTAAACAGTTATGAGCATGGAAGATATTCCAAAAATTTGTTCATGAGAAAAAAATTTCTCTAGAGAGAGAAAACTAATGGCTTTCATACATTAATTTGTAGAAGAGACTTCATACTGCTTGAAATTTGACTCTCTTCTTGGAAAAAATATTTTCATTCCTAACCCTGACATACTGCCGAACGCCTCACAATAATCTGTAAAATAGAGATGCCTAAATGGTTCAGTTATCCTCTCGGTCGTGCCTATCACAATATCCAAACCATGGACAGGGTTTCCACACATTTGAAATAATGAAATTCAAGGCTCTCACCCAGACTTTTTCAGACTAATGGAAATATTAAGTACTGAAAAATAAAGAATTTATACATAATGGTTTTATTTTTACACAATTATCAAGCATGCATGCATACTAAACATCATCACCACTACCACCAAAAGTGTCAGACATCAGATTTCAAGACCACATGGTAATTTTTTCCAGACCAAACCCCAAATTCAAGGAACTTTTTTGATAAAATTCCAGACTTTCTCAGACTTCAATATTTTTCCCGTTGCATAGGAACCCTGCATGTCAACCTTCAAACATTATGACAATCTTTCAAATGTTTTATGAAACTGATCTGTCAAGATGTGCAGAAAGTTTGCTGGTGTATCTACACTTGATCTTGATCTGACCCCTCAATCTTTTCAGTAGATCTAATTATGTACATGTCTTGATCCAAGGGCATTTGCACTTGTCCTATACTCTGATCTTGCACCATGCATGAATGGGTGCTTCATTGGAAGTGACCTTCTAAAGTTCTAATTTGAATTGCTGTTCATGTCAGGTTTAATAGAGTGGATCACAACCCAATTTTTCCTGATCCTCTTCTCTCAACAGAATCAAAATCAGATGATCCGTGATGTCTCACAAACTTGATCTTGAGTGACAGATCTGACTCCACACGGGCAATCAGATCTGAATCAAGTGTAAATACACCTTGAAGCACTGAATGCTAAATCTTGTGCAGGCATTGAAATTAAAATTTTCCAAGCATGCTAAAAATCACACTACCCCAGAAATTAAGGGGTGTGGTAAGTGTGCTATTTTCTTGAACTTTAATAGATTTATATGAGCTCCTAATCTTTATCTAGTTGAGCAAAAAATCACACTCCTCACAGTGATTTGAAAGGGAGTAATGGTGAGTAATTGCACTAACATGCCTCAAGTTCAAGGCCTGATGTGAAACACTTGTGTTTGATGGAGAGAGTAACCTCTGACAAAACTCACAAGCTCACAAAAATATCCTACTGCTCCATGATAGAACGTAAAAGCAGCTGTGAGGTATCGTAACATGTGACATTTGCACAAACATTCTGGCAAGGTTCTGTATGCTACTTCTTTCATTGACAGAGATAAACCTGTTGGTTTCTGATGGGACTACTTTGTTCAGAGGACGACACACTTCAATCCCTTCTTCGATTTCTTTAATTTTCTTTTCCTGGAACGCTTGTCGACAGGTTGTCTCCTATTTGGGAAACAAATAAAAATGAAATAGATTTTAAGTGATGAGAAAGGAATGCAGAAAGGAATGACTACATAAACAATAAAAAATTCACAAAACCTTCAAGTTAATAAAAAAGTGGTAAGTTTAAAAGCTTTCAATATTTTACTTCAACAAAGAGGTATACAATGAATTGACCAACTTTTACTTATTCATAGTAACTATTCTAAACCAAACTTGTATACCTTTTACAAGTTACTTCAAAACGCTAAATATGCAGCATTTTGTCGCACATGGAATGGCTTACAGCACAAATGCATTCAAAACTGAGTCTAATGAACATTATGCAATTTTCAGTGCCATTGTTAAAAGGGTGAGACTCAGGTGTGGGGGAATGGAGAGCCCACAGACTTCCTATATACATGAACAGAGCATACTGTGTGGTAGATTGTTGCAAACTTATGAGTGAGTATAGGCGTGGCAAGAGGACTGTCTGATACCGTTTTGTGTGTTTAAGTTTGGACTTGCTCAAGTAGTTCAAATCAACAGGTTTTGCAAGAAACCTTCCATATTTTTGAGATAATGCAAGGTAAGGCCAAAATCACTACACTTATTGCACTAACATAATGTTGTTTCCCATTCAAGTTTAACATTTTGTTTAAAATGTTACAGAGTTGTCATCAAATCACGTAAATAATAACTTCACAGAGGCTACCTTGGTGCGCCTTTTTTGGTATGAACATAGATGAAGGGTTTTTTCCCCATGATCCTCTACCCACGTAAACAGGAAGTGTGGGTTTGCTCCAAAAAAGTACATGCAATAATTTTTCTAAAACAAAAAATTGTGATGCACTTATCAATTCCAAGACATCACACACCCTCTCTGACCCTGGTAAAGTGTCATGTTTTTCTGAGTTTTGACGCAGACAAGTGGCGTGTTAAAACGTTTTGCCAAGGCAAATCTAGCCCCTTCCCTATGCATGATTTTGATGTGGAAACTATAATTGACCATTGCTGTACACGTATGGTTATGCTGTGAAACCATTGCAATGCTGCGTCCTGGAATAGCTAATTACAAAACTTTGGTGTATAATCATGTTTTGGACAGCCTTGAAGAGAACATTTTTATATGTGCAGCACCATCTTGGTCTACAGTGAATGCAAATATGGCAGCCGTAAAAACTCAGTATTCAGGGAATAGGTACATACGTACTGTGCATATACGTAACATAATATACAGCTCAGTATGGCACGATGTAACCCCTTTAATAGCAAAGGATTACTAAGTCCACTATGGATCTTTCATATTTTAAAGGGAACATGCATTAAAGTCTATGAAATGTTGGGTCATTTGTGTGACGGAGGATTTGTCAATGCACAAAAATATTATAACTCTACTAAGGGCAGAGTTCTTTACCTAACTGGCAGTTATTTCCAAGTCACTTATCTATTTGCTGTGTCCAACTGTCCATACTGCCTGGTTAGATTAATGACTCTGCTCTAACAAACTGGTAAGATGAGGTTGCACATCCCAGTTTGGTTTGAGTCAGGCTGGCCATGGTTTTTTTTTCAGTTGTGGCCCACTTACTCATTTTCACTGCTCCATTGCTTGTACTTTTAGCACCAAGCACAATGGCAGTTGGTTCCATTTTTAAAGAATTTGGTATGACCTGGGCAGGAACTGAATTCCAGACTTCAAGGCTGCAAGTAGGATGCTAAAACCATTTGACCAAGTAGTCAAATTGTTCTTAAAAACATTGACAGATCACTTCCAGGGGTCTGACGGCACATCTTGCAATCTTACAATTGATAAGTTCATAAACACATCTTAATCAGAGGTTAGGCAGAATGAAATAGCCTTTGTAAGTTAGTTAAGCAGTTAGAGTTTTACAGCCCAGTTTCGAACCTATTGGTTCAAGTTGAACTAGTTTCGGCCCTTTTTCCAGTTGTAGCTCACTGGCCTGTTTTCCCTACTCCATTGCTTATGCTGAGCTTCAAGCTTAAGGGTAGTAGGGTCAATTTTTAGAGTCTTTGGAATGACTCCACCTGGCAATGGAACCCAGGCCTTCTGCGTGGGAGGTGGATGCTCTTACCTTTAGACCAAACACATGGTCTGAAATAGCCTTTGTAAGAATGGCTGATATTTTATACTTCAATTTAAAGTGAACATGACAGTCTACTAACTTAAAACCATAACAGTTCCAAGTGAAACGGTAACACTTACCTAATAACCCTGACTACCTCATGGAAAGCTGCATCTATATTCTGTGGTGGATCTTTGGCACTAGTTTCAATGTAAGGTATGCCCTGTAAAGAAAAGTGGTTTGGCTATTGAGAAACACTGCATGCCATCTAATTTTACAAAAGTTAGTTGGTAAAGTTATAGTTGCAACCTACATTAACCATATCTTTCACAAAGGTAGTGTCAGTGTTATCCATACCTGCCCCTTCCTTAAAGGTAAAGAGCAGTTCCCCCCCCCCAAAAAAAACTTATTTTGAAGAAAAAGCTAAATAACAAAATTCCCATCTTATTTCTCTTCAATCAAATTATCTTTACATTTTATGACTTTATATTGCATATTCAAGGTAAACGAAGCAGTTATTTCTGGTAAATTTCACATTTGAAGAGAAAAAACATTGTCACATGACTCCATACAGCCAGTCATGAATCTGGATGGTCTGCTACACTTCAGTTTGGGATGAAGTACCAACCATTTAAATGTAAGTTTGACAGACAATGTTTCTTTCTCAGAAAGGGAGTTAAATTTCCCACAATTTCCTTTTAAATTCTCAAATTTTCTGGGAACGAGGCTACCAGCTTTCCAGAACTTTATTTCCACCCAATCTATGTTCACAAAGGGAGAGATTCAGTGAACAGTTTTATACAGATTACACTTTCCCCTCCCCATCTAACCCCCTCCCCCTTCCTCTTCTACACTGTCTTTGTAAGGTTTAAAATTAAAGTTGACAATCTTGTAACAAGTGTTTCAGGTGGATTCCCATGACTCACTCAGATTGCACAGGCAAACAACATTATGGTCTTGGGGCCTATCGGGGGAGTCAAACACACTGCCAGCTACCTATATAAGCAAGCAATATACAACATAAACACCATCATCTTAAGAAACCATGAACAACTTTAGCAGACCTTACACAAAAACATCCTTAAGATGTCTTCTGCTACATATTCATATCAGAACTTTGCTTGGTATACCACAACTTTTGTCTCAACTGTAATAGCAAGGCTATGGGCCACTTGGAATACAGCACTCCTCAAAATTTGTGACATGCATTGAATGGCACCTTTTAAAAATTTGTGACTCCTTCTTTTGAAAACAATTTTTCTTTTTGTATTGTTTGCTTAACAAAATGTACTCATTTTGCATACTTACTAAATGCATCTATTAAATCAGGCACGCCAAACTTTTTGGGAAACAGGGTGTACTTTTCAAGTAGCCATCCTCCTGAGATCTACCAGTCTAGACCTAGCACACTACAGGGCTAAATAGATAGACCTGAATAGATTTCTTTCATTAAATCACAGAATGGATTGATTTACTTGGCTTCAACAGCTGCATCATAAGAGTATGTCATCATACCTGCAATCCTACAGTCATGACAAAATTTTACTTGTTAGTTCATTGACAGGCTCTTAATATCCACGATGGAAATAATTCCTCAAAAACCGACTTTTCCTTAATTTTATTATTTTGTCATGCTAATTTTCATTTTATGTGACATTTAAATTAAATTTAACTTCTCTGACTAAATTTGACCATTTTACC
The DNA here is from genome assembly GCA_037179385.1 of Holothuria scabra. Lineage (NCBI taxonomy): Eukaryota > Metazoa > Echinodermata > Holothuroidea > Aspidochirotida > Holothuriidae > Holothuria > Holothuria scabra. Next base: position 32,661,991 of record CM074196.1, read on the forward strand.
AGGTGAAGATAACTCTTAGAAATCATTTTTAACATATTATCCTGAACTATGAGAACATTCATTCATGAATATTCATCACTCACCCCCATGTCAGCGGCTAAATCTTCTCCTTCTTCTGTCTTTACTTTCCGCTGATGTACTAAATCTACTTTGTTGGCTACAAGAATCATTGGATATGAATCTCTGCAGAAAAAAAGACAATATTTAGAAGGGTATGATTTTCATCAAGTGAAAAAGTGTCATCAAATCAAATTGGTACGTAGATATAAAAAAATATAAATCTGGTTTTCCTGAGTTATAAAAAAAGAAATTTTGGATACAATTTTGAATCTTGCAACATAAACCCTAAAGTTGCTTACCTTAATGGTCTAATCCACTTACCCCAGTTTCAATTTTCCTAACCTGCTTACTTAAGCCCCTCCCACAACTGTCTAAAACTCCAAATCCAGACACAACCTCAGTTTATTGCTTCAGGGTGAGTATATACAGATTCCAATGTGTAATCAAAACCCTCTCAGTACAGTTCATGCTGTGTAATATGAGCTAAAGGACTCTGCATTTTTTGAACTTACTGCCAATCAAAAAGATGTGCCAATGGAGAATTTCTGTGGCCTACTACAAAAATTATAGTTTGGGGTTAGAGTTGACTGCCTTTAAAGGGCAAGAGCAGTTATCCCAACTTGAAGTTGTGTAGTAGACTATCCTGTTACATGAATGGCTGTTGAGAGTCATGTGACAACAGTTTTTCTCTTCAAATGTGAAATTTACTAGAGTAAAACATTGAATAAAAAGTTGTAAAATATTATGAAAGACACTTTGAAGAGGAATAAGAGGAAAATTGTGGTATTTAGTTTCTTCTTCAAAATAAGTTTGGGGAGGCTGGGACACAACTGACTGTTCAAGCCATTGTTACCAACTGTATTTAGAACTCTAGGCTTATGCCCAAAGATGTTTGGGGACATCACAACTTAATTTGAAAGGTGTCATATTCTCTCTACAAGATGCAAACTAGACTATTATGAGTATGAGTTTTCAGTTCCAGAAAGATCAGCCTGCAGAAATCAAGATTGTCATAAAGACAGAAACAGATGGATCTCTGTTGATATTAGAGATGAGTCCTGACAGGTGACTTTGACAGCCAAATGCCCTTCCAGGTTTTGTACTTGCTACCTTATTTCAAACTTCAAAATAAGAAATTCAATGCTTTGCATCAAGCCAACATAACAAACTCTCCCTGGAACAGGTTTCAACTAAGATTACTTATTTAACCTTATACATTTCAGGGTCATGAATGGAGCCAGTAGAACCTACATGCCTGTTCTAATTACATTGCAGACTATTTTGAAAGCTAGGAGTCAGGCACTGCTTGGAAAACATGCCTTTGAGAACTAGCAGCTGGTGCAACAGTGTAAAGATCAGCTAGAGGATCCAAATTTCTAATATGCAATCACAGATGATAAGAGTTATTTAGAAAACCCAGGAATATGAAGGTCTTACTCTGACTTGACAAGAGTACCCATGGAGCAAAAAAAAAATCATACAAAATGTTTCAAAATGATTCTAATGCTTTTTTTCATACCTGCATTTAAAAGTATGTCGCAGATTTTGATACAATATTTAAGTCTTGAAAAGCATACAAAAGGACAATTTGAGGAAAAATGGAAAAATTGTGAGATTTAGCATTCGTTTAAAAAATAAGGTTGAGGAGTATTCTTTCACTCTTTGAAAGTGTGGCAGTCTGATTAATTTTTGCTATTGTCATAGTATGGCAACATAAAGTATAGCTGTAGCCCTGCAGCCTTGCTGAGGCAGCTGCAGCCTGGGGGTTTTGACACGATGAGTGAAATGGCAGAAAATAACCACCTCATTCTGTATAGACCAATCTGATCAGAGCTTGTGTTTATAGTGACTGTAGGCCTGCAGCCATTAGTGGGGTCCATCAGCCTTAAATCGTCTCCATTTAGTATCTACATGAATTTCAAATAGTCATACTCAGTGAAATTTGAGACACAATTTAGTGCAACAACCATCCATTATACAGGTACAGTAAGCAAGGAAATTGAAAAATTAAAGATGATAGATCCCAGTTATGGCCGACTGAAATCAGACCATCACTTGCTCTCCAGATTTGTCAATACACACAGTGGTTCAAATGTAATATATTGTTAAGCTGAAGATGTAAATGTAAATGAGTTTGCCCAATGGGGACAAAATATCCCGTTAAATCAATAATGCCCCAGACTTGTTGCATAGGATTGCTACAGGCTGCATCTGTTGAATCAAAATGAACAAGTGAAATTGGGACACAATCTAATAAATAAGAATGGTTCAAAGACTTTAGACTACTATCGGTGATTGCATTAATTTCATCTGTCTTGTCTTGGTGTCTTTCTTCAAAGGGAAGATGCAGTCACTCCAATTTAGAATTAACTATATCCCCCTGAAAAGTATTCCAAGTTTTAGCAATTCCTAATTGACTACTATAAATCCAGAATCCATCAGTGAACATCCTGTTTAGCTTTCTTGAGATCACTAAATTTAAAAGAATAGTCCCAGCCAAATTTATTTTTGATATGTAAAAGAAGAACACATTAAGCATTCTGGTGCAAGTTTTATTAATTTCCCACGTTTGGCTCTCAAAATACTGTATTAGAAATTTTTCTACATTAAATGAACTTGGAGCAAGAAGGTGTGATGTCATGGCTTCACATTGTCAGCCAATGTTTATTTATAATTTACAACTGTTTTGCCACAAAACTTTTATACATAAATACCATTGGTACATCCTGAGCAATGGGATTTTAAGAACTTTATGTACCTTAGGGGGCTAGATAACATCCCCAATCAATTTAAGGTCAAACTAACAGGAAGAAAAATAAAAAAAGAGCAAAATATTAGCTAACATAGTGAATCCATGACATCACACCTGCTTGCTTCAAGTTCACTTTTCATAGAAAATGTGACAACTTCAATTGATATATATATATCAAGAACCAAACATGGGAAATGAATGAAACTTTTTACAGAATGCTTAGAATATGTTCCTCTTTAACATTTCAAACATAAATTTGGTTCTAGACTATTCTTTTAAAAGGGTTTGTTTCATATTGCAATCAGACATAGATGTTCATGATTAACATCATCACTGGAAAACACTCCTTGAAATATAGTAGGATTGTATGGCTTGAAACCTGACAAAAGCCTTTCTGTCTGCAATTTTGACTTAAATCTCCTTTTGAATTCTATAGGGACGTGTCATTATCGTAAAACATGAATGGCTCATTTCCAGTCGGGTGATGATATCATTGACCTGACTTGTTCAAGTTATCCAGAATTAATCTACTTTAAACATTGAATATTTTGTTAGGAGAATCATGACAGATGTTTGAGAAGGAAATTGGAGAAAATTTTTAAGATTCAGGCTATGCTTTCAAATAATTTGGAGTGGCTACTCTTTCCTTTTAAATCATAATAACTCATGAACATGAGAATGAAGGTTTGTGCTTTTAGTCTAAGACTTTTTCCTGAAGATACAACCTCTTAGTTTTAACAGGTGATGGTCTTTGTAGATCTAATTCCATTCATTAAGACAGCCATGGTATTAGCCCCTAGCTTTGCCCCTTCTAATTGCTTTAAAATCACAGGCTTGGGGCCTGATCTTCCTGATAAAAGAACTTATCAAGTGAGGAGATATCAAAAGCCTATTCCAAGAAAAAGGGGTAATAAATTAGCCACTTTTACTAAGGCCAACTGCTAATCAGATAGAGTTGAAATACAACACGTGCTGGGGCCATGAAGACAAAGTTGGTGGCGAGTGAAGAAATGAAGCTTAGGAACCTGGAGGTCAAGAGTTCAATTCCTGGCCTGGTCAAAGAAAAGTGCATTTTGTACAAAAGCTACATTATCTACAGCTCTACCATCAGAACTTGCCTTTGAAAAGGAACCAAACCTGATCTTAATTGTTGAGTCAGTTGTCACCTTATGTGAAGTTATAATTTATAAGATACAGGCTTGTCCAACATTTGCGGTTGCTTAGTGTATTCAAACAACAGCCCTTCCAGACCTTATCATTATCATTATAATTACAAAAAAAATTTCCCCATCCTGTACAATATGCCAAAAGACTAGCACTGTACTTGTGGTTGTTAGAATTGTTCTATTACATCAAAGAGTACAGAAGTATGCGAGATACAAGACAAATGAAAGTCTTCTAGAACATTTTTATGCTGCAAATGTTTTGCTGAAATTAGTTTCTTACATTGGATTGCAAGTTTTGAGTTGTGCATCACAGAACTGTAAGGAATTTGCACAGTCAGTCTTGTCTTTTTTTTTCAAAGAAGTTTCCCAATTGGAAACCAAGCCATGTAATTACTGATAACCTCCGAAAAAAATGGATTCCCTGGGCAACCAGACCGCAACTCTTTACATCCATCAAGAATATTCACTTCTCAGTCCAAAATAAAGAAAGTCTATTGATTTTTTCAAGATACTCCACTAGTTTACCAGATATCTCTCACAAAAAAACCCAAAGGTACAATATAGGTGACAGACATACTGGCCAGAAATGTGCTACTTTACCGGAAATTCTTCAAAAAATGGAACCAGCATGGTTTCTTTTATTTTATCCCATTTTCATCTCAACAAAAGAGAGCTGCCTTTTACGCATCAAATCATTCAATACTCAAAGCAACCCAGCAAATTAATGTCAGTGGCAGAAGCAATAGGTCCTTAATAAGGTTTCAATTTCTTTACCAGCCTCACCAAGTCTAGCCGGGAGGTTCACCTTCATTTCCGTTTCATAAGAGACACATTGACAAGAAATGTGCACAAGCAGAAATTTACATTTTGAGTTTTTCTGGATATCACAGGAAGACCAATCAATAAACTACCAAGCACCTTCCGGTTGTGGAGTAAGTAAGTTGAAATGATCACATTCACTTTGTAGCTTGTACTACAACTGCTAAAAGTACAGTATAGATGAATCCGGACAGATTGTGATGGTCTGATTTTAGTCGGCCATTACTGGGGTCTATCACCTTTAATCTATAAATTTCCATCCTTATCTGTTACATGGATGGTTTTACACTCAAGTGTATCTGGGTTTTCTCAACTTCACTGAATATGAGGATTTGATATTCAGGTAGACAAGAAATAAAGACGATTAAAGGCTGATGGACCCCACTAATGGCTGCCTACAGTCATTAAAAACAAGCGCTAATCGGATTCGTCTATAGGGAGATCCTGTGTAAGTTACAAAACATTCCTCCTAAAAATGAACATTGTACCTTACATTAATCTACGTATGCATGCATTTTACACATTGTCTTGCCATATGGTCTGGTACATGTAAAAAATATTGAAATGAGTTAACGGTTCTTCAGAAACGAGCTGTTCATCACATTTCTTCTGCAAGATACAGCATAATGATCATATGAAGTGTGCTCTTTTCATCACTGCATCTGTTAAAGTTCCATGATATAAGCTGAAAATTTCCACATTTACATACAGTTCTAGTCACCATATTCTTCCCGTTAGTCTTGATAATCTTTTCAGTTAAAATTTAAGATATCCACACACATAATACGATAGAAGCTGGTAATATCCAAATCTCACGTTGTAACACATCATTTGCCAATAACAGCTTAGTTTAACAAGCAGGCATGACCTGAAATGAATTGCCCCTGGAAATCTGATATTTACCTACTATCAAATCCTTCAAACGTAACTTATCTGATCACTAATACTATTTAGAAACTTGTTAACCTTTTACATTAATGAACCTGTTGAATATTGGATGCTGCTATGTTTTCTTTTCTTTTATACCCTTTTTTTTTTTCTTTCTTTCTTTGAACTCAGGGAGTGTTACTACCTGATAATCCTTTAAACTCTTTTTTTTTTTTCCTTTCTTTCTTTGAACTCAGGGAGTGTTACTACCTGATAAGCCTATAAAGGATTCTTAGAGCACTTCCTTTCTCACACTGTTATTGAAAATTTAATTTTGTATAGTAATCACCATGTCACTGATGTGCACAATGTGAAGAAACAAAAATAAATGAAATGAAAAAAGGGACTTTATTTTCTTCCATTTAGATCATGAAAATACTACAGAATTATTTAAACTTTGAATAAACAAAAACTTGGGGGAGAGATTAGCACAGCGTGACAAGTTACTGATAGGTGTGAAGTGTAGTACTAGAAGTATTTTTGGCAAAATTACTTCCAGAGTTTCCTGGGAAATTCTGAGAAGCCCAGTGTTAAGGAAAAGAAAAACTATGACGGGGCTCTCCCTGTTTGAAAATATTTATGCAAAGATGTGATTCTGGATTACAAAAGTGTGACATGCAGGGAAGAAATTGAAACTCCCTAAATCACACTTTCCAATATTATTTTACATCCTTAATGAAGTCCAAATTTGAACTAAGGTAGTGGAAGGATTAAAAAACATCAGGAAGTTGACATGTGGGGCTAAAATAAACTATGTGACAGTTAATGTAGGTAACTTGGTGTCCAAACTTGTGTATGGATTCGTGATTCTTTCTTGGCCATAATTGGGTGAAGGATGTGAATTTTAACTTTTCAGAAAGTATCTGCTGATGAGGAAAGTAAATATGTTCATTTTAGATCTCTTTCACTAACGAATATTATGGATAGTTTCTTTGGACACTGTTACATACGTTAAAAAACATGTTACAAATAAAGATACCATGCTGTTCCTATAGCACAAGAAGGGAATTTGGGGACTTTTTACATTTTATTTGTTTTTATTTTGTTAGCAAAGGACTTCTAATTTAGCAAAAATCAGCATTCCTGCTTTTTTTCTCACAATCAAACTGCATCTTTTTTAACGTATGTAACAAAAGACACCAAAGATCTGACACCGTTTCTTACGTTAACACATCTCTTAAAGTTGGAAATCTTAATTCTATTTTAATTGCAAAGAGTTAGCAATTTGTCTACTGGATAAAACATATCAACAGAATCAGGATAAGAAAGTTTTACTAGAAGCTTCCAATGGTTCACTCAGTGGTGTTAAACGGATGTAACACTGTCTAACAAGTGGACACCAAACATTGGTTGCTACCTGTGTCATGAGATATTTGAAAATTTTGGAAATACCCATACTTTATCATCACTACCTACTGGATCAATACCTTGTCCTCTGAAATCATTATTTCACGCTATTGGAGAGTGACAAAATGGTCACCTGCAATCAGTGTTTAACAGATGTAACTAAGGGGACACCAAACAGAAGACACTATCTGTGGGCAGATAATTCATGCTCTTTTGGCTTGAACAAGCTCATAAATTATCATTATCAAATATCAGGGGTCACACTGTTCACAGTGCACCAGGTTTCTGAACCCACTCGTAACTTTAGTCTAGGACAGCATCACTTTTAGCACTAATCAGTAATCACCCCCTTTTTTCGTGTCTCTGTCAGAAACCCTGGCTACAGAATTTGAAAGGGTCTTGCTCATTCTTCCAATTTTTTTTTTTTTTTTTGGGGGGGGGGGAAGGGGGAGAATTGTTGCTTTGGAGGACCCTGTATTCTTATATTGAGGAATCTTCATTCAGGAAGGTTGGTTGCTTCTAAAGAAGCACTTGGAGCGTACAGCATTAACAAGGAATAGACGGATTAATACTTAACACAAAGTATGGCCCTATTTCATAAGACATAGAATACCATAAGTAACCAGAATGCAAAAATGCATTGAGGTTTCGATGATACATAAATGTACTGTTTTTCAAATTTGACATCATGCACCATTATCTTCTAACTCAAATGTTATACTAGCATGTTCAAAAAATGATGTTGTTATTCCAGATGCCCTTTTGACCTCCACAAAAGCCATACATAGATAGATAAACCAACATCTTGAGATATAACTTTAACAAGATTTGAAGACTTTGACCCCTGGTGACCTGAAATGACCTTTGACCTCCACCAAAAAAGAAAAAGGGCACATCTCCTGACTAAAACGCATCTACATACCAAATGTGAAACCTATCCAAGTTTCCTATCTTGAGATATCGTGCTAACAAGAATTTCAGACTTTGACCCCCGGTGACCCAACCCCAGATGATCTTTGACCCCCACCAAAAACGATAGGGACCATCTCCTGACCATAATGCATCAACATACCAAATATGAAATCTATCCAAGTTTCCTATCTTGAGACACCGTGTTAACGAGATTTTTAGACTTTGACCACCAGTGACCCAAGATGACCTTTGACCTCCACAAAAAACAATAGGGACGATCTCCTGACTAAAACGCATCAACATACCAAATATGAAATCTATCCAAGTTTCCTATCTTGAGATACCATGTTAACGAGATTTTTAGACTTTGACCCCCAGTGATCCCAGATGATCTTTGACCTCTACGAAAAACAATAGGGACCATCTCCTGACTAAAACGCATCTACATACCAAATGTGAAATCTATCCAAGTTTCCTATCTTGAGATATCGTGTTAACGAGATTTTCAGACTTTGACCCCCAGGGACCCCAGATGATCTTTGACCTCCGCAAAAAACAATAGGGACCATCTCCTGACAATAATGCATCAACATACCAAATATGAAATCTATCCAAGTTTCCTATCTTGAGATACTGTGTTAACGAGATTTTTAGACTTTGACCACCAGTGACCCCAGATGATCTTTGACCTCCGCAAAAAACAATAGGGACGATCTCCTGACTAAAATGCATCAACATACCAAATATGAAATCTATCCAAGTTTCCTATCTTGAGATACCGTGTTAACGAGATTTTCAGACTTTGACCACCAGTGACCCCAGATGATCTTTGACCTCCGCAAAAAACAATAGGGACGATCTCCTGACTAAAATGCATCAACATACCAAATATGAAATCTATCCAAGTTTCCTATCTTGAGATACCATGTTAACGAGATTTTTAGACTTTGACCCCCAGTGACCCCAGATGATCTTTGACCTCCGCAAAAAACAATAGGGACCATCTCCTGACTAAAACGCATCAACATACCACATATGAAATCCAACCAAGCTTCCTATCTTGAGATATCGTGTTAACGAGATTTTCAGACTTTGACCCCCAGTGACCCCAGATGACCTTTGACCTCTACGCAAAACAATAGGGACCATCTCCTGACTAAAATGCATCTACATACCAAATGTGAAATCTATCCAAGTTTCCTATCTTGAGATATCGTGTTAACGAGATTTTCAGACTTTGACCCCCAGGGACCCCAGATGACCTTTGACCTCCGCAAAAAACAATAGGGACCATCTCCTGACCATAACACATCAACATACCAAATATGAAATCTATCCAAGTTTCCTATCTTGAGATACCGTGTTAACGAGATTTTTAGACTTTGACCACCAGTGACCCCAGATGATCTTTGACCTCCGCAAAAAACAATAGGGACGATCTCCTGACTAAAATGCATCAACATACCAAATATGAAATCTATCCAAGTTTCCTATCTTGAGATACCGTGTTAACGAGATTTTTAGACTTTGACCACCAGTGACCCCAGATGATCTTTGACCTCCGCAAAAAACAATAGGGACGATCTCCTGATTAAAATGCATCAACATACCAAATATGAAATCTATCCAAGTTTCCTATCTTGAGATATCGTGTTAACGAGATTTTCAGACTTTGAGCCCCAGTGACCCCAGATGACCTTTGACCTCCGCAAAAAAAAAAAAAAGGGACCATCTCCTGACCAGAACGCATCAACATACCAAATATGAAATCTATCCAAGTTTCCTATCTTGAGATATCGTGTTTACGAGATTTTCAGACTTTGACCACCAGTGACCCCAGATGATCTTTGACCTCCGCAAAAAACAATAGGGACGATCTCCTGACTAAAATGCATCAACATACCAAATATGAAATCTATCCAAGTTTCCTATCTTGAGATACCGTGTTAACGAGATTTTTAGACTTTGACCACCAGTGACCCCAGATGATCTTTGACCTCCGCAAAAAACAATAGGGACGATCTCCTGATTAAAATGCATCAACATACCAAATATGAAATCTATCCAAGTTTCCTATCTTGAGATATCGTGTTAACGAGATTTTCAGACTTTGACCCCCAGGGACCCCAGATGACCTTTGACCTCCGCAAAAAACAATAGGGACCATCTCCTGACTATAACGCATCAACATACCAAACGTGAAATCCAACCAAGCTTCCTATCTTGAGATATCGTGTTAACGAGATTTTCAGACTTTGACCACCAGTGACCCCAGATGACCTTTGACCTCCTCAAAAAACAATAGGGACGATCTCCTGACTAAAACGCATCAACATACCAAATATGAAATCTATCCAAGTTTCCTATCTTGAGATACCGTGTTAACGAGATTTTTAGACTTTGACCCCCAGTGATCCCAGATGATCTTTGACCTCTCGGAAAAACAATAGGGACCATCTCCTGACTAAAACGCATCAACATACCAAACGTGAAATCCAACCAAGCTTCCTATCTTGAGATATCGTGTTAACGAGATTTTCAGACTTTGACCCCCAGTGACCCCCGATGACCTTTGACCCCCAGTGACCCCAGATGACCTTTGACCTCCGCAAAAATCAATAGGGACCATCTCCTGACTAAAACGCATCAACATACCACATATGAAATCCAACCAAGCTTCCTAACTTGAGATATCATGTTAACGAGATTTTCAGACTTTGACCCACAGTGACCCCAGATGACCTTTGACCTCCGCAAAAAACAATACGGACCATCTCCTGACTAAAACGCATCAACATACCACATATGAAATCCAACCAAGCTTCCTATCTTGAGATATCGTGTTAACGAGATTTTCAGACTTTGACCCCCAGTGACCCCAGATGACCTTTGACCTCCGCAAAAAACAATAGGGACCATCTCCTGACTATAACGCATCAACATACCAAATATGAAATCCAACCAAGCTTCCTATCTTGAGATATCGTGTTAATGAGATTTTCAGACTTTGACCCCCGGTGACCCCAGATGACCTTTGACCTCCGCAAAAAACAATAGGGACCATCTCCTGACTATAACGCATCAACATACCAAATATGAAATCCAATCAAGCTTCCTATCTTGAGATATCGTGTTAACGAGATTTTCAGACTTTGACCCCCAGTGACCCCAGATGACCTTTGACCTCCGCAAAAATCAATAGGGACCATCTCCTGACTAAAACGCATCAACATACTACATATGAAATCCAACCAAGCTTCCTATCTTGAGATATCGTGTTAACGAGATTTTCAGACTTTGACCCCCAGTGACCCCAGATGACCTTTGACCTCCGCAAAAAACAATAGGGACCATCTCCTGACTATAACGCATCAACATACCAAATATGAAATCCAACCAAGCTTCCTATCTTGAGATATCGTGTTAACGAGATTTTCAGACTTTGACCCCCTGTGACCCCAGATGACCTTTGACCTCTGCCAAAAACAATAGGGTTCTTCCTCTCAATATGGCCTATCTATTTACCACGTTTGAAAACTGTCGGACATTCCTATCTTGAGATATCGTGTTAACGAGCAAAGTGTCACAGACACACCCACATACACACATACACACACACACACGCACATACACACATACATACACACGCCATCATGAATGCATAGGTTTCTCTTATCATCAAAACCAAAAAGGTGAAAAATCTGTCCACATGACGTAGTATTGTTGAGCATGTTTTGACAGAACTTATGTCAAACTGTTGGCTAGATAAACATTCTCACAGCAAATTAGGTCCATGACTATCCTTTTAAGTTCCTTTATGCATTTCTGTCACCAAGAGTTCAAAATAATGTTTGGACTACATGGCTGGAAAACTGTTAATTTCCCTGCCAGCAAATTGAATTTCCCAGCTAGCAAATCAAAATTTCCCAAAGACCTCACATGTTTTCATACAAAAGTAGTCACATTTTCCTCAAAATACCAAAATTTTCCTGCAATGACATTCCAAAATTGCTGGATTTTTTCAGCCATGGTTTGGAGCATCACAACTATTCTACTGCACACTTGAATGACCCTTCAAAATAAAAGACTCAAATAAATTAGGAAATTTGACCGCTCAGAATAAAGACCCCTACTTCAAGATTCATTAACAAACCTTCAGAATAGTTACCTTTCAAATTATTCATTGGTGTGTTCCATGTTACTTCAGAAATTCAGAATTATGAGCCTTTTGAATATTGATTAAAGGGCCAAACCTCCCACCCCAAACTACAATTTTGATACAGGGGTACCGATATTCTCAATTGGCTCAGCTCTTTGGTTGACAGCCAATTCAAACAACACAGAGTACGAAAGCTTATATTACACAGCATGAATGGAACTGAGAGTGTTTTGATTATATAAATTGAGTTTTTCTATAGTCACCTTGAAGCAATAAACTGAGATTGTATCTGGATGAGGATGAATTTGAGACAATTGTGGGAGGGGATTAAGTAAGAAGGTTAGGAGACTTGGTACTGTTTGGGGTGAGAGAACTGGACATTTAAAGGGTTGATCTTGCTCAGGTGCAGAAACTACACAATCCCACAACAGAGCAGGAAATTCCAAAACTGTGGACGACATACTACGCTTCGCGGACAAGAACATCTGCTTTAAAGGAAGGGTATACGGTCATACCAAGTGCTGTTAAAGGGATACTTATTCTAAGCAATTTAGTGAAATTTGCATTGAAATCTGACGTGTGGTCCTCAAGATATTAGCAGGTAAAGTTGTGACATTTGCAACAAGGAGTGAACTTGAAGCAAGCACACCCGACATGATTGACATTGTATCTTCATATCAGTGTTCGCGCTAAGCTGCGCGATTGCGGGATTCCCGCAACAGAATCAATAATCCCGCAAGAAAAATATTTGTCTGCGGGAAATTCCCGCATCATTTTTCTTGCATAAGCGATAGGGTTTTAATCAAAGCACAATTTATTTACTTGTCCGTTATACGAATAAAAACTCTGAAAATCGATGAGTCACCGTTTGTATAAACGTTTGTGTAAAACGGAGCTCTACACAGTACACCCTTACACCCACACTGCATGGACTGGGTATGCATGTACTAGCGCTACCTATAGTGCAGTGTAGGGCTGTAGGCCTAGCGTATGTTCGCGCAGCAGTGGCAGCTAGCTCTGTGCAGTGTGTGTACTGAAACTAATCGCTCTGTGTGCAAACATCGGTCGTGTTTTAGACTGTTGTGAAGTGTGAAATGGCCTTCAAGTCAAAGTTGGATTATTTTTCAAACCGCTACAGAGTAGCGATAATAACGTAAATAGTAATACTACTAGTAAGTTAGGCCTCATACTACTACTACAGTAGTAATACAGTACTAGTACTGGGCCTAATGTTAAGCCTAGGTCTGCTAACAAAAGTAGTAAAACTAAGAAGAAAAAAGCTGACAAGTTTCAGTTAAATTGGCTGAAAATTTGGCCGTGGTTATGGTATGAGAAAGGAGAAATATTCTGCGCCACATGCAAAGAAGCCAGGCCAACTGATAGGCTACATCTAACTTCGTTGAAATCTTGTTTAGTCATAGGCCTAGGCCTATCAGTTATTGGCAATGTTAAAAAATGTACTTCATTAATCTCTTTATTGGTAAATGCAGATTGCAGACTCGACTTAACTTCTCAGAACTTAAAGACTCCTCCCCCCCTAAAAATGAAAATCCCCCCCTAAATTTTTCAGAAGGGGGGAATTTCCCCCCAAATTTCAAGTCCCAGCGCTAACACTGCTTCATATTAATAGACAGTCTTTTGATTTTCTTTAAACCTCAAAGCTTATTTCCTCCTCAACAATTCTATAATAAAGAATGTGATTGCATAACTTGTAGCATGAGAATTTAACAAACTTTGCATTTCCATGTGTGAGTCCTATTCCCATTAACTTCCATGGTCAATACAACAGTGTGAAAAAAAAGGGAAGCAAAGCATTCCTTTTCAATGTGACAAAGTGAAATACCCTCTGCTGCCCTCAAGCTTACTTTTGAACGAAAATCAAGTAACTTCATTTACTGATTTCTCAAGAAATGTATATCCAATTTGAATGGAAATTTCAGCAGTGTAGATATGGCTCCTCTTTCACCTATGAAAATTAATTTTTTGCTTAAATTCCCCTCCAATCACTGTATTCTTCATTCCCTCGTGATCAAGCAAGCTTTGGCAAATGCACCACCCTACACTACTTATTGAGAATATCAATAACATCTCAGTTGGGTAGCAGACTGCCTGCTGGGAAGATAATGTTTTCTGCTCACTCCTTATTACTAAACATCTGTTTGGGATAAATTTTAGATGGAGATGTAGGTAATGCATTCATGACGGCTAGTCACTGTAGTTGGATAGGGGTTTAATGACATGCCAATAAAAATAATATTGTCAACCTACTCAACTACAATCATTGACAGAAACAATGATGGGGCACTTTTGCATAAATGTAGCACATTTATGCACAGACCTGCTGGCCTTCCAAAATCCCTCCTCACTCAATGATGATCTCTTTCAACAAAATATACTCCAAATTTCAAAAATTAAAACACTGTCCCATGTATTTTTACCCTAGAGTGTCTGATTGTCTGACTGGGTGATTGGGAACTGACCCCCCCCCCCCTATGTATATCAAGTGCTGATCACACACTTATGTGGTTCAGCTTATGCTGTGTTTTAGGTACTGTTTGGCCAATTATGCTATAATTGGTAATGACCGATCAAGGATTATTTAACAATCCGCCCGATGCCGATTACCCATTACCGATTATTAGAAAGAGGGAAGTCACATGTTTGTTGCTATAGTACCTGCCCTTTGCTTGGTGCATATCAGATTACCATAACCAGTTCAGGTTGGAAAATAATGGGAATAGTTCCGTTTGTTTCATGCACAGGATATCATTTTTGTAGGCGTAATATTTTCACTTCAAAAGTAGAGATACAAATCAATAATTAATACACCGTAGGATTTCATTTCATTTATTTGTTTTTCACATCATCATACAAGTATATAAACATAAAATATAATATTCATTTATTGCAACAAAGTAAAGTATAACTTTGTCCATAACTATGTGAAGGAAGTGGAACAAACACCCTCACAGGCTTGGCAAAATGCTCTAATCCTTCAAGAGACACACAAGAAACAAAAACTCCACTCGATACTTCATCCCTCCCTTTTACACCAACTCCCCCCTCCCCAAAACATTGTTTGCAGTCGATGTCACATGCCCTATGATAATTTAGTTCTTAGGCCAACATCATGCTCTATCTATTTTTTATCCCCCAATCATGTTGGAACATTTGCATTATTTTACAGTACTGGGTTGTAGTAGACTTAATGTACTATGACTACTATCCCTCTTTCAAACCCCATATAGAGCAATCATGATAATCTTAGCAGTTCTGGGCAGCAAAACAATTGCACCTGATTAACGTATCTTATGTTTCCTTTCGGAAACAAATATCCCCCTATATTTGTACTGTAGCAGTTCTTGTCCAAAACTTGTCTTGTTTAAAAAGGATCTGCAACTGAAATAATGCGTATAAGTCAGATCCCCCAAAAATCCATGTACACAGAGACCTGTGACACCGTTTCTTGGTGAATTCAACATCGGGCTTGCCTGGCTGCCTGAGCAGGCTATGTAAGCATGGGAAGCACAATCATAGTAACACAAACTCAATGGGTAAATATGTCTTGAGACCTAGTTTTTCCACACACTAAATCACATAGGGGATAGCGCAAGTTGTGATTGGCTGGCTAGAATCAACGCAATTGAACTATTTACGATGCAGGGGCCAATTTCAATTGATAGTCTGTACTATGTGTTTTGGTGCAGAACAGTTTGTACAGCAACTTATGCGGCACTTTCTGCGAGACTGAAAGAAATACACCTTGAATGCAATTCTAAAGTAATGATCGCTCCCATGGCAGGGGTAAAATTTATACCTTTGTAATTATCAATGCACCCCGTTTTGGCAGGGAGTTAAAGGATCGAGTATTTGCAGGAATTTTAAAAAGACTAAGAGCAAGTTTCAAGTATATCTGAGCCCCTTTTTCCAGTTTGCAAATGATCGGTGGTAATGATGGGTTGAATGGCAGAAGAATGGAATAATCTCCTAGACAATTTTAGACAAATCCTAGATATCCTAGACTTGGCAGGGTCTGCTCAGATAATATTTGACCAAATCAAATATCACTTCCTTTTTGATAAGACCTGCAATAATTGTTCTTCCCATGAATATGTTTTCTCCCATTCTGTGGCCATACTCGCAGATGTGGGAGCACAGGGGACAAGGATACAGGGGGATGATGGTATATGAGTTATAGGAAATGTAGAAAAAAGTCGCAGCCTCTACAATATCAGTGGGCTTGATTTCAAAGCCTCAAAGGACCCCATTTTTTGTTAGTTAGTGGAGTCACTCAGATCCTTGGCTTCTTCTGACAATTCTTCAAGGGCACATGATGTTAGAGCTCACTACTAGACATTAGAGCTTAATGTACTTGCATGGGACTCAATGCCGCCAGTAAGTGGGTATTTCATTTAAGTAAATAGGAAGTAATTCAGGGCTGTAGATTCTCTGATATCAGTTTTACCTGTGGTTGGTGAATTGATCTATGGGCCCTTCTTTCCTCACCTGTTTCACAAATGGACCATTCCATTTGCTGCAGAACTCTGACTGGCAATGTTTTCAGTAGGTGGTGCTATACCCAATTGAGACCCATTCCTAGACACACAATTGTTTCATTGCCACAAGAAAGCTTTAGTCAGGCAATGCGATAGCATCATAGCACTCACATTTTGCACAATCTTTGGATTCCATTTTAGTCCAGTTAAGAAGCAGGTGAGGTAAGCAGGTGCAAAGTAGATTAGGAAGAGTAAGGTTGATGACCTTCAGTAATGGCTGACGTTAATCTAACTCTCAGGACTGTCAATGCAAACATTTTAAAAAAACATTTGAGAACTTACTTATCTTTCACCCGTAATATCTGTGTGTGAAATGACTTCATGTTCTCATAGCTTGCTCTGTCAGTAACTGAATACACCAGCAAAAAGCCATCTCCTGTCCTCATGTACTGTTCTCTCATGGCACTAAACTCCTCCTGTCCAGCAGTGTCCAGCACTATTGAGACAAAAACAATTAAAAGACATTTTGGTATCCATATTGATCTAGCCATCCAGCCCTCTGTGGACTTGGAGTTGCAGAATATGCTCTTGGTACTGTATTTCCCGCCTGTCATAAGAGGCAACTAAAGGGGAGAACTTGCACCATTCATAAGCAGTATTTGACACCAAACTTGAATTCGAACTATTTTTGAAACCATGTTTTAACTTTAGAACCCTACCTAGTTCACTCTAAATAACATACTTATGATGACATGTTGTTGAATCTCACCTTACTTACCATTAACCACTACTATCATATAACTACTGTTATTGCTGAAATTTAAAGGTACTGTAGTGTGACATGTCAGCAAAATGACTTCACTTCACTTGGTAGTTACAGAGTGAGCATTTCTATGGAAAAATCCGTTGGAATTTTTTCGGTAATTTCTATGGTTCTCAAGATATACCTCTTCAAAGTTTGAATGTTTCTAAAGCAATTTGTTGTTTATGCAAAAATAATGATGTAGAGTATTGCAAAGTGTTGACATTTCTTTTGTTAACCCTATATTAATTATCTCTTAATTACTCAGCAGATAGTTTATGGTTTAGTAATTGATACCTACAATTTTCAAGGACACAATTTAAACTTCCAAAATAAAACTCTAAGGACAAACTAAATGTTTCAACTGTCCTTGAAATAGAGATTGTAAAAACAAAGGCATTTATGGCATGTCCCTCCTATGACATCACACTATTTGCATGTTGAGCTCATATTTATCAATAAAGGATACAAATCAGAAATTGCCCTGTAAAATGGTCAATTTTTGATGGATTTTGATGGGAATTGCGGCTACTTTCTCGGTTTTTTATGCTTTTTACATCAAATACCCAATTTTGTCATTTTCATGTCACACAACCTTTAATAATTTCCTACGAAGTGAAGTGAAGAGTTTCTTATGTCCAGTGTATTCTAGTTTCCTCATACTTCAAGGCTTCACAAAGTAAAATAACTTTTTTTGATGAAAGTGTTCCACATGAAAGCAATCTCACGCTAACCAATACAGTTAGCCACGACCAACTTTCATTCCCCGGAGGATCCATATGCCATACAAGACCCCAAAACCACAGGCTCGATTTCAAGTGCTGCAGCACTCTTTGTTACCATGTGTTTACAATAAGGAAAAACTGCAGGTTCACCCTGTATTTTCCAGTCTGTGTTCTCACATACCCCCGAGTTTGGTTGAATCAGTACATGCTACTACAGTAACAAGGTCAATCATTTCCCAAACCAGTTTAATACTATAAAATGTTAGAAAATACCTGTCTTCAACGCCATAAATACTAGTGATGTTGCATGATTATTTAAATCAAAGACAGTGTTTAGTGTTTAAAGCTGAAGAACCTTGCAATTTGAGGAGGATGGAAATTTAAATACTGACCCCAAGTTAACAAGCAGGGTTGTCACCACACAGGGCAGTGTCCGTCACAAATATCTTTCCCTAACTGAATAAAATTCTTACATTTTTTTAGAATTGAGTGATAATTTCTTTTACTTTTTGTAAGCACTCTACAATCTACCCCTTAGAATGCTCCGCTGGGACTGTGGTCACAATTTACCCAGCTCTCAAAATGGTGAGGTGACAACACTGTTAACAAGTGCTCTCAACTGACTTGAGTGTGAGGTTTCACGATGTTACCTTGAGCACAGGGCACATGTCTCGTAATTTTACTTAGATTTGCCCACTTACCCAGAGTAAGTATTAAAGGCAGTGGACAAAAATGGGAAAGCAACAAAAGAGAAGTAAAAAAAAAAAGAAGTTAAATGCATGGCTTTACAGTACAACAAAAAATATTGATAAGATGGGGAATACTTAGTATTGCATGTTTTGTTTTGTGAAAAAAATTGTCTCCTAAATTATGTATTTCAAACACAACTGGAAAAAACAGAAACATACATCTCTGAAAAATTTAATCAATAATTAAAACTAAGTACATGTATGTTAAAAATATTTTATACAAATCCTCAAAAGTATTTCAGCTTTATCTGGTGTAGCAGTCTATCATTACATCAGAAAAAGCCACAATACCTTCTAGAAAGAGATAATTTACTGTACAGTACTTCACGTAACCGCTGCTTTGAAGGGCTGCCAGATGAGAATGAGTACTTGCGGTACTGTAAAAGCTATATTCATGTGACATGATTAAAACTTAAGAAGACAAACACTCCAGGTACAATATCTGCTGCAGACTTTAATTTCCATTTGTCATGCATACATTACTGTCAAGTTGTCGAACCCCACTTCAATTCAGTTAAAGGGAAAATGCAGTCAACCCAATTGGAATTAGTGTAATGGTCAACCCCATTAAAAGAAAAATGAAGTCACCCGAATTTGAACTAGTGTGATGGTCAACCCCATTAAAGGGAAAATGAAGTCACCCTAATTTGAACTAATGTAATGGTCAACCCATTAAAGGGAAAACAAAGTCACCCTAATCTGAATTAGTGTAATGGTCAACCCCACTGAAGGAAAAATGAAGTAACCTCAATTTGAATTAGTGTAATGGTCAACCCCATTAAAGGAAAAAATGAAGTCACCCTAATTTGAATTAGTGTAATGGTCAACCGCATTAAAGGGAAAACAAAGTCCTCCTAATCTGAATTAGTGTAATGGTCAACCCCATTGAAGGGAAAATGAAGTCACACCGATTTGAATTAGTGTAATGGTCAACCCTGTTTCATAAATGGCTCTTGAGAATCTTGTTACAATATTGTTAAAACTGGTTTCTGAAACTTACCATGAGTAACTCCTTGTTTTATATTGAAATATGCAATTTGGAACTTCCTAAGTATAACAAAAGGTACTTGGAAGAGAAAGATGAAGAAATTATTGAAAACTGGCTGGTGCTTCCAAATAATTAGTTTGTGGAGATATTGCTCTTGCCCTTTAAGTTCACTAAGTAAAGTTCCTCTTGAGTTTTGTGCATTGCATAAATGTAAAAACACATTTATGACTTAATGAACCAGTGTTGTTAAGGCATGAAGTGAAGTTACAGTATACTGCAGTACTTGTAGAACTTGAGAGTTCACTCCCCCCGATCAGGCCGGGGGGGAGGAGAAACCCCAAGGGAGAGAGAGCCAAACTCCCCACAACGCGAGACTAGCCCCTAAGTCCCGAGACAAGAAACCCTCAAAAATACGTAAAAAACACAACATCAAAAAGGCAGGAAGAAAGAGAGAGAATAACCAACAACCAACAAAACCCGGAACCGGTCCGCCGCTAGGCTACCGGAACTGAAGGGGGAAAAACGGGAGCCTAACCCCGCAAGAGCTACTATAGGCCGGTGGCCTAACGAACACACGGTAGGCAAGAAGCCTAAGCTACGAAAAACGGCTAACAAAGCAACCAGAAAAGGGCCCCTGAAAACCCCTAAAGGAATGATCTTACTTAACACACTGGTCGGGTGAACCGATGAAAACGATCCAGATATGATGAAAACTTCCTGCACCCAAAAAAAGTCCAAAGGAAAATCCAAAAAGACGTAAAAACGAGAGAGCTAATTAAACGTGACTTTAGCATTCCGCTGGCAATGAAACAAGGGTGTGTTCAGGGATGGTTCCTATTGGGCTATAGCGCCACCCACAGAAGACATTGCCAGTTAGTATTCCGCGGTAAATGGAATAGTCCATTTGTGGAACAGGTGAGGTAAGTAGGATTGAAGTAGATTTGATCCACACTGGAACTGAACAGAAAAATCATGGAGTGACACAACAAACAGGATATGTACATGACAAAAAAGGCAGGAACTCTTTTCATTGCTTTTCCTCTTCTCAAAAAGTTAATTCAAGGTCTAATCCTTTCATCTCAAACAGTTCTAATTTTCCTAGCCTACTTAGTTAAGCCCCTCCCACAACTGTCTAAGTTTCATGGCATCCTCATCCTGACACAATCACACTTTCTAGTTTATTGCTTCTGGGTGAATGTACAAGACCCCAAAGTATAATTGAAACACTTTCAGTACAGTCCATGCTGTGTAATATGAGCTTCAAAGCTCTGAATTTTTTGAACTTGCTTTCAATCAAATGGCTGTACCAATTGTGAATGTCTCTAGACAAACTCCAAAAATTGTAATTTGGGTTGAAAGGATTTGCCCTTTAATGTATTTCAAAACCTGGAGTAGTGAATTATGATAGGTAACATTTTGCATGTAAGGCAAACTTCAATTGGACTCTTGAAACCTAAGTACAGCATACAGGTGCACTCGACAAAAATACCAGCACTTTTAATCACTTCTGTGGGTAAAATAACTACATGTCTGCATCTTTAGGGGTTAAACATATGACGATCCTCAATCATGAGGGATATTTAAATTGACAATTGTTTTTGTTAACAACACTCAAAAGTGCAGTTGCTATCAATATTTTGCAAAAGTTGCTGGCATAGCACTCCATGATATAATACTTTCAGGAAACCACAGAGTGGTCATATTACCGAAATAGACACATATTTTTAATCAGGTTATAGCATGGCTTTCATTTTTTCGCATTCAACATGAATAGTTATTTAGAAGGAGGTTTAACCACACACCAACACAAATGGGTTACATACTATCAGTCACTTTAAATAAAGCCTTAAGGAGGCTCATTGAGTTAATATCGATAACTTAATGAGGGTCTCAAACGGTCACTATCACATAACAATGCTTGTAGTTAGCATAACAAGTCAAGTTTCAAGTCCAAAAGTCACAGAAATTGATAAAAATTTGAATATTCTTGTGTCCTGGCTTGTAATGGTTTTGTACGTAATTTGAAAAAGTGTCTGGTCACGAATTTTTGAAAACTGACTTTAACCGTTAAGCACTCACTCATAAAACAGTTACTTGCATGCATGGTATAGGGATTGTCTAAGGCTGACCATTTGCCATTGGTGTGTGAAGAAAATTCAAAAGGTTTGGAAAAATTTGTTGTATCTCATGAACTAACTCAATGAGCCGCTTTAAAGGACCAATCCTCTCACCCCAAACTACAATTTTGGTAGGGGTGTACTGGAATTCTCAACTGGCTCAGTTCTTTGATTGACAGCTAATTCAAACAATGCAAAGTTCCAAAGCTTGTATAACACAGCATGAACTGTAGCAAAAGTGTTTTGATTATACACATTGAGCTTTTTATACTCATCTTGAAGCAATGAACTGAGATTATGTCTGGATGAAGATGTATTTCACATAACTGTGGGAGGGGCTTAAGTAAGAAGGTTAGGAGAATTGGTACTGTTTGGTGTGAGAGAATTGAGCCTTTAAATTTTAAGGAGTGTAAGAACAATCCCAAGCCATCACTCCCTTACAATCACTGTGAGGAGGAGTGTAATTCTTTGCATATCTAGATGAAGATTTGGAGCTCATACATGCTGCTAGAACTGAATAGGACTTTTAGCCAATATTACCCGAGAAAAAGTTTTTTTACCCGGGCTAAGCTTATCTCTGTAATTGCATCAGCTAATCCCTTTTACAAACAAACTTGCTCTATTGACCAAACAGTCTTAAAAAGGGTTCAAACCTCTTTAAATTTATTGATCTCAAGACACCTGAATGGAAAGTTCTCTGATAGATTCAGGATTAAGAGTGGTCAACTAGAGATGGCAAAAACTTGTTATTTGTTTCTAGAGTCATGAAAACCTTTTTAAATTTGATAAAAATGGTTGATGGAGAGCAGTAACCTTAAAAAAATTGAGAGCCACTTTATTATCAAAAAGTAACAGTATGGACTTCCACTACAAAAGCAGCATTTTTCACTGTTCTGTTTTTCATACGAGAAAAGTCAGCAATGTTTCCATGGGGGTTGGGAAAGGGGAAGGGGTGGAGGATGAAAACACATTTGCAGCAATGTTTGAATTTTCTTCAACAAATAACCTTTAAAACCCTTCAGAAGTTCAGATTGCCTCTGGTAATGGCTTTGAAACAAACTTTTGTCAGCCTGAACCCACCTGTAATTTTGGCCAAGGGTTTCATCAATTTGGACTAGAGGTTTAGCAATCAATAAATCCTCCTCCTATTTTTCCCCCTTTTTTTTTTTTGTTTTGTTTCTGGTAGAACCCCTGGTAGCTTTTTTGAATCTACCTGCCTATACCAATGATTACCAGTGGCGTCACCAAGGGGAGGGGGGGAAGGGGGCATTCATATTTATGCTTTTCAAATAAAAGTATTGCAAAAACATGGTAAACACCTGGGAAATGCCATTTACGTCTGTCTCAGAGGTTTTGTTTTTTTCAAAACTTCCTGCACACTTCTGACTTCCCCAACAGATGGTGGTTCACAGCTCAGGTAACTGTTCAGGCAGGATTAGGCCTACATCTTTCCTTACGAAACTCGCATTTAACTGCATTTAACTGCCCATCAACTGTGTCCTTTTTCTCTTTCTAGTCTAGCTTACTTGAAGTTAACCTGGAGGTAATTTTTAGACCAGTGTTAAGTCCATAAAATTACCTAATAAATTGCAACTTTCATGTCTATGACTGTCTGGCTGGGGATTTGTCTAGCCTTGAGATCTGCTGTGCCAATGCACAGTTTTTAGCACTACTGAAACTTGATAGACAATATTATCCAAGTTGAACTTGAGTTTCACATAAAGTTCTAAATTTTATGTTCAAAGGAAATTACAATTATAACCATAAATTAGAATTTCCCAATATCAGCAGCCAGAATTTCTTAAGTTTTATAAATTCATAAAATCCATGGGGGAAGAGCAGGAAACCTTTCCTGCCCGATTCAACCATAGAAAAATGATATATTATGCATACATTGATGTGAATGTTAGATACTGCCTGTGTGACTTACAGTTTTTTAAAAACATGCTTCCTTAACACAAGGCCTTGGGAGGCATTTATAATAAATGGAGTATAAAGGAGGCATTAATTATACACAGCAGGTTGATTTCAATTCATCACTAAACAAAAACATGCTTCTAAAAAGAAGCATAAATATGATGTCTTTTTTCTGAAACCAAACTAATTTGCATAATATGTACCTAAAGTGTGAAATTTAAAAACTATTATGAGTACGAAAAATGAATTCAAACAGTCCAACTTACATATGTATTCATAGCACTCTCCTAAGCTGAAATGTAAAATGTCCAAATACTTTCACTCAACATAAATTGGTTGATTGTGCAATAATTTGTGACGTCTTTGTTACATGACTTAAAATAATCTTTGTATTTCTTATTTAAGAAAGCTACTGCAGTTTGTGTCAAAACATGATCCAGATGTTACTGTTGTGGGGTGACCTGACTAAACAAATCCTCTCTGTGCAACATACTTAGCAAGACAAGAGCCCAATGGGCACTGTGGTTCCTTGCTGGATATTATATGAACTAGTGTACAGCCAGTCCTCGAAATAGAGCGAAGCGAAAGCTCATACTCAATGTTTGTAACATCTTCACAAGGGGTATTTTAGTACTTATATTACATGATATCCGTGATTAAATTTTTGTGGCCTAACTTACATTCAACTTGTATAACGCTTGGTGATCCTTCATAAACATTTCCTTATTTCCATATGTATTTATGTTTGTAATCAAACTTGATATTATCACCAACAAACAATACACAATGTGGTTAGAGAAAGAAAAATACCCCTTCTACTGTACTTCTGTCATAAGTTATTTTTACCTGCTCTCAAATAAAACTTGTTATTACTTTAAAACAATCTACCATTTGTCCTGTTTGCTATCTCTACACAGAAAACAGGGTTTATTCAGCAGTAAAGCAGAAAGCAAGTGATTAATGGGGTGTGATAATAGAATGAGGATTAGGTTACCCCACAGAGCACAGCAGTATTAAAGAAACATACTGTATAATCTGTGCATTGCTTCCACTGGCAGAGAGACCAGTTTAATGCAGTGTGACCTGTGCTCATTGAAATCTACAGATTTCAGTTACTGCCCTCTTACAACTTTGAATGATCCAAAATCTGTGTACAACCTGAAGTAATCATTACTGAGCGAATGTAAAGACAAAATTTATAAGGTGTTTGGGTGTGTAAGCATGCAAAACCAGGTGACATAAAAAATCTATTGAACCTATCTTAGCTTACAACATTTTCTAAATAACATTTCCAGTGGCTGACCTCCAGTGACCTTGATGACCTTTGACCTTAACCAAACACAGATTGATTTGAAATGTCCTTTTTACCTTAAAGGGCCAAACCTCTCACCCCAACACACAGTTTTGGAACCCGGGTACCCAAATTCTCAATTGGCTCAGCTCTTTGATTGACAGCTAATTTCAAACAATGCAGAGTGCTAAAGCTTATATTACACAGCATGTATGGTACGGAGAGTGTTTTGATTAGTACATAGAGTTTTTCTATACTCACCCTGAAGCAATAAACTGAGATTGTGTCTGGATGAGGATGAATTTCAGACAATTGTGGGAGGGGCTTGGTTAGGAGAATTGGTACTGTTTGGGGTGAGAGAACTGGGCCTTTAAAATACTGTTTTAAAACGTTTTTCAGTGTTTGACCCCTGGCACGCCTCGATTTTCAGAAAAATTTATGGTTGTCCTTTGGACAACCAATTCAGTATTTTTAGTTGTCCTAAACAAAATTTGGTTGTCTGAAACATTTTGCGCTCAATTACAGTACAAAACAGTAATTGTGTTTACCTATAATCACTCTTGAAGAATAAACAGGTATGATTTTTGTAAGACAAAATCACTTTAAGTCTGAAATTGTATGATGTAAAAGTTGAAATAGTTGTTCAGTCAGCAGTATATACTTCTTCCATCATATAAATAAGCAGGCTGCTTGAATAAAATTCATTGTGAAAGAAAAATGGTTGTCCATCGGACAACCAACTTTCAACCTTTGGTTGTCCGTATATAATTTTAGTTGTCCAGGACAATTGGACAACCACGAAAATCGAGCCCTGCCCTGGTGACCCCAGATGACCCCTTGACCTTCACCAAACATATCAGATTTCATCCTTACACAATAACATACCAACACACCAAGTATGACATCTATCCAAGTTTCCTGCCTTGAAATATCATGTTGAGAAGGTTTTTAGTTTTTGACCTCTGGTGACCCCAAATGACCTTTGACCTCCACCAAAAACGATAGGGCACACCTTCAAACTATGGCACTTCTATATACCAAGTTTCAATTTAATCCAACTTTCCCTTGTTGAGTTACAGCGTACCCAAGATAGCATCACAGACACACACACACACACACATACACACACACACACGCCAAGCTGACTACATAGGTTCCTTTTGCTAATGCAAGGAACCAAAAACAGGAAAGAGTTCAGGGTCATTTAATCATGTCCTAATACCAAAGGGAAACAAAGCTGGCAATGTGAGCTGTACAAGAAGAAAGTCACACATTAGTGAACAAAGCACCATTTTGATTTAAGTGAATAAATTTCAACATTTACTATCTCAGCAATGGATCAAGCTATGACAAGAGGAGTTAGATAAAAAAAAATCATTTTGCAACCTTTAAGATATATATTTTTTAAATTCTAGAGTTAATGAGAGACACTCATCGCCCTCACTACATTTTTGCGTGGTGAATACCAGTAAAACTTTCAAGACTGATTTTGTCACCTTAGTGATCCAGGTCTGTTGAAGAAAGCAAAATATCCAAGGGGGTGGGGGGGAGGTGGAGGCCACCCCATCACTTTTGACTCCTCCCCAGAATGGCATAAGGACATTGATGTGCCCCATCCACGGACTTGTATACATGGACAGAGCATGTAACGTGTACATCCTATCCATAGCTGGTCACCACCGACTGTGACACAAAAGGCACACCAAGATGGGCGCTATGAACCTAAAACTCATCTGATTTAATGACGACTCTGTAATATTTTAAGCAAAAGTTACTCTTGAATAGGAAAAAATATCACATTCCTGCAATGTGTGAAGTGATTTTGACCTTAACTTGCCATATTTCAAAAATATTTCAACTTTCTTGCAAAATATGGGAATGTACTTCAGCAAGTCCAAACTTTCACACAAAACATAGCAGACGGCCATCTTGGTGTGCATTTTCTCACATGTACCGTAGCGAAAATCTATCGTGTAGTATGCTCAGTCCATGTACAGGAAGTCCATGGTCCAATCTAAAACTGCTTGTTATGCATGGCTATGGGCCAGTTTGTTGGCAGTGCCTGAATTCTGTTTTGACCAGTATTGGATGCTTAAAGGGACAATTAATTTTCTGCAAATTTACCCATTTTGCTTTCACACAATGCATTGCAAAACTTAAAGGCCCAGTTTTCTCACCCCAAATAGTACCAATTCTCCCAACCTCCTTACTTAAGCCCCTCCCACAATTGTCTGAAATTCATCCTTATCCAGTCACAATTTCAGTTTATTGCTTCAGGGTGAGTATAGAAAAGCTCTGTGTGTATAATCAAAACACTCTTAGAACAGTTCATGCTGTGTAATATAAGTTTTGGTAATCTGCATTTTTTGAATTAACAGTCAGTCAAAAAGCTTGGCCAATGGAGAGTTTCTGTACCCCCCTACAAGAAGTGTAGTTCGGGGTGAGGGTATTGGCTGTAGCGAAAATCTATCCTGTAGTATGCTCAGTCCATGTACAGGAAGTCCGTGGTCCCCATCTAAAACTGCTTACTATGCATGGCTATGGGCCAGTTTGTTGGCAGTGCTGGAATTCTGTTTTGACCAGTATTGGATGCTTTAAGGGGCAATTGATTTTCTGCAAATTTACCCGTTTTGCTCTTACACAATGCATTGCAAAACTTAAAGGCCCAGTTTTCTCACCCCAAAGAGTACCAATTCTCCCAACCTCCTTACTTAAGCCCCTCCCACAGTTGTCTGAAATTCATCCTTATCCAGTCACAATTTCAGTTTATTGCTTCAGGGTGAGTATAGAAAAGCTCTGTGTGTATCATCAAAACACTCTTAGAACAGTTTATGCTGTGTAATATAAGTTTTGGTAATCTGCACTTTTTGAATTAACAGTCAATCAAAAAGCTGGGCCAATGGAGAGTTTCTGTACCCCCTACAAGAAGTGTAGTTCGGGATGAGAGTATTGGCCCTTTAAGTTTCAATCTAATTGCTACTTAAGTAGCATAATTACAGTAAATGTCATTGCACCAGAATAGTAAGTGACCATCACAATTCCCGCTTGGGTTTCCCTTTCCTGTATCAATTAAGTGACTGTGTCAATCTCATGTAGTGGGGCAAGTATATTCTACAGTAGAACAGTTCTGAAAAGGTGAGACTAGAACAAGACCTCTTGAAAGTGCTTGAAAGTAATGCTTTCAACTCTCCATCCCTTCAAGAAGATCTTGAGATGTGGACACTTCTTATGAGTGAGCAACTCCTTACAGGCATGTCAGCTCTGGTCCACCCACTCACTTATAGCTGGGATGACATCATCCACCAAGTGCACACACAGATACACATTGCTATATCTAGGGACTCTGACAAAACAGTGAATGATCTCATCAATTAACAATTTTGAGGAGGTGCAGTATCTAGTTATGTCAGCATCCACTGTTTAAACACAATGCATCACAGTTAAAGGTCTCTATATTCTCTGAAGTGTCCATACAGATTTATTCAGACACAACTCAGGCAGAGAAAAGTCTAACATTTTGCATGTGTGTATGTGTGTATTCATTTAACCAAGGGAATGAAGCCAAGTTTTTAAAGGGCTACTAATTATGTAAATGAAGGATATAATATTGTGTATAAAGAACCAAAAGAACATGAAATAAGGAAAAAATTGTGATCAGATTGTGACACACACACACACATGATCCTGATCTTAAAGGCCCAATTCTCTCACCCCAAATAGTACCAATTCTCCTGACCTTCTTACTTAAGCCCCTCTAACAAGTGTCTGAAATTCATCCTTATCCAGTCACAATCTCAGTTTATTGCTTCAGGGGGAGTATAGAAAAGCTCTATGTATATAATAAAAACACTCTCAGTACAGTTCATGCTGTGTAATATATGCTTTGGTAATCTGCATTGTTTGAATTAACAGTCAATCAAAAAGCTGGGCCAATAGAGAGTTTCTGTACCCCCCCCCCCCACAGGAAGTGTAGTTTGGGGTGAGAGGATTGGCCTTTTAATTAGCCATGTCTTAGACAACGAAGCCCCATCAATAGTTGTTTCATAATTTGTCATCTGCATGTGTCTGCCACACCCAGGCAAACACACCCAAACACACATACACAGAAAAATCAAGTTTGTGAGCTATTGTTTTCACTAGTACCTTCATTATAAAACATACTGTACACTTATTCCAAGCAATGTAGCGGCATACTGATTTGTCTTTGCTATGTACAAACTCCTTGTCCTAATTTAATACTGTAAACATAAATGGAACAGGGACTTTCTTTTCACCTGGATTAATTAGAAAGGCACTCATGGGCATGCTCTATTAGTGGTGATGTCATTTCACTTTCAAAGGGCAAAACCTTACACTCAAAATATTTGATAGTTACTCTCAGTTACGAGCTGTGCATGCACCAGCAAAAAGGCATTTGAGCATTGCTCTTGTCCTTGCCATGGCTGGAAAAAACTAGCAATTTGGGAAGCTCACTGCAGAAAAATCTGGTATTTGGAGGAAAATTTGACTACTTTTGTATGTAAACATGTTAAGTCTTTGGGAAATTTTGATTTGCTTGCTGGAAAATTTACATTTTTTCCAGCCCTCTAAAAAACAGCCCTTTCCATAGGAGAACCAAATACACTAGTGTCTCACTGACAAGTCCCCCCCCCACATTGAATAATGCATTGAAGTATATATCTAACACATACTTTAACTTCTGTAGCCTGTTTGACAACAGCAAACTAAAGAACCAACAAAATTTAAATTTAAAGGGTAGGAGCCATGGACTTCCTACACATGGACAGAGCATACTGTAGGGTACACTGTCCCTACCGTATGTGTGAGAAAAAGCGCACCAAAATGGCCGACTGCTATGATTTTTGTGTGAAAGGTTGGACTTGCTCAAGTATATCACCATATTTTGCAAGAAAGTTGCAACATTTTTGAAATATGGCAAGGTAAGGTCAAAATCAATTCACACATTGCAGGAATATGATATTGTTCCCCATTCAAGCTTAACTTTTGCTTAAAATATTACAGAATGGTTGTCAAATCAGACAATTTATAGCTTGACGGCGGCCATCTTGGTGCGCCTTTTTTGCCCCAGTCAGTGGCGACCAGCTACGGATAGGACGTATAGGTTACATGCTCTGTCCATGTATATAAGTCTGTGGTAGGAGCAGTCACACCAATCTTATTTTGAAACAACAGTTAAATCTCACAATCCACTGCTTATTTTTCTTGATAATACTGTCTTTCGTAATATCTTAGGAAATCAATATTGCATATTCAAGGTGAACAAAACAGTTGTGGTACTCCTAGTAAATTTCACATCTGAGGAGAAAAAAGTATTGTAACATGACTCTCAGGGTTGTCACCATACCGGTCGGGGCTGGTCGGGACTAACCAGCACTGGACATTGCCAACCGGCACAACACCTAAAATACAAGGCTTCCGACCGGCACAAAAACGATCTCTACTGAAAAAATAATGAAATTGATACTATAGCTGAAAAATTAATGGGTCAAAAATGAGGTGGATTAAATGGGGGCAGGGTGAGGTACAAATATTGAGTCAGAAGTTTAGCCGGCACTCAAATTGGGCTGGTGACAACCCTGATGACTCTCAATAGCCAATCATGAAACAGGATAGTCTACTATACAACATACTTCAAGTTGGGATGACTGCATTTCCCCTTTAGGCAATGGCAGAATATATAAACACTCCAAAGAAAATTCTCCTATCTTTAAAGAGCCAATCCTCTCATCTCAAACTACACTTCTTGTAGGGGGTAACAGAAACTCTCAACTGGCTAAGCTCTTTGACAGACTGCTCATTCAAACAATTGATACAGAGTACCAAAGCTTATATTACACAGCATGAACTGTACTGAGAGTGTTTTGATTATACACATTGAGCTTTTCTCTACTCACCCTGAAGCAATATAAACTGAGATTGTGTCTGGATGTGGATGAATTTCAGACAATTGTGGGAGAGGCTAAAGTAAGAGGGTTGGGAGAACTGGTTCTGTTTGTTTTGAGAGAATTGGCCTTTAAAACTGTGCATTTATCAGCCCAGTTTGTCTGTGATTTCTCATAAAATTGCATCACGCATTTGTTATTGATTCCATTACCCAGGTAAGTATATCTCGCATAGTATTATTTTGTCTGTAATCACAATTAGGGCCCACTGGTGCAGTAAACCCAGACAGAAATCACATACACCTCATTGAACATAAATTTGGCTACAAGGGATCCATCACGCATATTAATCAATCTCTACAATTCTTTCTGCATGAGCATTTGCATTCAACTTTGACAAAGTGGCTTTGCTGAATGGAGCTTTTCAAATCACTATCAATTCAACTCCCAAATTGACAGAGTGCAAATTATTAATCCTATTGTTGTGCTGTTATTGGATCTATACTGTACATCTGAAAAACAGAACAAACTCCTGGGAAAATTGGTTCAAATTTTTGACAACACACATCAGCCCTACTTGTAACAGAATAGAATGCAACTTTTTCTTGCAAATTCCAGCCCACATATTGATGCACTCTGATGGGGAATCTTTCAATATGGAATCAGAATCATAGGCAACTCACCATATACCCGCAGTTTCAATACGTGTTACAGTACTGTAGGTCACACTGAAGAGAACGAATTTCCACCAAAGCCACACCAAAGCTAAGGTACAGTTGTTTAATAGTTATCCCTATAGGTGCCCCCTGTGGGATGGGAGTTGTAGAATATTCCCATGGCATTTCCCACCTGTTGCAAGAGGGGACTATACGAAAACCAAACTGAATTTTTCATTAAGTTGACTGACACTATGTAACACATTCGTGTTGGTGTGCCGTTACATTTTTTACAGCAGCAGAGTGCCACCATGAGTTGGCACATAATGTACCATAAAATTTTCTTTCCGCAAGCTCCCTCAAGTGGCCAGAAACGGCACTTCCCACAGGTTTATGAAAACTGCATGATTAGAGTGGAGATGCTGTGTCTGAAATGATGTCATCTCTAAAAAAAGAAAAGAGAAATTTAACGTTTGGGACAGTGTAAACCCAATTGAGGGTAATGTTATGATTGCCGGACTGCCCTGTGGAAAACCATATGAATGGCCACTCTAACAGCTTCAGTACATTAACAGTGACGGGAAAAATGCAGCCTGCTATGTGGGCTGCATTTCAAATTAACTTTAAACTGCATGTGTACATACCTCCCTTCATGTGAGAGCCAAATAAACACTTCAATGTTCCTAGAAATGACAAAAACCTCTTTTTAACTTCTTTGATAGGCAAATGATAACATGCTTCAAGTTAAGATATACACAGTACATATCTAATGAGGAAGAGATATGGACGTTACCCGAAAATGCCAAATTGCTGGAGTGGTTGTCATCCCAAGCAGGAAAATTTATACACTAGTAATTAATGGTTAAAAATTAGCTAACCCCAAGATCTCCAAGAACAGAACCAGTTTTGAAGTGAAGAAATAATCACTGCAATGGCCCAGTTCAAGTAAGCCAATAATGCCCACAGCAGTATGAAAGTGGAGCCAGAGCCCCTATAGCCCAATCGCCACGGCCCTGAAGGATGTTCAAAGAGAGGAACTCTGTTTGCCAACCTGTCTGTAAGCCTAAACTGACTAAAACTCTAGGTCTGAATAATGAATCAAGTTATTTCAGAGGCTGATGCGTTACCTACAATGACTTCTAGTATGACTGTCTCTAATATTCATAAATTCAACAAGAGAGATTAGCAATGTAAGATGAAGTACTCACTGTCTTTGTTGTGATAATCTGATTAATGGTTAATAACAACATAAAAACAGAAAGAAGAAAAAAAAAAACAAATACCCTGATGGAAACTGAAAATGATACCACCCTTTTATCTCGTAAGTGTTTGAACTAACTGAAATTAAGAAACAAATAGGGCTGTTAGATTCAAAGGTTTACATTAAACTTTATGTGAAACTGTTTTACTTTAAGTTCAAACAAGCTGGAAACTTTATCTCTCAGCACACTTACTCAGCAAATGCTGACGTGCAGCTTTCCATATATACAGACTTGAGAGCATGCAATTCTTCCTTATTTCCTACACAAGTTTACGAGTCAGAAGGTATAATAAGCTTGACTCAAGAGCTCCTTGAAAGTTATACAGGTGACAATGAGTAGACACAAATATCGTGTATGATGTCTGTTCTTTACACAGAATTATTTCAAGATCTGAAGATCACTTACACGAAGAAAGGAAACCTAGGCCATCTTTTACAGATGTAAGAGAAGTGAACATCCAGTTTTTCCTGAAACTGTTTGAAACATGATTGTCAGCCCGGGGAAGGGGGGCGGGGAGACGTCTAGGGGGAGGCTTCACATGGAAGGGGCCTAGGTGAAAAACAGTGAGCTATCTTTTTCTGTTCATCAAGCATATTTCTGCTGTAAAAGTAAAATTATGTAAAAAGATTACAAATGACCTACAAACTCCTCCTATATACTTTTGGCCATGCCAAAAACAGTGACCATGCAAAACTTTTTGTCATGTACAGTATATTGAATTGATTCCCAAATAATTTTGCTCAAGACTGCCAATTTATTAAAATCAAGAAATTTTACACCTTTGATCTTTGCTTATAGAACTTTAAAGAGAGATAGCTTGGGTAACCCAGGGTTAAAAGGGGGAAGGGATGCTTCCCACCAATTTGAATCAAACTAGCTTTTTTTGGGGGGGGGTTGGTTTTTTGCCTTTAATTCAATGTATTAAACATGAAAATTAACTGTCCGAAACATTAAAATTAACTTGACATTATTTTGTTTCTGGAGCCAAGGTCAGGTTGTTTTCCAGCCCACACCCCCTCTGCAAACATGTTTGATTGCCACATATTTATCTGATCTGATATTAACATAACACCTCAGACAGACAGTCCAAAAAAAATCTATGTGAAACTCTGCTGGAATCAAATCACACAACAGTTTTGGGAAATACAAACAACCAAAACTCTAGATGGATATTTCATTTTTTTTTGGGGGGGGGGGGGGTGGGATGGCAAGTGGATAACCTTTCTTACCTCTGGGGCTGAAAGATATGTTTATTTCCCAAGAATGAAAGTAACATTTTTCCCCATCATCCATACTATTTTAACGTACAGAAAAAGGAAAGTTGCCCGATTGCCAAAATTTGACTCCCTCCAGGTGCCCAGATTTTACGGAGAGAAGCATCCCGGCTTCCTACTTTTTCCTCCCATGCTGACCTTTGTGAAGTGAAAAATATGTCTATTTCCCAAAAATGAAAGTAGTGTTATTTCAAAGGAAGGGAATAACATTTCCAGCAACCATCCATACCATTTTAATGTTCAGAACAGGTAAGTTCTAAAATTGCCAAAATTCCCCTCCAGATGCTGCAAATTTCCTGGGAAGAAGCTTCCCGGCTTCCCACTTTTTCCACACAAGCTGACCTTGGTGAACTATATGGAAACCTTAAACAGATCTACTTACCATCAAGTATACACCATTCTCCATCTATCTCTGTATGCTGTATGTAAGAATCTTCAATGGTAGGATCATAGTCTGGATAAAACATCTTCTGGAAGAACTGAATGGTAATGGCACTTTTACCCACGCCTCCATCTCCGACAACCACCAACTTGTAAGTTGTCAGATTCTCCCTGGATATATCTGGTATAGTGTTGGACATGGTTGCTATGTAGAAAGACAAGCAACATACATGTGCCGTGTGGGTAAAAAGTAAAATCTTTCTTTTTTCCAAACACAAAATATTTATACTTGAAAATATTTTAAAACACAAGTTGTCTCAAGAGTGATTCCTACATGTATCCAGAAGTTTTTTCACTACTCTCGGGGAAACCACTACATTTTAACTGGGATTTACTACAGTAGCATACTTCTGTAGTACAAAAGAATCAAGGATGCAAGATAGCTCGTTGCTAGACTAAAACAGGAGAGCGTTCATCTCAGTTTTAAACAGCTGTAAGCTCTCTCCATCTGCTGTGCTACATGCATGAATACTGCTGCTCTAACCACAATTAAAACAGGAAAACCTGTTCCCTTCTGTCATTGGTCAAATGAAAGACTAATTAATACAAATCTCTGTCCTTTCTCTAACACAATTCTCTTTCATCATTCTCTCGCTTTATGTCATTGTGTTGCGCTTAGTTGATTGAATGATTCATTCCCAAAGCGTCTGTTCCACAGCTGATGACAAATATATATGCAATAAACACATGTACTGTATGAATACACACCTGCAATTACAAATTAAAATTTAAGATTTCTAGGAATAGTTAATTGTCTCATATCACCTGTATCCTGCATGTTCCGGGTTTCATGGTAGTGAACGCAAAGGCCTTGTCAATGAGAACAGTTAAATTTGACAGTAAATACAGGTCTGTGATTTTTCCTAATTATTGTAAGGCTTAAATGAGCCTTACTGTTTCACAACCTACAAAAAGTGCAGTAAATTTCATCACTATCTAGATAACACAAACCTAATATTACAAGTAAAATATATTTCATGTAGAATCACGCTTGAGACTACTTGTAACATATATGATAGCCTCTCCTAGTACAACATGAAGATTCTCTTATCAATGTTGCTATACAAAAGCAGAAGAATATTTTGTAACGGGGTAAACAGAAGTGCCCATCTTAACAGCAAACCTTATGATACTAATTCCAAAATACAATAGTTACCCAAGTTGAAAAGCAAAATCCATCCACCAGCATAAGTACAAGTCAGTGACCGCACGATTCAATCTTCCTCTCACTCAAAGTGTCCGACACATCCTCCTGAGAATGACAGATGGACTAATAGAAAAATTTAGAGATCTTTCAGTCTCTGATGAGAGTGTGTGGTTGTTGCATGTGACCACAGTGAATCACTGGGTTCCTTTGAAGAGCCAATTTCCGATCTGTGAATAAATTAGGACAAACGGTTAGCAGAGTAACCGGAGTTTGTTGCACGGCAAGAGAAATGACAGTTACTGCATTTTGCAGGGCTGGAAATATGTTTGTTTTCCAGGAAGTTTGTCAAATTTTCTGTAAACCTGTCTGTGTTTCTGTGTATGAACAGGGAAAATTGCCAACAACTTGTTGGCCAAATGTCCAATGAAGAAAGCTGTCTATTGTGAATCCTTAAAAATAAATACCCCAAAATAGACAGTTTTTTTTTT
Organism: Holothuria scabra; assembly: GCA_037179385.1. Lineage (NCBI taxonomy): Eukaryota > Metazoa > Echinodermata > Holothuroidea > Aspidochirotida > Holothuriidae > Holothuria > Holothuria scabra. The sequence goes on from CM074196.1 coordinate 32,698,389, forward strand.
TTTTTATTGTTGTTGTCAGGTGAAAGATATTCTCTCAAGGGCTGTTGAGACCACTCCCTCTTTGCATTTATATACAATGTTTACACACAAATTCCACTGCACACATGAGTTTAAACACTGGAACATGGCATGCAAACAGAGCAGCTTTCAATCATTATGTTTATCATGTTATCCCATCATTTATCTCCTCCCTCCCATAATTATATTTTCCAAAAATATTTTACTTCTCATGCTAAATTGACAGGTGAAGGGTATTCAATAGCATGTTCTGACAAAATTTCATGGTTCTCATGGTATTTCTTTCTTTTTTTTTTTTTTTTGGGGGGGGGGGGTTTGAGGGGGTAGGCTTTCAGTGCTTTCTGTGCCTTTCCCCAAGTACCTATGGGCACAACACCACCAGGGATTCTGCCAGAAATTCAAAATGGGGGAGGGGGGTTATTACTGCCAAACCCTAAGTCCACATTGATGCTTCCCTTGGCCAAAGTTACAGGTGGGTAAAGGGGGCAAAAGCTTGCTTCAGGACCCCTTCAATTTGCAATCTGAAGGGTTTTTAAAGGCTATTTAATGTACATTTAAACAGGTATCCTCTTCTTAAAATAAGGTTTCAATTTTTATTGAAATAAATGTTTTCTTTTCCTCCTACTTTAGGAAAGGGAGGGTAGGGGGAAGACAATCCCCCTTACTGCCCACCCTCCCTTGACAGAAACATTGACCACTGACCACTCCTGTTTAAATTGAAGTACACATATATTACTTTGCAAATGAAAGACTGCACCCTCCAGTTCACTTGCTTACAATACTTGGTCATTTAAGACAGGTGTTATAAACAGTATTTATAAATCTTGCAATAACTTACGAGAAACCAGAGCAAAAATTCGCAATTAGCAGATAAGACTGAATGAAATACGAGTAACGTCGCAATTCCAATCATGCACAGAGCTGAAAGTGGCACAGTAAATATTTACACAAGTTGCCATTAATACCTGTATGTCCCAGAAAAAATATATTCAGCAGGACAAGATTTAATACTTGAATGAAGTAATAAATTTCTTACTTTCATTTTGAGAGAGAGAGCATGAAAAGATTCTTTACAGGAATCCTGGGTATGATCTTAAACTGCATCCAGGGGGGGGTGTGTGTGTGTGTGTGTGGCAAGTAGTTTGTTCCTGAGCCTACAAAATGTCCATGTACAGTAAGTTAAGTTAGGTAGTTTTTAGTTGCGGTGCCTGCCTTGCAGGCAACCGCAACTAATGCAGTTACTATTGCGATGTCAATTTCTGCCTTTTCCGGCACTTTATTTCTATCTCCTTCTAGATGCTTTGTGGTATCGAAATACGGTTTAGTGCAATTTGTAGGGATGGTACTTCTCTTTCGTGTTTTTAAGTTTTGGTGGAAATATGATTTTCGTGAGAGTGTAAAATTGGGGTTTTTTTCACGTAAAATTTGCAAACGTGTTCTATTTTTAGTAACAATCTTGCAGAAAAACCAGGTCCGTGCATACTGTGGGGAATAATATGTTGTTTAATTTAACAGAGCGCCATCATTTTGGTTGTTTTTTTTTTAATTCATCGAGGTGTTTAGTGAATTTTGAGTATTTATATGAGGATTTCTTTGTAGAGATTTATTCTTTTCAAGTGACATGGTCGGGGTTGCTGTGCAGTAAAAAGTTTGATAGTCTAGAGGAGTTTTGTTCACTGTTTTTTCATAAAGTAAGTTTCTGTTGGAGGGAAACATTGTTATTGGTAGGTAAATATTATTTGTATGAGATGGCTCGTATTAATATTTGTGTTATATCAAGGTGTCTGGTTATGGTAAATTTGTTATTTTTAAGTTTAAAATTATGTGGAGAATATAACAATGCCCAAGAAGGCCCGTTCAAAGATTTTTTTTTTTGTAGAAAGGAAAGGTTGGCAACAAAGAAAAAGAAAGTATGGGGTGAATTTCAAGATAAAAGTTATGAAGGGGAGAAAAATGATGATGTCAGAGTTAGGGTCAAGCAAAAAAAAGGCTCTAGTGGATATGAAAAGAGTCAGAGGTGTGATGATGGGGAAAGTAAGGAACATGTTGAGTGATGTATTATTTATCTGTTCCGAAAGATCTACATGTACATTTTATTTTTTCGTTGTTGTGGGTGGTAATTGTTTTTTCGGTGTTTGGCATTACTGGTTACAGGGAAGATGATCATCTTTATTTAAGACAAGTCATTGTAAGTTCATTATGTACCCCTCCACATATTTACACCACCAGTTGCCACTGCTCAGAAGCTCCACTAAAAAAGAATGCTTAAAAAAACCAAATTAAGAGGGAATGTTCTTGGGGATATTTATACATTTAGGGAGAAGAGCACATCATAAGATGAAGAAGTGTTAACATGAACACATAGTTTAATGTAAAGAGTAGTCACGGTAGGGTTTTAACATGTTCATTCATATCTCGTTTTATATTTGTATGTGATGAGAGCAACCTTTTTTTATTACGCTGGGCGGTGATCTGTTTGAGATATTGGGAAGAGGTCTGCATGAATGAAGGTTTTGCACAATCATTCAGGGACTACTTTGGGTCTTCTGTTGGGGGAGAAACCCTTGAAAACCAACTGATTTGGTCTTTTTAAAGGCCATGGATAGTTCATCTCTTGTCAAAAATGTCTTGATTTTGAAATGGTTATTTTAAATTTTGAGGGAGCCATATGACAGTTTGGCTTTCCATTTTTTACTTGAGGAAGCAAAGACATCCCTTGCGTTCTCCGGGATTTACGTCACTGTAAAACAATTAAAAATGATTGCCTTATCATTTTTTTATATCTTTGTTAAACGAACGTAAATTTGGACCATTTGTAGAGGGTTTAGATTGTTAGCTTACACAACGAAGTTTTGAACAGGTACAAGAAAATTCGCAATTGTAAATTTTTAGCCAGGTGGTTCATTTTGTAAATGGTAAAGTAGCAAGACACTTATTTATAAGCTAGTTATGCTCTTTTTTGTTATGTCACTGGCTGTGGTGTTATCAGCGAAACGTTTATTTTCCATGAAGTCCGTTTTTTCTTTGAAAGTGATTTCTTGAGCTATTGCATATGGGTGGTTGGAATGATGAAATTTGTCTTTCACGAAGTTTTTTACTGGACAGTGCAGTCTTATTCATAGACCTGGCTTTCTTATTGCTTTTACATATTTTAGGTTATCGTTTGATCAGTTGCGAGTCGTGGCCATACATAAACTTGCTATATTATTATTTTTATTAGAAAAAGAAATGCATGGAAATTATTAAAACAATTTTTATATAGTGCAATGGCAACAGTTTTGTTCCGTAGTAAGAAGTCACTGTCAGAAAGGCGACAACAAGTTCTTAATATAGAGTGTAGGAAGAAGCGAGACTGTTTAATGATGTGATGACGGACGAATTGCCGCTAATAGTTATAAACTAGGGACATCGATAATTTTGGTATTCGGGTTTCATGAAGGGACGTATAGATGTTGCAATTTATCTTTTATGATTTGTAAGTGATTGATTCGGTTCTCTGATTTGTGGAGGTCAACGTCGTTCAAGTGTCTATACATTACTGAACTAAGAAGTTACTGGCGAAGGGTTAGTAGTGACGTATGTGTGCGGGATTAATATAAATTGGAGAAACAGTGACAATAGGCCTAAGGCTAGAGTGAAATATCATCATATTAACATTTATGTTGAGAGAATGTAGGTGTAAGTAACGCTGACAAAGGAATTTTACTTTGCTGTTTTATATTTTTTTTTTATTTTATTTCATCATTTGTAAAGATTATGGTAAATCTGAGATATCGACATTTCTTTTGATTCTCGTTAACTTGTTATTACATGTTACTTACAACAATTTTTTATTAGGAAAGCTGAGAGTAAACTTGGTGCGGAGCGTACAGAACTTTTTAAAAACCATTAATCTTTAAAAATTCTCTATGTTCAACATTGGAATTTTTTCCTTTTGTTCATTAACATAAATCCATCTTCAACCAAGTGACTACAACGTTACTGTCATGTATATACAGACTCATTATCGTTTCCAACATTACGTCATAACAGTGTACTCCACCTGTATTCACTAAACAGCTAAACAAATGGCATGTTTTTCCTTATTAACTGCACTACTTAAAATACAATTTTGACTAACGTCTGTTTGGTCGAATGGTCTGTCTTGAGCCTTTGGCGCTTTACCATCTTTTATCAGAAACCCTCATGCTGTACAAGGAGCTACTAAGGAGCCGGGACATTAGGGATACCTTATATTGAATGCACAAGCAACAGCTTGTAAAGAACGTTTGAAATGTTATCTGATGTGACGTTTTGCTCTTTCTACAGTTCTAAATCAACTGCTGTATCGTCTTTTCCTGATTTACTGTCAACTATGAGTTCAAAATGAGCAAACCTCATTATACCGGCAATCGAATATTTCTTTGGTGTGTTACACGTTCCACCTCAACCACATTTCTAAAGTGAATGAACAATGTTCCTGGATTACAAGTGTGGAACTTAACTTAGCTGCTATTGGGCAAAACACAATACAAGTATTTTGGAATGGTATTTTTGTCCCCCTAAAATATAAAATCACCTTTAAAGTACAAGACGACTTGGTTTGTCAGCACCGCAACTCGTCTAGACGTTCGTCTTGTATGTTCCTGTTTCCAACCTATTGGTTCAAGTCAAGCCAGCCACCGCCTTTTTCCCAGTTGTTGCTCACTGACATGTAAGATCATTATTACATATCCCAAGACTGGAGGGAAATTTAGCATCACTTGAAGTCTTGAAGTGATTTTTTTTGTGTTTCATTTTGAAATATATTTTTTTCTTCAGAATTCAATTCGGGGGGGGGAGGGGAGAGAGCAGGGACCATGCCTATTTGATCCACCTGTGGGTATGCCAAAGTGCTTCAACTCCTACTCATATATTTAAATGTGACTGTCTACATCAAGGGTCAAAGCACTCTAAAAGCTTTATCTGGTAAGAGCAGGGTCACTTATATAAATGGAATGTCTGCTAGTCTGACAGGTTGCATAGACTGAAGGTCAGCTAGTCTGCTTCGAACATTAGTAATACACAACACAAGAAACCTACCACTTACTCTAATCTGAACTCGGTCCACAAAGATTATGTATGGTCTAGTAAACATTTGGTCTAAAGGACCTTCCCTCATCTTGGCATCCTTTCAAGGAATTTTCATACAACTAGACAGTGATTGTAGTATTGCTTAACAGTCAGCACTCAGGTATGTTCGTCAATGGAGATACCAAAATCTTGAGATCATATATCAAGTCTCTTGCAAAGATGCATTGATCTCTTGAGGTAGCTCTTTCAACAGATCATTCCCCATCATCAATGTTGCCAGTCACATTGTTCTCCCTATTTCTCTTCAAAGTACAGTATCTTTCATCATAGTTTAGGCCTATGACTTACTGTAGAGGTAAAGAGCAGTCGCTCCAAACTTATTTTGAAGAAAAAGCTAAATAACACAATTTTTGTCTTATTTCTCTTCAAAGTATCTTTCAATACATTCTATGACTCTACTATTGCATATTCATGGTAAACCAAACATTTATTTCTAGTTTGAATTTACATTTAAAGAGGAAAAAATGTGGTCACATGACTCCCAACAGCCAATCATGAAACTGGACAGTCTACTACACTACTTCAATTTGGAATGACTGCTCTTGCCCTAATTTAACTACAGTATCGCATATTCAAGGCAAACCAAGCAGTAACTTCTAATTAAATTTCAAATTTGAGGAGAAAAATTGCTGTCACATGACTCTCAACAGCCAATCAGGAAAAAAGGACAGTCTTCTACACTACTTCAAGTTGGGAGGAGTCATCTTGTCCTTTAAAATATACTGTGAGTTGCAGACATGTAATACTAAAATTTCAACTGGAATGGCAAATAGGAGTGGCTGAGCTACTCCTGTTATTCAAACATTCATCAACCTGTCAGGACTGTCTGAAAACAAATTTGGATTACTAAATATCGGCTATCTTGCTCAAAAGATTGCAAACTAGAGAAAAACTACATGATTTAGCTGACATCTACTGTACAAGTCAGCATCAACAGAATTTATTAAAACATGTTACAGTAGACTGCACAAAACAACAGTACAACAAGGAAAAGTTGAATGCTAAATTCCACATTAAAACAGGTACAACTACTGACTGGCAAGACAACAGAGGACACAAAGAGGGCCAAAACAGTAAGAAAGCCATTGTTAAAAATCACATAGCACTGGGCAAAAATGATTTGACCTGACAAAGGTTAGTTCATACTTACAGTATTTTGTCAGTCACTAGTTCACCTTGCTAAAGCACAGGCTGTTGAGTTCTACAGACGAATCCTGACAGTCCAGTAATGGTCTGATACTAATCAGACACAACTGGGGTTCATTACCTTTTAAAGTCTTTAAATTTTCTGGCTATATGTCATGGATATTTGTACACTGTATTGTATCTTAATTCTCTCAGTTTCACTGAATATGAGGATTTAAAATTCATGTACACAATAAATGGAGACAATTTACGGCTGATAGACACAACTGATGGCTGCCTACAGTCACTGAACACAAGCGCTGATTGGATTCGTCCATAGCGAAAAATTCATCAAACGGAGGGGGCTGTCCAACAAAAATTATTCTCACAGGACAAACAGTCACTGTGTTCAAGAGTCAGCAGACCCATAGCCACAGGAGTGTAGCTACAGTAGCAGCACTTTCCTGAAGACTACCCCAATAAAAAGGTCCTGGCACTGAAGGATAAATAGTTGTACTTATATAAATCGTCACAATTTAACTTCAATACTGTATCTTTCATAGTCAAAAATCTGGCATCACTTTGCATCTAGGCTCTTTGAGAGGTCAAGAATTTTCAACGAGGAGGAAACCCCTCCCCAAAGCCAGCAATCATTCTTCCTAATTTTCCTCTCCCAAAAAGTTGATTACTCTGGCCATGAGCATGCAAGGGGGTATGGTGGCATATCTCATATTTTTATTCAATCAAGTGGTGGAGCTTCAATATGGTGGAGAAGGCATGAACGTAGAAATTTTCAGAAATGCACTCGTCTGCTGTTAACCTGTATAAACAAACACTAGTGATGGAGTAATGAAGTTAGCACTAATTCTACTTAGTGTTTTCATCAAGGGCAGTTAATCAATATTTGTTTCCCCTTTTCATATGAAGGCAGGTAAGGTAAAATCTGCCCACCTCATTTCATTTCATTAGAAATATAAACTTGCCGGTATCTTGGTGTTTCATTTAAAGAAGAGGACACAATGTTTGAACTAAGTAAGAAGTCTTTAAACTCCTCAGATTGCACCTTATAAGGAATACAAAGCAAGCTTTGCTTCTCCCCCCCCCCCTCCCTCCTCCAGGAACCCAATTGTAACTTTGGCAAAGGGTACCTTAGGCACTTTAAATCTGGACTTGGGGTTTGGCAATAAAAATCCTGCCTCTTTCTGAGTTTCTGGCAGAATCCCTGACACAGGTACCCCACTCCAAAATCTGTGGAATCAACCCCCCCAGGATACCATTCATTATCCATTGCTATGGATTAAAAATATGAAAGAGTACTGAACTAATTTTTTCTGGGTAAGTTAATACAGTAGTCAAAAATACTACCACTGCTAAATTATCTTAATTTGATAGTACTGTGACAATTTTACTGTAGCTATGTCATTAGTTTTTTTATCAAAACGGTGAATCTGAACAGAAACATCACTGACAACCATAATGTTGTCAGCAGTTAACCAATGACAAAGTTATAGAAAATGTTTTACAGCAGAGCAGTTCATGAACAGTGAAGTCTGCAGATGATATGTTTGACATGTCATTGTTCACAGCCTGACAGGAAGTGATGTCACAGCTCAGTCTCCACATCAATTCCTGTGGGAAAGCTTGGGATACATCCCTTTAAACAAAACTTACAAACAGGATGTGTTTACTTTCAATTGTTGGCTACCATGGTACCGACTCTAATAGCACAGTAGTCAATATCCCCACACTTCTAAGAAATCTGTCAAAGTGATGCTAACTAATGTACCTTAGCAAACAAGATATTTTGGTCAAATGTCTATAAGTGGAGGACCACTAGCTACCCACTGGGACAGTTGTTTTTTTATGGTTATATTAACCAAAAGGTCATTAAACTGATGGTATAGTTATAGGAACTGCCACTAAAACAAAGGTCCATGCTTTCTAACAAATTAAATAAAAGACATATATAATGTTTTCTGGTTAAGCAACAATATAATAATTATTATCTGTATGTGTATAAATTGACCCCAAATGTGGTTTGCTACTGTATACAAGCAATAACTATGGTCTATAGTCTAATGGCAGTTAATGACATCAAGGTTAAATCTCATTTTCATAACACTTGTGGTGTGGACCAGAAACCACATTCAGACAGTTTGTCCACATCAATGCTAAAATTAAATTTACAGCACTTCATAACCACTTCAACATATTTAAAGGGCCAAACCTCTCACCCCAAACTACAATTTTGGTACAGTACTTGGGTACCGAAATTCTCGATTGGCTCAGCTCTTTGATTGACAGCTAATTCAAGCAATGCAGAGTGTCAAAGCTTATATTACACAGCATGAACTGTACTGAGAGTGTTTTGATTATATAAATTGAGTTTTTCTATACTCACCTTGAAGCAATAAACTGAGATTGTGTCTGGATAAGGATAAATTTAAGACAATTTTGGGAGGGGCTTCAGTAAGACTGTTAGGAGAATTGTTACTATGTGGGATGAGAGAACAAGGCCTTTAAGCTCAACTAACTGTCAGTAAACATCATCTAAGGGAATGCACTTTAAAAGCAGTTGTTCATCACCTGACAGTGTGCATTCTCCCAACCTATTCACTTCTACAGTACCCCCTTCCACAGCAGCATGTCTACAACTCATCCTTATACAGACACAATGCTACACTTGTTTACTACTGCAGGGCATACCCTCGTGAGCATACAGGGCCCTAACACATTCGGCAGCATTAAACTGAAATGTGCAACTGACAACAGTGATGGACTTCTGGTATGAAGCGTGAGAAGATCAGTTAATCAAAATGGAGACAAAACATTCTTGTCTCTTCAACATAACAAATAAAGAGTATGTTAAACATTATAATTTTGCCTAAATTGCTTCACGGACCTGCGACTTGTTGCATAATGTGGGCAAAATGCTCTTAAAACTGGTTAGTCATCAGTCGCTCACCACGACAAGACAGTCTTGATGCAATAAGTCGCGTTGCACACTGTGAAAAAGGATAGGCAATATGCTGACATTGCTGCAGTATGCCGCTGAGGACAGATGAGTTTGCGACAGTTGTGGGAGGGGCTTAAGTAAGTAGGTTAGGAGAACTGAAACTGTTTGGGGTAAGAGATTTAGGAACTTTTACTTCCATTTGTGGGCTACTGGATTGTTTGTTTTCCCTGGGCTACTCTATTGCTTACGTAGAGCCTATAACACACAATGACAATAGGTTCCATTTGACTTGACCCCTGGGAATTTAACCCAGGTACCATAATGCCCTTTTTAATACCTAACAATTATATAAAATTTTGAGGTGATGAGAAAAAAGTATGATGTATCAGGGTTCCTGCACCTAAGAAAAACAAAATTTCAAGACATGGCCTGATCATGGCTCTTTCATGACCTGATCATGACTATTCCCTGATCAAATAACATCGGAGGTTTGAAAAATTTTACTCTCTTTCTAGGATACAAACATTTCCGGTCTTGGCCATCACTTCACATTACTACTGTATTTGTCTGAATTGCTAGACTTTTCCAGGCCTTGAAATGCTGCAATTTTTCTAAGCTTTCTGTGACTGCTTGAACTCTGTGAAATTTCCAGAAAGAATGCAACATACAGCTTCATTATTTTATGGTGTTCTATAATTGATGCTCAGGAAATTGAAGCAGACTGTAATTACTCCTTGATTTGCAGAACATGGTGGTTTGTCAACAAATTAAGTGGTGACAGTAATTACATTACCAACAAGCTAACATGCAGTTTGTGGTCAATTGTTGACGCTAATCAAATGAAGACTAACTCTTTTCTTTCTAAGCAGTGGAATTGTTTGTGGCAGTTCTTCAGGGAAAATTGAACATAGGAAATAACAACTTATTCTGAAACAAAAGAAAGTCCTAATTCTTACAAATTCTCTCTTATTTCTCTTTCCAGATTCTTTCATGATATTATAGAACGTGTAAAAGTATCACCCTAAATGTATACCAAGAAGTTAGTCTTTGTAAAGTGGCTTAGTCTCATATGAACTAAATTAGAATGACTACATTTCCCCTTTGAGACAAATACTGTGCTTGTCACCCCAACCTACATTTTTGCTATGGGGAAGCAAAATTTACAATTCTTGTACTGTAATGATTGAGAGAGTACTGTAGCTTGTATTACACAGCATGCACTCAGTGTTCTGATTACCCTTAAGGACCTGTTCTCGACAGCAATAAGACTAGAAAAAATCTGGATAAAGGTTAGATTTAGACAGCTGTGGCAGAGGTTGGAATAAGTAAAAGGATGAGAAAATGGAAAGTTCTGTTTGGGATGACTGCATAGAGTCTTTAAGAAACAGCTTCACTGAAAGGGGTTACTAAGATGGAAGAAATTAAGGCTGGAAAACATGTTTATTTCCTGAAAAGGGAGTAAAATTATTTGCCAGGAAGGAAGTAAACTTTTCCCAAATTCTTCCTACATATCCATGTTACTGAGATGGGAAAAATTAAGGCTGGAAAACATGTTTATTTCAGAAAAAAATTTTTACAGAAAAAGTCATCTTGATTTAAAATTTCTTTACAATGGCTAGACCAGTAGGAAACTCAGTGCGTGGGAAGGGAGTAAAATTGTTTCCTAGGAAGGAAGTAAACTCTTCCCAAATTCTCTCTACATTTCCATGTACAGAATTTAAGGGAAAATTCCCTTCCAGATACCAAAATCTCCCAGGGAGAAACCCCCAGCTCCCCAACTTTCTCCACACAAGTCCTGTGCATATTTTCCAATAGTCAGACTGACTGAAGGATAATCTACAGTACAGGTCTGTCTCTATTACAGGTTTTTCCCTGGCATTCTTATGTGAGGGGACCACCTCACAGACTTTGGCCACCACCTCAGAGAAATTACTCTACCTGTCATTGCTACCTGCACACACTGTACCAACTGTTGAAGAATTTAGCTCTACCCTACCACCCTTCAGGTGTCAAAGCTGGCACCATTTCACCCGATTTCAACCCATATCACCACAAAAACATTAGCACCAAGGGAAAAACCTGCTATTGTTACGATACAATTTTCCCAACCTACATGATCAATGCACCTTCCGTTACATAATAAGCCAGTCCAGAGTTGTAACTGTGCATGTCAGGTCATTGGTCATAGGGTATACCTGTAGCAAGGTAAACATGTTGTTCAAAGCAACCCTTGGGTATTGGCGCTGCCATGGGGAAGAAGCAAACTGGCTTCATTTCAGCAAAAAATATTGCAGAGGTGATAAAAAATATGGGACACAGAGCTTCCTGGGACTGAAAATTAAAGTTACCCTTTTAAATTTTTACAGGAAAAAGTCATCTTGATTTAAAATTTTTTTTCAATGGCTAGATCAGTAGGAAACTCAGTGCGTGGGAAGGGAGTAAAATTGTTTCCTAGGAAGGAAGTAAACTCTTCCCAAATTCTCTCTACATTTCCATGTACAGAATTTAAGGGAAAATTCCCTTCCAGATACCAAAATCTCCCAGGGAGAAACCCCCAGCTCCCCAACTTTCTCCACACAAGTCCTGTGCATATTTTCCAATAGTCAGACTGACTGAAGGATAATCTACAGTACAGGTCTGTCTCTATTACAGGTTTTTCCCTGGCATTCTTATGTGAGGGGACCACCTCACAGACTTTGGCCACCACCTCAGAGAAATTACTCTACCTGTCATTGCTACCTGCACACACTGTACCAACTGTTGAAGAATTTAGCTCTACCCTACCACCCTTCAGGTGTCAAAGCTGGCACCATTTCACCCGATTTCAACCCATATCACCACAAAAACATTAGCACCAAGGGAAAAACCTGCTATTGTTACGATACAATTTTCCCAACCTACATGATCAATGCACCTTCCGTTACATAATAAGCCAGTCCAGAGTTGTAACTGTGCATGTCAGGTCATTGGTCATAGGGTATACCTGTAGCAAGGTAAACATGTTGTTCAAAGCAACCCTTGGGTATTGGCGCTGCCATGGGGAAGAAGCAAACTGGCTTCATTTCAGCAAAAAATATTGCAGAGGTGATAAAAAATATGGGACACAGAGCTTCCTGGGACTGAAAATTAAAGTTACCCTTTTAAATTTTTACAGAAAAAAGTCATCTTGATTTAAAATTTTTTTTCAATGGCTAGATCAGTAGGAAACTCAGTGCGTCCTAGCTGAAACATGACAGCAAGGCCTGCTGCCAAACCATAGGTGTGGTAAGTCCATTATAAAAACTGATGGTGTAACGCAAGCCTTTTAATCCCCTCACTCAGATAACTTACAAATGTGACATCATTAAGATCACCTCAATCACCCAATTATTTCTTATTTTTCACAAAAAACAACTGCTCTTAAATTTACCAAATCGTATAGTAACTACAAAGACACAAGCGGTGTAATTACCGTTCAAACTCAATGGCAAACCACAGGTGTGGGAAGTCCATTACAAAAACTGACTGAGTATAAATGCAAGCCTTTAAATCCCCTCCCTCAGATAACTTACAAATGTGACATCATTAAGATCACCTCAATCAACCAATTATTTCTTATTTTTCACAAGACACAACTGCTTTTAAAATTACCAAATTGTAGCAACTACTAAGACACAAGTGGTGTAAATCATTGTACAAACTCAATGAGGACTTCAATGCGAGTATGTACTGCATCAATTGTTATGACTGGCTAGTGTAGTTCTGCATGGTGGTACATATTTCAGTAAGTTGGTAATCTGAGTCCAGCATTGCATGCTATTTACACTTAGGGTTTCAATGTATACCACTTTGTCCCTGTACATAACATATCCTCCTGATGCAACAAAAAGTTTGAATACTAGAATGTAAAGTATGGCTGACTGGTCAAGTAGTAAAAAGCTTAAGCAATCACTGTACCTTGTGTCTCCACTGTGCGGCAGCTAGTCAAGAGGCGCCGGACGAAAAAGCCAGGCACACCTTCACTCGTGATCACTCTCTCTTTTGGGGGTTTACTGTCATTGCAAATATTGCAAGATAGATTTTATTTCTGCGTAAGTAAATCCATATTACTTGAGCATTTTTTTTACCATAGCCAATTTTTTGTCCATGGGGGCTGCTGCCCACAGTCTGTGGAGAATTGTTTACTGTATACTGTAGTAACATGTACTGTAGGTGTCACTGTGCAGTGTTTTGCAGCATTTGCCTTCCAGAGACCCTTATGACCTTTGACCTGTTAGATGCTGTAACTCTGAACTGGCTTAAATTGCACAGGGATAATTTTTTCAGCCAGCTAGATTTCTGCACCCCCAACACCCTTTCCCTTCCCCCCCCCCCCCCCACCACCACCATCACCACATTTCTTCTATTACCAAAAGGATCTCAAGCAAGTCAGTCATCTTTATCCACTGATTTATAATTAACTGTATACAACACTGTACACACACTGGCAAAGAATACTGACGAAGAATGATTGCCCCTTTGAAGTGAAGAGCACTTCATCTATCTTTAAGTGAGAGGCAGCACCAAAGTCTACCGATTCATCTTCATCAAAATGAGATAACAGGAGGACTGTAATCAATGATGCATATAAAACTTGTATGTCAGACTTAAATAGATAATGAGCAAACAGCTGTAGGAAATGCATATTGTGATAAATATTGGGGAACTGTAGCTATGTAAAGATCCAGGGGAGCTAAATTTAGCGAGGCAATATGTCATATAGGCTGCAGGTACAACTAGGTATAGACGAATCCGATGAGCGCTTGTTTTTAGTGACTGTTGGCAGCCATTAGTTGGGTCCATCAGCCTTTAATTGTCTTCAATTTATTGTCTACGTGAATTTCAAATCTTCATATTCAGTGAAGTTTAGACAATCAAGATACACTTCAGTGTACAACCATCCATGGAACAGGTAAGGAAGAAAATCTAAAGATTCAAGGTGATGGACCCCAGTAATGGCCGACCAAAATCAGACCATCACAATCTGTCCGGATTCGTCTATATATGTTAGATGAGGCTTTACAGGTCTATTTCTAACCAACTGGTTTATGTAAAGCTGGTCGAGGCATTTTTCCAAGATATGGCTCATTGGCTTGCTTCCTGCTCCCTTATTTATGCTGAGCACCAAGCAGCAGGTTTCATTTCGAAAGTCTTCGGTACGACCAGGAATCAAATTCCAGACCTCCCAACTGCAAGTTGGATGCGTGCAGGCCCTTATGAGTCTACAGTGTAGACAGACTCATGGTGGCCTGCATCCAACTTGCACTTACAGTACTCTACAGTGTATGGCTTCAGTCTTTTATTCTTCAGAATTTACAAACCATGCATCAGACTTGTCAACATTACATTTTCACTGTGTGTGGCACTGTGGAAATGCCAGATCCTGCAGTGAATTTCACTTTAAAGGTAAAGAGCAGTCTCCCCAAGTTGAAGTACTGTAGTAGACTGTCCTGTTTCATGATTGGCTCTTGAGAGTCATGTGACAATATTTTTGTCCGCAAAATGTGAAATTTACTAAGAGTTACTGTACTGCTGGCATGGTTTACCTTGAATGTGTAATATCGAAGTCCTAAAATACTATAAAAGATACTCTGAAGAGTGAAAAAGAGGGAAATTGAGTTCTTTAGCTGTTGCTTCAAAGCAAGGTTGGGGCAACTGTTCTTGCCCTTGAAGTCTTAACTGTAGTAAAGAGGCTTTATGATGTGAAATTACAGTGATGTTAATCTGCCTATACTACTGCTTATAAATAATCTAATATTTACATCCTCAGTAATACACAATTTCTTTGTGAGTATAAAAAAATGCATCCCACTTTCTGCTTGAGATCAATTATGCAACCTGCAAATCTTGAATTAAAATTTATAGAGGTTAGGGGTGGTCACCCTAACAAATGTAACAGAATCCATGAATAAAGAATACTGAAAGTTTCAAACCTGAAAGACAAAAAAAATAAAAAACAATACAAAGATAATATAAGCTCTCTATAAAAAAAAAAACAAAAAAAACATGCACAAATTACATTTTGTGAAAGCTGTTATTTAAGCAATCCTAACAAACACAATGACATTTACACCACATGATATCTCGTGGAATGAACTGACTTTCATCAATTACATTCTCTGCATGAAATGAAACTATCAAATTATGCAAGGCCAACAATTGTTCAACAGAATGGAATGATTTTAGGTTTAAAATGATAACAAACTAAAAACAAGCAATAATGAACTTTAAGAGATATAAAGTTGACAATAGCAATAGAGAACAAAAGCTTTAACTGAATGAATGAAAAGCCAGAGTATGCACCAATCAATAATTAAGTCAATGCTATGCATGACAAAGTAGTGAATGAAGGTCGCAATGGAAACTCAAGGCTAAGCCTACTCAAGCAGGATTCTAAAAAGCTGGCATAGAGTACAACTTATCACTGCTCTTTGAAATCACAACTGTTGTTCCTAATCAATAGAAAATTAATCGACCACATCCATTAACAAAGAGTTCAACACAATGCTTTAGGGATTATGCATAAATTGCAATTTCCAAAAAAGATTTTGTAGGATTTATCATTATGATTGGCTTGAATGACTCATTGAAGTTTTCAACATTACTGGATCCATAGCCTTGACATCATAATCACAGGTACTGTTACACAGTTTCATTATAAATCACATATCCTGGATAAGACTAATTGATTCCATGATTTCAGATACACGTACACTTGGGTCAAACTCTTTCCGGAAAAAAAAAATGTTATGCAACCAAAGACTGTCTTAACAGACTTTCAGTTTCTGCTCAAGGGGTCACTACCTCAGTGAAAGTGCACAAAAAACAGGCAAACGTTTACTGTGTTCCCAATTTTTTTTCATGCGTAAGTATATAGTGATCAGGGCAAAAAGTTTCACTTTACAGCAGGGCTGAAATTTAAAGGGAAATGTTGTGTTTGTTTTACAAGGAAATTTCATCCTTTTAAAACCAATATTTATTGGTAAAGTGTGATAAATACTGTAATTACAGTAGGATAGCCTTCTTTTCAAGAAATAAGTTTCGCACAGATAAAAATACAGTTGTTTGTTGCAGCATTTCAAAAGATGCAACTTCCATAACTCTTCTTGTGCATAATATTTTGAGGAGAAGAAGCTTTTGCTGGGGTTTATTGTTGAGACCGAATGATGTGAAAATGACAAAAGCTATTTACTTTTAATGCTATGTTTGAGCATTTTAAACACAATATTTCCCTTTAATACTTGTCTAATAGTCCATTTGGACAACCAAAATTTCTTATGGATGACTTCAATTTGGATCCATTTTTCTGATAAACAACCTGAACATTTTCTTAAAAATCAGACCCGACTTTACCCTATTAAATTACTTCTAGAACCCCTCCCAAAACATAAACCCTGTTCCCACTTGATCCAGCAAGATGGATTTTGGTCTACCAAGGTAGATCAACATTTAATTACCTTGATCCAGAATTGCATTCTAGTTTGATTGAGTAAGGTAGATCAACTTGTGATATGACCACAATGTGAAAGACCCAAAAAATCACCAATGTTTGGAACAATTGCATTACATTGCTTTAATTAGCTACATTGCTGGACGGAAAGATGCTGAAAAAGCTGAAATTTCCTGATTCACAAAACCTCCAAATCAGTGTAGATTTGCATGGAAGAGAAACCAGGACAATCTATTAGTCGATCGGGTGCAGTAGGGGCGTGGTGCTAGAACTTCTCCATGTAGCATGTGGTGCGTTAGTGATATGCAATTAAGATGTAGCAAGGAGCAGGCTTTGACAATTTTTATTTCGTACTTGTCTGACGGGCTAGCTGTTTTCTCAATCTACTTTTCTACAATCTACTTAATAGCAGACCTGCAAAGCATACAAGGTCATTATGGGTCTTCACTCTTCAGAACCCATTTGTGCAAGCTGTGTAATCCAAAGGTCTCTTAATAGCATTCCCCCGATAATGAAAGGGGGAAGGGAGTATATTTTCCTGGAAAAACTACTCAGCTCATATAAAAATATATTTTGTACACCTGTGGTCCATGTTCAGAAAAGTTTGGTACTGTACAGTATTAACATACTCACACTTAATATGTGCTAATTACAGATAATAATAATAATAAAAAATAATAAATAAAAAAGAAAAAAAAAAAGACTGCTTCTATTTATCAAAAACCTCTACAGGACCAGACACTATCATACTGGAGGATACAGTCAATTACTGTAATAGCTATATCATTACCAATATCTGTGGGAAAATGTGCAATGCACACGGATGATAAAGTGCAAGCCAAGCACAATTGTATTTAATTGTATTTATGGGTGTTAACCACTCTCAAATGCAAATACTAAAGTTCACAGGAGGGTAAGTAAACATAAAACCGAACCTACTTCACAGTGCAATAAACCTATTTTCAGAACTACCCTTTCTTACTTTACTTTGCCAAGTATCCATACAGTAAGTTTAATCTCAATTTGTGGAGCTTGATTTAAATACCATACCTGCACATGAGATGTTATAATAAGCATGGACTAGAGCAGCAATGCTGCAGAATCTTAATTCTTTGGTAAGAACATTGAAAGCAACAAGAATCCAATGGGACTGTGCAGTGGTGGCACTGTGGGAAGGTGGGACAGGGGTCCTTTCCCCCAACTTTCCCCTCAAGTTAGGTCAGCTAGTAGTTAGAATAACTGAAAGAAATGATTAAGGCTTCATATACCTTTCCTGAGACTTAATTTTACATCCACAGATATGCTTAAACCCCAGAGCTTCCAGGTAGCAGTGTGGCACTCAATAAAGTTATCTTCAACTTCATGAGAAGGATAACATCACAGTACTGTTTCAACATACAGAGCAATAGGCGTGGACCATGGTGGGGATTTGGAACATATCTTTGGCCAATATGATCGTGTGCACATGCGCGCATGTAAAAACAGTTTTGTTTTTGTGCGAGAAAGATGTGGTCCAGGCATTAAACAGAACAGCCATGAATGGACAATCCACAACAAGGGTGTCCCCACTACAAGCAGGTCTTTATTCTATGAACTGTTTGGTGAATGTGCTACTTGGAATACTAAGCAGTCAACGCGCAACAACACATAATTCACAACGTTGTCACCAGTCACCCTCCCTACTACAGTATTGTACTACCTGCGTTTGCAATGATGTACTCCCTAACAAGCGTTACCATGCACATGATTCTATGATTGTGAGCTCTCTGGTGCAGTGTTGCTAACCATGCCTCCAATGACGTCACCATCTTGAGACGTGCTGACATACATAAATACATCAAATGGGCTGAGCCTGACCTGTAATTGCGAATTCACAATGTCTTTTTCCTGTGTTTATGATCATAATTTACCAGGAAAAACATTTGCTTAATGTCAAGGTGTACCCAAAGAATATTTACTGAGAAACTTTCTTTGGCTATGTCATAACCACTTTCAGTGATTGAGCAAGTGACCCCAGATAACCTCTGACCTCCAACAAAAACAACACAACCCTTCTTTCTGCCATATATTTGACACTTCTTCAAATCAAATATGAAATCTATCCAAGTTTCCTGTCTTGAGAAAATATATTTTCAAAGTTCTAAACACTGTTTGCACTGTTTTTCATAATTTTGTGAAGAGTGTGATTTGTAGCACACCTGGAGAATCAAAAACTCAAGGCCTGTAATGGCTTCAGATGCACTACCTCTATCCACTTGGTTACATGCATGGCCCCAATTAACTTACCTGGTTAGAGTACTCCCTGCTCACTACACTTGCCACACTCTCTCCCATGGAGATCTGACTCCTAAATTAGTGTGTATGGTAGGTATTCAATCAGCATTCTTTAAACACCATATCCCCACAAGAATAGCTATCAGTTGACACAGATCTATCCTGGTATTTTAGAAATAAACATACAGTTCTGACTGGTAAGAAAATGTCAAAAAGGGCACCTTTGAATTGAATAACCAGGAAATACCATTTTGCTCATAAAATAAATGTTTAGAGTACTGTACACTCCAAAGTTTGTTTAAATTTGAAGTTTTGATAGTAAGTCAAGAACATCATTTCTTCAGTATTAAATACTGTAGCACAAAACAAGTACTGGAGGACTGAACAAAACTTCCACAGTATTGTATTAGTGGCATAAATATACTGGAAGTCCAAATTTGAGAAGTCTTTTGCTTTTAAAATTTTTTTCAAGCAATTACCAAAAGCAGAATGGAAGTCTCTTTTTTGAGAACTGTTTATCTGGCATACATACTGTATTCCGTTATTTAATGCTCAAGAATGATTCCTTCAAACTTTCAAAAATTTAAATGAAACAACTTCTTGTATACAATGCACAATACTTCAGATGGTGACAGAGTACGCCTACTGCTGGGATTTATTGGTAAAACAGAATGATTTCATGATTAAAGGCCTAATCCTCTCACCTCAAGCAGTTTCAATTCTCCTTATGTACAGTACTCTCTTAAGCTCCTCCCACAACAGTTACTGTCTAAAACTCATTCTCATATTATGCATGCATCCAGCCAGGCAAAATCTCAGTTTGTTGCTTCAGGGGAGTACAGATTCCAGCATGCAATCAAAACACTCACAGTCTGTACTATAGTACATGCCATGAAATTTGAACTTTTTCCCTTGCTGTGCTGTTAACTTCAAAAAGCTGCACCAATTGAGAATTTTGGTAGACTACCAAGAAACTGCTTTTGGGATGTTTTGTCGGTACATTGGCTGATTTGGTAGTTACAGCCGTCTATTTGTTAACTGGTGGTGGAGTGTGGAAAAATCCTCCGATAGGCATGAAGAATATTTAAAGGCCTAATCCTCTCATCCCAAACAGTTCCAATTCTCCTAACCTACTTATTGAAAGCCCTCCCACTCCCACTAGTACCACTACTGTCTGAAATCTATTCTCATCCAGACACAATCTCAGTTTACTGCTTCAGGGTGAGTATGTACTGTACCAGACCATGATGTATAATCAAAACACTCTTTCCCAAGCAAAGTCTCTAAAAAAAATTTTCCTACCATTGAAAAAGCAAATAGGGTTGTACTGTAAGTCAAACTAATTATGTTGAAAGTATAAGTGTGATGTTCGTTAATTTAATTGTACTGTAAATATTTGTAAATAATATTCTTATTTCTGTATACATGTATATATGTTTCAAGGATTAAATAAATTTCTTCCTACACACACAAAAAAAATAATGATCAAAACACTCTTAGTACAGTACATGTTGTGCAATAAGAGCTTTCCTATTAATTAGCATGTTTTGAACTAGTTGTCAATCAAAGAGCTGTGCCTATTGAGAATTTCTAAGGATTACTACAAAAAATTAAATTTGGGGTGAGAGGGTTTGCCCTTTAAAGCTCTTTTTTTTTTTCTTTGTATGCTATTTTTGGTAAATTCTAAACACAACATACCAATATTTCACCAAGCCTATGTGGCACTTTTCAAATAAACTCATGAATGAGGGTACAGACGAATTACAACTTCATCCAACTGTAAAACACTGACTCGGCTTGTCACTGAAAACATACTGTGGCTTATCACATTAGCCAGCTGTAGATAGCTAAATGACAATGAGGTAGGTACTGTACTGTATGTATCACTCAGCACGTGCATTTTTCCTTTTGGAGTGAGAGCACACTATACAGGCATTCAATTCTAAAAAAGGAAGATAGAATTGAAGTAAATAAACTTAGCTGGGCAAATTTTCAACTGTTTGGGGCGAGATTTTTTTACCGTTATAATTTTTTTCTTCATGATTCTTTGAATATCCTTTCCAGGGCATTTAGAAAGGCATATACATAATGAGCATAATGAGCCATAACAAGCAAAATAGCTATACTGTATGTTCAATGCTAGGACATTTTTAGGGGCACCACGGCCATCAGTACAGGTAAGATAGCCATGGCTATCAGTGCTGAAAGTTGTTTCGAGCCCTTCCCTTCTCCACCAAATAAGATGAAAGAAATCATGTCATTCTGCTGACTACAGAACACATAGAAAGTATCACCAATGAAAGCAGCCCTTATATAGTATATTGGCATGATGATGGAGTACACTGATTTACTTTCTCTCCCCCTTCCTCCCAATCAAATTCTGACAATTTTTTGTAAGGAACAAAAATTGACTTCAAGTGACGCTAAATGTTGCACCAGGTTGCATCTAGAAGAACTTAAGTACATTGAGAAATTTCTCAAAGGGAGGGGGTACCCATCCTCTATGCCAGCTATCAGCAGGGCTACAGAAATTGGCTGTTCCAAAGGAGAAGTCTTGCCTATGCCAATGGCAACTTCAACTGCTGTATTGGGGCTACATACTGTAGATAAAAGAGAGCATTTTAAACCTTGTCTGAATTCATGCCTGTATGGAGTAACATTGTCATACACATTCTGAAAAACAATGGACACACTGCCTACTGTTTGAAAGTTAAAATCGCATGACCGTAGCCGAAAAGTGCAAACTGATTTAATTTTCCAGCATGGTGGTCCAACATTATAACATACATACAGTAGGCATGACATTCCCTCAACAGTATTCAGCATTGCCATCTAGGGAAAGGGTAGGAAGTATGGGGAGAGGGGTGGGAGTGGATGAGAAAAAGATCAAAATATTGTAACGATGACAGAATATTAACAGAAAACGCAAGATTGGGTAGGCCTAATTATCTGTAATGAGTCATGGTCTCTCTGGTCTCTATTGTAGTTAACCCTAAAATTTATGTTCACACTATGGTTAAGGATGGGAGAAGTGTTGTTTAACGTGCTCAACTATAAAGCTGTTTTCATTGTCGGGATTGCTCTAACATTCTTACCACAGGATTCTGGTGAAATTATCTTCTTCGGTTCAGTGATAAGTGGGTCTGGGACTCCTCAAGTGGAGATTACTGTATGCCTTTAGTGTGGGAATCAACTGCAATGTAACTACTGTAGTTTACACTATTTTTACCATCCATTGATTGAGCGTAGGCTCTGCGGAGATATTATCAAGACTACCCTTGTTGTCAATTGTCTGTAATGTCAAGCTGACTCACTCAGCCCACTGTTTGTTATTGTTACTTTTCTGGGGATTCCCTAAGAATACTATTTATTTATTTGAGATATTGTATGCACAAATAAATTTCATTTTAAAAAGAAAATTTTGAAGAATTTCTTTTTCAAAAAGATATTTTTGAGGCCCTTGAACTTTGGCTTTGAACTGGAGTGGTGTGCCAGTGCAGCATCCTTGATTGGGATTGACCAAAAAGCCTTGAAAAAATATTTACTTCCCAGGGATAGAGTAAAGCTATGCATGGGGAAGAAAGCAAAATTTCCCACAATGTTTTTACATATTCATCTAGAGAAAAAGAAAATATCCCTCTAATTACCCAAATGGAAGTGAGAGTTAATTTGTTAAATTGTGTGATTGAAGGGAGATCAGCCGTTCCCTCATTTTCTCCCTTGTCGCAGGATTTGCTCTTGAGAGTCATACATGTGACAATATTTTTCTCATTGAATAATGAAATTTAGGAGGATAACCTTGTCATAATCCCCACTTATTATAAAAGATAATTGCAAGCAAAATACAGGTAAGAAGCTGGGATTTGGCAGATGCTTCAAAATAAGTTTCAAGCAACTGTTTTTATCCTTTAAAGGCTCAATTCTCTCACCCCAAACAGTACCAATTCTCCAAACCTTTTCACTGAAGCCCCTACCACAATTGTCTCAGATTCATCCTCATCCAGACACAATCTCAGTTTATTGCTTCAGGGTGAGTATAGAAAAGTTCCATGTGTATTTAATCAAACACCCAGTACAGTTCATGCTGTGTAATATTTATGTTTTGGTAACCCCTGCAATGTCTGAATAAGCTGTCAACCAAAGAGTTGAGCCAACTGAGAATTTCTGTTAACCCTTGGTTATAAGAATTGTAATTTGGGGGGGGGGGGAGGATTGTATTTTAAACATGTTTTTCAAATGAATCAAATTTGTATGTCTGTATGCCATAGCTGGTACACAAAAATCTGGGGGGACATGATGGCAAAAGAGACTGTTTTCTAGAAAATGCTAACCATTGAATATATGGGATATCATTTAGACATTTATGTTAATAAGGTATAATAAAATACCTAAATCAATGGTTTACTGTACATATTCCCTGTCTTTGAAATATACTCTAGCATTACTTTGACAAAATCAGTAAAAATCCTATTGGACCCCTAGTTTATGGAAATACCCTGTAGCAATTCTGAAAGCGATTGTACATACTGTACACTAATATGTTCATAATGCATGTATACACCATTCATTGGCAATAGAATAACTCATAGGTCTTATGCATATGATATAACAGAACAGAAAGTTAGATGCTCTCATCTGGGGGCAGTGTTGTCGCTAGTGTCTAGTGTTGAGTCACTAGATTAGTGACTCAAGTCCCCAGTTTTCAAACATTTAAGTGACTCGAATCGAGTCATTGACTAGAGTCACGGTATTGTTTCAATGGGGAAATTGCTCCTGAATTCTATCGAATCACTATCATTTTGAGAGGAAGTGACTTGAGTCGTGACTTGTTTCAACACTGTCTGGGGGCAAAACAAACCAATGCAGACAGCTGGTTGGTTAACCAGTTGATTACACACATAGTCTGCTACACATGCAAGAAGTTCTTAAGTTTTATGCATGTGGCGTCAAGGTGTTGATGCATTTAGGTCTATTACGATGAAAATTAACCGGCAACCCAAGGGTAGAGTTTGCAGCCGCTATGCTGAGGAGTCCATGCTCAGGTCAAAGATCTTTCTGTTGGAGTGCATGAAATTTAGACTGGCTGATCTGTGTCCAGGGTGCATTCCATGTAAAGCCCACGCTGAAAGTAGGCAAAGGTTTTCGTGATCGTACGTCGGGATTTTCTGTGCACATACAATGCTACATACAGTAGCAATATGCAGGCCTGCGCACATAAGTACAGTATACATGTACATGATCGTACACTGGCAATGCACATGTACTACAAACTTTTGGTACACACACAGTAAGCAGCAGTCTGTATGGGATTGTACATAAAATGTATACATGTAGGTAATGCATACACCATTCATTGGCAATACAAGTACTTTATAGCACAGCATACTGTACGTTTATCATATGAAGGGAATTTTGACTGGTGCGCCAGAGTACAGCTTGTCTGGCACTAAGCCGAGAAGGCGTCGGGTGTTCACGCCGAAGATCTTCATGTTGGAGTGCACGAAATGCAGACTGAACCTGTGTTCATTTCTAACAAGCGAGGGGATAGGTTACACCTGTGTTCCCAGGGTTCAACATTCTTGATTTTCATGGTAGGCAGTAAAAAATGGGTATAGGCCTAGCCAAGCCTAACTAGTAACAACAATTTCCTGGGAACATATCAAACTGCTTGGGACATTGGGTTGATCAGCTAAGCAATCTACTTGAAATGCCTTTAGTATGATTGGGTGACTGTCAAGTGCGTGGGCCCGTCAAATGCACACCTGCATAAAAATAACGAGAAAATCTTGTAATGACAGAGCACTTACTAGGTCTAGCCTAGGCTAGGTGTGCACTCCATGGTAGGTTACAACTTACAGGCCCACAAGGCCCCATACTGGAAAGTAGGGCCTTTCACAGAAAGATCTTTGGAAATGGAAATACGTACGCCAACAAATTTGGCGTACTGCGTACCCGGCTGCTACAGGGAAAATTACAACAGTTGGAATACAATTGCAACAATTGGTGTGGCATATAATTCCAAACACCTCCACCTTGGCATGATTCTTTGGCGTATGGCAAATGTACTTTCCGGTGTGGACTAGGCAGCTAGGCCTAGCCTATAGGCTATAGTCTCCACCTTGGCATGATTCTTTGGCGTAAGGCAAATGTACCTTCCGGTGTGGACTAGGCAGCTAGGCCTAGCCTATAGGCTATAGTCCTTGCCCCACACCGGAAAGTACATTTGCCATACCCCAAAGAATCATGCCAAGGTGGAGGTGTTTGGAATTACACGCCACACAAATTGTTGCAATTGTATGCCAACTGTTGTAATTTTCCCTGTAGCAGCCAGGTACGCCGTACGCCAAATTTGTTGGCGTACATTTCCGTACGCCAAAGATCTTTCTGTGAAAGGCCCTAGCTATAGGGCCTACTTAGGCCTAGGGGTAAACTAGGGGGTTTTTAACCTACAGGGTATTTCTGACCGCCTAAGCCTTTTCTGCAAATAGTAAATATCTTGAAGAAACAACAGTTCTGAAGACTTTATCAACAAGTAATTTGAACTAATGGCAGTTAAAAATCACCCACCTTTTGACCTGAACTAATCATTTAAAACAAAAAATCTGAACTCAAAAGCCAAATGCAGATGAACTTTGTTAAAAATCATGTTTTCTTATAATGGTCCGTAAGCCACTTTGCTTATTTCCAAATATCTTTATGCCCACAAATTTTATTATTAAGTGGTCAGACTTCATAAACTAAATAAAAATAAGTTGGAAGGATGTTGTCACACACAGAACTTGCCCCTAAATTGTCTGTGCTTTCATTTAGTGGGGAGGTTGAAAACCACCCAACACTTTTCAATGTCTAAGGCTATTTTCGACCACCTAGTTTTAAACTTTCATAAAATCATTGAAATTACAGAAATTTGATCAATTTTTATTTTAAGAGGCATAATTTATGATCATTTACCAGATGTAAAAGAGATAGCTTCATTGGTAACTTTTATCACAACATTTGGATGATTACCTCTTATGACCGTCATAAAGTTAATTTTACCATAAATTTGCATGGTTTTCAATAGGGAGTTTAAAAATACCCTAAGGTAGGTTGAAAATAGCCAATTTTCGACCTCTTTTGTTAAAATTTCATAACCCAATAGGAGGCAACTAATAAAATCAAGGACAAACATAAATTGTAAGTACAGGCATTGAAGGTGTTGACCAAATGTTAGTTGGTACAATTACCTTGCTTGATTTTATTTTAAAAACCAAAACCCCTTAAGTGGTCAAAAACCCCCTAATTTACCTAGGCCTAGTACTTTCCAGTTTCCAGTATGGTCCTGGCCTAACAACTAGTTTGTGAATTAGCCTGATGGTAGGCCATGTGAAAGTCATATAGCCTAAAAGGCTAAATCCCAGTTTCCCAACTTAAGAGTTGTGTTGCAAAAGAATACTGTAGGATAGGGGGTAGGGGTAGGCTACTGGGCTAGGCTAGGCCTAGTCTATGGCATCAATTGGGTTCACAATGTCATGCTGTTAATCTTAGGCCTACTGCTACTGAATTGGGGCCATCCCCAGAAAAAGATGGGAAACCCCTGTCACCATGGTACTGGTAGGCTACTGTAGGCCCTGAATTGTTAACACCTAGCCTAGGCCTAGGCCTATCATAAGGCCTAGCCTAGGCCTAAGCTACCCTACATGTTAGTTGTTACAACAAAGTAAAAGTGGTCGAGGTCAACCAAAAGTTACGGTGACTGGTAAGGTTACTCACCCAGCACTGCGCAGAGATGAAAATTTGTTAAGGCCAGGGCGGCTGGCTGCTGAGGTGAAGGGCTGGTAATGATGGGTATTTCGGCTGGGCCAAGTAGTAATACTTAGTAGGAATTCTCAGGGCAATTGTCAAACAGTGTACGGCTGAATCACCTCAAGCCTTCAACTTAGGCCATTAACTGGTTGCTCTGATCTTCAGCCCACCAACTCGAATGTACTCCGAGTCCGATAATTACAATGTGCTATGATACTTGTCAGAGCATGCAGTGTGTGAGCAGTTTGTGATGTTATAGTGTTACAATATATGCAATGTTCACACAGAATCTCTGAATGATGCAACATGATATTGAGTGCAAAATAAGTTTTTAGGATCGTACCTTGAAGATGGCGCTCGCTCAATATTTCTTTTGGCCCAAATATCATGATGATTATCGGGGAGCATATCCCAATTAGCAGGTGTATTAATGCGTCCGTTTGTTCGCACTCAGATAGAGTCCCTAAAAGGATCACTTTTTTGATATGTTTTGGAATGAGCTGGGGTTTATTGTAATTACGTTTTGAAAGTATATTAAATGAAGTACCAATGGTAAAAAATGGGCTTAATTCAGTGGCGTAGCCAGGATGGGATTTTTTGGGGGCCTAGGTAACAAGTTGGGGGGGGGGGGGGGTTGGTACCTCCGAGGGTCAGGCACGGCAAGACTATCTAAGCGGAGCGCCACCATCAGTTGGCGCGGAGCGTTCAAGAAAATTTTGGACTTTAAAACCTCTCCAGATGGCCGGAAACGGCACTTCCCATGTGTTTTAAGCTGGATGTACTCAGCCTTGAAATACGAATCTCATGTCTGCGACTTCTCAAATAATGAGAATAAAAAATCAATCTATGAAAAATGGTAATACATACACTTTTTAGGGACCCCAAAACTGGGCACTTCTGATCTGTGGCCTGGGGGATGAGACTAAAGGCAACCGGTATCTCCCTTTCCCTTGGGAAAAATTGTAAACTTCAGAAGGACGTAGATTGCAAATGCGGAAATATTTGAATCTAAGCGGAGCGCCACCATCAGTTGGCGCGGAGCGTACAAGAAAATTTTGGGCTTTAAAACCCCTCCAGATGGCCGGAAACGGCATTTCCCACGTGTTTTAAACTGGACGTACCCAGCCGCAAATGCGGCAATATTTGAATGGATTTCAGCTTACCTAAGGCAGTACCTTACCCTTTAACAGGAAAACCAAAAGTAGTTTTGTCCCCCTCTGAGAAACTTTCTTTGCGTTAGATTTCCTACACGCAAAATGGTGCTATGTTTGGCAAAACTTTGAACTGATTATAGGCCTAAGTTTTAGGATTTTCCCTTTTTGGGGAGCATGAAAAATATCAAAATATTTTTAGTTTTTGTAGAGATTTTACAAGAGACATACATACTACCAAAGAAACAATGTGCAAAATGGTGCAGTATTTGTTCATCGGTACATTACGTATTCAAAATTAAAATACTACGAATAAATCTCTCAAAATAATTGAACCGCAAAGCAGAAGTATGGATCATGTGGGAAACACATGAAATCCGGACCTTGTGGACATTTTACAAATCCCCCGGACGCAAGTGTCAGCTAGTAAAAAGAGGACTTGTCGAAAAAAATCGTCCTACAGTGGCACTTGTCATGGGCAGGAGTGAGGCACGACATAAGCCTTCTTGTTAAGGATGGAAGGGAAGAATTATCCGAAGGCAGTACCTTCCCCTTACCTGCTTACGGCATATTTTGTGTATGATAAAGTATAGGAATGGTCGTGTAAGAGTGGTCTCCAGTGTACGATTGCGTTATTTTCAGTAAATCAATCAGTCATCCGAAAGGCAGAAAGGGTCTCAACCTAACAAAGTCACATTACAGTTGGTCGTCGAGACTCGTCTCATCTTCGAAGTGAAACGCAATAAACGACAGTGCAGATCACAAACGGTAACTAATTTAGTGAAAGTAGGCATTTTGAAGTTATAACTTGATTTCATACGTGCGCACAAAACGTGTTTTACACACATTCATCCATGTTTTTTGTTTAATTTTTACACATTTTATTTATTTACTGTTTTGAAGGAAATACTTCAAAGTTTATTTCCGTTCAAACATTTCATTTTTTTCAATTACTTTATCAGGACGCAAAAAATCTGGGGGGGGGGGGCTGGAGAAAATCTGGGGGGCCTAGGCCCCCCCCCCCCCGTGGCTACGCCACTGGCTTAATTGAAGCAATTTTGTGGAAATTATGGGCCTTAGAAGCTGGCGGAGGTATACAGAGATTTTAGTGAAAAACAAGGGTGGGTTAAGGTGGTTTGAACTTTGAGGTGAAATAGCAAAAAATCTTCACGGTCATGATATGGTAAATTGAAAGTGCCGTGAATGGCCAACCTGTCAACTTTCATATGAGGGGTAGCTTGACCCTGGCGAAAACTTCCACAAGCTTGAGGCCTGTTTACTTTTTGGATTTAGTGTGTAAGTCAATGGACGAATCAATGGGGGTATGCTACCATAGCATACCCCCATTAATTGAGACTTCTTGTGTAAGGCACGATATAAGAACTGTTATACTATTATTATTATTATTGTTGTTGTTGTTGTCGTTGTGTTGCCGTTGCCGCTGCCGCTGCGCTTGTCTAGTTTTCTGGGTTGTAGTTCATCTGCTATCCATTAATCATAGACGTTACACTGTGAGTTTGTCTCATGAGACTGGCATTGCCAGCTTGGCGTTAATACCCCTTCATTGGGGCGTTGCCGAGTTCCCACATTGGAGGATCAAATAAAACAAACAAACAAACAAACAAAACCATCCTAAGAGTATTTATTGACTAGAGTCCAAGGTCAAAGTGGCGGAACAACCGATAATGAAAAGGAAAAGTTCGGCTCACATTTGGAGACAAACGTGCTAGTAAGCACTCGGAATATTTGAGCGATAATTGAAAACAATTTGGGCTAAAAAATGTCACGCCGGCCTTGTTTGCCCAACAGCATGCGGAGAAGCTTCGAATTTACCTGGGTTCCAACTCTTAACCCTCTACCGTTGTGCTGCGATCGGAGCATATTTGCGCGCCTCGGGAGGGGGCGGAAAAGCGGACGCAGCCCGTCCCGCATCGGCTTCCGTGGGCCATTGACCCCGTGACCTTAAACTATTGTCTCCCTCGCTGTTGTGGCCGAAATTTCGGGTAGCTACTCGCAGTTTCGAGCTCCGCGTGAAACAGTGAAGATGTGTGACAGCCAAGCTCTCCGCATGGGCCCAAAAGGACCCAAACAACGGTAAAGGGTTAACCTAACGACTCGAACTCCGCAAC
The DNA here is from genome assembly GCA_037179385.1 of Holothuria scabra. Lineage (NCBI taxonomy): Eukaryota > Metazoa > Echinodermata > Holothuroidea > Aspidochirotida > Holothuriidae > Holothuria > Holothuria scabra. The sequence goes on from CM074196.1 coordinate 32,728,407, forward strand.
CATACAGAGCACTGAGCTAATCCATGAAGTCCTCCTGAAGTTTACAATTTTTTTCCCAAGGGAAAGGGAGATACCGGTTCCCTTTAGTCTCATCCCCCAGGCCACAGATCAGAAATGCCAAGTTTGGGGGTCCCTAAAAATGTATATATAACCATTTTTCATAGATTGACTTTTTATTCTCATTATTTGAGAAGTGGCAGACATGAGATTCGTATTTCAAGGCTGGGTACATGCAGCTTAACACGTGGGAAGTACCGTTTCCGGCCAACTGGAGGGTTTGCTGTAAATCCCAAGTTCTTGTACGCTCCGCGCCAACCGATGATGCAGGTGGCACCAGGATTTGCCCGATAGGGGGGCCAATTAAGCTCCCCGATAGAGGGGGGGCCAACATTTCAAGGTCCCGACAAAGTCGACGATATGGCCAGGTGGGACGTGACTTGGCAGAGTTGAAGCGCGCGTAGCGCGCCGAAATTTTAGGCTTTCTTTTTAACAAATATTTAAAAATGTGGAGTTTATTTGCACAAAAAAATGAAAGAAATTTGGCTTTTGTTAGTCCCATTAAATTTTTTTGGGTGTTCATTGAAGAATCTGTCCTTCATATGGGAAAAGTCAAAAACGTTATATAGGTGGCAGCTGAAATTCTTTTGGAGTTATGCATTTAATTGTACTATTCCTACGTACTAAGGCTTCAGGGCGAGACTAGAAGTTTGCCTGGAAAGTTTTTTGCTTTTTGGAACGAAGATTTGAAAATTACGAGCTTATTATATTGGAGAAATGTTGGAATTTTATGAAAAAAAAAAAGGTTTTTGGTTAGATGAAAATGATTTTTTATTAGGTGACACGCCTTTCAGGAGCAAAATTAGTTAGTATGCCTGGTGATGAACAGAGTTGGCTTTGGTTATTTATTGTACGGAGTATCCATCAAAATTGGAAAATTTTGCCACTTTAAACAATCTGAAGATTATATTGGAGAAAAATTGTAATTTTATGATAGTTTGGGGAGTTTTTTTTTTTAAGAATCTGACCTTCTTACAAGAAAAATCAAGTAGGGGTGAGCTGTGGTTTTGTTGGGGTTACTGGATATCATTATGCAGATTCGGGCACTCGGACCATACTGGAAAATTCTCACGACAAAAAGTTTAGCTTCGCTTTTATTTAAAATTTTGCATTTTATTTATTATCATAGGCTTACGAGTGCGTTTCAGTTTGGAAGGGGAAGAATTGTTTTTTGTCCGAAAAATGTAATCCTGCCCGAAAGACTATCTAAGTCGAGCGCAGTCGCTCAGCGCACAGAAATTTTTGAAAATTGAGAACCCCCAGACAACAGGATGGTATTTCCCGCGCTCATAACTAGAATTAAAGCCATTAAAGCAATTGAAATCATTACCTTGAGCCTTTAAAATTTTCACTTCATAATACTGACTTAAAAAGAAGAATAATTTTCAAGCATGCATTGTTCTGTTGAGTAAGCTGTTCGACCAAAACACTATCTATGCGGAGCGCTACCACCAGTTGGCGCGGAGAGGGGTATAGGAAATTGTTAAAAAAAAAAACCGGAGGCATTTCCCAGACTTGTAACTAAATCAAGCAGTCGTTATTTTGAGCTTCTCTTTGAAATGAAAGTTTCACCTCAATAGAAAAAACCCATCTTGCTTAATGATCAGAAAAGTACTAAATAAAAGATACTGCTACAGTTAGATGTAATGGTCTTGTCTCTTTTCGGGGGGGGGGGGGAGGGGAGGGGGGGGGGACTATGCAACGAATTGAAAACACACTAATGTTTTTGACTCTATAACTTGAAGAATCTTCTTTGTATTCAATTGCAAGGTCCACTAAATTGATAAATGTTTTACGTGAATGCCCGCACTCCAGACTATAAATGGTTTTACTTCCAACGTAGCCATCTGAAAATATGTCACGTTACAAGGTGCCCTCAAATAAATTTTCAGTCACTACTGTTTATCATTATGTTCAGCTGAAAACGGCATGGCCGATATTCATTACCGTTGCGAGGAATCGGCTGGCAGGGCAGGACAGATAGCAGACATTTGGGTATTGCATATACATGAACAACCTCTCGTTCGTTTTTGTACGGAGAACTCGGAATTGTGAGTTTCCTTGAAGAATATGGTCTTCTAGTAAGCAAAATCAAGAAGATCGTCCGAGTGACTGAAGTTTATCAGGCCCACATCTTTTATCGTGGGTCTTCATAGATGAAGGCGCTCCCCGACGAAACTGGATGTTCTCAACAACTAGGTAGAACATCCCCGACGGGGCATGGCCTTGCGCGCACGGATTGAAGATTGGATGAAGGGAAGCAGGGCTAGTAAAAATTGATTAAAATCGCTTCAGATATGCATTAAAATAGTGTTACAAAAGAAAAAAGTAGTTCATAACAAAAAAAAAAATAATAATTCATGATCGTCCATCCAGTAACTTCAGTCCTTTACGTTTTTCATTTTAGGTCTCCCCGAAAAATTGCCGTCTTTCCCCGACTGGGGACCATATAGGACAAGTTACATGGAATGAGGTTTATCAGAGCTAAGAAAAAGTTATTTAAAATCGATTCCGAAATGTATTTAAGTAGTATTACAAAAAACAAAAAATATGTTCTTAAATCGCCCATCCAGTAAACCCAGTCTTTGTAGGTTTTTTTTTTTTATTAATTCTTTTATTTTTAAGGCCTCCCCGACGAAACCGCCGACCTTCCCCGACGGGGGGGGGGGGGGCAGTGTTCCCCGACGGGTGGGGGCATTCCCCCCCCCCCGCTGGCGCCATCCCTGCGATGGTGGCGCTCCGCTTACACAGTCTTGCCACGCCTGACCCTCGCAGGTACTAGGCCCCCCACTTGTTACCTTGGCCCCCCTAAAAATTCCATCCTGGCTCCGCAGCCGAGTGGGAACTTGAAAATTTCAAATGCCACTGAGCATGCACGGATTTAAGGGGGGTTTCCTGGACACAGCATCCCCTTTCTATAAATTTTATCTCAAAACTGCGCAAAATAACGACTGATACACTGCCAGTTTATGCTTACAGGCCTGGGAGATGTCGTTCTGGCAGTCTGAGGGTCGCAATGTTAAGCCCAGGTCACACTACAGCGATATCGGATCGGACTATCAGATTTTTGTGAGTTTTAGTTAAAATCTCCTCCATCCATTAACGGAAAGAACCAAAAATATGTCATCGCGTGTATTTATATGATCAGTATGAGGGGACCACGCAAATAAAATGTTAACTTTATTTCGTGACGTCGCGTTGACAAATAGCTTTCATCGGGCTGCGCATATCCGATAAAAGCTGTCTGCGGATGTGACGTCATGGAATAATTAATATAACTTAGATTTTAAAAGTCATGCGATACAAATCATAAATTTTCACAGGTTCGCAAATTTTTGTTTCTTTTCGACCAAAGATTGAAGATATTTGAAGTAAAACTCACAAAAATCGGCGCAAAATCCGATCCGATATTGCTGTAGTGTGACGTGGGCTTTGCGGTACGCTCTGTTACCAGGGAGACATAACCAGAAAGCCAAAAGGCTTATTGATTCCTTGCCATCAAATACCTTACCTGCTTTCAAATTGACAGTGTTTGATAGGTTTTTCTTTACATTTTAGGCACAGAATTTTCACAATTTTACCGATGGTGACCTCAAATGACCTTTGACCTCTACCAAAAGCAATAGGCTTCTTTCTCTCAACATGACAAATCTATATACCAAATATAAAGAGTATCGGTCACTCCTATCTGAAGAAATCATGTTTAAAAGCCATTTTCGGTGTTTTCGCAATTTTACCGCTGGTGACCTCAAATGACCTTTGACTTCTACCAAAAGCAATAGGCTTCTTTCTCTCAACGTGACAAATCTATATACCAAATATGAAGATTATCGGTCCCCTGTCTGAAGATATCGTGTTTACAAGCCATTTTTTGAAGTTTTCGCAATTTTACTGCTATTGACCTCAAATGACCTTTGACCACTACCAAAAACAATAGGCTCTCTCTCTCAACATGAAAAATCTATATACCAAATATGAAGAGTGTTGGTCTCTCCTAACTGAAGATATCATGTTTACAAGCCATTTTCGGTGTTTCGCAATTTTACCGCTGGTGACCTCAAAATAATGACCTTTGACCTCTACCAAAAACAATAGGGTTCTTCCTCTCAACATGAATAATCTATATACCAAGTATGAAAATTGTCGGGAAATCGTATCTGAAGATATCGTGTTTACACGCCATTTTCGGCGTTTTCGCAATTTTACCGCTGGTGACCTCAAATGACGTTTGACCTCTACCAAAAACAATAGGGTTCTTCCTCTCAACATGATAAATCTATATACCAAATATGAAAAGTGTCGGACATTCCTATCTTACGATATCGTGTTTACAAGCAAGTGTCACAAACACCCACACACACATACACACACACAGACGACATCACCATCGCATAGATTCCTTGCCTGCCTACGGCAAGGAATCAATAACACCTCCCTGCTCTGTGCCAACCTATGGCGCGTTTTGCTTAGTGTTTCTGAAGTTCACCTCACTGGTTGAAATACCTGAATCCGTCCCTGCTAATTGATGTAATTTGTCCGTGTTGTTGTTCACCAATTTAGGTCTCTAGCAACCTTTGATAAGCAAATTATGTACTGTGTTGATCAGAGGCAGGATTAGATGTCTGTGCGTTTAGAGGCATCGAGATTTAAACGGCGCCAAAGGCCCTCACTTTAAACATTTAGCCATAGGGAGTACATGTTTAATATGAAAGTTAACAAAGTATCTTTAACGAGAGTGCGCTTGCCAAACACCGAAGCCACGTCTTGCGTGTGCACCCATGCAAGCCCAAAGGGTCTTTCCTGGTTAGGGAAATGACTTCCTGTGGCTTACAACTTACACGACTTGCAACTTGTATCAACTGCATGGTTAAGTGTTCAGAGCAGGAGTGGGCAACTTATGGCCAGTGATTTTTTGTGGCCCGCAAGATTTCTCAAAGAAAAGAAAAATATCAGTTTATTTACATCAAAACAAACGAGCTATAGATTTGCTTTCAGTTTCAATTTCACTAACGACGTTACTCATTATGCGTATCATCACTATCCACTTGTGACATGGAATAACTGCCTCGGAGTGCTAAACTCCATGCTCATGATCAGCTGCTCACAAAACCAATTTTGCACAATAGGTGCATGGGTTACTACCATGACTGGTGCGACTTCTTTGACGCAACGTAAGTGCACAACTTCGATTTTGATTTGATGTCCATGTTTAGGCTTAAACGCAGTATAGAGAGTACAGTTCGTCTGTCAGTGTAACTGTGAAACGAGCGGTATAATTCCCTTTTTTTTCAGTACGCATAATGACGAGCTTTACGGATGGCACTATTATCATGGGATGATGATATCCCCTTACTTTGCAAAATTCATGGTGGTAATAGAAATTATTACAATAGTGCTAGGGTTGCTATGAAATAAATCGACATGATTTGTGTTTCTGATGGGTCTCTACTACTAACTTAAACACAAATTTGGCTGTAAAATGGAGTGTGCAGTATAGGAAGGTAATGTTGGGTCCTATTCAAGGGCTGGGTAGGGATGGGGTGCAAGTGCCCTGTGGTCACTATGTACTTTGTCGGGTGCTTGAAATAGGGACTATGTGGAAACATCTTCACCAAAATAATCAAAACAAAATTAAAAACAATATATTATTAAATATTCAGAACTCTCATGTTTATTCATATCATTGAAGTTTAAACAAAGGACAGTTCTATTTCAATAAAGTTTCATTTTTCACTCTTGCCATCAAACCTCTCCAGTTCTTATAAAGCCAGCATAACCAGACAACTTACGCCAGATACCATCAAGGTAAACAGTTTCATTACCTGTGAGGTTTTACATGCAATTCTCTAAGTTCTTGAAGTCTGGCTTCTATATTATTTACAAACATATAAACCAATCAATTTGGGGGACAAATAAATTTTTCATCCAAGCTCCTTGAAAACTTTAAGCCATAAATTTTGCCATCATATTTAAAACCATCAACTTGGGGGACAATTAAAAATTTGCATCTAGGTTCTCTGAAATGTGAATAGTCTGACTTTCATATCGGATGTGAACCATCACAACAAGAAGCAATTTCAATACTGAAATGCAAAGAATAATATTGACATTTTTAGTTGTATGTGCTTATGGGTGTTCAAAAGAATTTAAACTACGAGAGAACGGTGCAAGCTGCAGTTTTGAGTCCCACACTTTCCATAACCTCTGTAACCTTTACTTGACGTGAAATACATATTTTTAAAAGTAAACATGTATCCATTTAAAACTAAGGCTAAACAGGTCAGAGTAAATGTAAGAATTATGAACACGTCATGAAGCAATAAGCATTGAAATAGATTTAAATATTCAAATATATTCAAATTTATTCATTCAATCACCATTCAGTGATGGCACATCAATAATTGCTACTGAAACTATATTTAACTGGTCTGAAATGGTGAACAACAGCTTTTTCCTTCTTCCCATTGAGAATAACTATTCCTCACATCAAATGCCTGCATATTTGTATTAGCACAACAAATAAGTAACATGGAAGAATCATCTCAAAGTTTTTCTCCTATTTTGGGTGTAAACACGTTAGCTCCTGTTTTCAGTCTTTCCATTGCTTAGTAGTATGACTACTAAAGATATTTTACTCCAAAATTTCTTTCCCATGGTTACTTCTTTGTTACAGCCTGGACGCATTTGGCCATGGTCCGAGATGCCCTGCTGATGGGGTCTGTCATGTAAAAATCTTTGAGAGAGGTCTGTTTTGGCTGGAGAGTATCTTTTGAGAAATTATTTTTGACAAGCTGTGGAAGATATATCAAGAGAGAATGAAAAATTAAAGTTTTGTTTGTAAACCTTTAGGAGAAATCTAGAAAAAAGAATACCCATGCCCCACCTTATATCGAAAACAACATTTCATGAGTCCTGAAATTCTAAAGCAGAAACATAGAAGGTAGGAAACAAACCCATATTAAAACAATAATCCGAAAACAAATTTTTGTTTATGATATGTTAAAGAGGAACATGTTCTTGAAAAATACAGAAAAACAATAAAATGGCTTTCAATGTGAATTCATGACTTCACACCACCCAGCTTCAAATTCATTTATAACACAATGCACAGACAAATGCAGATGAAAAATGGGGAATTTACCCCAGCCGCAGGGAAATTGATCTACCTTTAAAGAATGTCAGGAGGAGTGTGAAGCAAGGTAGAGAGAGTTTTATGACCCAGTCTGGTTCAAGTTTAGCCTGCCAAGACCTTTTCTTCCCATTGTGGCTCACTGGTTGTTTTTTCTACTCATTGTTTATTCTGAGCACCAAGCACAATGACAATAGGTTCCAAGTCTTCCATACGACATGACCAGGGGCTGTTCCACAAAGAGTTACGCACAGTCTTAAGTATGATTTACTGTTGACTTAAGTAGGGGGAATCAAACTTAAGATTGTGTGTAAGTCTTTGTGGAATGGGCCCCAGGACTCAAGCTCTCAGACTGCAAGTCAGATGCTCTCGCCAGTTGACCTTGCACCATGCTCATAAAATTACCTACTTTAAGGTCAGAGGGCCATTGGGGACCTTATACCTGGATCATTGTGGATTAGCACAGGCAAAAGTTAACTTTTCCTTAGCAGGCCAGAGATTAGAAGTACAGGGTCTACCCTTGCTTTCTGAATGAAGGGGCCATTGCAATAAATGAGGTGTATGAACAGCTTTAAGCCTCTCCCGTAAAGAATATGAGGCTCCTTGCTCTGAATTCCTTATGCCTGGACTATGCAAAGATCCACAGAAACAACTTTCTGAATTTGGAAATGCCCTTGGTTGGACAAACAGAAAGCCAGCTTTAAGCACCCATCTGAATGAAACACCCTCAGTATCAAAAAATTTATTAAAAGCAAGTTAGGACCAAAACAAAACAAACTCCACCCACAATAAAAAAAATCAAAATAACATTTTTGCCCGCCTTCAAACAAAATTTTCTCTCATGAAAGCAATTCTTCATTCATTCCTTACCTGTGCCAATGAATTAGCTTGGGCAAAGAAGTTGGCTTCCTCTATGTCACCATAGCGAGTAAGATTAGGAGAAACAGCTGTGAGGCGATGTCTCAAATCCCTTATGTCATCATACGGTAAAGTTTGTCCGGAGACCTGAAGACAGTTTGAAAAGATATCTCCATTACAATTTAGAATGATGTCTTGGTCTATAACATTCTCAAAGAGATCTTTATTTACGAAAGGAAACACACATACTGCATAGATAACACTCAATTCTGGCAACAAGATTTACGATATATGCCCAGAGAGAGGACAGGCTGTCACAGAGAAGTCACGTCTGGGATGTTTCAGTCACATCAAAATAAGGTCAAAACAGTATGCACCAGGATTCATACATACTTGGCTTGGAGTTCCATGAAATACCATACCTCAGAAAGAGCTCTGATGATTTTCCAGTCTTCTCTGGCATGCCCTGGGGGACTGACAGCAACTCTACAGAAGGGACAAAACAGGTAGACAGTGAAGGTGAGGTCATAATGGACAAATGTGAGAAAGCCACAGACATTGTACAACAAACTGAGATCAGATTCTGATCTCATTTTTTCGGTGTTTGTCAAAATCTTTTCCATTTCTCGTTGGAAAGAGCCAGAAATTTGTCAACCATTTCAAACATATGATTTGCATTTGATGACCATGAAAATAAAATGCTAACGGTTTTATTACATGGTTTCACGCCTACAAACATTTTTTTTCAGACAGCGGAGTCCAATAAATTCTGTTTACCGTTGTGATGTCATGAAATAGCATAAATTTAATTTTAATAGTCCTGCTGTGCCACCCATATATTTACACAACAGCTGGGTAAATGTTTGGCTTTTAACAATCAGAGATGGAGAAAATTTTTTTTTTTGACCACATGACCACAGTTGGGGGATCTGTGTCCCCTCCACCTTAGTGGACACCCTTGGTTTGGGTAACAAAAAATTCACAGCTAGTGACTGCAGTGGAAGGACAGGCAACTAGGCACATTCAAAAAATGCATCCAAATAGTGAGTCATTGCACACTGCAAGGTACTCAACAAAATATGGCCTTGCCAGCAATTTAACGACCAGAGGGCCTTTGCCTCATACTGTAATTTGGAACAGGAAATCTGTTGAGGAAATTGGGCCTTAAGACAGAACTAACATGCTTCGTGCTACCGGAAGAGGTGGTCTGTAAAGACCCTTTTTGCAAAGTTATCAAAATATTCATATCTCACTTTGTTTGTTGTGCTCTGCCCTCTGTGTTTATATATGTGGCATCTTTTTCTGTGTAAGCTGCTCCAGGGAGAACCACGTCAGCCATTACTGCACCAGTATCTCCATGGTGACCTGCAAAATATGAGATAGACAGTAGACAAATATATTACTCAAGTTATCAAAGACAAAAACAACAATTTATTGTTTTCATATATGCATATTTTCTAAAGGGCAAAAGTTGTTATTCCAGAAAAAAAAACAAAACAAAGAAACAATACCTTGATAAATAATAAAACAATCTTCTGGGAGGTCTGCTCTTGTGATTGTTCCTTCATCTGCCCCTAAGAGATAGAGGACCTTTGGGGGGTTTGCTCTGATAGCCCCTACACCAGCCTGGTATCCAATATCCAGGGCAGCTACCTGAGAAGCTACCTGTTGAAGCAATGCAGATGTGGCATGAGATAGTTATCTATAAAGTTCTGAATCATTGACAGTAGTGATTTGCCAAACAAATAAGCACCTAATTTGGGCATTAGGCAATTCTGATATACTCAGTTCTGGCATCTCACTTGCAGCCAGGTCTGGAGGTTGACTCATGGCCAGGTCATACCAAAGACTTAAAACATGGAACCTACTGCATCTGACTTGCAGCCAGGAGGTCTTAACCCTTTACCTTTGTTTGGGTCCTTTTGGACCCACACGGAGAGCGCGGCTGTCACCCATCTTTACTGTTTCACACGGAGCTCGAAACTGTGAGTAGCTACCCGAAAATTTGGCCACAACAATGAGAGAGACAATAGTTTAAGGTCACAGGATCAATAGCCTACAGAAGCCAATGTGGTGCCTGCTACGTCCGCTTTTCTGCCCACCCTCGAGGTGCCCTGATTGGAGCACAACGGTAAAGGGTTAATCTAAAGTATCTGCAACCGGGGCTGTGCACACATGCAGAGACAGTGGCAACAGCTTTGCAGTAAACACACTCCACAGGCTTATTTTAACCCTTTACCATTGTTTGGGTCCTTTTGGACCCACAGGGAGAGCACAGCTGTCACCCATCTTTAGGGTTAAAGGTCGACTTATGGCCAGGTCATACTGAACACTTAAAACATGGAACCTACTGCAATTGTGCTTGGTGCTCAACAAATGAAATGGAGTAAAGAAAACAAGCCAGTAAGCCACAACTGGAAAGAAGTACATACCTGGTCTGACATACACCAAATGGTTAGAAACTGAGCTGAAATACTTAACTAACTCACTCTTAGTTCATGCACTAGTCAGTGTCACTACTCACAAACACCATAAATTAGTACCCACCCTGTGAAGAACATTGAGAACCTTCCACTCAGGATCATCACAGCTTCCTTTCAATTTCTGGCATATTGTGGTTACAGCAGAGTGGATGGCAGCCCCATCATCTCTCTGAAGAGCACCACTCCCAACAACCACAATGGGGCGCTTGGCAGATGACAGTTTCTTACAGAAAGGATGTTTTCCAGAGGCTAACTCTTGCAAAATTTCTACAGATTCCCCTACATGCTGTGTTGAGGAAGGAGAAATGAAACATGTCCATTACAAAGAACTAAAGAGAGCTGCTGGAAAAAGATTGAATAAATACTATGGTGGTGACTTGTTAATTTTTAAATATTAAAATCATTTCCTGTCCAACTAAGGGAGGTGTCATTAGTCAATTACCAGTCTGAGAACCATGACACTCTAGACACCTAACCCACTGACACAAGTATTCATATTTCAACTAAGCTATTACTACAAAAATGTTTTTACACCAAAGAAAACACCCATTTATTGATGTCGAAATCTGCTAATTACCACAAAACCTAAATGTCATTGGAAAAAACCCCTACCTTTAAATATTGTTAGGCAATGAAACCTTATCTCACTGAAGTATAAAAATTAATTTAGGAGGACTTATATAGTATTTAAGGTCATCAACCAAGACAGTTACACACGATAGCACAAGCAAGGTAACCCATACCCTGGCAGGTACATTACGAATAACTTTACCACAGGTCTTTTCCAAAAAGTGCTAAGAGAGGATTATCACAAATAGGTTTGGTGTGCAATCATTTTCAAAATGGCAATACAATGTAAGCAAGTAAAACATGAAACTAATAATAATGTGCTCTTACATAGCACTCTATTCTAAGTTCTTTACAAAGTTTATTATCCCTAGTCAACAATAGACCCGACAGGATATGAATAAGCAGCTCTTATACCCTTATTCCCATGAAATAGCCATTAGACCACCATGTTCTCAATCAGTCAATCACACCGAAAAATGATTCTTATCAAAACTCTATACCACCATGATCTTTTTTCAACTGCCACTTAGAAAGAGTCTGCTCTGCATAAGACCCCAAGCATACCTCATAGTCGTAAGTCAGGTCAATAGGAGACCCCACCATTGCAACTTCTAAGTCATTATGAATCCAGTTTTTACGAACTCTGGCATTGAATAGTGGAGCTTCGTAACGAGGGTTTGTACCGACAAAGAGAACAAGGTCTGCTTCCTCAATTCCTGAGATGCTTGTGTTGAGAAGATAATTAGAACGAAGGTCAGTCCTGTGAGAAGAAAAAAAAAGAGCTAATTTTAGTAAGAGATTACATTTTTCACAAAGTGTATTTTTTGGACAAAAAGCAAAATTGCATTGAGGTTTCCATGATACAAGTTGTATTCAAATAATGCCATGAGTGTCCATACATTTTTCAGACCATAGTCTTACGTTATTTTAATACTACAGTTAGAAAAATAATTTTGTGTTCATACTCCATGTTGGGAGTCTATTCTTGGAAAACTGTGTGTTTTGACCTTTGCAAACAAAAGAACGCAGTCTTGGAAATTCTTGGGAAATTTTGCGTTTTATCATATGGATCATAGATGACTTTCAACCCTAACCAAAAGCCATGAATAAACATGTGTGCAAAGTATGAAATCTATCCAAGCTTCCTACGTTAAGATACTGTGTTAACAAGGTTTTCATACTTTGACCACCATGATCTCAAATGAACTTTGACCTCCACCAAAAAGAATGCAGACCATCTTCTGACCATGACACATCAATGTACCAAATATGAAATCTATTCTAGCTTCATATCTTGGGATATCTTGGGATATCTTGGGATATTGTGTTAACAAGGTTTCCAGAGTTTGACCCATGTTGACCCCAGATGACCTTTGACCTCACCCCTCTAAGTATAAAATCTGATCAAGCTTCCTACCTTGAAATATTGTGTTTAACACAAGGTTTTCAGAGTATTGACCCCCATGGCCCAAGATGACCTTTGACATCTATCAAGAACAATAGGGACCATCTTTTCACCATAACACATCTAGATGCCAAGTATGAAGTTCATCCCAGCTTCCTGCTTTGAAATGTTGTGTTAACATGGGTTTGATAGTTTGACCCCTGGTGATCCCAGATGACCTTTTGACTTTCATCAAAAATGATGGGCTCCATCTTTCCACCATAACACATCTGCATAGTAAGTATAAAGTTTATCCAAGCTTCCTACCTTGAGATATCGTGTCAACAAGGTTTTGATAGTCTGACCCCTTGTGAACCCAGATGACCTTTGACCTATACCAAAACAGTAGGGTTCTTTCTCTCAATATGGGGCATTTATGTACCAAATTTGACAATTGTCAGTTTCCCTTCTTGAGATATCATGTTAATGAGAAAGTGTCACAAACACACATACACCAGCACAACTGCACAGGTTTCTATTTCATCGAAACCAAAAATGCCACCCTAAAATACTGAGAACAAATCACTGTCCATGCTTGTTGAAATGGATGGTGTATGGATGTCAAGTACCCTGAAGATGGGTGTGGCCAAGAAGAAGGAGACTTGTCCACCTGGAATATTCAATCATTCTATTCAGAAACATAATTAAAGATACTTGTTTTATTAGGAAACAGATGGAGTTTATCGGCCCAGTTTACAACCCCAAGCCAGTCATCGCCTTTTTCCAGTTGTGGCTCCCTGGCTTTGTTAGGAAATAAGAGAAGATTTTTTTTCTAATGTCCTCTCCATTCTCTGACAAAGGGCTGAGTGGTAAAACCAAGTCAATTCAAACATGAACTTTCAAATTTTTAAAATCAGTCTAGTACAGTACATACCCTGCAGCATCCATTGGAAATATTTCTTCTGTACACAAAGTTTCTGATCCCAATCGGTTGAGGAAGTCTTTGAGAGAAACAAGTGCCTACAGGAAAAATTTGTAGAAAATTAATTTAAGTATGGGCCTACTGCTGCATAAGCATAGTAGGAGTACATTGCACAACTGGCACTTGAAAGGTTCATTTGTTGAAATTCTACAAAATAATAGCTCTAATTTTTGCATGAAGTGCTCTAAGGCAGTTAGTTATTTAAATGTGGTTTTACAGGTAAGTCAACAGGTAACAGCTTTTTTCCAGTTGTAGTTCTCTGGATTGTTTTCCCTACTCCACTGCTTATGCTGAGCACAGAGTAAAACGGCAGTTTGTTCCAATTTTTGAGTCAATGGCATGACCCCACCAGGAGTCCAACTCCAGATCTTCCCATTTCCATGTCGAATGCCCTAACTACATGACCATGCAGTCAGAACTGTTTTGTGATTTACATTTACACACAGGTGAGGTGCATTTTGTAAGTTCTGGCTTTCATATCATTTAACTGAGCAGTCCCTTAATTTTTAGGAACTGAATTGAAAGGATTTGATATTCCTGTTGCACATAAAGTCATGGTTGAGGAAATAAAATCATATGGTTAACTTGGCCATTAATATAAGGGAAACACGTTAAAAAGGTGAGCTCATCATTTCTGAGAAGTTTCATATTAAAGTGAAACATCAAGAATATTCCTAATTTTTATCAACACTGTAATATGTACAAAATGACAAAAGTCGGAATTTGTTGCTAGAGAAAAGGCAAATTTTAGCTATGATCAATGAACCCAACACTGATCAATATTATGTACATACCTCTGCATCTACCAGTCCACCAGCAATAGCTGCTATTTCAGATCCATCCACTGTATTGAGCTGTGTACAGAGACAAAGAAAGCAAACATTCCACAGCAAAAGTGAAAAACAGGCCTACAAAACTGGTCCACTTGAGTTGAACAAAGTACTTTGCAATTTTTTGAAGACTCAGGTCAAGCAAAGGACTGAATAGTTGGGTCCTTTGGCAATTTTTGACTCAATAAGCCTGATTCAATTTTGCAAATGTTGTTACTTTTATGTAATTTGTTTCATTAACTTAGAATTCATTTATCAGAATTAACCAAAAACTGAATTTGAGCTACGACTACAACTGTTTTGTTTACATCATGTTTGGGGTAGATTTTAGGGGAGAAACTCATGACAGCAAATACATGAGTACCAGGGTTGTTTGATTTAAATCACGCTGATTAAATTACGATTAAAATCATAAATTTAATTTAAAAAAATCATGATTAAATAAAAAAAATCTGATTTAAATCAATTTATTTGATTAAAATCACCGACTGAAATCATGATTTTTTAAAAAAAATTAAAAAAATTAACAACCCTGACGAGTACTGAGTGTACACATATTTGACACGTAGCGTACTTTATATTGGATGCACACCATGTCATCAGTAACCTCTACTAATGCATGCATTCAATATTGGTTGTTGGTTAATATGACCACATTTCTCTTTGTATTTAAGGACATTAAGTGCTGAGCACAAAGCAAAAATCTGCGAGTTGAATTCATCAGAACTGTTGCAAATTCATCATCGACATACAATGTTTACTGAATGGGTTCATTTGACATGGCTAAACTGTATTGAAACTGGGAGACAATTGGCTTGAATTATAATTCATACAATGGGAGCCACTTTTTACATAATCCATTGCTGGCATTTTTAAAAAACCTGCCTTTCCTGCCAAGTCATCCTGTGCATAATATTACTACAGGATAATGCATGATTAGAGGGTCAATGCAAGTGATACACTAGGGTGCAGCACAGGTGCATCCAGTGATAGCTATAAACCACTAGGGTGAATTATTCTGATCTGCACTTGTTCAGCTTTGTTCATTCACACTTGATATTTTGATTTATAAGTTATAAGACAGAAAAGGAAATACAATTTCACTTTGTAAATGACCACATTAAAATAATACACCCCTGAGTAAAATGGAATAGCCCAAGATGAGTTCATGTACAGATAATACACAGTCACCTGACTGTTATGAACCAATAGAAGGTGAGGATTATTACTAAGACTGAACAAATGTGAAATAACTATGCTTTTACAACATTTTTTCTGTTTCAATTTAGACGTTAAGCAGAAAAAAGGACAAATAACATTTTGCTTTCATTTTATAAAAGAAAATCTGAGATGTATTACCTGCACTGCCACTCTTTGGAGGGCATCCTGCCAATCAGAAGGTTCAAGCTGACCTTCTTCATTCTTCACCATTGGCACTGTTAGCCGCTGCCTCTTCAACCCATCATATGCAAACCTAGTTTTGTCTGAAATCCACTCCTCATTAATTTCCTGAAATTACAAGTTAAGTGTAAAAATGTTTCAATTGTTATATTTGTGTCTACATCACCCCTCTCCTACCTCTTATTTACAATTGTAATTCACTCTTACTCGCAACTTACTCTGGTAACCTAATAGCACAGTGCAGAGAGAGGGAACCCATACATTTGTTTATCATCAAAGACAGCCTGCTTCTATTAGTTTATTTCTTTTCTAGTTAAGTTGGTCATTCACCTGTTTTGTTTCTTTGCTTCATCTGTCTGTCTGTCTGCCTGCCTGTCTGTCTCTTTGTCTGTCTGTCTGTTTTCCCATTTGTCTCTCTGCCTGACCTAAACTACTATAATCATGTCTTAAGATAAACTATTCAAAAAAGGATTACCAGCAAGTAATCCCATGAGATGAAATCCATTTCAAATCTTGGTTTATTGATAACCAATCCTCTATTATGATTTATACTGAAACTACTTTTCGACAACAACTTCACACTAAATAGCATTTCCAAGAATCAAACTGTCTGTCATGCTTCAACTTTTTGCACTCAAATGCTTTGCTTGATCTAGGGATTTCAAGTTGTCTTTTTTCTTCCTAGAACTTGCTCATACTTTTTCCTACAAGTTTTTCCACAGGAGTCACTGCATTTTGAGCCTCTCTTTTTAAGCGTCAAGGATTCATTACACAACAATTGTGACTAAGGTGCTATAGTGCCAAGCGAATTGAAAACACACCTACCATGTATGATCAGTGAAGACCAGTGTATAATTAAGATATGGAATGAAATCACGCGATTAACCTCCATTTAAAAAAAGAAAAAAAAAAACAAAGACATACTCTTTTCTGCCTAAAATGTAAATCCCAACGTCTGCCACCCCACGTGGGCCGTGGGTTGTATCATGTGTGCACAGTGTTTTGTGCTCATTGCAAGGGGCAACTAAAGGGGAGGACCAGCACCTTATTTGCACTATACTTGAACTTGAACAGTATTTGAAACTGTACATAAACCACACCATTTTATCTAGTTGATATTATACAACACATTCATGTAAGTGTGTCATTAAATCTGTTCTAATTAATGAACCCAGAACATACCTCATGTAACCTTGGCAGTATTCTCATCACTTCTCCTCCTCGAGTGCTTACTACAATGTTACTACCAACAGCATCTAGAACATCTACAGATTCAGTTTTACGAGTTTCCCATGGTCGTGAAGTGAAAGCATATGGTTTGGATGTCAAAGCACCCACTGGACAAAGATCTGTGTGTCAAATGAATATTTCATTTAAAAGTAGCACTTAACAAAAATATTGCTTCACCAATTCCTGTTCCTCATCTAAATCCCATCAATTTTTATATTGGCTTTAATTTTCAAGAAATGATCACTTGTTTTAACTTTAAGACAGTGGAATCCACTCCTTTCAGTAATAGCAAATATAACATTCCTGGCAGGGCCAGATTCAGAGGGGTGGGGGATTACGAAATGCCTTTTTAAATGGTCTTTTTCTCTGTCCTAGTATTCTCCACTGATTCAATTTCTGTTCAAGTGCTCCCAGCATGGAAGGTTAGTGAAGATCACCGTCACTGCAAGTGGTATAAAGAGAGAGGGTGTCTCTCTCTTGGGACTGCTAGGAGAATAGATGGACAGAGTGGAAAGGGGGGGGGAGGCATGGAATTTAGGGAATGAATGTTTTGCTTAATGTGGGAGAGTAAGGAGTTCAATCTACATCAAAGGCCTGCCACATGGCTATGTTCAAGCCTGGATAAAAAGAAGAGATATTACAAATGATCACAGTCAATCTGCAGAGGGAGCTACTCTTCCATTACTACAGATGATGCTATGTTAAGAGGGGAGTAACAAGATTTAAAATAAATACCTATGACATTGCCGGATAATTCTGATTCAAACATTTTTTCGATATATGTGCCGACCTATGAGGGAAAGAAAAGAAACGCTAAATTATTTCAATTGAAACATGGAAACATAAGAGCTATCACATGAAATGATAACATCTAGGCAAATTGATTTTGAAGAAAAACAGATACAGCAATGTCTCTTTTCATTTGTGAATGGTCAATAAGACTTGACTGAACTAAAGGGGAGACAAAGCTTTAAGAACAAATGTACAAAGCAATTCAATGCAGGTCAGTTTGATACAATATACACTACACGTCAAGAAAATAATTTTAAGATGTATCATAATATAAAGACTTTAAAACTACAAGAAGGATATGAGATAAACTGTCTTTCAAAACATCTGCAGTTAATATCACTACTCACAGACTTGTCCTCAGAAAAAAACTGGCCTAAACATCACTTTATATGTTCCAATTATCATAAACTATAAAACTATGAGAACCCCATATAGTCATGCCTTGTTCTTCCAGACAAATCACTGAATTAGCTTAACATCAGCAAGAGTGTTCATCTTTAACTTTCATGGTTTTGCAGCACTATACTGCATTATGAACCAGCCTATATGGTATAGATGTAATAGCAATTCCATTCAAATATCTGAAGCAATGTCTTAAACTATGAAATCAAATCTTGGAATAAATACAAAATTACCACAAGACATGATACTACAGATGACACGCATGAATGGAATTTTAGGAATTTATCTAACCAAAAGACACACATTAGGACTAGATACTTACCTCCATGCTTCCACCTCTACCTGTGGTACCTAAATCATCCACTCCGGCTACCTCGCTAGCAAACCTAAAATGAAAAGAAAGTTAACAATTAATACCACTCCAATGATTGCACAAGTGCTGGGGTTTAGAATAAGTAAATTAAAAACATGTGATCTGCAAGGCAGAGCTGTGGCTCACTGTTTGAGAAACAATTTGTGTACTGTTCTAACACATGGGACCTGGGCAGGGATTCTACCAGAAGAGAACTGGGCAGAGATTCTGCCAGAAACATAAGACAAGAGGGGGTTGGGCTATCTATTACTGTTAAACCACAAGTTCAAATTGATGCTGTCAAGGCAGCTAAAATTGTGAAGTACGATGTCACATCATTTACTTAATGCAAGTCAGCGATCCTGGGGCATGAGATGTGATTAATAGCATGTAACATTTTACTTAACAATAACTTTGCTGGCTTTTAATATGTTATTAATCACTTAACGCTGACGGCCCTACTAGGACCTCAAACTTTTTGGCTCACCCATGAGATATTAAGGCAGGTTAAGTGACATGCTTGACAAGACGTGTGCGGCTCAGTTACTTGCCGTTTAGTCTACCCCTGGAAAAGAAAACAATAGTCTGGGTGTCACATGATCAAAGAAGACACCAAATCTGCCTTTGCTATCTGTGAAAACACAAAATAGAGACACCAAATCCATGATTTTGTGTTTTCAGAGATAGCGAAAGCACATTTGGTGTCTTCTTTGATTACCTGACACCTGGATTATCGTTTCATTTTCCGGGGGTAGACCAAATGGCAGGTAACCGCGCCGCACGCCTAATGAATCTAAACAAGATTTAAAACTACCTGATGCATCTGGTACAGTGTATACAGCGAGTCATTATCGTTTTGATCAAAGGTCCAACATTTTTGTCTTGGACAGCTCGCTTCCCTGTAAACTGGTTGTCAACAAACCGACTTCTGTCACTTCCAAATGCCATTGACTGGTCCTGTAAACAAAGAAAAACGATGACGCTTTTATACACCAGCCTCATAATGTACAGCTGAATGTTAAAAGGGTAACATCCAGATCATTTGTCTTTTGGGTTGGTTATTGCAAAACAGATGTAAATGAATTTTCAACCCCTGCCCATGTTAAAAGAATACTCAAGAAACAAACAAATAACTTTGAATGGAATTTAAAATCCATTTCCTTTATGAAGATTTTGCGACACTAGTTGCATCAGTTCTAAATAAACATGAACTTTTAGCAAATATGTGTTAATGACACAGATTCATTTCAAGCCAAAAGACCGATGAATAATCCACCAAATTACTAAAAAATGCTCACAAACATTCATTTATCTCATAGATTCTTCCAAGGTGGAGAGAGGGCATTTATCCCTAACCTTATGAAGTTGAAACACGGATACATTTTTTTTTGGCTTAAGTCTGAGGCTTTCTGGGATAAATGTTAAAGACTCCAAATAATTTGCAATTAAATCATGTTGTGTCAATTCACTGATAATAATTCCTATAGAAACTACTGCTGTTGTGCGTGATGCTTTGCACAAGAAATGGATTTGGGATAACAATACAATGCCCCACAATTGGAGAAAAATGTGATGGCGGCAAACTGATTGAACCATAACTTAAGGTTATTGGTTGAGGCTTAAAACATCATTCAACCGTAAGCACTGTTAATACTGTGTGACTTGATGTGACGCAACTCATTTCAACAAGATTGCAAGATTGTTCACACAAGTTGCAAAGTGTGGAATGCTTTGCGACTAGTTGCAAGCAGACACACAACCCAGTGTCATGTCATGGAAGATGTTTAGTCGCACGAAACTGAAACATGCAGTTGACAACAATGACTGACTT
This sequence comes from Holothuria scabra, assembly GCA_037179385.1. Classification (NCBI taxonomy): domain Eukaryota; kingdom Metazoa; phylum Echinodermata; class Holothuroidea; order Aspidochirotida; family Holothuriidae; genus Holothuria; species Holothuria scabra. The sequence continues at coordinate 32,748,708 of CM074196.1, forward strand.
CTGGAATGAAGCCTGGACGGAAAACATTCCTGTCTCTTCAACATAACAAGTAAAGAGTATGTTAAACATTAACATTTTGCTTGAATTGCTTCATGGACCTTGGGATAACAATTCAATGCCCCACAATTGAAGAAAAAGTCTTCAGTCGCTCACCACGACAAGACAGTCCTGTTGCAGTAAGTTGCATTGCATAGTGTGAACATAGCGTAAGCTAAACTCCTTCAGCCACAAACTTACCTGTAAATCACACTCTCCTCCCTGATCACAGATGGGACAGTCCAAAGGATGGTTCATCAATAGAAACTCCATTACACCTTCCCTTGCCCTGCGTGACATCTCAGAGTTGGGCTTGATACGCCATCCCTTCATCACTGGCATTGCACAGGCAGCCACAGGCTACAGGAAACAGCAAAGTAGTTTTACATCATGTTGTTTCTGACTGTGTTACTTACAAGTATAAAATGTGATAATTTTTTCATTTGGATTTTGTAGATAACGAGTTGAAATACAGACTATACAAAATTCAAGGCAATTAGACCAATTGAAGTGCCATTTTTTAATTGTATTACTCTGTTGTGTTAAAAGCCACATCTTATTGTATTACACTGCTCTGTGAAAAGCCGTCTCTGAGTTGCTATTACGGTGGGAAACACATGCCTATCTTTCAAGGCACTCTAGCTCAAAATTTCAATGGTCCTGACATGAAAATTTGAAAGTGCCATAAAAGCCCACATTGTGAGCTTCGATCAGAGGTGGCATGTCCCGGTTGAAAACTTCTACAAGGCGCTAGGGGGTATGGAGAAGCTCAATTTTGAGTGTAAGTCTATGGGACACACAATTAGTGGCCCACAACCTGTCAGTTCAAGGTTAAAACAGTCAAGTTGAATTTGGTAATGGCAAGCAGAGGAGTGTGTGGCTAGCTTAGGCTTTGAACATATCTTGAAGATAGAAGACTTGAATTACTCAATGGCTTTGGTTTTAATCAGTTGGTACATACAGTAACTATCAATAACCTGATGATCATTCGAGACATAATAAATTAGTTAGCAACTTTCCAGTACCTTAACTGACTTTTCCACCTCGACAAGGCACATACGACAGTTCCCAGCAACAGACAGTCGGTCATGGTAGCAAAACCTTGGAATTTCGACCCCTACCTGAGCACATGCCTGTAAAGAATGAACAGACATCAAAAGACACTGAAAAGATGTCAAACAAAGGAAACTGTGGATGTGAAAGAGAATAAGTTAAAGGGAAGGACTGCTTATTTAATCACAAATTCAACTTTCATGTTAGGATTTTCACCTGGGCCTCAAACACATAACCAGGGTTGTAACTGGAAGAAAAGTGAGTGTGGGGTGCAAATTGTATCAGCTACTATCTACTGTAAGTGTAGTGCCACAACCAGTTGCCGACATTGTCAAAGCTGCTATGACACAGTACACTGAAGTTTGTGGGAAAATATGAAAAAACAGGATTAAACTTTTTCCTTCATTTGAAGTGTGTACAGTTCCACAAAACTGAAATTTCTGATGGGTCAAATTTATATATGTAAAATGTATAATTTCGTAAACGAAACAGTGGTTGGTATGGAGTATATGCATACTTTTGGCTTAGACCAAGTTGAGAATTACTGGTTCAGTGCAGGATGCATTTTTGTTTCTCAGTTTCATAACACATGCAGGACACTTTTTTGCCTCTCAATTTAAGTACACATGCAGGATACATTTTTGCTTTTCCGTTTACTTAAACATTCAGGATACAATTTTGCTTCTCTTTCTGTACCTGTAACACAGTAGTCCCTGGTTCCACATAAACAGGTTGATCATCAACAAAAACCTCAATCTTTTCTGGAGCTGGTGCAGAACTGGAATTAACCCTGGTTCCTATTGGAGCTGTCAGCTTGTGTGATAACTGCCACACTCTTGATGCTTGCAAACGAAACATTTCGCTAACCTGTTTGTGAAAATTAAAACAAACGCCAGCTTTATTGTCATGCACAAATACAAAATTTCAAAAGAAAATTCATGCAAATACAGTGCAACACATTCTTAGAGCCAATCTGGCACAATTCAAGTGTATCCTCATCTGGATCATTCAGAATGCTTTTTACACTGCTTGTGCATTGATAATTATTTTCAACAAATCTTTGCACTTTTTCAATAGAATCAATATGGGAAGTGCAGTAAGGCCTGCACCGGTACTACAGTAATACCGTAGCACCAGAAGAGAAAAAAAGGATTTTTATCACATGCAAAATATCCATAAAAATGCATTGACATAAGCGAAGTGTTCTGATAATCCCTGCTTCCTGTTTCACTATTTTATAACATTTAGTCACCCCACACTCAACAAATCAGTAAACAAAAAAAGAAACAACCTTTCTGCAAATTAACATTGGATAAATACCGGAGAGACAATAAATCAGCGCGGCACTGCAATTCCCCATCGGAACTAGACCCCACAAGATGATAAGAACACTCAGAATTGTAATGTAGATTGCAAAAATAATTTCTAGGAATAATGACAATGCCCTCCTAAAGTATAACAAAAAGTTATTAAGTAGAACTTTACAAATATATTTCCATAAAATATTGATTTCATCAAGTTATCACTTATCGAAACTAGTTCAAAGTGTTTCATGATTGAATTAACGGAATGCATTGCGCAGTAATCTGTTGTACAATAACACTACTGTACTGTACTTCTGAAGCTATCAATGCAACAAAGCAAGTGCAAGTGACTTGATTTCAGGTGAACACGTGCCGATGTTTTAATGCGGGATTTACTGTGGGTTAAGTCCCATTGCTTAACTGTGTAAATTTCTGAAAGAAAGTTTGTTGCGTTGGTACGAAAGTTTTTCTTAACACACAGTGAGAGTTATGGAGCAGTCCCATTACATCACTGTGTCTGAATCAGAAATCGTCGCTGCAACGTTCATGCCAGAGCTTGCAATGCTATGATTCTTTGTCTGCTTACAACGAATTTCTTACTTATATAATGTTGTGTGCTATTGTAAGCAAGGTGAATTCTAGCAACCAATGCATGGTTACTATTCTAAATACACAATGTGAAAGCATTTGCTAATAAGCAGCGATCGTTTTGAGGTTGCGCACAATGACGAGAGAAAGCAAGGTACTAGTTCTGTGAAAGTAACATTAAACTGCAGTTTCTGAAATTCTTAGGGCAAATTCCTGACTGAAATGGTGCAAAATGATTATCAAGTGAATGTTCCCTGTTTGTATTCCAAAGTTTTGAGACAGGGCTCATTTATCAAAAGAGCTTTTGTTTGTGTGGTCCTTACAAAAAACAGCTGCTATATGTGGTGTTCCTGAAACTTCTTTGAGAAAATTTATTTCAAAAGGAGAAGACAAAATCGACTCTCCCATGGGAAGGAGCTCCACCATCCCTATACAACAGGAAAAAAACTTTAAGACCACATAATATATTTAGCCAAGCTGGGGTTTCCTTTGTCCAGAATGGATGTAAGAAAAATAGCTTCAGACACAGCAATCTTTCTGGGATTAAAAGAAAAAGAAAGCAAGCTGTTTTCCAAACACTGGTTGGAAAGGTTTTTGAAACGATGGCCCGAACTCAAAGTTGTAAAACCAATGAAGTTGATTCTTAGGAGGGCTAAGGCCACGAGCAGAGAAACAGTTACTATGTATTTCAATGAGCTAAATGACATATTGAATAAGTATGATCTTAAGGACAAGCCACACCTTATTTTCAATGTGGATGAAAGTGGGTTTCAGGTGGAACATACTCCACACAAAGTTGTTGCCCCAAAGGGTATGAAGGTTTATTCACTTGTAAGTGACCGTGGTGCAATGTCTACTGTTTTAGCTGCTGGAAGTGCTGTAGGTCAAGCCATTCCCCCCTATTTCATCTTTAAAGGCAAACGGATGAATGATCTTTTGAAAAACGGCAGTGCCCCAGGAATTGGCTTTGCTATGTCAGCAACAGGTTGGAGCAATGGCGACATTTTCATGAACTACATCTGCCAAATCGTAGTTCAGGAGAACATGTACTCCTTTTATATGATGGACATGCTTCCCACATTTCTCTGGAATTGATTGAGTATGCACAGTCCAAAAACATAATTTTATTTGTATTTCCACCCTCCTCAAGTCACATCCTTCAACCATAGATTTCACTCTTTTTGGGCCTCTAAAAACTTATTACCACCAGGAATGTCAAAAGTACATGTGGGCAAGGTCAAGCGGTAACGGAGGGACATTTGACAGTTCTCCCACCACATTCTATCGAAGCAGGCCAAGTCGTCCCCAAACCAACTCGTCCCCAACCAACTCGTCCCCAAACCAACTCGTCCCCAAGCCAAGTCGTCCCCAAACCAACTCGTCCCCAAGCCAAGTCATCCCCAAACCAACTCGTCCCCAATATGAAAAATAGTGTGATTTTTATGGCGTGAGAAAGGGGAATATATTACCAACTAAACATATATTATCAAAACTGAAATATTTATGTGACAAAACACGAAATTTACTTAGTAGCATCAAACATTAGGCCTATATTTGTAACACAAATTTGCAATAAAAATACAATTGTAGAAAGAGTATGTTCTTAACAAGATATATATTTGCAATTAAAATATATTCCCAACAAAAACATATGTTTGCTCTAAAATATATATTTAGAACAATATTTTTCCAACACTTGAAATATATTCGTAAAGAAAAATTATGTTTACACCAAAATATATTTGCAAGAAAATGTATCTTTCTTGAAAAAGTTACCATGTTTGCCACAAAATTATATTTGCAACAAAAATATTCTTCCAACCAGAAATATATTTTCAAGAAGAAGAAATAAGTTTGCAATAAATGTATCTGCAAGAAACATTATTTTTGCCAAAATATTTATTGGCAAGACTAATTATATTTGCCAAACTAAAAACATATCCCCATCAGTTGTGTTTAAAATATATGCTATCAAATTCCAAAAATATATATGTTGTTGGTTAAGATGGGTAGACAAATTGCGACAATAAAGTTATCATGCTATATTTTAAACCACTTGTCATTCTCTATATATGCATAAATCACGGCTTCAACAATTAAAAAATTTATGTGAAACGAAATCTCACATTTAACTAGCAAAAGGGAAGAAAAAAAAAATGAACAAACCAAAAACAAATACAAAGTCTGTGCTAGCTGGTCTCTTGAAATAAGGTAATTTTATTTCCTACTAATTTGTCACTAATTTCTCATATTGGGGCCGACTTGGTTTGGGGACGAGTTGGCTTGGGGACGAGTTGGCTTGGGGACGAGTTGGCTTAGGGACGACTTGGCTTGGGGACGAGTTGGCTTGGGGACGACTTGGCTTGGGGACGAGTTGGTTGGGGACGACTTGGCTTGGGGACGACTTGGCCCGAAAGCCATTCTATCTCTCAGTGCATAAGTTTGAAAGAGTATTTCCCAATTTCTTATGTGGTTATCTAGGCAAGGACTCACTCTCTTAAATACAACATTTTAAATTTTTAGTACTGTTGCTAGGGGGAAATTGTGGTACAAAAGATGTCATGGTAACGGAGGGACACAAACTTAACATGGTTTTTTGAACATTTTTTGACATGAATCAGACCCACGGTTCTTAAATAGCAACACTCATCAAACTTGGATGATATGTTGGCTAATACATTGATTCATTCTTTAAAGTAGAAAAGTAGGTCTTCATGTATCATATTTCATATTTAGACTTATTTTTTCATGGTAACGGAGGGACAATTTCCGATGGTAACGGAGGGACACAAATGTTCACTACATCTTGTGTGGTGAATAATCCCTGTTTCATCAACCAAATAGGTACTATCATTATATTAAATCATTTAAGGCTTAAAAAGTAAGACTGGACACTTATTTTACTGTTTTTGAATGGGGAAGGGTAAGGGGAGGGGGAGACAAGATTACTAAAATGGAATTTCTAACACTCTACTATAAATACTGGGGAAAACCAGTAAACTGGGGTATGAATCAGATTGTACCTAGGTTAATAGAGTAGTTATTTTCATTCTCTTTATTGCAATTTATTGTCTTGTATGACGGCTCACTTCAGCATAACAACATGTTCCTAGACATAAGCATTTTTTGAAGGAGGCTATTATATTTAGCAATTGGAAAAACTTTTTGCTAATCACTGCTGGGACATTATCCCGATAGTATTATGCACATATATTGCAAAAGAGACACTTTCCAATTAACTTTCCTGACAACTCTGGACATGCCAACCCTTGTCAGCAAGCATGCACTGAATTTGAAAAAAGGGAGTGAGTTTGCAGACCTCCTTAGAGTACTTCAGAATGACCATTAAAACAGGCCTGAATTCCCAGTATTTACTGTACTGTACTGTCCCAGTAAATGCTGTACTGTACAGTAGTTATAATGGAACAGAAGCTTTTGGCTTGTCTCAGTTACCTTTTTGGTACATGTATAGTACATACACATCCTTATTGTTCAAAAATTTCAGTGTAACTACTGCACAGGCATTAAATATGTGATGACCAGTGCAGTAGGTATTTTGGTACCACTATGTGGGGGATTGGTTAAAGGCAATTCTGAAAAAGATTTTTCTTTGTTGGAAATTGGTAGCAAGTGTGTACTTGAAGTTGTTAGTTAATGGTTTCTGTCTGACTGTCTCACAACCATCAATTAAACAATAACACTTGAAACAACTCAGGGTTATATGATGCTTGTTTTAGCATGCTCTGGCTATCACATGAGTGCTGCAGATAGTCACTTACAGTAATGGTATAATACCATCTGCAGATACAGTACCTAATGCAGGAATAAACACTTCTGCTTTGGCTGGTGCATGGCTTTCAAACAAGTGCATATGTTCCAAGAAAACTGCTACCATACACACTTTAAACCTGTTACCATACACACTTTAAGCCCCCACAACATGTGTACAATATGTGCAAAACACATTTGTCCCTCCGTTACCGGTAACGGAGGGACACATGTTTGACTATTGTTTTCCCTACCATTAAATGAGCCAAGGGACATGATTTGACATTGATTTAGAAGTATGTCCATTGGACCTGTTTTATAGAAATTTGTAAATTTTTCTGTAATTAAGTAACTGAGAAATTAAAAAAATATCAACTTTTTGGTAACGGAGGGACAAATCAGGCAATTAGTAATTTCTGTTAATTAACAAATTGAATACATTGAGGAAGAATTGTGGCCATGGTGTGCTTGGTATTAACTGTGAACACCAATCTCAAAAGGGTTTGTCCTGAAATTATTTTAATATAGGGAAGGGTGTGGCTTCAAAAACATCCCTTTGATTCTGTGAAATTAAGAAGGAAACAGCCATAAATTTGCGGTTTATTTAAATGCACATAACTTTTGATTGACTTGGCATATATTCATTCTGTTAATGCCACATTAAAGTTCAACTTATTAGCTATCCAGCCATACCTCATTTGACTATGCTCATTACCAGGTACCAAATATGTGAGCTTGTATCTACAGCATTCATGAAATCTTTCACACCTATCAATCTTGTAACCTCTTTTAGAAAGACAGGGATACATCCAGGCCATCCTGATGCTATTGATAGCCTGCATTACATTCCGGCAGATCACCTCAACTTGAAAGGAGCCAGTACTTCTGTGACAAAACAGAACTTGAACAAAGAACACGGCTTGATTTTCTTGGTTGTCTGATTGTCCGGGACAACTAAAATTCCATAGGGACAACCAAAAGGTGGAAGTTGGTTTCCGATGGACAACCATTTTTCTCTCACAAAGAATTTTATTCCAGCAGCTTGCTTTTATCTGAATGAAGAAGTATGCTGTATATGCTGACTGATCAACTCGTTGCAAAATTTTCCATCATAGTTTCACACTTCAAGTGCCTTTGTCTTGCAAAAATTTTATCTTTTCATTCTTCCAGACCAATTATACATAAACGCAATTACTGTTTTGTGCTGTAATTGGTCAAAAAATGTTTTGGACACAAAATCTTTTGGACAGCCAAATTTTCTTTAGGACAACTAAAAATATGGAATTGGTTGCCCAAGGACTTGTTCCACAAATTTTTCTGAAAATCGAGGCCTGAAGAAGAAAGCCAACAGAATTACACTCTGGATGATTTTCTCAAGGATAAGATTGCCCTCCCAAAATCCCCCAAAACTACCAAGTGGAAATACAAATACAGACCCAGAGGTGTGGCAATAACAGGAGAAAAAATTGTTTTAAAAATCAGGAAAGTTTTGGAAGAGCCTGAAAAGGGGCCAGGGCTAACAAAACCTCAAAAAGGAGGGCAAATTGAAAACTGTGCTGAGATACTAGCCCCAAACACAGGTGAAAGTGACTCTAATTCCAGTCAAGAGGACGTTTGTTGTGTTTGTGAACGTTTTTCTCCACCAAATTTGAGAGATTTCTTACAGAATGAGGTAAAGTTTGTGGCCTAGGGCCAATGTGACAGCTGCACCCATGCACTGGACCCATTTAGAATTCTGTGTCCTCAAAACAAAAGAAGACATTTAATATGAAAAGAAATTTTTTGTCCACATTGACCCAGGAAGAATAATGACACTCATTTATTTAGTCTTCTAAATTTTCCATAAAAAAGAACCCTACTAGGCTACTCCTTTAATTCAAGTTCATTGACCTTTCTGGAGCCACCAAACGTTCTGATCCAGCAGTGCACCGATCTGTGTACAAAGTCAATGGAAGGACATACACAGTAACTACTGTATATGCACATGTAGGCTAGGCCCTAAGCCAACCTCGGGGGCTTCTTTAAGTCAAAAGGGCCGAAGGACTTGGGTCAAACTCTATCAATTTTTGACGTTGTGAAGGAACAGGGCATCAAATACATATGAAATGAGATTGCCGAGGAACTGCTCATATGAAACCTTTTAAGGTTTACAATTTTTTCTTTACCAAAATATCAGCGATGGGATCAATAACGCACGCCATTAGCCTATTGGGGCCTCCATGGCACTGTATGTATAGCCTAACGCTAGGATGACCTAGCCCTTGAACAGGACCCAGCATTACGTTCCTATGCTATACACTTCATTTCTGGGCCCTTGCCCGGTATACACAAAAACACAGCTCACTTGCCTACTCACGCGTGAGTAGGCATCCCTCACGTCCCCAAAAAGATACCTTTTCTCACCAAACTTTCCACAGATGATCTTTGTCATCACATTCACCATCCACACAAGTCTGTTAACGAAGTAAGATCTCTAAGAGGGAAATTTTGGCTGGATAATTCTGCGAGTAACGTTAAGCCTGTGCAGATTTTTTTTTCAGTTGAAGAAGTCAGTGTTTGTCATGTGATCTCATTTAAAACGGAGAAACCTACGCATTGACTGTACAATTTCGTAATGTACAGAGAGCTTACTATATGAAGTACAAGTATTGACTAGCCACGCTTACTAATTGGTCTTTGACAGCTTGTCTAGCGGAAGTCCTTCCCATTATGCAACACAGTAGCACTGTAGCAGACGATCAAGATGTCGATGTTACTGCGAAGGATGGCACCACATTTTTCCTGCCTTTTGCTATGAATTTACTGGTATTAAACATTCCAGAAGGTATAAGTGGTATTTAAGAATGCTCAAAATCATTATATTAACTCAAATCTGTTCTATGAACCATTCCATCGTAATTAGAGCTCGGTTTGTTGTTTTGGCTTAAAACATTGTCACCTTTGTACATGTAGGCCAGTGACCGTAGTAAGGAGTGACTACAAGGAGCGGATTATACGGTCACGTTCAGTGACTAGGATGACCTAGCCAACACTTTACATACCATTGCTGTCTTGCACTTGGATTTGAAATTTGATGTTAACAGGTATTTTTAACTTATGTGAGTTCAAACATTACTTTCCACCCAAGATTTTTAAAGGGCGAAAAGTAACGGGCGGAAACTACCGAGGGCGGAAACTAACGGACCCCACAGTAGCCTAACACTACCTCCACGTAATGTGACGTAGCCTAACTGTACAGAACATTGTAGCCTCTAACGTTAGTGTAAAGCTGCTATTTCCCATTTGACCTCGGCTAGCCTAGTTTATCATTTTCAATTCAACGAAAAAAGGTTATTTTCCGTGATCACTTAAAATGTCAGTTAAGAATACTAAAATCCTACTTCTTCAACCTCTTCTCAAGGATGGAAGGAAGCTCGAAATACGTGCTTCAGTGGTTGCTCTTTTCCTATGCCAGATTGGGTTTGACTTTCATCCCACTCCAGTCTGTTACACAAGTCAATATATCAGCGTTAGCTTTGCAGGTAAAGCAATGTCGCCCTCTTTCGGTTTACGCGCAAATCTACGGTGGCCGAGAGGGAATTACCTCCCCTCCTCCCAAATGTGGAGTTCTAAAAGTTGGGAACTATTTGTAATGAAAGAAGATAAAATAAATACATGAACTGATCAAAATCAGCACCACACTTCATTCTACTTCGGGGGAAATCACAGATCAAGGGGGTCGAGAGTGGTGCCCAATGCTGCTACTAAGACACCTTTGCATAGGCCCACCGGTGTAATGTAGTTAATTAAAAAAAAAATTAAAATAGCCTTTCGAAGGACACCTCATCATATACTATCTGCAGACAGAGGGTGGAGATGTACTTCTCAGAATCCAGATTGAAGTCCCTTATCTTAAAAACGTCAGTGTGATTTTACTTCTCTGATAATGGTGTAAACACGAAATGGTCGAATCGTTATGCGAATTTGTGATGTATGCGTGTCGAAATTTTGCATTAGAAATCATTTCCTTTTTCTGAAAAAAAAAAATTGCATGCAGACTGTGCACCGAGACATTCAATTTCCTTAACATGTATTTGCCAATTTCGACCTGCCATGCTGGTCATTGATTACAGTTTTTATTACAGCATATAGGGGACGATACCTCTTCTTCCTAAATGCCATGTGCCCCTTCATAACCACACCTGCTGGCGGATGCACACGAACAATCGACATAATGATAGGAACCGAAGAATGTATGTTTGATATAAAATTGAAAAAAAAATCAATGAGACTGCAGGCACGCAGAGCGAGCGAAAATTTTGGAGATTTGCAAAGTAAATATGTGGAATTATTGATATAGAAAATCGATCATAATCTTTAGAAGACACCTTTCATAACCTACATGTATAGTCTTTTTGGTAGTACCTTACTTTTTCAGGTCACAAAAAGTAGGGGGGTTGGGTGGAATTTTACGTCAGTGTCCCCTTCACTCAAAAAGTTGGGGAGACATGTCCCCCTGTACCCTCAAATCGACGCTAATGCTAAATCCAATAAGGGACTCTGGTATTAACACAAATATCTTCTTTAGTACCGTGCAGAATTTCGTTTCGTTTGTTAGTTTTATTCTCTTTTCCATATGAAATACAAGATAGAGCTGATACAATTTTTAAAATACGGTACCCTAGGTAATGAACAAAAGAGAAAGGAAGTGGTCTAAAAACATAAAATGCGCGGCAAGTTGATCCATCCCCCGATAAAAGAAAAACAAGAACTTTAGCCTAATGAAGAAATGGTCTTCAAATAATAGAATATTACATAACTGAAGTGAAACATTGCGAAACCCAATCACATGTAAAATAGTTCGTTAAATAATCATTGGTGGAACTGTGTTTGGATGACAACGATGAAGGATGACATTTGACTGAACTTATTTGAAAAAGAATTCCAAGTAGTATATCCCAGTGGCGTTGGAAGCAATTAAATGAAAATGGGAGGAAGGGGGGGGGGGGCAATTTTGGACTCTTCACCTCACCCTTCCCCACTGACCAAAAGGTACGTTTTAGATGGTAAAGTTTTCGCTTTTTTCAAGGAGCAAGAAGAATTTTTAAATAAATAAATAAATAATCAATCAATCAAACAATCAATAAATAAATAAATAAATTATTAATTAAATTAATCAATTAAATGCCATAACTTTTCCAAATGAAACTGCGCACTAAAAAATGTGGAAATAATCGTTTTTGTCAGCCACACTACACTAGAGAACAATTCCAGTAAATCTCTCCCAGTGTGCCCTCTGCAACTGTGGCGTAGCTAGACTTTTTCAGGGTGAACACTACTTCATTTGGGAACGTAATTTGCCAAGCGCGGAGCACGCCGCAAATTTGTTTCCTTTTATACATTTGTAAATATTAACTGGAGCTTCTATTGCAGAATATAGTTTAGATTCCTTGTTTCCTGTAAGGAAATTTGAATATTTGGGGACTCTAAGAATCTGCGACTCCTATACTCGCACAGATGGCATGTCAACTGAAGATCGTTGTTGTAACATAATGTTATCTAAGGAGTACGGATTGAGGCTTCTCGGAGGCATTAAAAAAAAGCTCCCGAAACTTTGTCGTCATTTTTAAAAAAATATTTCAAAATTAAGAGCCTTTATTGAAATTTTAGGGATACGAGTGTGCAGCGGCTCGGAAAAGTGTTCCACTGACTGCTTTATGTGCGACCACTCGAGGGCGCGCTTTTGGTCAAAAGGATAGGGTAAATGCAAATTCCAAAATCCCCCTCCCCTTCCTTCTTTTATATAACTTCCTACGCCCCTGCAGCGACTAATACCAAACAACCTAGCACACAGCCATGAGAAAAAACAGTTCAATATTTTTCAACCAAAGATTATTTGTCAGCTTTTTAACCAACTCTCCGATGAAAAATTGTCATTCGTTGTAAGAGCTACACATGATCAAGACGTCCATCTAAATTTTAAGCTTTAACAGACGTAATAAGCCTATAGTATGTTTTTGTATGGTTTGAACGACTTTGTGGTCAACGTAGCATTGCAAAGATTCAGAGTCACCGAGCACCGCCTTCTTCAGGAATGGACCAATTTTGGTGAGTGCCCATGGATATGAAGACCATCAAGTTTTGGGCTCATTGAAAGGAATTTTTGACTACCGCCGGCAGGCTCTGAGGGGAGGCAGCGTAAGGGGGCTACATCCACAGAGGGACTACGCAGGTTAAATGAGGCGATACTTGCATTCATCCCCTAATTTGTACACTAATTGTGATTTCCTGAATTCTGATTGGCTGAAATCACAGAAACAGTGTTTATGTATTAATTACAGGTAGTAAGTTCTCGTTAAAGCATCCGAATTGAATTCAGGCGGTCTGGATTTCGACTCCAGCCCCGGCCGGGTTATACCGAAGAATAAACGACGAAAAAACGCCGAATCTGCAGCCGAAGTGCTTTGTGATCGGCATAAACAATGGAGTAGGGGAACAAGACGTCAGCCACGACAACTGAAAAAGGGAGAGTCGACTTTAATCCAATTGTTTAGAAGCTGAGCCACCGAAAACTCCATCTAATTACCCGACCAATAAAATAAGTAAACACAGTCGCATGTTTGAAAGCAGGTCGGACATTCTTGAACTATCCTAGTATGACCGGTGAGCTAATTAAATTGTAGTAACTGCACTTTCTCTGCTTTTGAAAATGACGTATATAAGGCATGTCACTGACACAAAGTTTAAATTTTCCGTATGGAGCACCATGTCTCCTCCTGTGTGTTCAATTCTATACAAGGACTTAATTTCCATGGGGTTTCCCAACGGTTCAGGTTCAAGGTAGTGGGTGCCGTATTGATGCTCATTTGGTTCAGGAGCTAAAAAATTGTCAAGAGTGTTAGGTTTCGTGTCACAAGTGGCATACTAGTGTGTTTTTAACAGTGCTGGCTTTTTATCCAAGTCAATGTTCTTTAACACAGGGTTCTCACATGGTTAAAATATTTGCGAATTCTTCTCTAACCGCTCCCCGGATTTCAAACCTTGCTTCAATGTTGACTCCGCGTCACCAGGAAGCTTCTATTGCAGCATTTCGGATGCCCCTCCCTTCAAAAGGTCTGGCCATCCCACCGATAAAACGTTCTCTAATCACACATGCCGATCCGGAGATAATTATAACATTGATCTGAAGAGATGGTCCGAGTAAAAAGTGACCTTTAGAGGGCCAAACCTCTCACCCCGAACTACAATTTTGGTACGGGGTACCAAAATTCTCAACTGGCTCAGCTCTTTGATTGACAGCTAATTCAAACAATGCAGAGTACCAAAGCTTATATTTCACAACATGAACGGTACTGAGAGTGTTTTGATTATATAAATTGAGTTTTTCTTTACTCATTTTGAAGCAATAAACTGAGATTGTATCTGGATCAGCATGAATTGCAGACAATTATGGGCGGGGCTTAAGGAAGAAGGTAAGGAGAACTGGTACTGTTTAGGGTGAGAGAAGTGGGCCTTTAAAGTGACCCTTGAAGGGCACTGTAAAACCATTACACCAGAATTTTGTCTAAATAACAGCTTAAAATCCCACATTTCCTCCTATTACACTTTCGCCCTCTGTAGGCTGGGGGTTGTAGATCATGCCGACGGTATTCCCCGCCTGTCGTAGGAAGGGAGTAAACAGGAGAACTTGCATCGTATTTGAACCGCATGGTACTACATGACACATTTGTGTTGGCGTGTCGTTAAATCTTATCTAACTTACTAACCTATTACACTTTCAAGCATCTTTCATGAATATTTGAGGACGATGATGTTGCATATTCAAGGTAATTCAAACAGTGACTCCGCCTTGTAGTTAAATTTCGCAACTGAGCCTTTCAATAAATATGACAGTATGCCATACTTATTCAAATTTGGGTGATAGTATTCTCTCTTTTATTACTTTAGTTTGCTTACGGTGCCGGAACATTCGCTGTTGTTTATAAATTTTGCGTTTTGTCGTTAAGCCAGACTGGTGCTACTGACTAGGAGACTGGTGCTCCTTACTTGGGGGGCTTAATTTCACCCAGCGTATATAAGGATATGATCTCAAAATGGTGAGTGCGCTTAAAGGGGCAATCAAATTCGAGAGCGAATGTTAAACTTTGTTCCAACAATTTGTTTTCCGATTTTTAACTGATTATTCACCAAAATCAAAAGACATTGAAGAGGTCTTCCAAGGAAGAAAAAATCAATTCTGAGTTAATTACTCTTTTTGGGGTAGCAAAATTCCACACGAATGCAAGGCCAGACAGCCTCATCCATACGGTGGTAAATCACAACGTCAGACCATAACGGGTCATTTTTGTTTAGTTTTAACTCAATGTATGACTCTGGTATTGCCCCTATGATTGTGGTGCAGAATAAAAGTTGTGGAAAATGTTACATACTCCTCCATTCCTTACTGCCCATTCTAAAGTGCTAAATGAAAAGGTGATTCTACTAAGTGTATTTGTTAGATGACATTTAACGACACACCAACACAAATGTGTTATATATAGTGTCCAACTAGACCTAATGGTGAAGTCTAAATAGATTTTTGCATACGGTTTAAATTCGGTTTCAAATACAGCCAAAATACCGTGCAAGTATGTTCCTTTAGTCGACGGGCGAAAAAAATACTGTGGGCATGTTTTGCAACCCGACCCAAGGGGGTGATTCGGTGAAAATGGTCACAGTGGTAGGGGTAGAAAAGTAACTTACAGGCCTAATCCTCTCCCCATAAGCAATGGAGTAAGGAAAACAAGCCAGTGGGCCAAACGTGGAAAAAATGTGTGGACCGTAAAACTCTATTTAACTAACCAACCGTACCAATTTAGAATTTCTCAGGGCTACTCCACAAATTGCAGTTTGGGGTGAGAGAATTTAGCTTTTAACTTTTAATTAGGGCGAGTTTTTAGTTTGTAGCTTTTAAACGCTCGCAATGGCCCGTCAAATATAAAGCCGGCCCCGAGCTATAGCGGAAGGGAGAACCACCTTGAAATGTTTTTGCAGCCAGGAAGATAGAACAATATTTATTGCCCTCAATCGTTTTTAGTTTAATTGGGATCAAAATTTTTTCGCCATCTGAAAGATATGTAACCCTCCCAAGCACCAGAGTCCGATTTCATCTCCCCAGCATTCCGCATTCCTCCTTAAACATCAAAGCGAAATTTGTTAAAGTTGTTTTCCTGTTTTGGTCATTTTTTCATTACGTTCGACTGGCAAAAACGGTTTCCCAAAACTTTTTTTTGACAACGGTTAATTCGAAAAGTTTTCTTCTTTTTTCTTCTATCTTTCATGATATTTCAGGACTTAAATATTGCGCATTGAACGTAAACCAAGCGTTTACTCCACAGATTTTTTATACATGTACAGAGCATGTAACGTGTACGTCCTTTCCTTAGATTGTCGCCACCGTCTGGGACAAAAGGCGCACCAAGATGGCCGCCTTGAAGCCCTAAATCGTCTGATTTGACTACTCTGTTATATTTAAACAAAAGTTAAACTTGAATAGAAAATAATATCATTTTCCTGCAATACGTGAAGTGATTACCTTGCCTTGCCATACTTAAAAAATATTTCACCTTACTTGCAAAATCTGGCAATTGACTTCAGCAAGTCCAAACTTCTCCACAAAATTGTAGCAGACGGCCATCTTGGTGCGTGTTTTCTCACAAGTACGGTAGCGACAATCTACCGTACAGTATCCTCTGTCCATGTGTAAGAAGTCCGTAATTTACTCCTAGTAAACTAGGGGAGGAAAACATTGTCACGTGATTCTGCAGAGTCATTCAGGAAACAGGATAGTCTTCTTAAGCCCGTCCACACTATGCGACTCGAAGCGACGCAACTTATTGCGACGAGATTGTTCAGACGCGTTGCTAAGTGCAGAATGTTTTGCAACTAGTTGCAAGCAGACGCGCAGCCCAGTTTCATGCGGCCGAACATGTTGGGTCGCATGAAACTGAAACGTGCAACTGACAACAATGACGGACTTCTGGAATGGAGCCCCCGAAGATCAGTTTATCTATCTGGACAGAACACATTCTTGTCTTTTCACGGTAACAAGTCAAAAGTATGTTAACGTTAGAATTTTACGTGGATCGCTCCATGAACTTGCGACTTGCTGCGTAATAAGGACAATTTGCACTTAAAAGTATTTAGTCGTTAGTCGCTCACCACAAGACAATCTTGTTGCAATAAGTCGCGTATGCATAGCGTGGACAGGGCTTTAACTTATCCAAATTGGGTGACTGCACTTTAAGTATAATTATTTTCAACAACCTGAAATATTGACATTAAGGAAAAAATTTGTATCACATATATCAAGATGACGTCAATTTGACGATTGAACGAGAGACCAACCGTGCATGACAGAATTGAGGTTCAAAATATGAAAAAATAACGTAAAAAATAACGTAATAAATTATAACCCACGCAAAAATTTATAAAAGAAAGGTTCATATCGTTTCTTAACTTTCCTTAATAAGTTAAAAAAAAATACCCAGAATGACCTGATTTTATTGATTTGATTTTTATATTAAACTAGAGCAACTAAGTATTCTGCTCTCGTTATTATCTGTGTAAAGGATGACATTGAATCTTTGTTTGAGTCACATGAACGGAATATCCTCGTTACGAATTCCCTCAGGTAAATAGTAAGGTAATCTGGGTTACTTAATTAATAATGACCTAAATATATGAAGAAGTACTGAGAAGATACCAAAGCAAGGAAATGATATTTTTAGAGAAATTGATTATTTTAATGAATATGATAGTCGGTGTACCTTAAAATTATGGGACGATGCGCACTGTTCAACAAGAAATTTCCTTACTGGCTAACGATAATCCTGATCCCTAACCTAATCCCCAACTCTAACAAAGAATACAATCGATACAATACAATGGTAACAGCCAATCAAGAAGCACTTTGTTAAACAGTGCGCATCTACCCAAAATTACACTACAATACGAGCATTCCGAAGCGAATGTTATTTTACAACCAATCTTTAATTTCATTTAATACCTCTTCAAGGTTGTATGTATTTTTTCCATATTTGAATTGCTCGTAAAGATCTCTTTCTTCGTTGCTCGTTTTTCAAGTGCTGTGTTGCTTTGCAGAGAATAAATCTCGTAAACAATTGGACAAAATCCCCAGACATTTTTATGAAAAATCCATTTTTTTTCTAACTTAAGACGTAAGTCCATGTCACCATCATCGTTCCCGAGACTTCTAACTTAGCCCAATGCAAATCAACCATCGACTTACAAGAAGACGAGCCTCTTCTAAAACCGTTGTTTTTCTCAGAGTCTGAATTACCAAAGTGACCAACTGTTAAATCCCAATTCCGTCTGTCTTTGCTTTAAGCTGTGCATATTATTATAAAGGAATGTATGCGAACGCAATCTTCCAACTCGGCTTTGAAATCAACCCGCCTCAACTTCTACGTCTGTTGTTGAGCTGAGCTGTGCTTCCCTAATGTCAGTTATCTGTAAAAACGGTAGAATGATGAAGTGAAACGATGAAGTTAATTGGTTGGAGGACATATCTGCCTCAAAGATATGTTAAACATGTATACCAAACTCGAAACAACGCGCTTTCCATGGAGAGAAAATATCTCTGACGAACTGCTCATCACTATTCAGCGTTTTGGAAAACAAATAGCTAATGAATGTCTTTCAAAAGTATTGTAACTTGTTAGATTGAGACAAGTTATAAATTTAAGGATTATCAATTTTATTAAGTTCCACCTGCAAGAAGCATTTTGTTGTTTTCCGCATTCTACAAAAGGACACTTCAAGATGATCCTACAACGCCTGGTTTTAAAGCGGCTCATTGAGTTGATATCAATAACTTAATGAGAGTGGTAAAGGGTCTCTACCACATGACAATGCTTAGAGTTAGCATAATGAGTCAAGTTTCATATCGAGTAGTTACTGAAAAAGTTAAAATTTTGAATTTTGCGGTGTCCTGACTTGTGACGGTTTTGTGCATAATTTGAAAAAGTGTCTGGTCACACATTTTTAAAAATCGAATTGGGCTGTTAAATACTCATAAAACAGATATTTGTAAGTAGGATATTGGGGTTGTCTTAGTTGGACCATTTGTCATAAGTATGTGAAGAAAAATATATAAACAGGTTTGGAAAAAATTGTTGAATTCATGGTTCAACTCAATGAGCCGCTTAAGTTCGTAGATTATGCAGGGGGTCTATGGACGTAACACAGCGAGGGAGGGTGGCAAGGACATTGCTCCCACAGGACACTTTAAACTGAACCTTTACTAATTTCAAAAACATACAGGAAAAACACATGACAAGTAAAACCAAAATTGCCCACGTAATGGTCTAAAACGATCTTGAGTTGGTTACATCAATATGTTCTTTATGAAGAGTACAAAAGCTGACCAAAACGTAAAAATTATCTGTTTAAGGTCTATAAGAGTCATATATTAACCCGTAAATACCACAAAGTCCGTAATACATCATCAGGAATCATTCATTGTGCAAATTGACGCAGAAGTATAAGTAAATGCGTTTCATTGTGTGATTGTTATTACTCCTTCTTTCTATATACATATTCCCCTATGGGAAGACCTTTAATTATTAAAGCTTGTCATATGATTGTAATGTAAATTACTTTCTCACTTCAGATTTTATGCAGACGATATTTTTAAGTAGTCTTTAATTAAACTTAAACATCACATGTATATATGTGAAAGACGGAATAAGTTCTTCTTACAAAAAAAAAGAAAAGAAAAAAAGACGGAATAAAGTTCTTCTTACAAGAAAAAAAAAGAAAAAACGTAAATGCCAGAGCTTCACGGGCGTACGGGGTAACTTTTGTGATGGGAAAAGAACAATTTTGTCCGAATAATGGCACAATTTATCATGGTTTCCTCATGTTCTGCCCGAATGGACCAAATGGTTTTGCCCAAATTGGGGGGGGGGGGGGGACGAGTGGCCCCTCCACCCGCCTATGCAGAGCTCCACAACCATAATATGGCCACTATAGGGCCAATCCTCAGCAATTCAAAGATGTGCACTGTGTGCATTGCGATGTTTATTGTTATATGCTCACTGTGTAGGTCGCGGAGCAGACGATTGCTCCCTTCAGTTTAACCCCTGAACTTCATTCACTTCGGGGAGAGTCTGAAAAATTTGGGCAGCAATTTGAGTCATTAGCTGGCATGCTTTTAACTGGTCAGAAAACTACCAAGTCTGCCTGAATTCCTAAATTTCTGAAAAGTAAAGAATTATCATGCTCACGGAAAACTTTTCATGAAAATTAAAAAACAAATAAGTGAATAAAAATAATAAAATAGAAATAATAATAATATTAAAAAATCAGAGAAAAAATCGAGTAGCTTACAACCACAATTAGTCGTCAGCCTCTCTTTGAAAGATTTTGTGCGAAAAGGTAAAATATTCAGGTTACAGTTGCAAAACAAAATTTGATGTTTTCTAGTGTCATGCAGATTTCAGGTGCAGATGAGAGGGTGGACGGATGTGTTCATTGGAAGAGGAGCATGTGTTGCCCCGCATGATAATATTTTGAGACATAAATTTACCGCACTGTAAACACAAATTAATAAGTGGTATCTGAATTGATTAACCATGTATCTTAGCCATGTTTGACTAATTTGTGATGATGTCTGACTAATTTTTGTAGTAATAGACTAAAGAATACTTGTTAAAACTTATTCAAGGCGGTTAAATATTTAGGAGAAACTAATACAACTTGTGAGTAAAATATTAGTAAAACATTAGTCAAATATTTCCAGTCAATGTTGCTGACTAACGTGATTAGTCAGTTCAGGCACTGTTTGACTAATCTGTGTTTACAGTGCGGCGTATTTAGGTGAATTTAGTTCAGTATACTGGCGGGGTAAGGTGCAAATTAATGAATGCCTTACTATTGTACTACGAATCAGCCCTCTGCATTTGTTGGCTTATTTTACCAAACATTGCTATACATTGCCGCGACGTCATGTTTGGAGGGAAAAATGAGAGCGTGATCGCACCACTGATGTTTGTGTATGTAAGTAAGTTAGATGGAGTTTACCGGCCCAGTTTCTAGTAAAAAATTGGTTCAAATCGGGTGAATCTTTGTGAGTGAAAGACATACGGCTGCGGTTTTACCTTCTGTTAGTGTGAAATGGGCGTGGCCTAACTCCAACAAAACTTACATTTCTCACTTTCTGCAGAAGTAGTTCATTTGTTAGAAAATTATCACATGACAGATCGCCTGGACGATCTAGTAAACGGACTGCATTGTGACATCATATACATAAAGTTTATAGAGGCTTTGCAATTACGTCACGGAACCGCCATGCTGGAGGACAATCATGCCAAATACGCGGCTTTGTGCAGAACGCACTGCACAGAGTGCATTGTGGTATGCACGGCGTGTACACATTCAACGAGCAAGCGCGTCCCGTGTGGTCAACTACGTAGTTACGTGTACTCCAACATGGCCGCCGGAGAGTATTATGACGTCATGTGAAAAGCCTCTATACATTAACCATCTGTGCGTCCTTGCTTGAGGTGGATGACTCTCTGTATGTTCTGTGACGTCATGCTCACACACCAAACTTATATACGGAATATTCTACTTAATTACATAAAATGACAGGAAGCATATAAGTAAGTGACAGTGTTCCATTAACTTGACTAATTGCTTGGTGATAAGAATGTTGAATACTGCGTTTAATATGGGGTTCCTCTGCAAGTCTGAGCTGCGTTGTAAATTGGACCACTGACAACCTAATTACCATCGACCTTCATACAGATAAAACTCGAACATGAGTTAAAGGCCCACGCTTAAGATCAAATGGAAATTAGGTCCATTCTTCCACACAAATGTGTCTAAACGTAATGAAACACAATACTGCATGACGCATCTATCTACTCGTAACACTTCCAGCCACGCAGAGGTCTATTTCTGATCAAATGTATAATTAGAGAGTATGAGGGATTGTTGATTGAAAATGTCTCTCTGAGTACGGTCTTTATATTTTATGCTGCTATCTTTAACTACTTCTAAACACCAATTCAATTTATATCTTACATGTAAAAAGCACTGACATAAGTATCAACAAAGGATTAACATTTTGATACGTATGAAGGACACTAGAAAAAACAAATTCATCAAAGCTGGCTACTTTGACAACAAAAACAAAGATAATAAAAGGAGAAAGAAAAGGTAATTGTCAAGGAAGAGAGCTGCATAATAATAGATTTTAGATCTTTTGATATGTTTGCCAACTTCAGTGCTATTTTTCTCAATTTTCTTTTATACAAATCCAAAATGTCTCCGTTATAAGCTATTGATTCGGGAATATTTGTTAAAGAGGCAACGAAGTTTGCAAAACTTATTAAATGTAAGAAAATCTCAATTGACAGCTCTTAGATGACATTATATAGCTAAAACAATTTTCAGCTGTTCAATCGAAGTGCAATCTTTGATTTGCTAAGAAGACACGTAATCGGAAGTGCAGATTCTTCAATAATCCCCAAATCGTCAAATTTCGTTGCAGGAAACCAAGAATCCAAGCTTTTCTGCAATAAGAGCTCCATATTTTCAAATATTTCTTTGAAGAACGCAAACATTTCTGGGCGCTACGGCCAGTGGCAAATTAAGTTCCTTGTGCAGTTGTCTTCATACTTAACCAAAAAGTCTGAAAATTTGGGGGAATATACAGTGGCGGAGCTGTCATATGGTCAGGGGTCGCCGCCCCCCTGACTGACCAAAATCGTCCTTCGGCGCCCTATTTAGGTTTTTTAATATTCTTCACTCTTGCGCCATTATTGGCAAAAAACAAACATAACTTAACAGTGTTGTTTTAAGTCCCAGATAACAAAATGCTCAAACAGATACCATTAACTTTACTATCTGCATTTTATTCTGATGAAAAGGGCCCTCTGTAATAGGGATAGATTTTGCGGAAACGTATCTTCATGCTTTATAAGCACTAATGTTTGCTCCCAAACCAGGCATTATTATAAGCTTGCAAAATACACACTGAGAATGAAATTAAATTCACCCTCCCGGCAAATAAAAGTTGCAGATGGCGCAACAACATTTGTAGCGCAAATAGCTTTATTCTTGTCTGGGATAATTGTCAACATAGATGATAAAAAGAGTTTATAAATATACCAAAATAGCTTCCTTAACATTTTCAAAATCATTTCAAGAGAGCATTCTGGTTAAAACAAAACTGTTATCATCTAATCATAGTGGTAATGGTTTAAGAGTACTAATGAGCAGTTTTCTTTTTGCTTTTCTTCGCGTGACCGTTCTCATGATTAATGGCTGTTTTATTCCGTAAATGCAGAATGATCATCTAAAACTGACCGATAATGTCATGAAAATGCTTCTCAAAATCAGAAAATTCCATCTTATAAAGTTTAGGCCACTTTTATGTCTTATGAATCCGGTATCTAGACAGCCAAGCAGACTTTTTATCTTGGATGTTGGTTTTCTTTCAATGTACTTAATTAGTGAGTGGACACATAATCTAAATTATGTCAATTAATGTTTCTTCGTGTACTTATCTTGATTTCCAGATGCTAAAAATGTATACCTAACGGTGGTTTATTTCCAAAATGTTCCCCCTGTGAGATTGCTTGCTATTGGCTCTAGCAGGTTTAATCTTTATCTTCACAAAGTAGTCCATTATTACGTTAAAATCTTAATTAAATCTAGACCTGACAATAACATAAAATATAATTACCGCCTTCATACTAGTATGTAAAAGAGAGGGAAAGAAACATGGGTTTGTGCAGGTAGGGGCAAGGGAGGCTTTCCTTCCCCTGGAAAAAAACTGAAAAAACCCCGAATAAACAATAAAGTAAAAGACGAAGAAAAATTAACATCAACATTTCTTAACAGTTCATTCTAGTGTTTCCCCTATTTATATGTTGTAAATAGGCTTAAGAAGCGACATTTCCAGCAATCTGAGAGCCATTTTGGGCCAAAATTTTCTTGCTCCAGCTCATGGTGGCAGGGAACTTTTCCATTAAAAATATTTTGTCCCCTTGAATTTTCGTCTACGGACGCCCATGGAGAGAAAATTTAAACATGTTTAATAGAAAAACCAGCTGAGGAGAAATGGCAAGGAAGTCTCTTACCAGGTGGGGAAAACAAAATAAAAAGTCAGAATAGCCATGACAAAGATCGTGCTGAGACTCAGGGTAAGTACGCCTTCGAAGCGCCCCTGCAGACCATTTTCGCCCCCTTCGGCCGAAATCCCTAGCTTCCCCACTGGCGATAAACACTGTTAAACAAGATATTTCCTCAATGGCTAACGATAGCCCTAATTTCTTATCTTATCCCTAACCCGAACAAAGGATACAGTCAATGCAATACAATGAAAACAGGCAATCAAGAAACACATTGTTAGACAAGACGTATCAACCGGGCCTGCATGGGGAGACACATTCGTTTTTACTCAAAGGGTAAAATTGTGCCAAATACCAAAACAATAATTCTGAGGAAGACTTTAAGTAAGTTACAATGTGACTTAATATTACTTGCTATTTGAAAAGAGACTGTTATATTGATTATGCATTGAACTTTGGGTTAAATTAAGTGGTAACGGTTCAGTTAAATTAGACAACACTTTTGGTAACAAACCATTATAACATTCAAATGAAACCACGCTCATGCAATGCTAGAAAAATACTCACAATTCTTCATTTTGATAAACAAGAGTTGGAGGTGGTCGTGGATGAGGAGGGGGACGTCAGGTTTTATCTGTGTCAAGCAAGGTGATACATCCCCTCATTCGAGAGAGTTAAACGAGATTTAACGACATCTCAACTCGAATGTGTTATACAGTGACAGTCAACTCGATAAAAAGTTTAAATTTATTTTCAAATATACAACTATATAGTTTAAGTGCAAGTTTGGTTTTCCTTTAGTCGCATTTAGGCGGGAAATACCGTGGGCAGCTTGTACAAATTCCCCCAGCCCACAGGAGGCTCGCCTTTTTCGAACACAACCCCTTCCGTTTTTATAGATACCGTTCTCGACACGTTCTAATACCCTGTCGAGGAATCAAAAGGGAATAGTGATCTCGGATTTTGCAATCACATTCTATTAAATACACGACGCTTGAGATTCTGGTAGAATGCAATGGATACAATATCATCTTGTTTTTGTCATCATGTTTTTATCAGTCTTGTATGTACTAACACCTTTTACGTTCTAACAGGAAGTATATTCCTTTTGGCTGTAGTATTTTACTGCTACTTTTGACAAAGGAGTGTTCAGTTAGCTGATGCATTTTCCTGAATTTGACTGATCACTCATCCTCTAACGGGAAATGTGTCCAGCTTCATTTGAGGTACCAGTGTTTTTGAAAAATTAGTTGCCATGTAAAGGTTTATCGCAAAGTACCGAAATTTTAAACATTAAACAATATGAATATATCATTTAATATATTAAATAATGAAACAGCATCTAAACGGCATGGTGCATTATCAGAGAATTTTTTGTTTCGGCACAAAGCATGATAGAGGGATCTCAGACATCCTTCAGATTGATTACATTGTACTTTAATTCTCTTTAAAATGTTTTCAATTCCAGGTCCGAATGGAATATGTCACTATTGAATATTGCAAAATATAAACTACATTACTTATATCACTGATATCGCAAAGGATTATGGGATAGACTTTTGGTATTCGTCGTTCTTGTCAGTAGCATTTTACCGTGGGGAAAAGAATAAGGAGGCTCTTTATAACCAACCAAATTGAATCCCGCATTCTTTTGTAACTGCTTTCTTGAAAAGAGAAAGCAATTACACACATTAGTAGTTATATACGTCACTTGAACCACAGTATTAGCTCCATGCCTAAATAATGTTCATTTTAAGTAGAAAAATATTTTGTATGAAATGTTACGAAATGTGAGCACTGCATTTCTTTTGAAATCCTTCCATTAGAATCATTTCGCGACGTTAATTGATCGTCCAACAAACACTTTGCATGCTACCTACATTCGTTCAGAAATGAGATAAATATTTCTGCGAGTGATTTTTAAGGCCATCGGGAGAATTCTCCTCTCATTTCCTTTTCATGTTCGTTACAAGGTTACGATAATTAATTTGGCTGTGGGGACTATTTTGGTCGACAGCATTGAATGTATACCTGGAGGTCTTACACGTAAGACTATCATAACAAGGTGAGTAAGGAACAGAACGTGATGTTCATAATGTCAAAATACAACTTGAAAAAAATAAAAATAAAGCCACGTCCAGATCGTCAAAACACTGTAGCTGTACGATTTTCGTGTAACTATTTGTTTGTAAGTCAAAAGTTGGAGTAGAAAGCACTCGTTGTACGTCTATTTAGGGGGTAGACTCAACAACCATTGCTCGTGACACTTTGGCAAAAGTGGTTAATTAATTCAACGTTGAAACTGTCGCTTATACCATCCCAATTTTTTTTAAAGTTCTAAAGTAGATATAGGTAGTAAGTACTTAGGCCTATTCGTTCATTTTTACAGTTTAAAGCATAAATATTTCAAAAATCGGGGAAAGCACATTGAAGCAATGGAAACTGCTGAAGACATTAACTTAAAAAAAATTGCTAGTAGTGCGAAAAAGAGGAAGAAGAGTGAAATGCTGAGGGTGCGCCCAGCTGCCGATGTAAGTCGTTACTTGACTAATTTGTCAATGTTACATAACGATCAACAGGTCACTTTTGGTTAAAAATGCAACTTAAATCAGGGAGTTGCCTCTAGTGGCAACTCCCTGCTTAGATATTGCCCAAAACCGCTGCCATTTCAGACATTAATCACAAGTCACCATTTGTTGACTAATTTAGTACCTATTTAATGGAAATAAAATCTAACTTGCTGTGAGGTAACTTAAATATAGCCACGTAACGACTTTTACTGAAAGTGATTCTTCGTCAGATTGAATTAGCTACATATGGAATTTTACATCGAACGTCCGAAGAAGAAAGGTAGCAGGTTTAGCACGCTGTATTTTTGAATAAGACACAAAATTCAACACTCTGATGAACTTTCTATTCATTGCCATCATGCATGTACTCTCTGAAACCAACGAAAGCTTTTTTTTTAGAAATTGGGTTCCATCAGGAGAGCAGACAAAGAAGAAAGGGTGGAAAGTAGCAGTGAGATTACGATACACTCTAAAGAGGTGTTTAGGAACTAAACGTTTCTCTAAACACTGTTCATGCTCTCTTGGAAGACATTTAAATACTAAACACACGTGTCAACATGCTGTTTCTATTGCAGTAAAAAAGTTGATTTTCTAACCTCAGTAATATATTGTTCAACTGAGGTATATCAAGTTTCCAAACCTACTGATGGAGGTCTATTATTGCCACTTCACCGAGCTCCTAGTCCACTTAGGTTGCCAAAAATGTACAGTTCTTTGGGCAGGATTGTAATCAAAAACCCCTCTACATGCTCTGCATACTGTGGCTAGGGTTTCTTGACTTGGATTAAATATCTTTGCATGGAGTATTAATGTCTGTCAATCATCAAATTGTGTAATTGGGCAAGGGAGGAAATCAATTGCAATTTTTTACCGCAACCATTACGTCATGGAATTCTTACTCAAAAGAAAAACTTTTCTCTTTTAAACACGTTTAACTGCTGGACATTTATTGTTCAAAACTAAACCTGAAATTAAACGTGAGTACGGGGAAGGGGACAAAATATTATAAAAATTCAAAATTGAAGAAGAGACTGCTTTGGTGGTGTCAGTTGCTTTAAGTGAGAGACTTTTTCACTTTCATCTCATAAACCAAGATACGTTTTTATGTTGTACTTGTACGTATTCCTTCTTCTGGACGTTTGCAAATAATTGTTCACACAGATTTTTAAACGATTTAATCATATGCAAAATTCGAAATTTGTTGTGGATACATATTAAATAACATTTGATTTTCAAATTACACTGAGAGGTTATTTCTAAAATTTCCATATCACAGTGTTTGGGTGGGGAACCTGGGGAGGTTAAGGAACTCAGAGGATTACCCTATTGGGAAACGTTTATTGTATAGAAACGAAATACATTTCCCTTTTCCATTCCTGAGGTGACTCTTAGAAACACATGCTAATGGGTCATTCACGTTTTCGTTACTTGTTGGCACTGGTTGGCATAAAAAAGCGCCGGAAAAAAAGGCTGGAATGTTATGTTTTGACGGAAATGTAAACGCACCTCATCAACTCTGTTGTCAAGCACACTGGGACTGTTTCTATGCCCATAAGGCACATCTACATTTTCAATTCATTAAAAAATTAGGTTCTCCACCTTAGGTTTATTCCGTTATGCTTTTTTTCCGTTAGTAAGAAGGGTTTAGGTCAGTGCGCCCGCACATTCACTCTCAACTTAAATAAGTCCATATTCAAAAGGAATTTTCTGCCTCTATCTGTCTAGCCATTTATGTATAGCTTCTTGCTAAGGCCAAGTAAACATTTAGTGATTACGTTACATTTATCTATGGAAGTCTTCCCCTTTTTTACTTTATTCATTGCACCCAGTTGTTCCAATCAAGAGAAGGCTTTTCAACTTTTTTTATCTTCCGCATTTCTTAAGTGTAACACCTATTCAGTAGGCTATTCTTGAACAACGCTTGGTGGAGTTTGCAATACTCAAGAAGAGTTGTGGTCAATTGATTTGTTGCTGTCATTATAGTATCAATGTTATTAGTAACCGCATGACTTACCAACAAATTTTAAATGCGTAGTGTAATGAGATGTAAGAAGTTCTCGCTGATTACGTAAGTAACATGTTCCTTTGTGAACGAATTTTTTTTGCAAAAGTTGTCTTCCTTTTTCTGATAAAATTTCTGCGTCCTGACATAGTCTCAGTAAAGACAACGATGTTTACTTTTTCTTCTTAATAGGGAAAACCACGGTTAAACGCAATAACAACAGCTAAGATATCAGCGTCAACTATCGATTCATAGCAATAATTTACTAAAAGCTAAACTGAACCAGATATCTTCCATGAAAAGTCACAGAAAGAAACAAAATTTGTGGAGCCGGTACATAAAATGAAATGGTACATTTTAATAACGCAAAGAAGATGCATCAGTGGAAGGAAGAGGGAGATGTTCAGAGCAAGGCAGAAATTCTCTTCGGTTCTATCCACCACTGTAGAAGAAACACTCACAGAGTTAACTACTTAAACTTTAGACGAGGAAAACGTAACACGCCACACGTCTCCATCAAATGAATCCTACACAAGAGCAACATAAGACAGCAAAGACGAAACATTTCTTCTGCTGTCAACCTTCAAGCAACTCCAGTAAATGATGCGTATCCTGGACAACCGCCTGCTCACTCGTTAAAGGCCGAGTCACTAGTCCGAAAGGGCCCTCTGACAATATGCCTAATAGTTCATAAATAGTGCAGAAATCAGCTCAAACGAGACATAACAGAAAGTGCGTACCACGCAACTGGCCCAGCTAGATGTATAGTTGAATGAACTTCCATACCTTTGGGACTGCAAGTTTGTAACATATGTAAATCGACCTAGTCACGGTCGGATTTGCTAATTGATAGAAGCAGAGTGCAAATTTTCCTTTGTATGACTTTTTGAGAAGTCCACAAAGTCGACAAAATTGTCCTCTGTTAGATATTACGTAATCCTCATCACCCTTGATTATAATATATGGCGAATCCTACAACTGTCCATTGAAAACGTGCTTCTTTTTCATTCGAGAGATACACAAGTCTCAACTTACAAAATTTGGCAAAGCAGTAGTTGCAACTGACTTTATATTAAACTCTGTTAGGTGCATCATGAGTCCCAAATATTGAAAATGTATTTACCTTATTCCACTGTTCGGGGGAGACTGATAACCAGAGGTGAAAAATACATGGAAGAGAAGGTCAAAATTAATCAATAGATACTAAGCCGTAAGATATGAATGTATTTTTAAAGTAATTTTCACGGAAATTTCATCATTGTTTTCATACAGGCTGCAATCATTTAAACTAGTGTTACTATTCTGGATTTGACCGCGCGACATTTCTTCCAGGTTGGTACCATCCATCGGCTACTCACATCTACTGGTACCATTCAGAATTTCACATAAACAAGGACGTTACCCCTTTGGCTGTTACCATAATTTGCACTGGGACATTTAAGTATAGCACCCTCTATTGGAGACATGCTTCACTTTTAACAAGTACTTGCTACGGTGCATTTGAGTAAGTGTTAAGATATGGACGAATGAGATCATTCCTTTCCCTTAAATACGATAGAACTCTATTGTACGATACCTCTACTTTGAGAAATTTGTACGTTGTAAGTCGTTACCTTAACCTCCAATCTACTCTCCGTACTCTTTGCGTCAAAGTAGAGGCATTAGAAAAGAGGCGCCAAGGGAATTGACACTTAAAGGCAGTCAACTCTCTCCCCATACTAGTCCACAAAATTCAATTGGCACAGCTCTTTGACTGAAAGCAAGCTCATGGTACAAAGCATGTGCTAGACTGAGAGTAATTTATTTACATATTGGGGTCTTGTATATTTACCCTGAAGCAAAAAAATTGAGATTTTGTCTGGCCTTGATGATGATCAATTTAAGATAGTTTTAGGAGAGGCTTAAGGAAGTAAGTTACGAAAATTGGAACTGTTTGGAGTGAGAGGATTAGGTCTTCGAACAAGTTTGAACACTTAACACACCAGCTTGCATCTAGGAATTTATCGTTATGGTATAATCCCTCCGTGGATAATATGAAACATCATTAAGTGACTTTCATTTAATAAATCTCACTACTTATAACTATCCCTACATCCTGATGTCTTGAGTTTTGTGCAATTTATTAGATTTCATACTTGTTTCATGCAGATGAAAATTAAGTGCTTCCAAACTTGCCTACCTTCCAACTTTGGATTGATTTTGCAAAGGTGAAGTCTTGTGTCCCCCTAGAAAGCTTAACGTTTCCTATTTTGACCTAATGCAATTTGTCACATTTTTCCACATGGAAAATTCCATACCCTCTGGAAACATTTTTGCCTCATTAGAAACTTGTTTGGTGACGGGCCTGAAATACACTTCCCCGTTATTGACCTGGTTATAATGTTCCGTGACTTTAACTTTAATGTAAGAGTGGTCATTGTGATGTTAAGGGAAAGGAGCTTTCTATCTTTAAATAATATGGCTCTTTTTAATTTCGGTGCCCTTCCTTGCTTGACTTTTTTATCATTTCAATGTTTCCTTATGCTTCCCTACCTTATTCTCTGTTCTATTTTTCTCTTTTTTTTTTTTTATAGAATGACCGCCTTCGACGTCAATGACGAGGAAACCCTTTCAAATAAAAACATCTTTCATCTTAATCTTCATAAAATATTAACATATCATTGCTTTGTAAATTTAGATTTTGATATGTAAATTATGCAGGAAAATATGCAAAAGCAAAACTTAGCAATTTATAATGCAATACTGTACATCTAGAGAGCTTTCAAGAGATATCTTTGATCACTGTACATATGTATGTAGCTACAAAAATTAATGTAAACTTCAAGTGCAACATATGATAATAAAAATTATACAGACCGTTAAAAAAATTGGATGTGCTGTGTTATTTTCATCAGCACCAATTGTAATGTTTGGTATGGCTTTATTTTCTTGCAATTTTGTAATATTGTATGCAACCAGGCGCGTACGTAGGGGGAGGTCATTGCCCCACCCCCCTCGCTACCTCGCTGGTGCCATTTTTAAACTGAATTTTGAGGTAATGTCACGACACGACACAAGGCTAGTTAGCCTTCGGTGCTGCGGAAAGGAAATTCGGGCAACGGTAAAAAAAAATGAATTTGGGGTATCTTCATATTTGTTCAACTTCAATTTTTTATTGTGGGCATGCAATCTCATATTCAATGATTAGCTTACTTTGGAGTAACCATATCGTGAACAATTGATTGCGAGAGACCATTCAAAATAATGAAGGTTTAATTCAACCCAGAGCCTGGGAAAAACCATTTGTTTGAGGGATAGGGATTTTTCAGTTTCCTGTTTGCTCCGCGTTAATCGATAGTGGTGTTTCACCAGCATCGTCACCCGGATCAATCTCACTCCACGCGGCTGGCCCCTCTCACCCGTTAGGAAACTCCTGTCTACGCCAATGTATGGGACTCGTAATAGTAAAACCCTTGACAGACTCCACACCTGAAAGGAGTGGCAATCGCCACGTTTGCATCGTTTGCATAAGATGACATCAATTTCGTTAAATTACCATGCCATGCATGCAATGCAGGCTTCGCGAACCTCTTTAAAGGGTGTAATAATGGAAGTACTACCTCCAAGGTACTACTTCCATGGTTCAATCATCATGTTCGAGAGAGAAGGATATCAAAAGATAGTTTCTCGCAAACATTACTCTCCTAGAATCCGGATGGCCCATTTTTGAAGATACAACTTCATCCTCCATAATTCCAAGACGACTTATACATCATGTATTGTCAGTAAGGTTTCTCTCCATCATTCCATCAAAATCACCTTTTCTGTTGCCAGCTTTCCAGCTGGATAATCACTTTTTCTTTAGACGTTGAAGAATGTCTACCATATCAGATCAAAAATGAAAAAGGGGTTTGGTCAGAATATCCTCTTCTCTAATAGATATAGTTAAAGAAAGGAAACTACTATGGACAGTTTGAGGTAACATTTACTACTTCAAGGCTTTTCTTATCAGATTTGTCTATCTCTGTTTCTGTTACTCTTTTGAAACTGGTCGTTGACATCGTTTTTTCTTATCTAAATTTTGAGAATGCCCTAGAATCCTCATGTCGCAATTTATTCTGTATTAAAGAATTAAGAAAGATGGAGAAGATAACAAAACTTGTCTAAGTTTCGAAAGGTGTAATATGAAAAACACTTGAAGATAATCCGCGGATTTACACATTGAACACAATGACCGTAATTTCAAATGCACCTAACAAATGTCAAATTGTCTAAATCCCATATTGACACTTTAATTGCGTGACTATTGATGTTTTTTCCTGGTTACCACATAAACATGGCATCAAATAACCCTTGTGAATTTCCCATGTCAACTAATTTTGCATACAACCATTGACCAGTCTATGAGTCGCTAGCTACCATGCAATCCGACCCTCACGAGGTCCTCAAGTTTGACCTCGGTTTCCCTGGCAATTTGCACTTTGACAAAACCTGACGTTTACATCATATGGGGGAAGGTTTTTGAATACAGGTGTACTTGAATTGTAGTTGAAGAAAACTGTCATTTAATTTGACCTCTGACCTTCAATCTTTGTTTCCGGATGTCTGGAAGACATACTGTGCCAACTAGCCGTTTATTCCCTGCTCAAAGTTTGGAAAGAGAGGATTATACGACATGAAATCCGGTGTGAGTGCAAAAGCAATTGTAATGCAAATTTCATCACAATGTTTAGAGAGAGTGCCATTATTTTACATATACCATTTAAAGTGTACCTCAACTGAGAAAAATTCAAAAATGTATACATTAAAAAGCATGAAAAGTGAATTCTACCAGTCCAACCTCATCTTCAAAGAACATTCTTGAACTGAGATGTAAAATGTTGAAGTTAATTAATTAAAATCAAACCGGTACACTGCTCAATAATTTGTTGTGTCATTCTTGTACTACTCAAATTACAATTTTTGTTTTTCTGTGTTCTTCTGAAACTTCCTGCAGCTTGTACCAATGTGAGATACTCTCACTCTTATGGGGTGATGTTATTCACTAAGCCATCTCTGTACAATATTCTTTGCAAGCACAAAGAAAGTGTTCAAGGTCATAAAGAAACATTTTCAATTTTAAAGGGAAACAAAGCAGATAATTTGAGCTGCATAACAAAAAAGTCACATATTATTGCGCAATGAACTAATTGGCTCTGGGTAAACAAATATCAACATTTTATATCTCGGCTAAAGAATGTCCTATGAAGAGCGGAGTTGTGGACCGTTCATCTTAAATTATAATGGAACGTGGCTGGAAGCACAAACTAATCGATTTTACATTCACTACATCCTTTCAGTGCTGGCACCCCTGAA